>CM057343.1:318940908-319650424 GCA_030015575.1 Agapanthus africanus | reverse complement strand
GCATTCTCCACCTAGGATTCAAAGTGATACCTACTAAATCCTTGTTTTTGGATCTATGAGATAGATCTAAATGGATGTTAGGATAATCACTAGTTGTAGTAAAGATGGTATCAATCGATCTAAGAGAGAATCTCTGGAAAAGTTCCAGAGTGATAAGGACGACTGAATGTCAGTCACAGGCATTGTCTTTACCCTTAGTAAAGGGACGGTATGTTGGAAGAGTTCAAGCTAGATACCGTGGCTTACTAGACAATAAAGGGCTGAATACATCGCTACTTAAGATGCTACCAAAGAGGCTGTCTGGGTGTATAGTGGTTCATGAGATGAACTAGGTTCCTACCATTGTATGACAATGGAAGTGTGGCTTTGGCTCAGGGAACCCTGGTCCCCATCAGTGACCCAGACATATTCTGAGGAAGCATCACCTGATCATGGAAATGGTTTGATCTCCAAGGAGATCGAGGTTTGGAATGTAGACTCAGAGGACTGTTGCGCCACGGCAACGCCCCGGCCGTCTACTCGAGGCCAAAATGCGGAATCAAAATTTTTCTTGACTTTTAAACTGGCGCTACCGCGGACAATAAAAGCCGGATCGTAACCATTAACCTAATCCTAGCAATCAGAGAAGGAGTAGAAGCTATATCGAGCGATCCGTGTCTTCCGGTCTTCGTCTCCACTCCGATCTCCCGCGAATCTCCGTCCGTCACCTCCTCGTCGGAAAGGGCACCACGTAGCCGATATCTTTTACGGGCTCCCACCTCTGGGACCGAGCCAAACTCGGGCGTGAAGTTGGCTAGCCGACGCGTCCAAAGGACTTGCTGTAGATAAGTGTAGAGTCTATGTCTTTTTTGGGGTTTAGTTGCCATGGAGGATGGAGGTGGAGAAGAGAATGAAATTTGGAGAGAGCTTGTGAACTTTGATACAAAATGAGAATGAGAATAATTTCCATACACCAAAATGAAAACCACTCTCATTTTCTCTCATGAAGTGGCCGGCCTATCCTTGGAACCAAATGGTGGAGGGAATAAGCATCAAACATGAAGGGAGGTGAGTGTAGGAGATCAAGGGTGGTGACCATATCAAAAGCAAGCTTCACATCATACACTAAATCAATTCTTAATCTCATTAATGCATGAAATGATGATATAAAAGAATGGAATATAAAGATGCTCTCATAATCAATCCATATGCAAGAAAACCCCCTCCATAAATGTTATTTGCAAACTTGCAAATAACCCCCTCCATCGAAATGTCCGGCCGTGAAGGAACAATGGGAAAAACTGGCTGGAACGGAATGCAAACTGGCAACTTCAGAAAACTGATCCTGTTAATAAATTACAGGAAAACCCCGCTACTGCATATATATGCCCGCATTTGTATTCTCACTGAATACAAATGCAATGAGACAAAATCTACAATGAATAATACTGCGATCCGGCTTAAGCCAAAGCCGGCTAGTAAAAACCGTCCGATCACGATCCGTGCAATAACCGCACGTATCTGATTGAACCCTGCCATATCTCCATACGGTCTCTACAGCGTTTTCGCCCGAAACTTGAGTCACTGTGTGTGTGGTGGACCTCTAAAGACTCGTCAATACTATGGCTGTGGATTTAACCAGAAGCACGTCAGAGGATCAGCCATACGTGACGGGCCACCAGCTATTGACCAAAAGGGACGTTGATGAGCGAACTCATCCTCACACCCTACTGAGCTTGTCAGCGACAATATCCGTACAGTCCGGTCCGTTCGTCTATGAGTATCGCATGGCGGGCCTAGGGGGGTTGGTAAAAGTCAGACCCCCAAAAGCAGTACAAGTCGTGTCGGAGTGAAGCCCAGAACACCCCTGAGATACTACTGGAATACCTACCAGTAAATCTCCCTGCCTCGGCCCGAGGGCTTTGTGTAATGGCTCTCCTAGACACAGCGCGACCTCACCACCAATACCGGGAGAGACGAACCCCTGCAGATCCGCTCACTGCCTCCATGTGGCTCGGGGACTGTACCCAACTAAAACCTGTTTGAACGACTCCTTTGAGCCGTGGTAGGGTAGTAATCAAAGCATAGTGGGAACTCAAACGAGACAAATGACGATCTCAGGTCGATGAACTAACCTGTACACATGTCACCAGGGAACTGCTATCTGACGTCTGGTATAATCCTAACTAGCAGGTTCCCGGCGAGTCCTGGTCCGGTGTACTCATAACCCAATGAGCACCTGTATACATCTTAGGTGAACCAACTGACACCAATGGCTTGTGAGGACCAGGCCACCGCCCCTCGTCGGGGTCTTGACTGTATACACTAGTCTACTAATGGAGTATCGATGCCCAGTCTCGAAACTCCCACGACTAGGGACCTATTAATGATGTGCTTATAGACTCCAGCTCTCACGTATATGATCGCCCTCAAACTGCTGGTAGTCCAAGCAAGAATCCTAGGAGCTCTATCAACGTGTAATAGCGACTCTTATGGTCACCTAAAGCAGTACACGATGATAAAGATAAACCAGATAGCATACTATCATCTTGAGTAAGACTGTCCTACCGGGATAGCTCCTCCCTCAATCATTTGCAATCACGTGCCTGTGATCCAATAATTGACTCTGAGGGCACTATCTCCAACAATCTCCCACTTGCACTCAAGGCTAATTATTGCGATGTCGCATACTCACAAGCCCGTGTGATACCGAACACCCAACTCCTCTACTAGTCAATCTCACAAAGCCTCGTTTGCGAAATTATTGCGTTCGAGGAATAGCCTCAGTGAGTGGATCCGCTGTGATGTTTCTTTTCTATGTCTCTCTATATCTCAAGTTCGCGGAGGAAAGCCATCTCCCGAAATGAGCAATACCTGTCTTAGAATGTGTCTGGATGTCTGATGGGACTTAGCTCCCCATAAATGAACTTTAAATCCAAACTTCTTAGACTGTATCGCCAACTGAAACTTAATCAGTAATCCTGCGCCATGCCTCCCTCAGTATCCCCTTGGACCACCTATCCAAAATACTGCCCCTCGTCAGAGGGAAAATCATGACTCTGACGACCACCCTGTCGTCCATGTCACCTTGGAAGCCTGGAATGATAACCGTCTCCTAAAGGAAGCTGCCGTTATCAAATCCTTAGAACATGCACTCATGTTCTAAAGCTGCTTCCGATCGTTTCTCCAAGATTGGATTAATATCAACTTATTGCATTTACTGCAAGAACAACATCTGGTGTGGTACTTGACATCTCATGATTGACTCAATTGCCTAAGCAAGTGATCTGCCAATCAAGTGTATCCCTCTCCTTTTTAGTCTGTAAGACACCTTTAGAGAGGGTGACTCCATCACCTGCAGGTACACTACCGTGCCAGGAGTCGTCCATTCTAAATACTCATAGAATGCTGTCAAAGTACCCAGATTGGGAAACCACCCAAATCTAGATCTAAAACCATAGATTCAGTAACTAGAATGCCTGATATAATATCCAAGTCCTATGTGGAGAAACCACTGTGTGATAACCAAAGTATAACCGATCGTAGTGTAGGAATTTCACTTCCTACTCTGTGTATGTCATCCAAATACCAGGACATCACAGCCTACTACCTTCTTAACAGATCCATCCCCTATTCTGATGAAGTCAAACCTGTAAGTCCATGCTACCTCTTCCGGTACTTTCGGGCATGCGGAAGTTGATAAAAAACAATTTTCTTAGAGGTGGTAACATGGACTTAAAACCCGGATCTTTGTTAAACATCTAACTAACAACCTAACTAAGAGTTGTTAACTACTCGGTTAGGGGGTTTATACCTTTCTTATCTTGAACTCCTTCGTCTTCAAACCTCGATGGTTGTCCGAATCGGCTTCACCCCGTCGTCTCCTTGCGCCGAAGATCGATCCACCTGAAAGCTTCAACCTTTGGCTCCTTCTTCGATCTTTGAAGAAACTAGTTCACTCGGTTTGCTAAACCTTGTGAACTAGAGTGAGTAGAGAAGAGTTTTGTTGGGATTTTATCTATGGTTCTTGGTTCTCAACACATGAGACAAGTGAACCATAGACTCAAGAGAGGGAGAGCAAGAGGAGGAAGATGAGAGCTCAAGAACAAGAGAGAGAAAGAGAATGATAGAATGAGAGAAGACTTTTCTCATTTGGCTCTCATAATCCATAACCATCATAACACATCATAGCAATCAAGTATTATGTGATGGTTTAAGCAACAATAGCCATATCATTTCGTGCACTCATTTTGCACAAGAGAGCAAGCAAGCAAAAGTCTTTGCCATGAAATGATAGCTATTGTTATCATGATGGTCAACTAGTCAAGCCTAGTCAACCGGTCCACAAAGTCAACAAGTCAACAAAGTCAACCCCTCAACAACCATGTCACCATAATACTTAATTAATATAATTGTTAATCATATATCATATTCTCATTAGGGTTGAGCAAAAAGTCAATAGTCAACGGTCAACAACCCAAATGAGAATCCTCTGCCTTTGTCTCTCCGTCAACTGTGCATACACACCCGCATCCGCGTTCCGAGGAACACGAATGCATACTGGATAAAACCAATCCCAAAAGGTACACTAAGATCTGGATTAAACCAAAGCCCGCTAGTGTAAACTGGTCCGGACACAGTACGTGCACAAGTTTACGGATGTGACCGAAACCTGTCGCAAAACCAAGCGACCTGTCGCAAAACCATGCGACCTCTACTCTTTTGCCTAAAGGCGAATAGCTTTCTGTGTGGGACTCTAAAGACTCGACACTACGCTGGCAGTGGGTTTAACCACAGACCGCAAGCGGCACTAGCTATGCGTAACGGTCCCCAGGTAGATGCCACAAGAAGACTGACGAGGTGAAACACATCTGAACTCCTACTGAGCCTGAATGTGACAATCTCCGTACAGTCCGGTCTGTTCGTCTGATACATCGCATGGCGGGCCTAGGGGGGCGGTAAACGTCAGTCCCCTAATAGCGGTACAAGTCGTGTCGGAGTGAAGCCCAATACACCCTGAGATAACACTGGAAGCCTACCAGTATATCCCGCTTGCCCTGGCCTGGGACCACTCGTGTAATGGCTCTCCTAGACACAGCGCGATGTCAACCCCGAATACCGGGAGAGACGAATCCTGTCTAACCGTCACCGCCTCCAAGTGCTTCGGGACTCCACCCAACTACTACCTGTTGGCATGACTCCTTTGAGCCGTGGTAGGGTAGTAATCAAAGTACAGTGGGAACATACTCGAAGCGAAATGACAGTGTCAAGTCAGCGGACTAAGCTGTACTCATGTCACCTGGGAACTGAGAACTGACGATAGGTATAATACCAACCGGTTAGTTCCCGACGAGTCCTGTCCTGTGTACTCGTAACCCGACGAGCACCCGCATACTATCTCCAGTACGACGTACTGACGGCTGTGGGACAGACCGTCTCCCACACTGGGATGAGAAGCGCATGCGCTAGTCTACTCCGGAGTATCGATGCCCTGTCTCGATAGTCCTACGACTAAGGACCTGCATAAGGATGTGCTTATAGATTACCCAGCCCCCACTACTGTGACTGCCATCACAACGCTGGTAATCAAGCAAAGATCCTAAGGGCTCCACTAATGTGTATAGGTGATATACTAAAATAAACACATGTACACATTGAAGTAGAAACAAACCAAGTAGCATACTACCATTTTGAGCAAGATTGTCAATACAAGGTGAATATCCCAAGCTTCCATTAAGTAATATACATACCAGTATGATACATTAATGGCCTCTAGGGCATATACACTAACAATCTCCCACTTGCACTAAGGCCATGTACTGGCGTATCGAAAACCTATCATCTCGATCAGCCGCTCAAACTGAGTCTGGGGTAAGGCCTTCGTGAGTGGATCAGCAATGTTATCTTCCGTATTTACTCTCATCACCTCGATCTCCCGGCGATCAACGATCTCCCTGATCAGGTGGTACCGCCTCAAAATATGCCTGGACTTCTGATGGGACCTGGGTTCCTTCCCTAAAGCTATAGCGCCGTTGTTGTCACAATACAGCGGTATTGGATCAACACTGGTAGGAACCACCTGAAGTTCCGTGAGGAACTTCTTCATCCAGACAGCTTCCTTTGCGGCATCGCAAGCACCTATGTACTCCACTTCCATAGTTGAGTCAGCAACGGTTTCCGGCTTGGAACTCTTCCAGCAAACCGCCCCTCTATTGAGGGTAAAGACATAACCCGACAAGGACTTGGAGACATCCTTGTAAGTCGATGTACAACACCTCACGACTTGCGAGGAGGCGGAAATATGAAAAACGATCTTGTTCTTTGCTTAAACATCGACTAACCGCACGAATCGAAGCTAAACGATAACTAACAAGAAAAGAAATGAATTTAACAACCATGCTTGATAATATCTAGTGATGATTCACATCCATGAGTCATTAAGCATTTATGATGCATTAATGACATGGATGAATCATCCATATGACTCACTAATCACATTCATTGTATATGCCACCTAAACTTCCTTAGTCACCATCTTCTAGAAGCTTCTCGCGCAATTACGAGAATGCCCCTCCTTTCCGCAAAAATACGGAAAAACTTTAGACTGTATAAATCCAATAATCGGATACCAGTAACTGGCTTAAACCAAAGCCGACTGGTAAAAACTGTCCGAAAGTCGTACGTGCGTAAACACACGTATGCGTCCGAACCCTTGTCGTAAAACCATACGACCTCTATATCGTTTCGCCTGGAGTAGGGAAACTCTCTGTGTGGGACTCTAGAGACTCGACTACTACACTGGCAGTGGGTTTAACAACAGACTGCAAGCGGCACTAGCTGTACGTAACGGTCCCCAGGTAGATGTCGATAAGAAGGCCGATGAGGAAGCCCATCCGAACTCCTACTGAGTCTGATGTGACAATCTCCATACAGTCCGGTCCGCTCGTCTAAGACTATCGCATATCGGGCCTATGGGGCGGCAAGCGTCAGTCCCCTAATAGCGGTATAAGTCGTGTCGGAGCGAAGCCCATTACACCCTGAGAAACTACTGGAACCTACCAGCAAATCTCGCTTGCCCTGGCCAGGGACTTTGCGTAATGGCTCTCTGACACAGCGCGATATCAACCCCCAATACCGGGAGAGACGAATCCTGTCGAACCGCCACTGCCTCTAAATGCTCGGGACTGCACCCAACTGCTACCTGTTTGCACGACTCCTTTGAGCCGTGGTAGGGTAGCAATCTAAGACCAGTGGGACACACTCGAGGCGAAGCAGCAGTGTCACGTCTGCGGACTATGATGTACTCATGTCACCTGGGAATTATTTACTGACGACTGGTATAAAACCATCCAACAGTTCCCTGTGAGTCCTGTCCGGTGTACCCGTAACCCAATGAGCACCTGCATACTATCTCCAGTACGACGTACTGACGGCTGTGGGACAGACCATCTCCCCAACTGGGATGAGAAGCGTACACACTAGTCTACTCCGGAGTATCGATGCCCTGTCTCGATAATCCAACGACTAGGGACCTGAATAAGGATGTGCTTGTAGACTACCCAGCCCCCACTAGTGTGACTGTCATCACAACGCTGGTAGTCAAGCAAGATCCTAAGAGCTCTATTAATACGTATACTCACAAATTAAGATAGAAAAACCAAGTAGCATACTACCATGTTTAGCAAGACTGTTATATACATGTGAATATCCCAAGCTTCCATTAAGTAATATACAAACTAGTATGATACAATAATGGCCCCTAGGGCATATACAATAACAATATCCCACTTGCACTAGGGCCATGTACTGGCATATGGAAGACAGATGATCTCGAGTAGCCTCTCGAACTGAATCTGAGGTAGGGCCTTCGTGAATGGATCAGCAATGTTCTCTTCAAAAGAAACTCTCCGTACCTCGATCTCCTGACGATCAATGATCTCCCTGATCAGGTGATACCGCCTTAAGATGTGTCTGGACTTCTGATGGGACCTTGGTTCCTTCGCTAAAGCTATAGCTCCGTTGTTGTCGCAATACAGAGGTATTGGATCAACTATGGTAGGAACCACTTGAAGTTCTGTTAGGAACTTCTTCATCCAGACTGCTTCTTTTGCGGCATCGCAAGCAGCTATATACTCCACTTCCATCGTTGAGTCAGCAACGGTGTCCTTCTTGGAGCTCTTCCAGCACACCGCCCCTCCATTGAGGGTAAAGACATAACCCGACATGGACTTGGAATCGTCCTTATCACTCTGGAAGCCGGAATCAGCAAAGGCCTCCAACCTGAGGTCTTTTCCGCCGTAAACCAAGAACATCTCCTTAGTCCTTCTCAGGTACTTGAGAATGTTCTTTACTGCTATCCAGTGCTTCTCCCCTGGGTCTGACTGATACCGGCTTACCACGCTCAGTGCGTAAGCTACATCTGGTCTGGTGCACAACATCTCATACATTATAGAGCCTACCGCAGAAGCGTAGGGTATAATAGACATGCATTCCCTTTCCAAATCAGTCTTGGGAGACATCTCTTTGGAGAGGGTGATTCCGTGACAAGCCGGTAGATTACCGCGCTTAGAATCTTCCATACTGAATCTTTTCAGTACAATGTCGATATACCTGGACTGCGAAAGTCCCAACATCCTCTTGGATCTATCACGATAGATCCGGATCCCCAGAATGTAAGAGGCATCACCCAGGTCTTTCATCGAGAATCTGTGTGACAAGAATCCTTTGACAGATTGTAGCATAGGAATGTCATTTCCTATCAATAGAATGTCATCCACGTACAAGACGAGGAATACAACACTTCTGGCTACAACTTTACTATATATGCACGGTTCATCTGGATTTTTGATACAGTCATATTCTTTGACTGTCTCATCAAAACAGATGTTCCAACTCCGCGATGCCTGTTTTAGTCCATAAATGGACTTAAGCAGCTTGCATACTTTCCCGCTGCTCCCACTCTGATTGAAACCCTCTGGCTGATCCATATAGACGCACTCTTCTAAATTTCCATTTAGAAAAGCCGTCTTTACGTCCATCTGCCAGATTTCATAATCATGGAAGGCAGCAATAGCAAGAAGGACCCGAATGGATTTGAGCATAGCCACTGGAGAAAAAGTTTCGTCATAGTCCAAACCAGGTCTTTGTCGAAAACCCTTTGCAACAAGTCTAGCCTTATAGGTTTCTACCTGTCCATCTACACCAATCTTTTTCTTGAAGATCCATTTGCATCCTATGGGTTTTACCCCATCTGGAGCAAAGTCCAAAGTCCATACTTTGTTGGTGTACATGGACTCCATTTCGGTCCGCATTGCATCTAGCCATCGTACCGAGTCGCCGCTCTGGATGGCCTGCTGGAAGTCAGTAGGTTCATCATCATCTATGATGCAATCCTGTCTATCCCCATCTATGAGAAAACCGTAGTATCTCTCAGGCGGATGAGACGGCCTACTACTCCTGCGGAGGGGTGCGAGAATGTCCTGTTCTTCTTGAACTACCGGTTCTACCAAACTTTCAGTATTAGTTTGTGGTTCTGGAATTTCTTCCAGTTCTATTTCGCTCCCACTTGATTCCTTTTCTAAAAACTGATGTTCTAGAAAATGGGCATTACGAGAAACAAATACCTTTTGTTCCTCTGCGTAATAGAATAGATATCCCCTGGAGTTCTTTGGATATCCCACAAACTTACACTTTACTGATCGTGTCTCGAGCTTGTCCACATGCTGCTTTTTAACAAAAGATGGACATCCCCAAATCTTTATATATTGTAGATGGGGTTTCTTCCCGCTCCACATCTGATATGGAGTGGTAGGCACAGTCTTGGTAGGAACCATGTTCAAAAGATATGCCGCTGATTCTAGCGCATAACCCCAAAAAGATCGCGGTAACTCAGCATTACTCATCATGGATCGTACCATATCCAATAGGGTTCGATTCCGTCTCTCCGATACACCGTTATGCTGTTGAGTGTATGGAGGAGTAAGCTGAGAGAGAATTCCTTTCTCTTTTAGGTAACCTAGGAACTCGGCACTCAAGTATTCACCACCTCGATCAGATCTAAGTGTCTTGATACTTTTGCCGGTTTGGTTTTCTACTTCATTCTTATACTCTCGGAATTTCTCAAAAGCCTCGGATTTATGTTTCATCAGATAAATGAATCCGTATCTTGAGTAATCATCCGTAAAAGTAATGAAATAGGAAAAACCACCTCTTGCATGTGTAGACATTGGACCGCATACATCGCTGTGTATGAGTCCTAAGAGCTCGCTCGCTCTTACTCCATGTCCAGTAAATGGAGTCTTTGTCATCTTTCCATTGAGACAAGATTGATAAGTGTCATAAGTTTGATATTCGAACGAGTCCAAATATCCTTCTCTATGCAACTTAGTCAACCTTCTCTCATTGATGTGACCCAGTCTACAATGCCATAAGAAAGCTTTATTTAAATCTGGAGACTTTCTTTTTAGTGTGTTCTGGACATTGAAAATTTGGAGTTGGTTTAAAACATATATACCATTATTTAGTGTACCGGACCCAATCAAACCATGATTAAGGTGGATGTTAACAACATCTCTTACAAACGTGAAATCATAACCTTTATTTGATAACAAGGAAACTGATATGATATTACACGTTAAGCTTGGTACAAAATAACAGTTATGTAAAACCAAAATGTGTCCACTCGTCAATCCTAGGTGACAATCCCCGACGGACGCAGCTCCCACGCTAGCTCCGTTGGCAACCTTTAGGGTCATATCACCTTCCTTCAGCACTCTATACGGTTTCTCAGTGCCTGCAAAGAATTGCAAATATGAGATCCTGATCCGGTATCCAATACCCAGGAAGTAGAGTTGATTGACAAACAATTCTCAATTACAAACACACCTGAAGTTGAAGCCACAGCTTGCTTCGGTTCCTGGTTCTTGGCGTTCCATGCCTTGCAATCCTTCTTCCAGTGCCCTTTCCTGTGACAATGGAAGCACTCATCCTGGCCAACTACCGGTACCGCAAACTTTTTCTTTCCCTTCCCTCCCACCTTACTAACACCTCCTCTAGGTTTGGTGGCGGCCTTCTTCTTCCTTCCTTTGGCCCTAGCCTTGGACCCGGAAGAAGATGCACCGCTAACAAACATAGCGGGTGTTTCCCTTGCTTTCTGCAAGGTGCCCTCTGCACTCCTTAACATGTTCAGGAGTTCCGGAAGTTCAACTTCTTTTCTTTGAAGGTTGAAGTTCAGGATAAACTTGGCGTAGGTGGGAGGAAGGGACTGGAGAATAAGGTCTGTAAAGAGCTCATTATCCAAAGTCGTCCCAAGGTCTGCGAGCTCTTCAATATAGCCGATCATCTTTAGGACATGTTCTCCTACCGATGACCCGACAGCCAACCTCGCTCGAAACAAGTTCTTAGAGGTCTTGTATCTTGCTATACGAGATTGCTCTCCATAAAGTTCCTTTGTATGGAGAAATATGTCATCTAGGTTCATATCCTCGTGCCTCCTCTGATGTTCATTGTTCATTGAGGCAAGCACGATGCACTTGGCTTTCGCGCAATCTAAATCCCAGGTTTTGCGGATTTCCTTATCCGCATTGCTGGATTTAGGACCAGGGACAGCAGGTGCCGTAGCGGTGAGGACGTACCCCAATTTGTCATAGGTCAAAGCCATTTTGACATTCCGCAGCCAATCTTTATAGTTTGGCCCTGTCAGTATATTTTTCTCTAAAAGTAACTTAAGTCCAGTCATTTTCAGGGTCGCTGCAATTAGGAGAGAGAGAAGAAAACTCTTTAGCATGATGCTCTTGCAAGTTTAGAGTGGTTTTTAGTTTATCTAAACTGGATGGCTCCCACTGTTTCTCGAATCCTTCCTCAAACCATAAAAGAAGAATTAGCCAGGACTATTCTCACCGTACAATACTTGCTTTAACCGTTCAGCCAGGCCAGTGTCGATACTTCGAGGGAGGTTTTCCAACGCTTTCGCGAAGTTCCTTAATTAAATAACCTCTTTTCTCTAGGGGCGTAACCCCGCTGACACCTTTCTGGACATCTACTTGGTTTATAGCATTGATCGTTAAGTGACGAATCTCCTGATAAGTAGCATATACTTACAGTAGGATCGGGATCCAAATATCATCGTATGATAATGTTGAAGGAAACCTACCAACATTCATCAAACTCCAAATGGTATGCAACTCTTTGCAAATTTCAGTTTCTTTAGAAATTCCCGATATATATTTTTGCCCCATGCTCTTATGACCTTGGCGTTAGGTCAAAATGTCATAAGTCACATGTCAAGTTCTACCCATCATTATCTTGTCAATTTGAACCCATCCGTATATATCCTTGACGTTCGGCCAAAATGATAATACGACTGTCCGAAACTAACTCATCTATGTATGCAACAAATGAATACCCAGTAGCTACCAAACACTATGCCTTGGCGTTAGGTCAAAATACATAGCTTGAATACTACTGAATACCCAGATGAAATGACGGAGGGCTACGAATGGTTTTGGCGAAACCGTGAACGTAGTGAACTTGATATAACCGAAGGAACCTGATAGCTTTTAAAAGGAGTGGTTAAAGCTCCGCATTTAAAAATATCTGTTTTTAAAATTAACCGAGTGGTTTCTTTTAAATTGTTCCAACGATTAAACTTTTTGGTTTATTTTCTTTGCATTATAAATAATGCGTCCCATCATTAACCTATCATTGTAGAAAACAACGAAAATACAACGTCCTCTTATACCATCCGCATTCGCCATGGGGTCCCGTCATCACCCGTTAGGTTACTTAACTAACGACAGAGCAGGGGCTGGGCTAGCACGGGTGTAAAACATAAGTGACGTCTAAATAGCTATCATATATAGATATTGTACATTCGTCAGACGCAATAATAGGCATTCCAGATCACAGATGAACTTTAATGGATTTGCAAGTAATCCGTGTTTGTTTTGAGCCTGCAACAAAAGACGGATTACACAGTTGTGATGAATAGCCATTACCCCACCCAAGACCCCAACGGGTACGGCAAACAACCCGCCCGGCAGTTTGTGCACCCCACCTTGGGTATGTCCTAGGAGCAAAAAAAGTAAAACGAAATAATACAACGGTGGCTACAACCGCAACCTGGATGTGCCCCGCAAAATAATGAGGATACACAGTCATGCGTTTCCTTAGATCACACACTGACAAGTTCTGATGATGAGGTCAATGGTCCCCAGGTTGACTTCGGAAACAACGATTCAGAGGACGAAGAAGCAGCCGCCCCAGAGTTTAACGTGATAGCTGATTCCGACGAAGAAGAAGAAGATCCTGAAGAGAACCCTATAGAGGAAGACCCGATAGAGGAAGATCCCGATGAAGACCCGATAGAAGAAAATCCAGTTGAGGAAAATCCCGTGGAAGGAAATCCAGAAGAAGAGAATCACATGGAATCGGACCTCGATGAAGAAGCTCCATCCGAGGAAGAAGAACCAGAAAATCAAGACCTTGCTGTGGAAGAACTTCCAGTGGCAACGCCTGCAAGACGATATGGAAATGGACGCCCCTACCTGAGTGCGCGAGCCTACCGCAACCTGCTGAATCTCCACTACCGCGACTGACGGGATTTCTTTTGATGTTGTCTTTCTGGCCAAGTAAAATGTGTATAGTTTAGAGCCACTTTTCGTCTTTGAGAATGTCTTGTTTCAAATTTTCTTGAATGAAATAAATCTTCTAAATTCATAACCTTGTGATTATTGGTTCGCTTGATACCTGTTTATTGCCCATATCCATTTATTTTTTTCTGCTGAAATTCCTGACTGCCCACCCCTACTCATTATATAGTTTTCACCCTCGATTCGACTAGAAAGCACCGATCCTTGGAGTGAGCCACCATTCATCCCTCGCCTGTACCTCGGTTGAGATCCTTCTGGGAGGAGAAAATTTTAGGGAATGTCCGAGTTCACTAATCCTTTAAAATTTTGACTCGTGTGATGTACCGACTGTTGTTTTCCCCCATACTTTTCTCGGGTATTCCTTTGTTGCTCATCCTTACTTCCTGTGCAGACCCGATCACTGTCTCCTTGATTTTCAGCCTAAAGCCACCATACTTTAACCTTTGAATGATCCACACTTCCTTATAATCATTACCTTAGCTAGCCCTATACCTATTTGTATTCTTTCTTTTACCCTAAATAGATACAGGGACTTTATTATTCAAGTTTTGGTTTCTAGTAGTTGCATTTATCGAAGAGTACGTGTTATTGACTAGTTAGTTTTATGTATTGTAAGCACTACTATTATCCTCAGTTTTTCTGTAGCACAACCTCATACCGCGCATACTTTGTTCCATATTTCTTATTTTCACGATATGAGTATTCTAAGTTATTTTTTTTTATATCTGATTGATATCTCGTCCTAAAATATTTTTTTACCTACCGACGAATCTTTCACTACCCTATTGTCGCTACCTTACTTCGGGTATTGTGCCCACATTTGCTATTATAGATAATTGTGCCTTACACTTATTTTTCCCGCCGTACTACTCTTGTTATACTTATACATGTACATATTTGAGTTTCGATCTTATCGAGTGCGCCTCGAATGATATTGTTTGTATTGTTGTTATGTATATTTCCGTATATATGTAGCTACCCTTATAGTTGATCCTATTTTATACCTATTTAAATCTATATTTTGCAGGTTATTCTTACGTATTTTATATCTTCGAAATTTCTTCGTCCACATATTTCTAGTAAATTCTTATGTGTTAATTTGCAAAATAATAGCTTTCGCCTATGGTTGTATTACTTATAGTTTATTTTAAATTTCGAGGAAGAAATTTTTTATAAGGGTGGTATGATATAATACCCAGCCCTTTTATACCAAAATTTGTATTTTGTTACTTTATAATTCTATTTACCTTATCTATAATTTTATTTACTTTATTTATATTGTCTTATTTATTTTATATAATTATTTATTTATTTTAGAGTCCCATTTCTTTTATTTAAATTAAAACCAAGTCCTAATTAATTTTCCCCGAGCCCACTTATTTTTCCCACTCTATTTTCAAACCAGCCCACTCCTTCCTCATCCAATTCTTCTTTAACAAATCCCTCAGCCCATTCAATATTTTACCATAAACCCCATTTTAATTACTGGCCCATTCTTTTCCCATAATTTTTGATTCCCTCAGCCCACTAAAAAAATTATCTTAATAATTTCCTTATAAAAAATTTCCTCAGCCCATTCTCAGCCCACACCAAAACAAATTAATTAAAATGAATTCCAAATAACCCCGGCCCGGCCCTCTTATCCCACTTCCTTAATTCTTTTATTTTATTTTATTTTATTTTGCCGGCCCGACTCCCTTGGCCCGTGACCCTCGCCGACCCGACCCGGCCCACTACCCCTTCCCTTCTTCCCCAACGGCTCTCCCCTTCTCCCGCCCACGCAATTGATTTCTCGACCCGCTTCCTCCGCCCTCGCCCACGTCGCAGCGGTTACCCCACGGCGCACGTCTCTCCCCTTTCATAATTCCTTCAATCACCCCTCGTCTCCCTAACTCCCTCGAACTCACCATCGCTCTCCCTCGTCTTCTTCCTCCTTTCTCTCGCCCTCAGTCCCGGGAAACGATCGACTCGCCGACCACCATCGCCGCCCAAGCTTCTCTCGCGCTCCACTTCACCAACGACCACAAACTCCCCCTTCTCCCAACACCGCGACCTCCATCAAGAGCTCCCTCAGCCTATAGCCGTGCATACCCGACTCTTCTGCACACCCGACCCATTAATCCCGATCCCGACCACCGCCCGCTGTCGACGACGGTGAGCTTCTCGCCTCATCGTCGGCGCCCCTGAACTCCGTCATCATCATCATCTCCCCTTGTCCCCCTCTCGATCTCAGATCTTCCTCTCTTCCTCTGTCTCTACCCCAGCTCCCTCTTTCTCTGTCTACACCCTTACTCTCTCTGTCTACTCCAGCTCTCTCACTCACTGCCTTTCTCTCCCTCTGTAACTCTCTCACTCACTGCCTCTCTCTCCCTCTGTAACTCTCTCATCTCTCTCTCTCTCTCTCACTCTCTATTTCTCTGTCTCACTCTCTCTCTAAACCTCTCTTTCTCTCTCTCACTCTCTATTTCTTTCTCTCTCTCACTCTCTATTTCTCTCTCTCTCTCTCTCTATAAACCTCTCTAATCTCTCGGTACATCTCTCTAACCCTCATCCGTCTCTCCCCCTTCCATAAACCAATCACCACCATAACATCGCTTGAGATCGCAACAGCCCGTCACCAAGCCGTCGTTGTCGAGACTCGTGTTCGAGCCAAGTCAAGCGCTGAGTCGCGAGTGTGCCATGATCGTGCCGTTGTCGCTGCCGTACCTTCGTCGGCACGTGTCCAGGCAAGTTCTTTACTTGCTTACATGCTATTTTACCTAAGTTACAATTGCCAAGTATATAGATTATAAGTTACGGTTTAAACTATTTATGTGCCATAACCTACTCGACGCGTGTTCCCAATGAAAATGCTTTTCTAAATTGACGGAATTAGATTACTTACCTTGGCCCTTTCTGCGATGAACACCGTGTGCAAGTTTCGCTGGAAAATATGACCGTTAACGACTAAAACAACTACCCTCAAGTTTAACCGTAAAACTGGAATTCTCTTGTACCTGAAAACCGTTAAATTCACCATAAATTATATACATACTGGAATGATGCGCTCCAGGGCTCAAATCGAAGTTGACTCAACGAACTTTAACCCTATACTTATTTCCAGACATTCCTGTACTTAAACCATGATGATAATTGTATCGGAGTGCGACTCTGGACTGCAGTCCAGAGCGACTCCAGTCATGCTTGCTGTTCCGTATTGGATACCATAGGATTTCCTTAACTCGTAGGTTGCGGAACTCCACTGATTATTAGAGGTAACTCTGTTAGCTAGACAACGCAATTGGTTTCATTCTGTTTCGTTACCATTTGATATTTATTCCGTAATTTGATAGATCGGGACGCATAACAGTTCCAGCAGCATCAGAACAGACATATTGGTATTGAATAGAGTATATCTCCTGACGTACAGATACGATCGAAGATCCGTCTAATGCGTTGAAAACCTTGCTGAAAACCCTAGAATTTATCCAACTGTAGTGTCGCCAAAATCTGATCCCAACTGGGGTTAAAATGCGTTGCGAAACGGACATCTGATTCTGAAACCGAATTTCCAGCCGCGAGCGCTTAAAATGAAATGGTTATAACTATTGATCCTGGAACCCGATTGGCTTGAAACCAAATTAGATGGATAGCTAACTGATCATACTAATTACTAGCTGTTTATCATTTCGCCAAATTATATACGTACGTTTCATGATAAATCGTACAAGTGATAGACTACTGTTTTATGACACCTTATTTGTGCTTCTTATACTGTTCATGCATTATATCATACCTATATCATTGTAGTGATAACCTAGTGATATCGTGCATTCACACAGTGTTCGATTTTAGTGATGATTGTGGCAAGTACGTCAGTGTTCGTGTATCCGTGATTAAGTGAAAGTGATACGTACTTGTACACAATCAGTGACCATATTGTTCTATTGCATTGTCGACGTCTGTAGGATGCGTGTACGCGTGACTATAAGTGGTATGGGACACTTATGGAAGCACTTGCACGGGTGTCACAGATAAGGCATCCAACACTGCCATTTATCTTAGGTATTAGTCGGGACGTGCTTGATGGAGGTCCTGCCTCCAGTTCTCGCGCAGACTTGTCACGGATCGATTAGTATTTAGGGTGATGGTTAGCGTTTGATGTAGACCACGGGGTGTGGGGTAGTTTAAGTGTGAGTTCAACAGAATCTCGGGAGTCCCATGCCGGCTTATATATTTAGGGAGTTATATGGAGTTTTACAGGGTATGTGATATATACACCGTGATATTGTCGTTACATGTTGGGCCCGTGGTCCCTTGCCCTTGGGTTCTACCCTTGGGTGGAGGACACTCGCGAGTGGTTGACTCTCACACTTGGACTGTCGATAGGCTTAGTGACCTGTACAGTGAGACTTAGAGACTGATAGGAACACTGGCATTTAGATTCCTTATATACTGTGTTGACATATCGTTCTACTGCTTTACTGTTCCGCTGCATTGATTACTGCACATTCATATTCATGATGTCATTGATTTACTGCTTGACATATCTATTATCACTGTTAGAACCGTCACTTGATTTTATACATATTATATTGTTATTGTGTCTCTCTGACGACCTGAGTATGCATGCTCAGTGTGAGGAGAAGATTTAGCCTGGACCCGAACTAGACGTGCATCACAGACTTCTTGACTTGCCATTCCGAGTTACATTCGTTTGTTCCACTTCAGGTCAGTTTATATTATTGTCTCTTTCAGTTACTGCATTTCTCATTACCTGCGCATCATTTACTGTTTACCATGAAAAACTAGAAGCCGAAATATGACTACGGCAGGACATTTCCTTGACCGTAGGTGCATGGCTGGCCTTGTCTATACCTCGTATTCCGTATTTTGGGAAGCGGGGCGTGACATATCTAGTGATGATTCACATCCATGAGTCATTAAGCATTTATGATTCATTAATGACATGGATGAATCATCCATATGACTCACTAATCACATTCATTGTATATGCCACCTAAACCTCCTTAGTCACCATCTTCTAGAAGCTTCTCGCGCAATTACGAGAACGCCCCTCCTTTCCGCAAAAATACGGAAAAATTTTAGACTGTATAAATCCAATAACCGGATACCAGTAACTGGCTTAAACCAAAGCCGACTGGTAAAAACTGTCCGAAAGTCGTTCGTGCGTAAACACACGTATGCGTCCGAACCCTTGTCGTAAAACCATACGACCTCTATATCGTTTCGCCTGGAGTAGGGAAACTCTCTGTGTGGGACTCTAGAGACTCGACTACTACGCTGGCAGTGGGTTTAACCACAGACCGCAAGTGGCACTAGCTGTACGTAACGGTCCCCAGGTAGATGTCGATAAGAAGGCTGATGAGGAAACCCATCCGAACTCCTACTGAGTTTGATGTGACAATCTCCATACAGTCCGGTCCGTTCGTCTAAGACTATCGCATATCAGGCCTAGGGGGCGGCAAGCGTCAGTCCCCTAATAGCGGTATAAGTCGTGTCGGAGCGAAGCCCATTACACCCTGAGAAACTACTGGAACCTACCAGCAAATCTCGCTTGCCCTGGCCAGGGACTTTGCGTAATGGCTCTCTGACACAGCGCGATATCAACCCCCAATACCGGGAGAGACGAATCCTGTCTAACCGCCACTGCCTCCAAGTGCTCGGGACTGCACCCAACTTCTACCTGTTTGCACGACTCCTTTGAGCCGTGGTAGGATAGCAATCTTAGAACAGTGGGACACACTCAAGGCGAAGCAGCAGTGTCAAGTCTGCGGACTATGCTGTACTCATGTCACCTGGGAACTGTTTACTGACGACTGGTATAAAACCATCCAACAGTTCCCTGTGAGTCATGTCCGGTGTACCCGTAACCCAACGAGCACCTGCATACTATCTCCAGTACGACGTACTGACGGCTGTGGGACAGACCATCTCCCCAACTGGGATGAGAAGCGTACACACTAGTCTACTCCGGAGTATCGATGCCCTGTCTCGATAATCCAACGACTAGGGACCTGAATAAGGATGTGCTTGTAGACTACCCAGCCCCCACTAGTGTGACTGCCATCACAACGCTGGTAGTCAAGCAAGATCCTAAGAGCTCTATTAATACGTATACTCACAAATTAAGATAGAAAAACCAAGTAGCATACTACCATGTTTAGCAAGACTGTTATATACATGTGAATATCCCAAGCTTCCATTAAGTAATATACAAACTAGTATGATACAATAATGGCCCCTAGGGCATATACACTAACAATCCTTATCACTCTGGAAGCTGGAGTCAGCAAGGGCCTCAATCTGGAGGTCTTTTCCGCCATACACCAAGAACATCTCCTTAGTCCTTCTCAGGTACTTGAGAATGTTCTTTACTGCTATCCAGTGTTTCTCCCCTGGGTTCGACTGATACCGGCTTACAACGCTCAATGCGTAAGCTACATCTGGTCTGGTACACAACACCGCATACATAATAGAGCCTACCGCAGATGCGTAGGGCATTGATGACATGCGAGCCCTTTCCAAATCAGTCTTGGGAGACATCTCTTTGGAGAGGGTGATTCTGTGACAAGCCGGTAGATTACTGCGCTTGGAATCTTTCATACTGAATCGTTTCAGTATGGTGTCGATGTACCTTGACTGGGAAAGTCCCAACATCCTTTTAGATCTATCACGATAGATCTGGATCCCCAGAATGTAGTTGGCATCGCCCAGGTCCTTCATGGAGAACCTCTGCGACAAGAATCCTTTGACTGACTGTAGCATAGGAATATCATTTCCTATTAGAAGAATTTCATCGACGTACAAGACGAGGAATACGACATTTTTCCCTACAATCTTACTGTAAATTCATGGTTCATCTGGGTTTTTGACAAAGTCGAATTCTTTGACAGTATCATCAAAGCAGATGTTCCAACTCCGCGATGCCTGCTTGAGTCCATAGATGGAATTGAGCAACTTGCACACTTTACCGCTGCTCCCACTCTGAATGAATCCCTCTGGCTGATCCATATAGACGCACTCTTCCAAATTTCCATTTAGAAAAGCCGTCTTTACGTCCATCTGCCAGATTTCATAATCGTGGAAGGCAGCAATGGCAAGAAGGATCCGAATGGATTTAAGCATGGCTACCGGAGAAAAGGTCTCGTCATAGTCCAAACCAGGTCTTTGACGAAAACCCTTTGCAACGAGCCTAGCTTTATAGGTTTCAACCTGCCCATCTACACCAATCTTCTTTCTGAAGATCCATTTGCAGCCTACGGGTTTTACCCCTTCTGGAGCAAAGTCCAAAGTCCAAACTTTGTTGGTGTACATGGACTCCATCTCGGTCCGCATTGCATCCAGCCATTTTACCGAGTCACCGCTCTGAATGGCTTGCTGGAAGCTAGTAGGCTCACCATAATCCATGGTGCAATCCTCTATATCCCCGTCTATGAGAAAACTGTAGTATCTCTCGGGCGGATGAGACTGCCTACTACTCTTGCGGAGTGGCGCAGGAATGTCCGGTTCTCCTGAAACTACTGGCTCTTCCAAGCTTTCAGTAATAGCTTGTGGTTCTGGAATTTCTTCCAGTTCTATTGCGCTCCCACTTATTCCTTTTTCTAAAAACTGATGTTCCAGAAAGTGGGCATGACGAGAAACAAAAACCTTTTGTTCCTCTGCGTAATAGAAAAAATACCCCCTGGTGTTCTTTGGGTATCCCACAAACTTACACAGTACTGAGCGTGCCTCAAGTTTGTCCACATGTTGCTTTTTAGCAAAAGCTGGACATCCCCATGTCTTTAGGTACTTAAGACAGGGTTTCTGCCCACTTCACATTTGATATGGGGTGGTAGGCACAGTCTTGGTTGGAGCCTTGTTCAAGAGATATGCAGCTGTTTCTAGTGCATAACCACAGAAAGATCGCGGTAACTCAGCCTTACTCATCATGGAACGAAGCATATCCAATAGGGTTCGATTCCTTCTTTCCGATACACCGTTGTGTTGTGGTGTGTATGGAGGAGTACGCTGAGAAAGAATTCCATTCTCTTTTAAGTAGTCCAGAAACTCGGCACTCAAGTATTCTCCACCCCGATCAGATCTTAGTGTCTTAATACTTTTGCCTGTTTGTTTTTCAACTTCATTCTTGTATTCCTGAAATTTCTCAAAGGCTTCGGATTTGTGCTTCATCAAGAAGACATGTCCATACCTAGAGAAATCATTTGTGAAAGTAATGAAGTATGAATAACCGTTTCGCGCATGTGTAGACATTGGACCACACACATCACTGTGTATGAGTCCCAAGAGCTCGCTCGCTCTTACTCCGTGTCCAGTGAACGGAGTCTTTGTCATCTTTCCCATGAGACAAGATTCACAAGTGGCATAAGACTGGTACTCGAACGGATCCAAGTATCCTTCTTTATGTAACTTAGTCAACCGTGTCTCATTGATGTGACCCAGTCTACAATGCAATAAGAAAGCCTGATTTAATTCAGGAGACTTTCTTTTAAGTGTGTTCTGGACACTAAATATCTGAGCTTGATTCAATACGTATATACCGTTATTTAATGTACCTGACCCAATCAATACTTGATTTAGGTGGATGTTTACTACATTGCTTACAAAAGTAAAATCATATCCTTCCTTAGAAAGTAAGGATACAGATATGATATTACAAGTCGCACCTGGTACATACAAACAGTCACGCAGAATCAATATCTGTCCAGTTGTCAGTCCAAGGTGATATTCCCCTACGGATACAGCATCCATGCTCATTCCGTTAGCAACCCCGAGAGTCATATCACCTTTCCTGATAACCCTACGGTTTCTCAGAGCCTGTAAAGAATTACAGATATGAGATCCTGATCCGGTATCCAATACCTAGGAAGTAGGGTTAACTGACATACAGTTCTCAATTACTAACACACTCGAAGCCGAAGCCACAACATGCTTCGAATTCTGGCTACTGGCTTTGCAAGTCCTGCAATCTTTCTGCCAATGTTCATTCCCGTTACAATAGGAACGTCCCTCTTTTACTACATCCAGTCCTGAAACTTTTGCCCTTGCTTTTCCTTCTTCTTCCCTGGTTTCCTTCAGGGTATAAGCAGAGGGCAGGGACTGTAGAATTAAGTCAGTACTTGACCCATTCTCCAACGTGGTCTCCAGGTCCGTGAGCTCAAAATAGCTACTCTCTGTAAGGAAGTTGTCCCCTACAGATGACCCGACAGCCAACCTCGCTTGAAGCAATTCGTTTGAGGTCTCATATCATGCGATACGAGATTGCTCTCCATATAAATCTTTGTTATGGAGGAAGATAGAAACTGAGTCCATCTTCTCGTGCTGCCCCTGGTATGAACCATCAACTGAGGCTAACATGAGGCACTTGGCTTTCGCACAATCCTTTTCCGATGTCCTGCGGATGTAAATATCCCTGACAAGGGAAACTGGACCTAAGACGGCAGGGGTTTGATTAGTTAATACGTGTCCTAGTTTGTCATGGGCAATGGACATCTGGACAGACCTTTGCCAGTCATAACAGTCAGGTTCAGTCATTTTATTATCTAGATGTAACCTAGGTGCGGTCACTTGGTCGCTGCAATTAAGAGAGAGAGAAGAAAACACTCAGCATGATGCTCTTGCAAGTTTAGAGTGGTTTTTAATTTGTCTAAACAGGATGGCTCCCACTGTCTCTCGAATCCCTCCTCAAACCAAAAAGGAAGAATTAGTCTGGATCAATCTCAACGTACAATTCTTGATTAACCGTTTGGCCAGGCTGGTGTCGGTACTTCAAGGGAGGTTTACCAACGCTTTCGCGAAGTTCCTTAATTAAATAACCTCTTTTCCCTGTGGGCGTAGCCCCGCTAACACCTTTCTAGACACCTACTTGATTTATAGCATTGATCGTTAAGTGAGAAATTTCCTGAGGAGTAGCATATACTCACAGTAGGATCGGGATCCAAATATCATCGCGTGACGAAACTGAAGGAATCCTACCAGAATCATCACACTCCAAATGGTATGCAACACTAGCAAGTTTCAGTACTTATGAAACTCCCGATGTGGATTTTTGCCCCATGCTCTTATGACCTTGACGAAGGCCAAAATATCATAAGTCACATGTCAAGTTCTACCCGTCATTATCCAGGTTAAATTGAACCCACACGTACATACCCTTGACGAAGGCCAAAATGGTAGTACGACTGTCGCAAACCAACGCATCTATCTATGCTACAGATAAACATTCAGCAGCTACCAATCACTATGCCTTGGCGAAGGTCAAAATACATAGCTTGAATACTACTGAATATTTAACTGAAACGACGGAGGGCTACGAATGGTTTTGGCGAAACCTTGAACGTAGTGAACTTGATATAATCGATGGAACCATGATAGCTTTTAAAAGGAGTGGCTCAAACTCCGCATTTAAAAGTTGGTTTTGAAAAGAACCGAGTGGTTTTTCGAAAGTGTTCCAACGACTTATACTTGGTTTATTTTCTTGCATTAGTTCATTTAATGCGTGATATTCTTTCATTAGTTCTTTTAATGCGTCCCATTGCAGAAAACAACCAAAATATGACGTACGCTTATGCCATTCGCATTCGCCACGGGGCCCCGTCATTACCCGTTAGGTTACTTAACTAACGACAGAGCGGGGGCTGGGCTAGCGCGGCTGTAAAACATATTCAACGCCTAAATAATATCATATATAGATATATTGCAATGATAGCCATTTCAGATCACAGATGAACACATTGGATATACTAGGAATCCGGAATTCGTACGAGCCTGTAACGAAAAGCAGATTACACGGTCGCGGTGAATAGCCAATACCCCACCCAGGACCCCTACGGGTGCGGCAAACTACCCGCCAAGTACCCGAAGCGAAGCAACCTCCCTCAACTCTATGAGTAGGCCACTCGGCACTTCGGCATACCCGGTAGTTTGTGCACCCCCTCCATGGGTCTATCCTAGGAGCAAAAACAGTAAAAAGAAATTATACAATGACGGCTACAACCCCGACCCGGTTGTGCGGCCATACAAATAATTGTTACATCAATTTACAAATTTACATGAATTGAAAGAAAAGAAAACTCTCGTCTCACAACCCCCGGCTATTCACCCACGACAATCCAATGAATTCATATACACATTCTAATGACATTACAGATCACAGATTTGTATAACCCCCACTAATCGACATATAGCGATTAGCAGACGTTCAATAAAAATATCACATCACAGAAAAACCCGTCAGCTTAAGTCTTTTAGAAGTTCGATCAAAAATACGGATTTTCAGGCCCCAAACACAAAATTTTCGTTCTGGAAAATCTGGGCAGAAAATACATATTCCAAAAATCCCAAAATACCCTTATGAACAAACTGCAACCAAAAATTCCCACTACCGAGTCAACTCGGCCGCGGAACCGCGGCGGGAGCACGCTCCCGCCGCGTTTCCGCGGCTCTTTGATCGGTTCAGTGGACGAAATTTTGTCCGTTTGTTATAAAAACCCTGAGCCGAATTTTAAAGTATGATTTATCATTTTTGGAACAGAGGAAAAATTCGACAGCAAGCATGATATCGGGGTTCATTTCGGGACTTTTTCTTTGATCGATCTTCTAGCTACTTTGCTAACAGGTTAGATAGAGTTTAACTAGGCTCTGATACCACTGTAAGTCCATGCTACCTCTCCCGGTACTTTCGAGCATGCGGAATTTGATAAAAAACAATTTTCTTAGAGGTGGTAACATGGACTTAAAACCCGGATCTTTGTTAAACATCTAACTAACAACCTAACTAGGAGTTGTTAACTACTCGGTTAGGGGGTTTATACCTTTCTTATCTTGAACTCCTTCGTCTTCAAACTTCGATGGTTGTCCGAATCGGCTTCACCCCGTCGTCTCCTTGCGCCGAAGATCGATCCACCTGAAATTTTCAACCTTTGGCTCCTTCTTCGATCTTTGAAGAAACTAGTTCACTCAGTTTGCTAAACCTTGTGAACTAGAGTGAGTAGAGAAGAGTTTTGTTGGGATTTTATCTATGGTTCTTGGTTCTCAACACATGAGACAAGTGAACCATAGACTCAAGAAAGGGAGAGCAAGAGGAGGAAGATGAGAGCTCAAGAACAAAAGAGAGAATGAGAATGATAGAATGAGAGAAGACTTTTCTCATTTGGCTCTCATAATCCAAAACCATCATAACACATCATAGCAATCAAGTATTATGTGATGGTTTAAGCAACAATAGCCATATCATTTCATGCACTCATTTTGCACAAGAGAGCAAGCAAGCAAAAGTCTTTGCCATGAAATGATAGCTATTGTTATCATGATGGTCAACTAGTCAAGCCTAGTCAACCGGTCAACAAAGTCAACAAGTCAACAAAGTCAACAAGTCAACAAAGTCAACCCCTCAACAACCATGTCATCATAATACTTAATTAATATAATTGTTAATCATATATCATATTCTCATTAGGGTTGAGCAAAAAGTCAATAGTCAACGGTCAACAACCCTAATAAGAATCCTCTGCCTCTGTCTTTCCGTCAACTGTGCATACACACCCGCATCCGCGTTCCGAGGAACACGAATGCATACTGGATAAAACCAATCCCAAAAGGTACACTAGGATCTGGCTTAAACCAAAGCCCGCTAGTGTAAACTGTCCGGACATTGTACGTGCACAAGTGCACGGATGTGACCGAACCCTGTCATAAAACCATGCGACCTGTCGCAAAACCATGCGACCTCTACTCTTTTGCCTAAAGGCGAATAGCTTTCTGTGTGGGACTCTAAAAACTCGACACTACGCTGGTAGTGGGTTTAACCACAGACCGCAAGCGGCACTAGCTGTGCGTAACGGTCCCCAGGTAGATGCCGACAAGAAGACTGACGAGGTGAAACCCATCTGAACTCCTACTGAGCCTGAATGTGACAATCTCCGTACAGTCCGATCTGTTCGTCTTATACATCGCATGGCGGGCCTAGGGGGCGGTAAACGTCAGTCCCCTAATAGCGGTACAAGTCGTGTCGGAGTGAAGCCCAATACACCCTGAGATAACACTGGAAGCCTACCAGTATATCCCGCTTGCCCTGGCCAGGGACTACTCGTGTAATGGCTCTCCTAGACACAGCGCGATGTCAACCCCCAATACCGGGAGAGACGAATCCTGTCTAACCGTCACTGCCTCCAAGTGCTTCGGGACTGCACCCAACTACTACCTGTTTGCACGACTCCTTTGAGCCGTGGTAGGGTAGTAATCAAAGTACAGTGGGAACATACTCGAGGCGAAGTGACAGTGTCAAGTCAGCGGACTAAGCTGTACTCATGTCACCTGGGAACTGATAACTGACGATAGGTATAATACCAACCGGTCAGTTCCCGACGAGTCCTGTCCAGTGTACTCGTAACCCAACGAGCACCCGCATACTATCTCCAGTACGACGTACTGACGGCTGTGGGACAGACCGTCTCCCACACTGGGATGAGAAGCGCATGCGCTAGTCTACTCCGGAGTATCGATGCCCTGTCTCGATAGTCCTGCGACTAGGGACCTGCATAAGGATGTGCTTATAGATTACCCAGCCCCCACTAGTGTGACTGCCATCACAACGCTGGTAATCAAGCAAAGATCCTAAGGGCTCCACTAATGTGTATAGGTGATATACTAAAATAAGCACATGTACACATTGAAGTAGAAACAAACCAAGTAGCATACTACCATTTTGAGCAAGATTGTCGATACAAGGTGAATATCCCAAACTTCCATTAAGTAATATACATACTAGTATGATACAGTAATGGCCTCTAGGGCATATACACTAACAAAACCTATGACTGTCACATCAGAAATAGATGATCTATCTCCGCTATATCTGCTTTAGTCTATAAATAGACATAAGCCACTTGTCCACCAATTCTTCCGCTGCTCCCACTGACTACGACAACCCTCTGGCAGAGTCATATAGACGTACACTTCTAAAGCCAGTTTAGAATGACGCTATACTCATCCTCCTGCCGGATCTCACAGTCTGGAACAACAGCAATGGCATGTCTGGGTAAACAAGAACCTCCCTGCCACCGTCCTTGAGCATACCGAAGTACCTCTCAGGTGCCTGAGGTTACCCACTTTATCTGCAGAGTGGCCAATGGAATGTCAAATTAGATTGAATCTTTAGGTTCTTATCAAATCTTCAGTAATCGTTTGCGGTTCAAGAATCACTTCCAGTTCTACCATACTCCCACTACAGTTTTCTGAAAAAAATCTATTTCTTTTAAAATTGTGGCGAGTCAAGAACAATATCACTATTGATCTTCCAGATGGTAGAAAGTCAACCCTCGTCATAGCCTGGGTAAACCCACAAACAGCCATTAAAGAAACATGCCTTGAGTTATCTAGAGTCTGGTTTTAAGCATAAGCCGGAAAACTCCCCGTGCCTTAACAATGTCAAGATATGAACTATTCTATATCCAATATAGAAACAGAGGCACTGATTTAATTGAACCAGATTCAAATCATACAGCTGTCTCCAGTGCATGTCAAGTAAATGGAAGGAGGCCGATCTGCGTTACTCAACTTAGGAGCACTTACAATTATGAGTAACCTGAAAGAGAAGCATGTTCTATTAACCATTACTATCAACTGAATACCACACACAAGTATCTACATCTTCGATCACTTTGAAGAATCCCGATACTTGCAATACCTTGTTCTCTACTTTACTCATATACCTATAACTTCTCAAAACTTGGACCCTGTGTTTCTACGAAACACTTGTCTAAGAACTAGAGAAGTCATAAGTAAACTGAATATAGTACGAGGACCCACCCCTCTGTCCTAATGGACACTGGACAACATACAATACTCTGTATAAGTCCCTTGAGTCTAGTGACTCATTCACTGTGTGTCGTAGGTTGAAAACTGTACTTATGGTTAAGAAGAATTACACAACTGTTCAATGCTCCTTACCTAACCATCCACTGATATAGGTAAATATCATAGACATAATTTCAAAAAGGTATATCTCACTCTATGAAAATAGACGTACAGATATATCAATTTGAAATTGGTGCATAACAACGGATATTCAAAACCAAACATTTGCCGACCGGCAAACAACCCAGGTGACTTCCTCAAATATCACTAATTACAACGAATCCCGATATAATGAGGATGATCACCTAATTCCCAATAACTTACTCTCACTCATCATCTGTAAAACCATACAGATGTGAGAATCATACCTGGTAAATACATACCCTGGAGCAAGTGTCTAATTGGGAAATCAGTTTTCTTTTAACAGTACACAGTGATACTGAAACATTGAAATGTTTCGATGGGGTATCACGGTATTCCTATTAATGACTCTTCCATTATCCAGATTCACAACTATAACCGTATAATTCTTTACCACCTTTCCAAATCCTTTTATATGTCTTTAGTCATTACCTTCTGTACACCCCCGTTATGCTAATTGGTTTTCTTCATTCCCTACCGTTCAGCACCAGCCTAAGGTTTGGAAGAAGACTATCCAATTTGCGTAATAGGTGTACTGTCCTAATCCTAGGAGTACTCGCAATGCGAGAGAAGGTGAAGATAAAAGACAACCGAATGAACTTAATTCCTATTTCTCCTGAACCAGGATCCATCCCCGAACTGGAACAAGTTCCTTTCGAGTTCGTATATAACCATACGATGGATTATCCAATAAACCTGGGATCTTCGTAGTGATACGGAGTGTCCTGGAGAAAAACAAAGGTGATTTAGGATTGGCGAAGAATACTTGGTTTGGTCGTGAATAGCAGTCGCAATTTACTTTGCCCTCTTACTAATCCCTTTCTTTGTCCTTACTTAATACCTTCTGCACACCATCGTTATGCTAATTGGTTTTGTTCATTCCCTACCGTTCAGCACAAGCGTAAGGTTTGGAAGAAGACTATCCAATTTGCGTAATAGGTGTACTACTCCTAAACCAAGGAGTACTCGCAACCTGAGAGAAGGCAAAAAGAAAAGACAACTGAATAGTCCTATTCGTTTTCTCCAGAACCGGAAACCATCCTCGAATTCCTTCGAGTTCGTATATAACCATACGATGGTTTTGTCCAATGGAAGTGGACGTTCGTAGTAATACGGGGTTTCGTGGAGAAAAGGGTAAAAGCAGGAGTGGCAATGGGGTATGCAATTCTGACAATCTAAAAGCCAGTGTTAAGAAGGTTCGGTCAACTTGGTCACTGAGTCATAGTGTAGGGTCGGGTCAATGGTCGCTGCCAAAGAGAGAGAGAAAAGAAACACTCAGTGTGCACTCTAACCTAGATCAGAATGGTTATCACTTTATCTAATCTGGAAACCTCCCACTGTAACGTCAAATTCTTCCCCAAACCTGAAAGAAGAATTAGCCGGGATCACCCGAAGAGTAAACCAACTCATCAGTGGGAATCGGGATCCAACTATCATTGCATGATAACTTGACGGAATCCACTCAAGTCACCACACTCCAAAAGGTATGTGCATGCCTGGCAAGTTTCAGTTTCTTTAGAAACTCGCGATGTGATTTTTACCCCTGGGACCCAAGTGACCTTGACACAGTCAACAAATCAAAGAGTCCTAGTCAAGTTCAACCAGTCATTATCCTGGATTGCATTAAACCCACCCGTACGAGCCCTTGACACAGTCAAGAAGGCCGCACGACTGTCCAAACCAATCCCATTAATATACTACAAACAAACACTACTTAGCTACCGCACACTACGCCTTGACGCAGTCAACAAACGCAGAACGAATACTAAGTAATACTTGTAAGAAATGACGGAGGGCTACGTCTAGTTTTTGGCGAAAAACTTTTAACGTAATGAACTTGATATCGTTGAAAGATCTGCCTAGTTTTTTATAAAAATATAGTGACGACAACCCTTTGCTAAAGAGGTCACTCCCGGTGAAGGGATCTCGGCACTTTCCCCGTAGAATGCGGTGCAGGATATTCCAACTGAATACCACGATGCAAAGCAGAAGGCAATCGGCTATAGTGAAGTTATTGCCCTGACGCAAAATTTTGTCCAAGGGGTCAGTCCCGGTGAAGGGATCTCGGCCCTTGCCTCGTCGACCGAGGAGCTGGATATTCATAACCGAATACCACTGTGCAAAACAAAAGAGAATGCCCTTGCAATAACAGCTTTTGAAAAATGTTCCAACAACATCAGAATAGGTTTGTTTATCTTGCATTGATCCGAATCAACGCAGTCCCATCAATTGATCACACCACAAAAGAACGAAAATAATGATGTACGTATATGCCATCCGCATTCGCCACTGGGTCCCGTCATCACCCGTTAGGTTACTTAACTAACGACAGAGCGGGGATTGGACTAGCGCGGATGCAAAACATATACAACATCTACTAGTATATATATAATATATAATTTTCGCTCAAGGCGTGATAAAATGCAACATCACAGAAATGTAATCAGCATCACAGAACAATACAGATATCTGGGATCCCCGGGTTTCATAGAGCCGCTACTGAAACCCGACGTTCCCCTGGTCGTGTGGATAGCCTGTGCAATGAAAATCCTAGACCCCTACGGGCGCGGCAAGTCACCCGCCAAAACCTGAAGCGAGGCAGCCCCCTTCTGCAACGTGAATGGATCACCCAGCACTTCACGGAATCCGGTAACTTGGGCACCCCTCTTTGGGCCAACCTGTACCCCTACGAGTGCGGCGAACAGCCCACCAATTCTAGAGTTAAGCCCCCTCCGTCTCAATGCCATGAGATGCGGGCTCGTTGCCCTCTAGAACCCGGCTGTCCGTGCACCCCTCCGCGGGGTAAACCTAGTACAGAAAGTAAAATATACATACAACGGGTACATCGACCGCAACCTGGTCATGCCCCAAAAGAATAATACAAACAGACAGTGACGGCAGTCCACATGTCGGACGCTCGCCCCGCAATATCAAATGTACATATAAAACAAAACTGTACTACCACTTCATCCAGGCTATCCCCACGACCGATCCGCAACATCACAGCACAACACAGAACATCAACGTGAATGTCACGTTAGCAAATCCGTCTAACTGGGCTATAGCAGTTAGACAGGATTTACCGATCAAGTGACATTCACGGTCGCAGATATAATGTAAATACTGTGAACTAGCATGTTTAAAATATCCGATCGATCAAAAATTACCAAGTGGGCCCTAAGCACTACTGTAGCACTCAAGGAAATCTGGGCCCAAAAATAACATTTCAAAAACCTCATTTTGAACTCAAAAGCCCTCTGGAAAATTTTGGTACAGTGAAGAGACTAGACGACTGCGGAACCGCGGCCAATGCGTGGGTTTGGCCGCGGTTCCGCGGTGATATGGTGGAATCACATGATCAAATTTTCCCAGAATGCTTAAAATTCCCTACACATCATTCTGCAACTTACTGAAAAAAATTTCGAGCCAAAAATAATTCGACAGAAAACTGAAGTATACGATATCGGGTTTTCGGATATTTGATCGATCGAAGCTTTAAATATACTAGACCAAGATAGACTAGGTTAATGGCGAGGCTCGGATACCATGTTGCGCCACGGCAGCGCCCCGGCCGTCTACTCGAGGCCAAAATGCGGAATCAAAATTTTTCTTGACTTTTAAACTGGCGCTACCGCGGAAAATAAAACCCGGATCGTAACCATTAACTTAATCCTAGCAATCAAGAGAAGGAGTAGAAGCTATACCGAGCGATCCGTGTCCTCCGGTCTTCGTCTCCACTCCGATCTCCCGTGGAATCTCCATTCGTCACCTCCTCGTCGGAAAGGGCACCACGTAGCCGATATCTTTTACGGGCTTCCACCTCTGGACCGAGGCAACTCGGGCGCGAAGTTGGCTAGCCGACGCGTCCAAGACTTGCTGTAGATAAGTGTAGAGTCTATGTCTCTTTGGGGTTTAGTTGCCATGGAGGATGGAGGTGGAGAAGAGAATGAAATTTGGAGAGAGCTTGTGAACTTTGATACAAAATGAGAATGAGAATAATTTCCATACACCAAAATGAAAACCTCTCTCTCATTTTCTCTCATGAAGTGGCCGGCCTATCCTTGGAACCAAATGGTGGAGGGAATAAGCATCAAACATGAAGGGAGGTGAGTGTAGGAGATCAAGGGTGGTGACCATATCAAAAGCAAGCTTCACATCATACACTAAATCAATCTTAATCTCATTAATGCATGAAATGATGATATAAAATAATGGAATATAAAGATGCTCTCATAATCAATCCATATGCAAGAAAACCCCCTCCACAAATGTTATTTGCAAACTTGCAAATAACCCCCTCCATCGAAAAGTCCGGCCGTGAAGGAACAAAGGAAAACCGGCCGGAACGGAATGCAAACTGGCAACTTCAGAAAACTGATCCTGTAATAAATTACAGGAAAACCCCGCTACTGCATATACATGCCCGCATTTGTATTCCCACTGAATACAAATACAACGAGACAAAATCTACACTGAATAATACTGGGATCCGGCTTAAGCCAAAGACGGCTAGTAAAAACCGTCCGATCACGATCCGTGCAATACCGCACGTATCTGATCGAACCTTGCCATATCTCTATCCGGCCTCTACAGCGTTTCACCCGAAACTTGAGTAACTGTGTGTGTGGTGGACTCTAAAGACTCGTCAATACTATGGCTGTGGATTTAACCACAAGCACGTCAGAGGTATCAGCCATATGTGACGGGCCACCAGCTATTGACCAAAAGGGACGTCGTTGAGCGAACTCATCCTGACACCCTACTGAGCCTGTCAGTGACAATATCCGTACAGTCCGGTCCGTTCGTCTATGAGTATCGCATGGTGGGCCTAAGGGGGTGGTAAAAGTCATACCCCCAAAAGCGGTACAAGTCGTGTCGGAGTGAAGCCCAGAACACCCTGAGATACTACTGGAATACCTACCAGTAAATCTCCTGCCTCGGCCGAGGGCTTTGTGTAATGGCTCTCCTAGACACAGCGCGACCTCACCCCCAATACCGGGAGATACGAACCCCTGCAGATCTGCTCACTGCCTCCATGTGGCTCGGGACTGTACCCAACTAAAACCTGTTTGCACGACTCCTTTGAGCTGTGGTAGGGTAGTAATCAAAGCACAGTGGGAACTCACACGAGACAAATGACGATCTCAGGTCGATGAACTAACCTTTACACATGTCACCAGGGAACTGCTATCTGACGTCTGGTATAATCCCAACTAGCAGGCTCCCGGCGAGTCCTGTCCGGTATACTCATAACCCAATGAGCACCTGTATACATCTTAGGTGAACCAACTGACACCAATGGCTTGTGAGATCGGCCACCGCCCCTCGTCGGGGTCTCGACTGTATACACTAGTCTACTAATAGAATATCGATGCCCAGTCTCAAAACTCCCACGACTAGGGACCTATTAAGGATGTGCTTATAGACTCCAGCTCTCACGTATATGATCGCCCTCATACTGCTGGTAGTCAAGCAAGAATCCTAGGGGCTCTATCAACGTGTAATAGCGACTCGTAAGGTCACCTAAAGCAGTACACGATGATAAAGATAAACCAGATAGCATACTATCATCTCGAGTAAGACTGTCCTACCGGGATAGGTCCTCCCTCAATCATTGCAAGCACGTGCCTGTGATCCAATAATTTACTCTGAGGGCACGATCTCCAACAAGGACAACACGGCGGATCCACTCACAAAGGCCTTTTCCCAAAGAGAGACTATTATGGGATGGTTGAGTATGAGATACTATAACCACTGCTATCAGATAGCCGTAGTGCAAGTGGGAGATTGTTAGTTATATGTATGCCCTAGAGGCCATTACTATACATAGGATGTATATTGTAGTGGATGCTTGGACATATATAGGGAGGACTTTCTTTCTCGACATGATAGTATGCTATCTGGTTGCTCTTTACCTTAACGTGTACACTGATTGTCTCTCTGTTACATGTTGGTAAAGCCCTTACGATGTGTACTTGACTACCTGGACTATGAAGCGGATCATACTAGTGGGGACATGGTAGTCCATAAGTACATCCTTCAAGGTCCCTGGTCGTGGGTGTATCGAGACGGGGCATCGATATACCAGAATAGACTAGCGTATACCTTCTCGACCCAAATAGATGGGCGATGGATTATCCCATATCCATTGGTGTTTGACATCAGAGATGATATACGGGTGCTCAGTTGAGATTAGGTACACAGGACGGACTCGCCGAGAACTCCCAGATGGTATTATACCTTACGTCAGATGGCAGTTCTCTGGTGACACTGGTACAGGTTAGTCTGTTGACCCGAGATCGTCATAGAGTCTTGTGTGATTCCCACTGTGCTTCGATTTCCACCTTAGCACATCCAAGAGGGCGTGCAAAACGGTGGTTTTTGGGTACAGTCCCGAATCACATGGAGGCAATGAGCGATAGGAGAGGATTCGTCTCTCCCGGTATAGGGAGTTGATGTTGCGCTGTGTTCGATTGGGTATAACCAGAAATCCCTGGCCAGGGTTACTGAGATTTACTGGTAAGTGTCACCAGTAGTTTCTCGAACTGTTATAGACCTCATATCGACACGACTTATTGAGCTACTGGGGTCTGACGTTTACCACCCCTAGGCGAGATATGCGACATATCAGACGACGAGACCGGACTGTACGGTAAGTATTGCTGGTTGGATTCACAGGAGTGTGAGTGGGCTTGCTCGTTGATCTTCTGATTGCTCAATACCCGGGTGGCCTTTACGTTTAGAAGACCGCTTGCGGCTTGTGGGTGTTAGATATGATCATCACCTACTGCCGGCGTATTGACGAGTCTTTAGAGTCCTACAGAGAGCTTTCCTGGCTCAAGCGAAACGAGATAGGAGCGCATATGAGAAATTTGCGGGACCGAGAATAATACCAGTATGTGATACTGTATTCTATTCTCGCGATTTGCATCATTGGACGGTTATATGAGATATAGCCGGGTTACCGAATCAAGTGTTGATTCGATACATTGATACACTTGATATTAGTCGGTTATATGCGATATAACCGGATCATTAAATCAAGTGATTGATTTAATGATTTAATGTATAATTATATATTAGATATATTACTTTACATTGACTAGTATTGTTCACTTAAGATTGATTATCTCACTTGATTATGCACATTGTATATATGATATTTGTTTATGCACTAGTTTGTATCATGTTTGATGATTCAAGCAAACTTGGGTGTGTGTAAGCTTTAAACCATGTTTTGGTTAATGGTTAGGTTTTATTTGTTTTATTTATTTTCTTTATTCATTTTTGGCAAAAATAAAATGGTAGTGGCTTTCTTTGTTTTATGCAAGAAGCTTCATGATGCTTCATGCATCTTTGAAAAAATCTACCATTTTGTTTTATCCTTAACCTAACCATTTACCTAAACCCTAGTTTATTCTCTACATTAGTTACACTCACCCGTGGTTGCTAATTAATAAGCATCACTTCAATTTTCTAATTAGATAATTCATTCGTTTTCTTTCTTCTTCTTCTTCTTCAAGAAGAAAGAAAACCTTTGCTAGAAAATTTCAAGTGTTGAAATCAAGTGAGAAATTCAAATCCAAAGTGAACCCACTTCCTATTTCTTCATCCTCTACCACTTGCCATGTTGTATAGGGTGTCATCTTCACAAGTTTCATGACCTAGTGAAGGTGGAGCTTGAGTTTGAGTCGCCTTGGCGTAGATCATCTTCAGCACCGAAGTCACCGACCTAGCCCGATCATTTCTCCGATGAAACCATCGCTAGAGTCCGGGATCCCGATGATCGCAGCGGAGGGACGTCAACACGGAGCTAAAAAAGTGGAGGACCGGATCTACAAAGGTTGTAATCTCTTTCACTTTGTAGCAAAGTAGTTTTCTTGCTTGCTTTTCGCTTAATCTCTAGTTAACGATCTTGAATTAGGGTTTCTTTGCACATGAAAATTTTGATTTTGGTATGGTTGATGCCTTGTGGAACCTCTTGAGTGTGCCTAGGAACCCTACACGGATGGGTTCAAATTAACCTGGATAATAACGGGTAGAACTTGACATGTGACTTATGATATGTTGGCCTTCGTCAAGGCCATAAGAGCATGGGGAAAAATCCACATCGGGAGTTTCTAAAGAAACAAAAACTTGCTAGTGCTGCATATCATTTGGAGTTTGATAATGTTGGTAGGATTCCTTCAGCATTATCACACAGCGATATTTGGATCCGGATCCTACTGTGAGTATCCGCTACTCCTCGGGAGATTCTTCTGTAATATTTCAAAAAAATAAAATATTATTTTTGGGAAATTTTATAATTAAATAATAAATATTATGAATATTTTAATATTGCAGTATAATTAAATTCCGATAAATTGGGAAATATTTAGAAAATTATAGAAATTACTAAAAGAGGGTGTTTTATATGATTTAAGAAAATTATAAATTCTTATGACTAATTATATTCTATTTTAATGCTAATCGCGATTAAGTATCACTAATCGTGCATTTAGGCCAGATTTGTGCACATAACATGTACCATGTCATATTATAACTTGTTACATTTCCACCATGTCTTTCTTTATTTTATCATGCCTTGTTTTGGGTTTATTATGAGAGAAGAGAAGAAAACAAAACAAAACAAAAGAAAAAGAAAATAGAATAAAGTAATGGGTATTGGCAAGAGAGGGAGTGGGTGAGGGGTCAACCTTGGACCATGGCTCTTGTTTCATTCATCATCTCCATCATTTCTTCTCTTCTCTCCTCTCTCATGGTTGCCCCATCTCCTCTCTCCTCTTCAACCCTCAAAACATCATCAAAGCAACATCAAAAGTCCATCCCCACTTCATAAAATGTATGCACAAGCTCATCACAAGCACTTCGGACCAAGAAAAATCGGATTTTCAAGACTTGGGGCAACTCAAGAAATTTCTTGAGTTGGCAAATGAGGTAATTCCACCACCATTAGTATAGTTTTACATTCACTTTAGCATTCAAGTTGGTTTAGAAGTGAATTAGTGTTGATTGGTGGACTTTGAAAATTTGAAGTTAGGGTTAGGGTTTGAATTGAATCCAAAAGTGTAGTTTAGCTTAGTAGAGGCCTTGCAACCCTTGTAGCGATCGTATTTTGGATTAAAACCAGAGATAGAACCTAAACACTAAACATAGAAAACACCGATATCGGGAAATTGTGGAAATTGTGATGAGAATTGGAGATCTGCTAACACCCGGAGCCTCTGAAAATTATTTAGCGAACACAGTGAGTAGTGTAGGTGACCAGGAAGCTACCATAGAGCCCCAAGTGTTAGTGTATTTGCCCTAGAGGCCATTACTGTATCATACTAGTTTGTATATTATTTAATGGAAGTTTTGGATATTCACAGTTGTATGGACAATCTTGCTAAAAATGGTAGTATGCTACTTGGTTTGTTTCTACTTCAATATGTGCTTGTGTTTCTTTTACCATATCGCTTAAACATATTAGTGGATCCCTTAGGATCTTTGCTTCATTACCAGCGTTATGATGGCAGTCACACTAGTAGGGGCTGGTTAATCTACAAGCACATCCTTATACAGGTCCCTAGTCGTAGAATTATCGAGACGGGGCATCGATACTCCGTAGTAGACTAGCGTATACGCTTCTCATCCCAGCAGGGGAGATGGTCTGTCACACAGCCATTAGTACGTCGTACTGGAGATAGTATGCGGGTACTCGTTAGGTTACGAGTATACTGGACAGGACTCGTCAGGAACTGTTGGTTGGTAGTATACCTATCGTCAGATAACAGTTCCAAGGTGACAGGAGTACAGCTTAGTCCGTCGACTTGACACTTCCACTTCGCCTCGAGTGTATTCCTACTGTACTTTGATTACTACCCTGCCTCGGTTGAAAAGAGTCATGCAAACAGGTAGTAGTTGGGTGCAGTCCCGAAGCAGTTGGAGGCAGTAGCGGTTAGATAAGATTCGTCTCTCCCGGTATTGAGGGTTGATATCGCGCTGTGTCTAGGAGAGCCATTACACAAAGTCCCTGGCCAGGGCAAGCGAGAATTACTGGTAGTGTTTCCAGTAGTTTCTCAGGGTGTTCTGGGCTATAGTCTGGCACGACTTGTACCGCTATTAGGGGTCTGACGTTTACCGCCCCCTAGGCCCGACATGCGATACACTTAGACAAACAGACCGGACTGTACGGAGATTGTCACATTTAGGCTCAGTAGGAGTTCGGATGGGTTTACCTCATCGTCCTTCTTATCGACATCTACCTAGGGACCATTACGTACAGCTAGTGCCGCAGGCGGTCTATGGTTAAACCCACTGCCAGCGTAGTATCGAGTCTTTAGAGTTCCACACAGAGAGTTTCCCTGCACTGGGCAAAAGGTGCAGCGGCCGTATGGTTTTACGGCAAGGCTACGATCACTTACGTGCACTTGTGCGTGTATGATGTTTGGGCAGACGATACTAGTGGGCTTTAGTTTAAACCAGATCGTAGTATTGTATAGATGGATTAGTTTTGTCTTCTGTGCATTCGCATTCTACGGAATGCGGATGCGGGTGTGTTTGCACGGTTGTGAGGAGCGCAGAAGGAGGTGCCTCATTGGGGTTCTGACCGTTGATTCGGTCAAAACCATTATGAGGTGAGGAAAATATTTACTAATCTCTTTAATGATAATTGTGTTATGGCTAATTGCTTTGACCATTTGACCATGCCTGACAATTTGACTTAGTTGACCATTGTTGACTTGGATATTTCTTGTGAGCTCTAGACTCTTCTTTGGCTTTGGTTTTATCAAGACATGATAGTGGTCAAATCAACCTAGCCATCATAATTATCATAAAAGATTGTTTTTTATTTTTCAGTGGCTTATTATCTGATTTTGTATTCTCTCTCTTCACTTGAGCTCTCAAGCTTTGCTCTTCTTCTTCTTCCTCACTAGAATTCCCAAAAGGTCTCATGTGTTCTGCAAGTTGGGCTTCAAATAGACAAACAAATCCACCATCATATTCTATATCACCTAGGGCATCAAGAATAGAAAACTTATTGCCCTAGTTACCTCGTCTTGAGGTGGAGCTCGGACTACAGACTCTCGGGTGGATCGTCTTCGACTTTAGGAAGCTGTAGAGGTGACAAAGATCCGTATCGATCCGCGGAGCATGCATGGACGAGGAGGAAAGCGGAGGGAAGAACCGAAGGACTGTTTTCGTGAGGTATAATCTCCTAAGCATAGTAGATAGAACCTCTAGTTGTTTGTTAGCAACGGTTTGGCAAAGATCCTCAAGCTTTAGTCTATGTTACCTTGTGATAAAAATTTGTTTTTTACCTATTCCGCCTCCCCGTAAGTACCAGGGTGGGTAACGTAGACTTACACAGAGCCCCTACCCTATTTTCCTGGCCGCAAATTAATTGTTCCTGGCCGCAAATTGCGGCCAGGGTAGGGCAGATTGCCTCCAAGTCCCCCTTTTCTTTAAAATAGACCCTTAACACATGTAAAATTGGCTAATTTTGCCTAGGGTAAAATCTGGGACCATTATCTTGAGTTGTTGCATTGTTTTACGACTTCGTTTTAACTTGAGTTTTGGTTTTTGATATTGTATTCCATCGTATGGCGTTTGAACGCCAACAACTAGGGTTATTGGTCGTGTTTTACATGCGAGGCTATAGGTTTTGACCAATGAGCGAAACGTGTGCTGTTTTGGTTTTTCGACTTGATTTTAATATGCATTGCGATTGTGTTATATATGTAGATTCCCCCATGTGGATTTCGAGACGATGAAGAAGAGGATGGCGAAATCGATATCGGCAAGCAAGAGCAGTTGAGTAAATATATATCTAAGGGGGGAAGTCCGGTGGATGGCGTATAGCACCCCCGCAGTTCGTAGTGTAGTATACGATATGTATATTATATATACTTATATGTGCTTTGTGAGACTAGATGATTATCTAGGTAGATCTTAGGAGATCATGGGCTTAATTTTAGCATAATTGGATGATAGTGTAGTTGGTTAGTGTTAGTCGCGAACCCCAGAATAAGGTTTACATAGACGCACACACACACGTGCATACATTTCATTATTTGTGCATATATGGGGATATGTATATATATACATACATAGGTATGGTACTATGCATATATATATGTATACACATGCATGGATGATGAGGATAGTATGTGGTATTTCGAGATGAGTCGATGAGATTGGGCATGGTGCCGTGAAATCGGTGATATGTTATGGTTCGTATTATGAGATATGACATGATATTATAGTGGGTCCTTAGGCGATGTGTTTCATACACACGCATATATATTTGTAGATGGTAGCAGTATGTACTAGACTTAGATCAGTACCCCCAGTTCATGATATATGATAATAAGGATACCAGATGAAATAATGAGATAAATACGATATTTGACCCGTACCCAGATTTGGGATGCCGTACGATGGATTTACCGTACGAGATGAATATTGATGATAGATCCACACTCTTGACTCGAGAATGTCATATGATTTATTGTATCGTACATGATACTACTGAGGCGGGATCACCGACTACTAGATATAGATATCGACTCAGATTTTGGAGGTTTTCCTTACCCTTTCGTTTTGCCTGTCAGTTTAGACCTGTATTTTACTAGTAGATTTTAGACTAGACTCGTGTCATACTTATTTCAAACTAACGAATCGTGAGTATTTTAAAGACTGGCCAAGAGATTCTACGGATATTTCAAATGACGTACCTTTTCTTAAAAACACCGTAGCCCTAATTTCTAAACACCACGATTCGTTTTATTTCAAACGACAACTGTATGACTCGTATGCTTAATGTAGATTCCTTATTGTTACATTTATTATTTATCCTGTATACATATGCTGTTCATATCGCATCGCATTGCATGTTTAAATATGCCTTTATTGTTATTATGAAACCATGCTGTCAGGACACCAGCACCATTACCAATAATGCGTATGTTACACTTACATAGATTTGCTGGCTCACACATTACATCATCGATAATTGCCAAGTCACTACACAGTAGAATTGTTGCATCATGATATGACTCCTTGCATGATTTACTTACTATGTTCACATCACTGTTTCATGTTGCATGATATATACTTATATGCTTACATTTCTGTTATATGTCGCATACATCATGCTTTACGGTTATATGCACTGAGATGTTGTTTTCATGATATTTCTGGATTTGAGAACCGTGGTTATTTCAAAAGAAAGTATGCATTGTTTTAAAAACCCGGTTTCTCTTGATATGATATTTCGAGATGTCCACCATCTGTTTTCTCGGTTCTGAGATTTGTTTTCGAAACCCGATTCGAGGAAAGGAGGAACCGTTTGCGGGTGCATGGTGGACCCGGTATGGTACCCCAGGGTGAGAGAGATTTTGTGGGGATGACAATGAGCCTGGCAGAGGGACTACTACCCACCGGTGATTGGTTGGACCTGGCGGTTAACCGAAGGATACCGACCAGAGTCATGAGATGGATATAGGCCGATCCGTACTGCCGGAGCCCGCTGCCCTATCCCGCAGACGATACAGAGCTTGAGATATGAGGATTTACGTGTCGATGCTGGACACCGGATTCATGATGTTTCGAGTGTCGATGCTGGACACCCAGGTTCCATGGTTTCGATGTGTCGCGAGGGACACACGTTGATTCATATCCTCATACTTTTATGCTATGCTTTTATGATATTTACGTGCATGATGTTGGTGTGTCATTGGTTGACCCGTGGACGAGATCCACATCATACAGGCATTTATTACATGGTTGGATGATATCCACATACTTATAGACCAGATGATATAGTTGACACTGTTTCATTTATATTGCACTCATACCTTATGTTTATGATATGTTGCTACCGGAGGCACTGACACTTGCACTTGGTATTACACTTATGTGTAGATGTTTACCCTTGCCAGTTTATCATGCTTCAGACTTTATCATATTGAGGATATATATATTACTGATCGTTTTGACCTAGGATTGAGTCATACATACGATTTCTGCTCTGTGATGTTTTCTACTCATGAGTTGGCAACTCACCCCGTTGTGCCACAATTACTTGCAGGTTTTGCCGTACAGGTTTCATTGCGGTTTTCTGGCACGCTGCTCCTTTCCGGGTGATTGCTTTGGTAAGTGGACTCACTTGTATCGTGACCACCATTGTACATTTATATTCAGTTGTATCAAGTAAAGACCATCAACTAGACTTGTTTATTTATTTCAGACTTAGAGACCAGTTGTATATTATTTCGACCTTAGAATCGCGCGTTGTATTATTATGATTTCCATGTTGATTTTGAGTTTATTTTTGAGTTGTGATTCTTGCCTTTCGGCGTTGTATATTATATTGCTTGCGTGGTTGTGACCGTCGATTGACAAAGAGCTAGCTACCGTTTGGGGATGCCTTTTTCATTATGCAGGGTCTGTATTTATAAAGGAAACTCTGCCGAAATTTTCAGAAAAGACTTGTGATTTTAAAAATGCATATTTCGGCTTATTTTAATAAAACACTTTCTTTAAAAAGGTTTTAGATTTCTGGACTTTTGGCTTACTTGAATTAGACGTGGTCCTATAGATTTCATATGATTCAATTGCCAGTCACGTGCCATTTCGGGTCCTGGCATCTTCACTTAACGATCAATGCTATAAACAAAGTAGGTGTCTAGAATAGTATTAGCGGGGCTACGCCTCTAGGGAAAATAGGTTTTTTAATTAAGGAACTTCGCGAAAGCGTTGGAAAACATCCCTCGAAGAACCGTCACTATCCTGGCCGAACGGTTAAGCAAGAATTGTACGGTTATATCAATCTTGTCTAATTCACCTCTCTTGGTTCGAGGAAGGATTCGAGAAACAGTGGGAGCCATCCTATTTAAATAAATTAAAAACCAATCTAAACTTACAAAAGCATCTTTCTCAGTGTATTTTTCTCTCTCTCCTAATTGCAGCGACCAGGGACCTGATTAGGTTACATATAATAAAATGACTGAGTTATACTATATTGACTGGAAAAGGATTGTCCAGATGTCCATTACATATAACAAGATGGACCACCTCATTACTACTCATAACCCCCGCTGTCCCAGGTCCAATTTCCACCATCACTATCACGACCCGAAATAGCCCATGACTGGCCTTGAATCATATGAAGTCTATAGGACCTCATCTAACTCAAGTAAGCCAAAAGCCCAGAAATCCAAAACCATTTTAAGTAATAAATAAAGGAAAACTAGTTTTTAAAGAAGCGAAGAAAACATGTTTTTAAGACAAGGATTTTAAATAAGTAAGCCGAATATGCATTTTTAAAATCTATATTCTTTTCTGAAAAATTCGGTAGAGTTTCCTTTGTAAATAATGGCCCTGAACGTGGTACAACAAGAATAATATATATATGTTCACAATAAAAATGTATTCACAAGCGGGAGCTAGCTCTTCGTCAATCGACGGTCATAACCACGCAAGCAATATAATATACAACGCCAAAGGGCGATGATCAAAGCTCAAAGGAAAACTCAAATCAGTTTGAAAACCATAAAACTACAACGCGCGACTCTAAGGTCGAAATAATACATAACTGATTTTCTATGTCTGAAATAATATACAAGTTTGGTTAATGGAATTACTAGATACAACTGAATAAAATCATACAAGGGTGGTCACGATGCGGGTGAACCCACCTACCAATGCAATCACTCGTGAGGGAAGCATTGTGCCAGAAAAACCGCAATCAAACTTGTACGGCAAAACCTGCAAGAACTGTGGCACAACGGGGGTGAGTTGCCAACTCATGAATAGAAAACATCGCTGAGTAGAAATCGTATGTATGATATAATCCTAGGTCAATACGATCAGTATATATAAACCTCAATATGAATAAGTCTGAAGCATGAAAAGGTGGCAAGGATAAACATCTATACTATATGTAATACCAAGTGCTCGTGTCAGTGCCTCAGGTAGTAACATATCATAAATATGAGGTATGATCAATGAAATCAATGTCAACTATATCAGGAAGTCTATGAGTATGTGGATATCATCCAACTATGTAATGAATGTCTATATGTGTTAGTTATATGTATGCCCTAGAGGCCATTACTATACATAGGATGTATATTGTAGTGGATGCTTGGACATAGATAGGGATGACTTTCTTGCTCGATATGATAGTATGCTATCTGGTTACTCTTTACATTAACGTGTACACTGATTGTCTCTCTGTTACATGTTGGTAAAGCCCTTAGGATGTGTACTTGACTACCTGGACTATGATGCGGATCATACTAGTGGAGACATGGTAGTCTATAAGTACATCCTTCAAAGTCCCTAGTCGTGGGTGTATCGAGACGGGGCATCGATATACCAGAGTTGACTAGCGTATACCTTCTCGACCCATACAGATGGGCGATGGATGATCCCATATCCATTGGTGTTTGACATCAGAGATGATATACGGTTGCTCAGTGGAGACTGGGTACACTGGACGGACTCGCCGAGAACTCCCCGATGGTATTATACCTTACGTCAGATGGCAGTTCTCTGGTGACACTGGTACAGAGTAGTCTGTTGACCCGAGATCGTCATAGAGTCTTGTGTGATTCCCACTGTGCTTTAATTTCCACCTTACCACGTCCAAGAGGGCGTGCAAAATGGTGGTTTTTAGGTACAGTCCCGATTCACATGGAGGCAATGAGCGATAGGAGGGGATTCGTCTCTCCTGGTATAGGGAGTTGATGTTGCGCTGTGTTCGATTGGCTATAACCGGAAATCCCTGGCCAGGGTTGCTGAGATTTACTGGTAAGTGTTACCAGTAGTTTCTCGAACTGTTATAGACCTCATATCGACACGACTTATCGAGCTATTGGGGTCTGATGTTTACCACCCCTAGGCGAGATATGCGACATATCAGACGACGAGACCAGACTGTACGGTAAGTGTTGCTGGTTGGATTCACAGGTGTGTGAGCGGGCTTGCTCGTCGATCTTCTGATCGCTCAATACCCGGGTGGCCGTTATGTTTAGCAGACAGCTTGCGGCTTGTGAGTGTTTGATATGATCATCAACTGCTGCCGGCGTATTGACGAGTCTTTAGAGTCCTACTAGAGGTTTCTTGGCTCAAGTGAAACGAAATAGGAGCGCGTATGAGATATGTGCGGGACCGAGAATAATGCGTGTATGTGATACCGTATTCTATTCTCGTGATGAATGTATCGATTGGTTGTATGCGATATAACCTAGTTATCGAATCGAGGATTGATTCGATAAGTCGATACATTGGATATTAGTCGGTTATATGCGATATGACCGGATCGTTAAATCAAGTGTTGATTTAATAATTTAATGTATAATTATATATTTGATATATTACTTTACATTAACTAATATTGGTTCACTTAAGATGTTTTTCTCACTTGTTTGTGCACATTGTATATGTGATATATTTTTATGCACAAGTTTGTATCATGTTTGATGATACATGCAAACTTGGGTGTGTATGATTATACCATGGTTATGTTAATAGTTAGGGTTTTGATTTACTTATTTATTTATTCTCTTAATTCATTTTTGGCAAAAAGAGAAATGGTGGCTTGCTTTGTTTTATAGTTGAAGCTTCATGAAGCTTTGAAAAAGTCTACCATTTTTGTTTCATGCTAAACCTAACCATTCATCTAACCCTAGTTTATTCTCTACACTTGTTAATCTCACCCAAGGTTGCATAATAATAAGAATGACTTATTTTCTATTTTCCAATAATTCTTATCATATTCTTTTTCTTCTTCTTCTTCTTTAAGAAGAAAGAAGCTTGCTAGCTTCAATGGTGACTTGAGAAAAAGAGTGAGATATCCAATTCTAAGTCGAACCCACTTCCTATTTCTTCATCCTCTACCACTTGCCAAGTAGTATTGGGTGTTTTCCTCACAAGTTTCATGACTTGGTGTAGTTGGAGCTTGATCTTGAGTTGCCTCGACGTAGATCATCTTCGGCATCGAAGTCGACGACCTAGCCCGATCATTTCTTCGATGAAACCACCGTGAGAGTCCCGGATCCGATGGGTACAGCGGAGGGACATCATCACGGAGCTATGGAGGTGGAGGACCGGATCTACAAAGGTTGTATTTTCGGTTCACTCTTAGTTAAGTTGTTAACTAGTTCCATGTTTTCGCCTAATCTCTAGTCAACGATCGCATTAGGGTTTCTCGGCACCGGAAATTTTTGAATTTGGCATGTTTGATGCCTTGTGAGACCTCTCTAGTGTGCCTAGGAACCCTACAGTGGTATCAGAGCCTAGCTAGATCCTTAGGCGATGCGTAGACGAAGTTAGAAACCCGATCGAACACCGAAACCCTAGATTTCACCCTTCTCTGTACAATTTTTGAAAACTAGGATTTTTCCAAATTAAAAATATGCAGAAAAATCAGCAGGGATTTATAAGAAATACTGTGCAAAACGAGCAGCTAACTCCATCAAACCGCCGCGGAACCGCGGCACGAGCATGGCTCGTGCGGTGGTTCCGCGGCCGTATGGAAGCATATTTCATTGCAATTTGTACAGTAATTCCTATATTGTTGTTCTGTATTTTCTGGGAATTTTTAACTTCTACTAAAGAGTTTAGTTTTCTGGGTTGTATTGGGAGTGTTAGTTATATGTATGCCCTAGAGGCCATTACTGTACATAGGATGTATATTGTAGTGGATGTTGGGACATATATAGGGAGGACTTTCTTGCTCGACATGATAGTATGCTATCTGGTTGCCCTTTACCTTAACGTGTATACTGATTGTCTCTCTGTCACATGTTGGTAAAGCCTTTAGGATGTGTACTTGACTACCTGGAATATGATGCGGATCATACTAGTGGGGACATGGTAGTCCATAAGTACATCCTTCAAAGTCCCTAGTCGTGGGTGTATCGAGACGGGGCATCGATATACCTGAGTAGACTAGCGTGTACCTTCTCGACCCATACAGATGGGCGATGGATGATCCCATATCCATTGGTGTTTGACATCAGAGATGATATACGGGTGCTCAGTAGAGACTGGGTACACTGGACGGACTCGCCGAGAACTCCCAGATGGTATTATACCTCACGTCAGATGGCAGTTCTCTGGTGACACTGGTACAGAGTAGTCTGTTGACCCGAGATCGTCATAGAGTCTTGTGTGGTTCCCACTGTGCTTTGATTTCCATCTTACCACGTCCAAGAGGGCGTGCAAAACGGTGGTTTTTGGGTACAGTCCCGAGTCACATGGAGGCAATGAGCGATAGGAGGGGATTCGTCTCTCCCGGTATAGGGGGTTGATGTTGCGCTATGTTCGATTGGCTATAACAGGAAATCCCTGGCCAGGGTTGCTGAGATTTACTGGTAAGTGTTACCAGTAGTTTCTCGAACAGTTATAGACCTCATATCGACACGACTTATTGAGCTATTGGGGTCTGACGTTTACCACCCCTAGGCGAGATATGGGACATATCAGACGATCAGACCGTACTGTACGGTAGTGTTACTGGTTGGATTCACTGGAGTGTGAGCGGGCTTGCTCGTCGATCTTCAGATCGCTCAATACCCGGGTGGCCGTTACGTTTAGCAGACCGCTTGCGGCTTGTGGATGCTTGATATGATCATCATCTGCTGCCGGCGTATTGACGAGTCTTTAGAGTCCTACACAGAGGTTTCCTGGCTCAAGCAAAACGAAATAGGAGCGCGTATGAGATATGTGCGGGACCGAGAATGATACCAGTATGTGATACTGTATTTGATTCTCGCGATGTGACATTGATCGGTTATATGCGATATAGCCGGGTTATCGGATCAAGTGTTGATTCGATAAGTTGTTACTAATGATACTAGTCGGTTATATGCGATATGACCGGATCGTTAAATCAAGTGTTGATTTAATGATTTAATGTATAATTATATATTTGATATATTACTTTTCATTAACCAGTATCGGTTCACTTTAAAATGGATTTTCTCACTCGTGTGTGCGCATTATATATGCGATATGATTTTGTGCACATGATTGTATCATGTTTGATGATGCATGCTAAATTGGTTAAGTGTAAAGATTAAACCATGGTTGTGAATGGTTAGGGTTATGTTTTCTTTTTCATTTATTTATTTATTAGTTATTCATTTGGAAAAGAAAATTAGAAGCAAAAAGGGAAAAATGGTTGCTATTTTGTTTTATTCATGAATCTTCATGAAGCTTTGACTTAGTTAACCATTTTGTCTCATGCTTAACCTTAACCACTCCACTAACCCTAGTTCACTCTCTACAACTAACCATGGTCATGTTATGATAAGAATGAGTTTCTTTTCTAATTAAATTAATTCTTATCATAACAAGCTTCTTCTTCTTCTTTCTTTTCTTCACTTGAAAAAGCTTGATTGCATCAATGGTGGATTAATGAAATGAGTGAGAAATCCAATTCTAAAGTCTACCCACTTCCTATTTCTTCATCCTCTACCTCTTGCCAAGTAGTATAGTGTGTTTCCTTCACAAGTTTTCAAAGCTAGGTGAAGGTGGAGCTTGATCTATCGATGCCTCGACGTAGATCATCTTCGGCATGGACATCGACGACCTAGCTCGCCATTTCTCCGACGATGCCGACACTATAGCCCGGATTCTTTTTGGACAGCGGAGACGACTTCGTTGCGGAGCTATGGAGGTGGAGCACCGGATCTACAAAGGTTGTATTTCCGTATCTCATAGTTAAGTGTTAACTAGTTAGCTTTTTCGCCTAGTTTTCTAGCAAACGATCCGTAGTCGGGTCTCTCGGCACCGTTAAAATTTTAATTTGCCATGGTTGATGGCTTGTGAGACTACCATAGAGTGCCTAGGAACCCTACAGTGGTATCAGAGACAGGTTAGAGCCTTAGGCGAAGTCTAGACGGAATTTGAAACCCGATCGAACCCGAAACACCAAATCAATCTTGCTCTCTGTACTTTTTTGAAAATAGTGAGTTTTTCCAAATTAAAAATTGCTAAAAAATTCAGCAGGGAAAAATAAGAATTACGGTGCAAAAAGTTTCTGGTGAACAGTAAATTTCGCGGCGGATCCGCGGCAGAAGCATAGCTTCTGCAGCGGATCAGCGGCCCCTTGATGACGTCAGCCCTGTTCCTTTGCACAGTAATTCCTAGTTCAAAGAGCTGAGTTTTCTGCGAATTTTTAATATTTATTCAAGAGTTGAATTTTTCTGATGTGTTTTTGGGGATTCGGTGTTTCGATCGGAGTATCAAATTTTGTCTATGTGGCTTTCCGGATAAATTTTAGAATATGTTAAAAAGTTCGACCGGATATAAATACCCAATTTTTCCCCTGTCGGGAAATTTCCAAGTGTTGGATTTTTCTGTAGTTTAACGACGTTCTAAGTAGTGCAAGTAACGCGATGGTCCCTCTAGAAGACAACAAACCTTAACTCGATTATGTGACCGTCTTGAACTGCCCTTTGAACCTTCGGGTTTGGGGCAGTACGGCGTGCCACATGTGAGGCGTTGGCTTGACCCTTCTACGGCTGGTGTTGGAGATAGTGCCCTCAGAGTCAATTATTAGGCCACAGGTACGTGATTGTAATGATTGAGGGAGGACCTATCCCGGTAGGACAGTCTTACTCGAGACGATAGTATGCTATCTGGTTTACCTTTATCATCGTGTACTGCTTTAGGTGACATGACACGTCGCTATTACACGTTGATAGAGCCCCTAGGATTCTTGCTTGACCACCAGCAGTATGAGGGCGATCATATAAGTGGGAGCTGGGAGTCTACAAGCATATCCTTAAAAGGTCCCTAGTCGTGGGAGTTTCGAGACCGGGCATCGATACTCCATTAGTAGACTAGTGTATACAGTCGAGACCCCGACGAGGGGCGGTGGCCGGTCTCACAAGCCACTGGTGTCAGTTGGATCACCTAAGATGTATACAGGTGCTCATTGGGTTATGAGTACACCGGACAGGACTCGCCGGGAACATGCTAGTTGGTCATATACCAGACGTCAGATGGCAGTTCCCTGGTGACATGTGTGCAGGTTAGTTCATCGACCTGGGGATCGTCATTTGTCTCGTGTGAGTTCCCACTGTACTTTGATTACTACCCTACCACGGCTCAAAGGAGTCGTGCAAACAGGTTTTAGTTGGGTACAGTCCCGAGCCACATGGAGGCAGTGAGCGTATCTTCAGGGGTTCGTCTCTCCCGGTATTGGGGGTGAGGTCGTGCTGTGTCTAGGAGAGCCATTACACAAAGTCCTTGGCCAAGGCAAGGAGATTTACTGGTAGGTATTCCAGTGGTATCTCAGGGTGTTCTGGGCTACACTCCGACACGACTTGTACCGCTTTTAGGGGTCTGACTTTTACCAACCCCCTAGGCCCGCCATGCGATACTCATAGACGAACGGACCGGACTGCACGGATATTGTCACTGACAGGCTCAGTAGGGTGTCAGGATGAGTTCGCTCATCGACGTCCCTTTTGGTCAATAGCTGGTGGCCCGTCACGTATTGGCTTATACCTCTGACGTGCTAGTGGTTAAATCCACAGCCATAGTATTGACGAGTCTTTAGAGTCCACCACACTTTCAGTTACTCAAGTTTCGGGCGAAACGCTGTAGAGGCCGTATGGAGATATGGCAGGGTTCGATCAGATACGTGCGGTATTGCACAGATCGTGATCGGACAGTTTTTACTAGCCGGCCTTGGCTTAAGCCGGATCCTAGTATTTGATAGTGTAGTTTTGTCTCTTTACATTTGTATTTCGGTCGAAATACAAATGCGGGTGTGTATGCACAGTATCGGGGTTTTCCTGTAATTTATTATGGGACCAGTTTTCTGGGGTTGCCAGTTTGCATTCCGTTCCGGCCGGTTTTCTCTTTTTCCTTCCCGGTCGGACTTTTCGTTGGAGGGTGTTAATTGCAAGTTTGCAATTAACATTTTGTTGAGGGGGTTTCTTGCAAAAAGGATTGATATGATTGCATTTTTTTTTGGCTCCATGATGCATTAATTCTTGACTTGTATGAGTATGGGTTTAGTGGTGGGGCCGGCCACTATTTGAGATTTGAGAGGGTATGGCCGGCCACTGTGGGGAATGGAGGTGATTTATGGAATGCAATATAATTATGTGTGCTGGAATTGTTTTATAGGATGGATGAATTAATGCATAGATGGGATTATTTTGGTATTGAATGAGCTTAGAAAATGAGGCTGATTATATTTTCACAGCACAGAGAGAGAGAGTGCTGGTTTCCTTTTTCCAGTGAGATTTTTTTTCCCTTCTTGTGGCCGAGCTCAATCTTTGATGCTTGCTCCATTTTCATTTCCTTTGCATGCTCAAATTCTCCATCATGGCAACTCCTCATAAACCCCAAAGAGACCCGCTTGCTATACTATTCTACAGCAAATCTTGGACGCGTCGGGCAGCCAACTTTGCGCCCGAGTTGCCTCGGTATTGAGGTGGGAGCCCGTAAAAGCTACAGGCGATGTGGTGCCCTTTCCGACGAGGAGGAGACGGACGGAGATCCCGCGAGGAGATCGGAGTGGAGATGAAGACCGGAGGACTCGGATCAGTCGGTATATCTCTAACCCGTCTTGTTTGTTAGCTAGATCTATTTTAATGGCCCGATCCGGGGTTTAGTGCGCGGTGGTGCCGGTTTGCTAAGTTCGCAAAATTAAAGTTTATCACCGCTTCCGCATTCCGGCGTCGGATTGACGGCCGGGGCGCCGCCGTGCACTTACAGTGGTATCAGAGCCTCGCCATTAACTTAGTCTAGCTTTGTGTAATGTGTTTGCAATTCCGATCGAACAAAAATCCCAAAACCGCATTTTTTTGCTTGCATCAGTTCTCTGTTGAAAATTTTTGGTCTCGAAAAATTTTTCAGGTTGTAAAATATTGATGTACTAGAAAAGATAAGAACTCTGTAAAATTTCGCTGATGTGATCCCACAGTCAGACCGCGGAAGCGCCGCACAACCCCACATTTCGCCGCCCTTCCGCCGCATACTGTAGACATCACTGCATCAATTTTTTCCAGAGGCTTTATGGGTTAATTTCATGGGTTTTGGGATATTAAAATTGGGCCCAGGTTTTCTGTGAGTGCTACAGTTTTGATTGGGGGCCCACTTGTTAATTTTTGATCGATCGGATATTTTTAAACACATTTTTCACAGTATTTACATTATATCTGCGACCGTGAATGTCACTTGATCGGTAAATCCGGTCTAACTGCTATAGCCCGGTTAGACGGATTTGCGAACGTGATTTTCACGTTGATGTTCTGTTTTTGCTGTGATGTTGCGGATCGGTCGTGGGGGATAGCCTGGGTGCAATGCTAGTACAGTGCTGTCGTATTATGTACATTTGATATTGCGGGACGAGCGTCCGACATGTGGACTGCCGTCACTGCCTGTTTGTATTATTCTTTTGGGGCACGACCTGGTTGCGGTCGATGTACCCGGTGTATGTATATTTTACTTTCTGTACTAGGGTTACCCCACGGAGGGGTGCACGGATAGCCGGGTTCTAGAGGGCAACGGGCCCGCATCTCAGGGCATTGAGACGGAGGGGCTTCAGTCTGGAATTGGCGGGCTATTCGCCGCACTCGTAGGGGGTACAGGTTGACCCAGGAGGGGTGCCCAAGTTGCCGGATTCCGTGAAGTGCTGGGTGGTCCATTCACGGTGCTGGAGGGGGCTGCCTCGCTTCAGGTTTTGGCAGGTGGCTTGCCGCGCCCATAGGGGTCTAGGTTTTCATTGCACAGGCTATCCACACGACCAAGGGAACGTCGGGTTTCAGCGGTTCTGTGAAACCCGGGGATCCCAGATATCTGTATTGTTCTGTGATGCTGTACATTTCTGTGATGTTGCATTTTATTCACTCCTTGAGCGAAATACTATATATTGGTATATATATTAGTAGATGTTGTATATGTTTTTCATCCGCGCTAGTCCAGTCCCCGCTCTGCCGTTAGTTAGCTAACCTAACGGGTGATGACGGGACCCAGTGGCGAATGCGGATGGCATATACGTACGTCAGTATATTTTCGTTCTTTGTGGTGTGATCAATTGATGGGACTGCATTGATTCGGATCAATGCAAGTTAAAAACAAACCTAATCTGATGTTGTTGGAACACTTTTCAAAAAGCTGTTATTGCAAGGACGTTCATTTCTGTTTTGCATCGTAGTATTCATTTGGAATATCCTGCTCCTCAGTCGACGAGGCAAGGGCCGAGATCCCTTCACCGGGAGTGACCCCTTGGACAGAAGTTTGCGTCAGGGCATTAACTTCACTATAGCCGATTACTTTTGCTTTGCATCGTGGTATTCAGTTGGAATATCCTGCACCCCATTCTACGGGGAAAGAGCCGAGATCCCTTCACCGGGAGTGACCTCTTTAGCAACGGTTTTCGTCACTATATTTTTAAAAGCTATCCGTTCCTTCGACGATATCAAGTTCATTACGTTAAAGGTTTTCGCCAGAAACCATTCGTAGCCCTCCGTCGTTTCAGACGGGTAGCACGTAGTATTCATGCTATGTTTGTTGACCTTCGTCAAGGCATAGTGTATGGTAGCTGCTTGTTACCTTTCTGTTGCATAGATAGATGCGTTGGTTTGGGACAGTCGTATAGCCTTGTTGACCTTCGTCAAGGGCTTGTACGGGTGGATTCAAATTAACCTGGATAATGACGGGTAGAACTTGACATGTGACTTATGATTTGTTGACCTTCGCCAAGGTCATAAGAGCATGGGGCAGAAATCACATCGGGAGTTTCAAAAGAACTGAAACTTGCCAGATATGCGCATACCTTCTGGAGTGTGATACCGTGAGCGGATTCCGTCACGTTATCATGCGATGAGAGTTGGATCCCGATTCCCACTGATGAGTTGGTTTACTCCTCGGGTGACCCCGACTAATTCTTCTTTCAGGTTTGGAGGAGAATTTGAGGAACAGTGGGAGGATTTCAGATTAGATAAATTGGTGACCATTCTGATCTAGGTTAGAGTGCACGCTGAGTGTTTTCTTTTCTCTCTCTCTCTTTGGCAGCGACCATTGACCCGACCCTAAGACTTTGACTCAGTGACCAAGTTAACCGAACCTTCTTAACACTGGTTTTTGGATTGTCAGAGTTGCAGACCTCATTGCCACTCCTACTTTTACCCTTTTCTCCAGGACACCCCGTATTACTACGAACGTCCACTTCCGTTGGACAAAACCATCGTATGGTTAGATACGAACTCGAAGGAATTCGAGGATGGTTTCCGGTTCTGGAGAAAACGAATAGGATTATTCAGTTGTCTTTTCTTTTCACCTTCTCTCAGGTTGCGAGTACTCCTTGGTTTAGGAGTAGTACACCTATTACGCAAATTGGATAGTCTTCTTCCAAACCATAGGCTGGTGCCGAACGGTAGGGAATGAAGAAAACCAGTTAGCCTAAACGGTGTACAGAAGGTATTAAGTTCAGACAAAACAAGGGATTAGTAAGAGGGCAAAGTAAATTGCGACTGCTATTCACGACCGAACCAAGTATTTCTTCGCCAATCCTAAATCACCTTTGTATTTCTCCAGGACACTCCGTATCACTACGAAGATCCCATTTTATTGGATAATCCATCGTATGGTTATATACGAACTCGAAAGGAACTTGTTCCAGTTCGGGGATGGATCCTGGTTCAGGAGAAATAGGAATAAAGTACATTCAGGTGCCTTTTATCTTCACCTTCTCTCGCATTGCGAGTGTTCCTAGGATTAGGACAGTACACCCTTTATGCTTTTTGGATAGTCTTCTTCCAAACCATAGGCTGGTGCCGAACGGTAGGGAAGGAAGAAAACCATTTGGCCTAAAGGGGTGTACAGAAGGTAATGACTAAAGACATATAAAAGGATTTGGAGAGGTGGCAAAGAATTATACGGTTATAGTTGTGAATCTGGATAATGGTAGAGGCATTACTAGGAATACCAGGGTACCCCAACGAGACATTTCGATGTTTCAGTTTCACTGTGTACTGTTAAAAGAAAACTGATTTCCCGATTAGACACTCACTCCAGGGTATGTATTTACCAGGTATGATTCTCACATCTGTATGGTTTTACAGATGCTGAGTGGGAGTAAGTTATTGGGAATTGGGTGATCATCCTCATTATATCGGGATTCGATGTAATCGGTGATATTTGAGGAAGTCACCTGGGTTGTTTGCCGGACGGCAATCATTTGGTTTTGAATATCCGCGGTTATGCACCAATTTCAAATTGATATATCTGTACGTGTATTTTCATAGAGTGAGATATACCTTCTGAAATTATGTCTACGACATTTACCTATATCAGTGGATGGTTAGGTAAGGAGCATTAAACAGCGGTGTAATTCTTCTTAACCATAAGTACAGTTTTCAACCTACGACACACAGTGAATGAGTTGTTAGACTCAGGGACTTATACAGAGTATTGTATATTGTCCAGTGTTCATTAGGACAGAGGGGTTGGTCCTCATACTATATTCTGTTTACTTTTAACTACTCTAATTCTTAGACATGTGTTTCGTAGAAACACAGGGTCTGAGTTTTGAGGAGTTATTGGTATAAGAATAGAGTAGAGAACCAGGTATAGCAAGTATCGGGATTCTTCAAAGAGATCGAAGATGTAGATACTTGTGTATGGTATTCAGTTGATAGTAATGATAAAGAGATCTTGCTTATCTTTCAGGTTACTCATAATTGGAAGTATTCCTAAGTTGAGTAACGCTGATCGGCCTCCTTCCATTTAGTTGACATGCGCTGGGGACAGCTGCATGATTTGAATCTGGTTCAATTAAATCAGTGCCTCTGTTTCTATATTGGATATAGAACAGTTCATATCTTAACGATGTTAAGGTACGGGGAGTTGTCCGGTTTATGATTAAAACCAGACACTGGACAACTCAAGGCACGTTTCTGTAATGGCTGTTTGTGGGTTGACCCAGGCTATGACGAGGGTTGATTTTCTACCATCTGGATGAACAATAGCGATATTGTTCTAGACTCGCCACAGTTTTATTAAAAATGGATTTTTTCAGAAAACAGTAGTGGGAGTATGGTAGAACTGGAAGTGATTCCAGAACCACAAACGATTGCTGAAGATTTGATAAGGAACCTAAAGATTCAATCTGGATTGACATTCCATTGGCCACTCCGCAGATAAGGTGGGTAACTTCAGGCACCCGAGAGGTACTACGGTAGCCTCAAGGACGGTGACAGGGAAGTTCTTGTTTACCCACAATTACCATTGCTGTTGTTCCAGGCTGCGAGACTCGGCGGGAGTATGAGTATAGCGTCGTTCTAAACTAGTTTTAGAAGTGTACGTGTATATGACTCTGCCAGAGGGTTGTCGTAGTCAGTGGGAGCAGCGGAAGCATTGGTGGACAGGTAGCTTATGTCTATTTATAGACTGAAGCAAAAGTAGCGGAGATAGATCATCTGTTTCTGACGTGACAGTCATGGGTTTGACTTCATCAGAATAGGGGATGGATCTGTTGAGAAGGTAGTAGGGTGTAATGTCATGGTATTTGGATGACATACACAAAGTAGGAAAAGAAACTCCTATACTACGATCGGTTATACTTTGGTCGTCACACAGTGGTTTCTCCACAAAGGAAGTGGATTTTATATCTGACATACTGGTTACTGGATCTAGGGTATTAGATCTAGATTTGGGTGGTTTCCCAATCAGGGTACTTGACAGCATTCTAAGAGTATTTAGGATGGACGACTCCTGGCACGGTAGTGTACCTGCAGGTAATGGAGTCACCCTCTCCAAAGGTGTCTTACAGACTAAAGGGGAGAGGGACGTGCATGATTGGCAGATCACTTGCTCAGGCAATTGAGTCAATCATGAGTTGTCAAGTACCACACCAGATGTTGTTCTTGCACTAGATGCAATAAGTTGACATTAATCCAATCCTGGAGAAACAATCGGAAGCAGTTTTAGAACATAAGTGGATGTTCTAGCGATATGATAACGACAGCCTCATTCAGGAGACAGTTATCATTCCAGGCTTCCAAGGTGACATGGACGACAAGGAGGTTGTCAGAGTTATAGTTTTCCCTCTGACGAGGGGCAGTATTTTGGACAGGTGATCCAAGGCAATACTGAGGGAGGCATGGCGCGCTGGATACTGATTAAGTTCAGTTGACGATACAGTCTAAGAAGTTTGGTTTTGGAGTTCTTTTATGAGCTAGGTCCCATCAGATATCCAGACATTCTAAGGCAGGTATTGCTCTTTTCGGGAGATGGTTTTCTCCGCGAACTTGAGATATAGAGAGACATAGAAAGAAACATCTAAGCGGATCCACTCACTGAGGCTATTCCTCGAACGCAATAGTTCCGCAAACGAGCTTTGTGAGACTGACTAGTAGAGGAGTTGGATGTTCGGTATCACACGGGCTGTGAGTATGCGACATCGCAATAATTAGCCTTGAGTGCAAGTGGGAGATTGTTGGAGATAGTGCCCTCAGAGTCAATTATTAGGCCACAGGTACGTGATTGTAATGATTGAGGGAGGACCTATCCCGGTAGGACAGTCTTACTCGAGACGATAGTATGCTATCTGGTTTACCTTTATCATCGTGTACTGCTTTAGGTGACATGACACGTCGCTATTACACGTTGATAGAGCCCCTAGGATTCTTGCTTGACCACCAGCAGTATGAGGGCGATCATATAAGTGGGAGCTGGGAGTCTACAAGCATATCCTTAAAAGGTCCCTAGTCGTGGGAGTTTCGAGACCGGGCATCGATACTCCATTAGTAGACTAGTGTATACAGTCGAGACCCCGACGAGGGGCGGTGGCCGGTCTCACAAGCCACTGGTGTCAGTTGGATCACCTAAGATGTATACAGGTGCTCATTGGGTTATGAGTACACCGGACAGGACTCGCCGGGAACATGCTAGTTGGTCATATACCAGACGTCAGATGGCAGTTCCCTGGTGACATGTGTGCAGGTTAGTTCATCGACCTGGGGATCGTCATTTTGTCTCGTGTGAGTTCCCACTGTACTATGATTACTACCCTACCACGGCTCAAAGGAGTCGTGCAAACAGGTTTTAGTTGGGTACAGTCCCGAGCCACATGGAGGCAGTGAGCGTATCTTCAGGGGTTCGTCTCTCCCGGTATTGGGGGTGAGGTCGTGCTGTGTCTAGGAGAGCCATTACACAAAGTCCTTGGCCAAGGCAAGGAGATTTACTGGTAGGTATTCCAGTAGTATCTCAGGGTGTTCTGGGCTACACTCCGACACGACTTGTACCGCTTTTGGGGGTCTGACTTTTACCAACCCCCTAGGCCCGCCATGTGATACTCATAGACGAACGGACCGGACTGCACGGATATTGTCACTGACAGGCTCAGTAGGGTGTCAGGATGAGTTCGCTCATCGACGTCCCTTTTGGTCAATAGCTGGTGGCCCGTCACGTATTGGCTTATACCTCTGACGTGCTAGTGGTTAAATCCACAGCCATAGTATTGACGAGTCTTTAGAGTCCACCACACTTTCAGTTACTCAAGTTTCGGGCGAAACGCTGTAGAGGCCGTATGGAGATATGGCAGGGTTCGATCAGATACGTGCGGTATTGCACAGATCGTGATCGGACAGTTTTTACTAGCCGGCCTTGGCTTAAGCCGGATCCTAGTATTTGATAGTGTAGTTTTGTCTCTTTACATTTGTATTTCGGTCGAAATACAAATGCGGGTGTGTATGCACAGTATCGGGGTTTTCCTGTAATTTATTATGGGACCAGTTTTCTGGGGTTGCCAGTTTGCATTCCGTTCCGGCCGGTTTTCTCTTTTTCCTTCCCGGTCGGACTTTTCGTTGGAGGGTGTTAATTGCAAGTTTGCAATTAACATTTTGTTGAGGGGGTTTCTTGCAAAAAGGATTGATATGATTGCATTTTTTTTGGCTCCATGATGCATTAATTCTTGACTTGTATGAGTATGGGTTTAGTGGTGGGGCCGGCCACTATTTGAGATTTGAGAGGGTATGGCCGGCCACTGTGGGGAATGGAGGTGATTTATGGAATGCAATATAATTATGTGTGCTGGAATTGTTTTATAGGATGGATGAATTAATGCATAGATGGGATTATTTTGGTATTGAATGAGCTTAGAAAATGAGGCTGATTATATTTTCACAGCACAGAGAGAGAGAGTGCTGGTTTCCTTTTTCCAGTGAGCTTTTTTTTCCCTTCTTGTGGCCGAGCTCAATCTTTGATGCTTGCTCCATTTTCATTTCCTTTGCATGCTCAAATTCTCCATCATGGCAACTCCTCATAAACCCCAAAGAGACCCGCTTGCTATACTATTCTACAGCAAATCTTGGACGCGTCGGGCAGCCAACTTCGCGCCCGAGTTGCCTCGGTATTGAGGTGGGAGCCCGTAAAAGCTACAGGCGATGTGGTGCCCTTTCCGACGAGGAGGAGACGGACGGAGATCCCGCGAGGAGATCGGAGTGGAGATGAAGACCGGAGGACTCGGATCAGTCGGTACATCTCTTTCCCCTCTTCTAGTAAGCTTAGACTTGTTAATGGTTACGATCCGGAGTTTAGTGCGCGGTGGTGCCGGTTTGCAAAGTCCGCAAAAATTAAAGTTTATCACCGCTTCCGCATTCCGGCATCGGATTGACGGCCGGGGCGCCGCCGTGCACTTACAGCTGGACCGTTGGTACTGAGGCACGAACGGAATGTTGTTAGACTTATTTCATGTGTTGAGCTGTATCGGGAAAACTTGGGTGTTCGATCGGAAAGTTTAACATTTTCTATTTATCTGGAATGGGATACAATAATTGAAATTCACAAAAAGTTATGAGATAACTGAATGAATATTATAAACATAGCAGTTTAGTCTCACTTGATCGGTTGTCACGGAATTTTGATGTGATCAAAAGTCCGTCGCAATCACGTAGCGTATGCGGATACTCGCCGGGTAAACTTAATAGACAGCCTCACGCCATTGCCCCGACCAAGTGACTGTAGGAGAACCCCGTCGCCGAAAGCATCCGTCCGGGTGCTCGCGGTGGCGGTGTTCCGCCTTGGTGCACTTCGTCGACGGTATCGGGGGTGCGGCCGCCTACTAAAGTTTGCGACGAGTATTCGATCAGACTGTCGGGAATCTTGTTGAATTGCCCGACTCGATATTGAAAAGTGTTTTCGATAATGAGACTAAAATGCGGGGTTTATAATTGTTAGGCATGCGATGTCTAAGGAATTCATTTGGTCAGGCATGCGATGTCTGAGATGGTTGCGGATTCCAACTGTTGTAGTTTTACACTTTCTTTTCTGTGACCGTAAGTGTAATATGTGATATCGCCGGTTTCGTTGCTATATGTCAACGACAATTGGGATGCGCGTATTTACTTACGTTGATGAAATGTGATGTTATGTGTTGCTGGATATGTTATATTGGATCGTCGTGTTTGAATAGCCGGGGGGTTTTATGTGAGATGAGTGTTTTTCATTTTCATTCATGTAAAAACTTGTATGTAATATTCTTTTATTGGGGCACTTCCAGGTTGCGGGAGTTGTCACCTGTTGTATATTATTTACTTTTCCGCACTAGGATAGACCCAAGGAGGGGAGCACAAGTAACCGGGTTCTGGGGTCCAGTGGGAGACCAACTCGAGGAGTCGAGTCCGGGTTTCCTAACTCCAGAATTGGTAGGGTTGCTTGCCGCTCTCGTAGGGGTCTAGGGGTGTGGGTTTGGCTATTCATCACGACCGTGGAATCCGTGTTTTATACTGGCTCGTATTGAAAACACGGACGTCCTAGTATATCCAATATTTCATATATTTCTTCTGCTGCGATATCTGTGATGTGATCATGATATGTTCTGTGATAGATACAGTATATAGTATATATGATATATTATATAGACGTTACTTATGTTTTACACCCGCGCTAGCCCTGCCCCGCTCTGCCGTTAGTTACCTAACCTAACGGTACACGAGGGGACATCGAGGCGAGTGCGGATGGCATAAGTGTACGTCGTATTTATCTGTGATGTTTAGGTACTTAAATGATGGGACTTCATTAATGTGATTAATGAAATAAAAAGAAACCTAAGATGTTGTAGAATCGAATTTCAAAATAAAACAAGTAGCTACAGTTCTTGCTTTGCACAGCGGTATATGTGATATATCCTGCACCTTATTCGATGAGGAAAGGACCGAGATCCCTTCACCGGGAGTGACTCCTTTAGCAATAACTGGTCGATGCTACACACTCGGTTTGTCTTTTGATTGCTTTTAAGTGTTTTTGCTTTGCACGGTGATATATACGATATATCCCGCACCTCATTCGACGAGGAAAGGACCGACGATCCCTTCACCGTGAGTGACTCCTTTAGCAAAACTAGAAAAGTCTAAAAAACACTCCATTTTAAAAATTCATTTGATTCTACAACGATATCAAGTTCATTACGCAATAGGTTTTCAGAAAAACCTGTCGTAGCCCTCCGTCATTTCAGATAAGTAGTAGTTAGTATTCGTGCTGCGTTTGTTGGCCTTTGTCAAGGCGTAGTGTGCGGTAGCTAACTGGTGCTTATCTGCTTATGCATATGATGCAGATTGATTTAGGGTAGTCGTGCGACCTTGTTGGCCTTTGTCAAGGGCCGTGCGGGCGGGTTTAATTCAATCAGGAAATGACGGGTTGAACTTGACTAGCATCCTATGGTTTGTTGGCCTTTGTCAAGGTCATAGGAGGTTAGGGGCAAAATATTATCGGGAATTTCAAGTGTTGAAATTTGCAATGAGATTGCATACCTTCTATGAGATAGTTGGATCCCGATACCCGCTGCGAGTAAGAGTTACTCCTGGGAGAGTTTTACGCATTACAATTAGCCGATCAAGTAGGTGTCTAGAAAGGTGTCAACGGGGTTACGCCTCTGGGAAAACAAGGTTTACATTAATTAGGTTCGTGCGAAAGCACGGGGGACCTCCCTCAAAGTACCGACACTGGCCTGGCTGAAAGATTGGCGAACTTGTAGTGTGTAATTAATCCCGGCTAGTCTTTCCTTTTAGGGTTTGAAGGAAGATTTGATAAAAAGCAGTGGGAGCCATCCTGATTAGATAAAAAATAACCAATCTATTCTTGCAAGAGCGCACGCTGAGTGTTTTCTTCTCTCTCTCTCCTGGTAGCGACCATATCACGCCTTAATCAAGATAATAATACGGATTATTGACCGAACCCGCTTGTTATACTGAGCTGGGGAACGTTGGTCCTGCTCCAACTTATAATTGTTATAAGACAGAGCAGGAAATTGGGGAATACCAGATTTCCCGTGCCGCCCAAACGAAGAGAGTGCATGCTGATGCATCATCTTCGGGTGTGTTCATTACAGAGAACTGTTTCTCAGTATCCTTTACGTCCTGGGTATGTGATACCGGATCAGGATCCCAGATATGTAATCTGTTACATAGGGCTGCAGATAGGTAGAGAACTGAGAACGGGTGATAAGTTTCATGAGGCAGAAAACGGGGCAAGAGTTGCAGCCAAGTCTGTTGGTCACTGTCACCCTGTATTACCAATACATTGATTCTGAACGAATGTTATTAGATACCGAACCTGATATACAAAATCATATCTGTCTCTTTATTAGTAAAGAAACGATAAAATTTTGTATTGCTAGATAATGTTTTGAACATTTCCTATATCAAAAGTTGATCGGTTCAGGCACGTTATGTAAAAGCATTAATGTTCTAAATCAAACTATAGTTCTTAGTATACGGAACACACAAAAGAGGAAGAGTTCAGAAATGAACGAATTCTTCTTGTGGTATTGTAGACTCGGTCATATCAATGCGACCCGACTGGCTGAGTTACATTTAGATGCATATTTAAATCAGTTTGAATTTACATCTTGTGAAACTCGCCAGTCATGTCACAAAGATAAGATGACCACAGCTCTGTTTATTGGAAACAGAGAAAGAGTTAGTGAACTCTTGGGATGATACATGTTGTTGTATGTAGGTCCCCTGTCTACATATGCCAGGACTGATTCTTTATACTTCATTATATTCTCTGATAATCTCTCAAGATTCAGTCATATGTTCCTGTTGAAACATGAGTCTGAACCTTTTGAGATATTCACAGAATATAAGCGAGAAGTAGAGAACCAATACGGGTATTATGTCCTATGATGAGATCAGGGAGGAGAATACTTGTGCATGGAATTCCTGGACTATTCTAAAGGAGAAAGAGATTCTCTCTCAGCATTACTCCTCCGTATACACCATAGCACGATGGTATATCGGGGCGGAGCAGATACACCCTATTGGATATGGTGTGCTCTATGATGAGTACTACTGAGTTACCTTTTTCCTATTGGGTGTTATGCACTTGAGAAGTTGCATACCTATTGAATAGGGTTCGAATCAAATCAGTTGCCTACCACTTCATATGTGATATGGAAAGGGAAAAGCCCATATCTTAAGTTGGTTAAGATTTGGAGTTGTCCGGCCTATGTCCAAAAGCAAAATCCGGACAAGCTCGAGGCAAGGTCTGTTATGTAGAACTGGAAATGTTCCAGCTATACAAACTGCAGCAGATGATTTGATAGAGCCAAAGGATTCAGTAGATTCCAACGAACCTCAGCCTCTCCGCCGATCTAGTAGGGTTCCTCACCCACCTGAGAGATTGTTCGGTTTCTCTATGACAGTGGGAGCGAGGATTACATCATGAGATGATGACCCAACTATTTTCGAGCTGGCCATCAAGAGTAAGACTCTGTAAGAATGGCTGGATGCTTAGTGATCTGAGATGGAATCCTTATACACCAGCAAAGTATGGACTTTAGCTGCTATATCTGAAGGGTTAAATCCTCATCAGGAGCAAGTATATCTTGAGAAGATTACTTGGTGTATATGGAAAAGTTGAGACTTTCAAAGCTAGACTTGTTAAAAGTCTGCATCATTGACCAGGTGTGGATAATGATGAAACCTTTTTCAAGTAGCTATGCTTAAGTCCATCCAGATCCTACTTGTCACGGCTACATACCATGACTACGATATCTGGTGGTTGGGTGTCATGACTGCTTTTTTAAATGATGTTTTAGAAGAGTGCGTCTATAAGTACACAGCTAGAGGGCTTCGTAGACAGTGGGAGCAGCGGAAACGTGTGCAAGATGTTATATATGATAAAGCAGGCATCGCGGAGTTGGAACATCTGTTTTGATGAAGCGGTCAAAGAAGTTGACATCATCAAAATGGTAGATGAACCTTGTATAAACAAAAAGGTAGTAGGGAGTATGGTGGTGATCCTCGTAGAGTACCTGGATGACATACTCTTGATAGGGAAGGAGTTTCCTATGCTACGCTCGATCAATCTCCAATTATCACAATGATTCTCCATATAGGATCAAAGTGATACCTCCTAAATCCTGGGTTCTTGGATCTATTAGATAGATCTAATTGGATGTTAGGACTCTCACTAGTTGTAGTGAGACGGTATCAACCGATCCTGGGGAGAATCACTGGAAGGGTTCCAGGGTGATAAAAACGACTGAATGTCAGTCACAGGCATTGTCTTTACCCTCAGTAGAGGGACGGTATGTTGGAAGAGTTCCAAGCTAGATATCGTTTCATACTAGACGATAAAGGCAGGATACATCGCTACTTAAGATGCTACCAAAGAGGATGTTTGGGTGTTTATTAGGTCATGAGATGAACTACGTTCCTCCCATTGTGTGACAATGGAGTTGTGGCTTATGCCAAGGAACGCCGGTCCCATCAGTGATCCAGACATATTCTATGGCAGTATCACTTGATCATGGAGATGGTTGATCTCCAGGGAGATCGAGGTTTGGAGAGTAGACTCAGAGGACAACACAGCGGATCCACACACAAAGGCCTGTTCCCAGAGAGAGACTTTTATGGGATGGTTGAGTATGAGATACTACAACCACTGCTACAGATGGCCCTAGTGCAAGTGGGAGATTGTTAGTTATATGTATGCCCTAGAGGCCATTACTGTACATAGGATGTATATTGTAGTGGATGCTGGGACATATATAGGGAGCACTTTCTTGCTCGACATGATAGTATGCTATCTGGTTGCCCTTTACCTTAACGTGTATACTGATTGTCTCTCTGTCACATGTTGGTAAAGCCCTTAGGATGTGTACTTGACTACCTGGACTATGATGCGGATCATACTAGTGGGGACATGGTAGTCCATAAGTACATCCTTCAAAGTCCCTAGTCGTGGGTGTATCGAGACGGGGCATCGATATACCAGAGTAGACTAGCGTGTACCTTCTCGACCCATACAGATGGGCGATGGATGATCCCATATCCATTGGTGTTTGACATCAGAGATGATATACGGGTGCTCAGTAGAGACTGGGTACACTGGACGGACTCGCCGAGAACTCCCAGATGGTATTATACCTCACGTCAGATGGCAGTTCTCTGGTGACACTGGTACAGAGTAGTCTGTTGACCCGAGATCGTCATAGAGTCTTGTGTGGTTCCCACTATGCTTTGATTTCCATCTTACCACGTCCAAGAGGGCGTGCAAAATGGTGGTTTTTGGGTACAGTCCCGAGTCACATGGAGGCAATGAGCGATAGGAGGGGATTCGTCTCTCCCGGTATAGGGGGTTGATGTTGCGCTGTGTTCGATTGGCTATAATAGGAAATCCCTGGCCAGGGTTGCTGAGATTTACTGGTAAGTGTTACCAGTAGTTTCTCGAACAGTTATAGACCTCATATCGACACGACTTATTGAGCTATTGGGGTCTGACGTTTACCACCCCTAGGCGAGATATGCGACATATCAGACGATCAGACCGTACTGTACGGTAGTGTTACTGGTTGGATTCACTGGAGTGTGAGCGGGCTTGCTCGTCGATCTTCAGATCGCTCAATACCCGGGTGGCCGTTACGTTTAGCAGACCGCTTGCGGCTTGTGGATGCTTGATATGATCATCATCTGCTGCCGGCGTATTGACGAGTCTTTAGAGTCCTACACAGAGGTTTCCTGGCTCAAGCAAAACGAAATAGGAGCGCGTATGAGATATGTGCGGGACCGAGAATGATACCAGTATGTGATACTGTATTTGATTCTCGCGATGTGACATTGATCGGTTATATGCGATATAGCCGGGTTATCGGATCAAGTGTTGATTCGATAAGTTGTTACTAATGATACTAGTCGGTTATATGCGATATGACCGGATCGTTAAATCAAGTGTTGATTTAATGATTTAATGTATAATTATATATTTGATATATTACTTTTCATTAACTAGTATCGGTTCACTTTAAAATGGATTTTCTCACTCGTGTGTGCGCATTATATATGCGATATGATTTTATGCACATGATTGTATCATGTTTGATGATGCATGCTAAATTGGTTAAGTGTAAAGATTAAACCATGGTTGTGAATGGTTAGGGTTATGTTTTCTTTTTCATTTATTTATTTATTAGTTATTCATTTGGAAAAGAAAATTAGAAGCAAAAAGGGAAAAATGGTTGCTATTTTGTTTTATTCATGAATCTTCATGAAGCTTTGACTTAGTTAACCATTTTGTCTCATGCTTAACCTTAACCACTCCACTAACCCTAGTTCACTCTCTACAACTAACCATGGTCATGTTATGATAAGAATGAGTTTCTTTTCTAATTAAATTAATTCTTATCATAACACGCTTCTTCTTCTTCTTTCTTTTCTTCACTTGAAAAAGCTTGATTGCATCAATGGTGGATTGATGAAATGAGTGAGAAATCCAATTCTAAAGTCTACCCACTTCCTATTTCTTCATCCTCTACCTCTTTCCAAGTAGTAGAGTGTGTTTCCTTCACAAGTTTTCAAAGCTAGGTGAAGGTGGAGCTTGATCTATCGATGCCTCGACGTAGATCATCTTCGGCATGGACATCGACGACCTAGCTCGCCATTTCTCCGACGAAGCCGACACTAGAGCCCGGATTCTTTTTGGACAGCGGAGACGACTTCGTTGCGGAGCTATGGAGGTGGAGCACCGGATCTACAAAGGTTGTATTTCCGTATCTCATAGTTAAGTGTTAACTAGTTCGCTTTTTCGCCTAGTTTTCTAGCAAACGATCCGTAGTCGGGTCTCTCGGCACCGTTAAAATTTTAATTTGCCATGGTTGATGGCTTGTGAGACTACCTTAGAGTGCCTAGGAACCCTACAGGGAGTTCGTAGATTCGATCCGATTGTCTAATTTTGTCTGGTTGTTTTTCCGGGTAATTTTAGAATATGTTAAAAAGTTCGACCGGATGTAAATACCCAATTTTTCCCTTGCCGGAAAATTTCCAAGTGTTGGATTTTTCCGTGGATTAAAGACGTTCTAAGTAGTGCAAGTAACGCGATGGACCCTCTAGAAGACAACAAACCTTAACTCGATTATGTGACCGTCTTAAACTGCCCTTTGGACCTTCGGGTTTGAGGAAGTACGGCGTGCCACATGTGAGGCGTTGGCTTGACCCTTCTACGGCTGGACCGTTGGTACTGAGGCATGAACTGGATGTTTTTAAACCTATTTCATGTATTGAGCTGTTTCGGGAAAACTTGGGTTTTTGAATGTTCGATCGGAAAGTTTAAAATTATCTATTTATCTGGAATGGGATACAATAATTGGAATTCACAAGTAATTATGAGATAACTAATATGAATGTTATAAACATAGCAGTTTAGTCTCACCTGATCGGTTGCCACGGAATTTTGAAGCGATCAAAAGTCCGTCGCAATCACGTAGTGTACACGGATACTCGCAGGATAAACTTAATAGACAGCTACATCCTTTAGCCCCGACCAAGTGACTGTAGGAGAACCCCGTCGCCGAAAGCATCCGTTCGGGTGCTCGCGGTAGCGGTGTTCCGCCTTGGTGCACTTTGTTGACGGTATCGGGGGTGTGGCCGTCTACTAAAGTTTGCGACGAGCATTCGATCAGTATATCGGGAATCTTGTTGAATTGCCCTACTTGATATTGAAAAGTGTTTTCGATAATGAGCCTAAAATGCGGGGTGTATAATTGTTTGGCATGTGATGTCTAAGAAATTCATTTGGTTAGGCATGCGATGTCTAATGAGTTTGCGGATTCCAACTGTTGTAGTTTTACACTTTCTTTTCTGCGACCGTAAGTGTAATATGTGATATCGCCGGTTTCGTTGCTATATGTCAACGACAATTGGGATACGCTTGTTTACTTACGTTGATGACATGTGATGTTATGTGTTGCTGGATATGTTATATTGGATCGTCGTGTTTGAATAGCCGGGGGTTTTTTATATGAGATGAGTGTTTTTCATTTTCATTCATGTAAAAATTTGTATGTAAAATTCTTTTATTGGGGCACTTCCAGGTTGCGGAAGTTGTCATCTTTTGAATATTATTTACTTTTCCGCACTAGGATAGACCCAAGGAGGAGAGCACAAGTAACCGGGTTTTGGAGTCCAGTGGGAGACCAACTCGAGGAGTCGAGTTCGGGTCTCCTAACTCCAGAATTGGTAGGGTTGCTTGCCGCTCTCGTAGGGGTATAGGGGTGTGGGTTTGGCTATTCATCACGACCGTGGAATCCGTGTTTTATACTGGCTCGTATTGAAAACACGGACGTCCTAGTATATCCAATGTTTCATATGTTTCTTCTGCTGCGATATCTGTGATGTGATCATTTGATGTTCTGTGATAAATACTTTATATAGTATATATGATATATTATATAGACGTTACTTATGTTTTACACCCGCGCTAGCGCTGCCCCGCTCTGCCGTTAGTCACCTAACCTAACGGTGCATGAGGGGACATCGAGGCGAACACGGATGGCATAAGTGTACGTCGTATTTATCTGTGATATTTAGGTGCTTAAATGATGGGTCTTCATTAATGTGATTAATGAAAGTTAAAGAAACCTAAAGATGTTGTGGAATCGAATTTCAAAAATAAAACAGGTAGCTACTGTACTTGCTTTGCACAACGGTATATATGATATATCCTGCACCTTATTCGATGAGGAAAGGGCCGACGATCCCTTCACCGGGAGTGACCCCTTTAGCAATAACTGGCAGATGCTACAACTCTCGGTTTGCCTTTTGATAGCTTCTATAGTTTTTGCTTTACACAGTGAAATATATGATATATCCCGCACCTCATTCGACAAGGAAAGGGCCGACGATCCCTTCACCGGGAGTGACCCCGTTAGCAAAACAAGAATTGTTAGTTGTATGTATGCCCTAGAGGCAGTATTGTACAGATGATGTATATTATATTGGATGCTTGGACATATATATAGAGATAACTTTCTTGCTCGATATGATAGTATGCTATATGGTTACTCTTTATCTTAACATGTATACTAGTCTCTGTAAGGTTCCTAGGCACACTATAGAGGTCTCACAAGGCATCGAACATGCCAATTTAAAATTTTATGGTGCCGAGAAACCCTAACACGGATCGTTGACTTGATGTTTAGGCGAAAAGGTAAACTAGTTAACTACTTACCTAGAAGTGAGAAGCTACAACCTTTGTAGATCCGGATTTCCATTTCCTTAGCTCCACGTTGGTGTCCTCTCGCTGCCCATCATGAATCCCGAACCCAATCGTCGGCTTCATCGGAGAAACGGGTGAGCTAGGTCGTCGGCTTCGTGTCAAAGACGATCTACGTCGAGGTTGCACTAGTTCAAGCTCCGACTTCACAAAGTTGTGAAACTTGTGAAGAAAACACCCAAAACAACTTGGCAAGAGGTAGAGGGTGAAGAAATAGGAGGTGGGTTCACTTTAGAATTGGATTTCTCTCACTAGAACCCAAGTTGCCATTAAAGTAGCAAGCTTTTTCTTTTTAGAAGAAGAAGAAGATGAAGCTAGTTATGATAAGTTCTCTTTTTAAAAAATGAAAAGAAAACACAAACTTATCATAACTATAACTAGGGTTAAGTGTAGAGAATAAACCATGGTCATTTGAGTGTGTTAGGGTTAAGCATGAAGACAAGAATGGTTAGCAAAGTCAAAGCTTCATGAAGCTTCAATATGAAACAAAAATTGCCACCATTTTCATCTTAAAGTTTATCCAAATAAATGAATAAATGAATAAATGCATAATCAAAACCCTAATCTCAAGTTAACTATGGTTTAATTCTATACACTTAACCATATGATCAAGTATCATCAAACATGATACAAATATGTGCACAAAAGTATATCACATATACAATGTGTATATCATGTGAGAAAAATCCGTTTAAAATGAACCAGTACTAGTTAATGCAAAGTAATATATCAAATATATAATTATACATTAAATCATTAAATCAACACTTGATTCAATGATCCGGTCATGTCGCACATAACAGACTAGTATTCAATGCATCGATTTATCGAATCAATGATTCGATAACTAGGTCATATCTCATACAACCGATCGAAACATTAATCGCGAGAATCAAATACGGTATCACATACACGCATTATTCTCGGTCCCGCACATATCTCATATGCACTCCTATTTCGTTTCGCTTGAGCTAGGAAACCTCTGTGTAGGACTCTAAAGACTCGTCAATACGCCGGTAGCAGATGATGATCATATCAAGCACCCATAAGCCGCAAGCGGTCTGCTAAACGTAACGGCCACCCGGGTATTGAGCGATCAGAAGATCGACGAGCTAGCCCGCTCACACTCCTGCGAATCCGACCGGTAACACTTACCATACAGTCCGGTCTCTTCGTTTGATATGTCGCATATCAAGTCTAGGGGTGGTAAACGTCAGACCCCAATAACCCGATAAGTCGTGCCGATGTGAGGCTCATAACGGGTCGAGAAACTACTGGTAACACTTGCCAGCAAATCTCTGATCAGCCCTGGCCAGGGACTTCCCTGCTACGGCCAATCGAGCACTGCGCAACATCAACCCCCAATACTGGGAGAGACGAAACCCCTCCTATCGCTCATTGCCTCCATGTGACTCGGGACTGTGCCCAAAGACCACCGTTTTGCACGCCCTCATGGACGTGGTAAGGTGGAGATCAAAGCACAGTGGGAATCACACAAGACTCTATGAGGATCTCGGGTCTACAGACTAACCTGTACAAGTGTCACCTGAGAACTGCCATCTGACGTGAGGTATAATACCATCTGGGAGTTCTCGGCGAGTCCGTCCAGTGTACCCAGTCTCCACTGAGCACCCGTATACCATCTCTGATGTCAAACACCAATGGATGTGGGATCATCCATCGCCCATCTTATGGGTCGAGAAGCGTATATGCTAGTCTACTCTGGTATATCGATGCCCCGTCTCGATACACCCACGACTAGGGACCTTGAAGGATGTACTTATGGACTACCATGTCCCCACTAGTATGATCTGCATCATAGTCCAGGTAGTCAAGTACATATCCTAAGGGCTTTACCAACATGTAACTATAAGACAGTATAAAGAGACTAGTGTACATGTTAAGATAAAGAGTAACCAGATAGCATACTATCATATCGAGCAAGAAAGAGTTCTCTATATATGTCCAAGCATCCAATATAATATACATCATCTGTACAATACTGGCCTCTAGGGCATACATACAACTAACAATCTCCCACTTGCACTAGGGCCAGCTGCTGTAGTATCGCATACCGAGCATCCCGAAGAGTCTCTCAAACTATATCTGGGGAATGGCCTTCGTGAGTGGATCCGCGGTGTTGTTCTTCGTGTCAACCCTCCTGACCTCGATCTCCCGGCGATCAACTATCTCCCGGATCAGGTGATACCGCCTCAGAATATGCCTGGATCGCTGATGGGACCTGGGTTCCTTGGCCAAAGCCACTGCTCCATTGTTATCGCAATACAAAGGTATTGGATGCTCAATGGATGGAACCACACCAAGTTCAGTAATGAACTTCTTGATCCAAACAGCTTCTTTAGCAGCATTGTTGGCAGCGATGTATTCAGCCTCCATCGTCGAGTCTGTCACGGTTTCCTGCTTGGAACTCTTCCAGCTAACCGCCCCTCCGTAAAGGGTAAAGACAAAGCCCGAGTGCGACTTAGAGTCGTCCTTATCACTCTGGAAGCTCGAATCGGTAAAGGACTCCACTTGGAGTTCCCCGTTACCATACACCAAGAACATATCTCTTGTCCTTCGTAAGTACTTGAGAATGCTCTTCACAGCTGTCCAGTGACTCTCTCCAGGATCAGCTTGATACCTGCTCACTATACTTAGTGAGTATGCTACATCGGGTCTGGTACATAGCATCGCATACATGATAGAGCCTACTGCCGAAGCATAGGGTATCCCTTGCATGCGAGCTCTCTCCAAATCAGTCTTGGGAGACATCTCTTTGGAGAGAGTGACTCCAGAGATCGTGGGCAAGTTCCCACGCTTGGACTCTTCCATACTAAACCTCTTTAGTATGGTGTCAATGTACCTGGATTGGGACAATCCCAAAATCCTTTTGGATCTATCTCTATAGATCCTAATTCCCAATATGCAGGAGGCATCACCAAGATCTTTCATTGAGAATCTTTGTGATAAGAAGAGCTTGACCGATTGCAGCATAGGAATATCATTTCCTATCAAGAGTATGTCGTCCACGTACAATACGAGGAAGACAACCTTACTCTCTGCCACCTTCTTGTAGATACAAGGTTCATCTGGATTTTTGACGAAATCAAACTCTTTGATAATGACGTCAAAGCAGATGTTCCAACTCCGCGATGCTTGCTTTAATCCATAAATGGATTTAAGCAGCTTGCACACCTTGCCGCTGCTCCCACTGTCTACGAAGCCCTCTGGCTGAGTCATGTACACGCACTCTTCTAAATCACCATTTAGAAAGGCGGTCTTAACATCCATTTGCCAGATTTCGTAATCATGATATGCAGCGATGGCAAGTATGATCCAGATGGATTTAAGCATAGCCACTGGAGAAAAGGTCTCGTCATAGTCCACACCTGGTCTTTGACGAAAACCCTTTGCTACAAGTCTAGCTTTGAAAGTCTCCACTTTCCCATCTACACCAAGTTTCTTCTTGAAGATCCACTTGCTCCCAATGGGTTTTACCCTTTCAGGAGCAACTTCCAAAGTCCATACTTTGTTGGTGTACATGGATTCCATCTCGGACCGCATAGCATCCAGCCATTTCACCGAGTCCCCACTCGTGATGGCCTGCTCGAAGCTAGTTGGGTCATCATCCTCCATGATACAATCCTCGCTTCCACCATCCATGAGAAAACCGTAGTATCTCTCAGGTTGGCGAGGAACCCTACTAGATCGGCGGAGAGGCTGAGGTTCATTGGGAGCTACTGAATCCTCTGGTTCCACTAAATCTTCAGTTGTAGTTTGTGTTGCTGGAACCTCTTCCAGCTCTACCTCATCGCCACTAATTTCTTTTGTGAGAAATTCTTTTTCTAAAAAGGTGGCATGTTGAGCAACAAACACCTTTTGTTGTTCACTGTGGTAGAATAGATATCCATACGAATTGCTTGGATATCCTACAAACTTACAAAAAACTGATCGTGCCTCGAGTTTGTCCGGGTTTTGCTTTTTAACATAAGCCGGACAACCCCATATCTTAACTCTTTTAAGAGATGGTCTCTTTCCATTCCATATCTCATATGGAGTGGTAGGCACAGATTTAGTTGGAACTCTATTCAATAGGTATATGGCTGTCTCCAGCGCATATCCACAGAAGGAAATAGGTAACTCAGCTGTGCTCATCATTGAGCGCACCATATCTAATAGGGTGCGGTTCCTCCGTTCTGATACACCGTTGTGCTGTGGTGTATATGGAGGAGTCAGCTGAGAGAGAATCCCATTCTCTTTTAGGAAGTCCAGGAATTCATTGCTTAAGTATTCTCCTCCTCGATCAGATCGTAGGATTTTAATACTTTTTCCGGTTTGGTTCTCAACTTCTTGTTTATATTCCCTAAATTTCTCAAAAGCTTCTGATTTGTGTTTCATCAGGAACACATACCCGAACCTAGAGAGATCGTCAGTCAATGTAATGAAGTATGAAGAACCATCCCTGGCATGTGTAGACATAGGACCGCATACATCACTATGTATAAGTCCCAAGAGTTCGGTAACTCTTTCTCCGTGTCCCGTAAACGGAGTTTTGGTCATCTTGCCTTTGAGACATGACTGGCAAGTGTCATAAGATGAAAATTCAAACGGGTTTAAATATCCATCTTTATGCAACTTAGCTAGTCATGTCGCATTGATGTGGCCCAGTCTACAATGCCACAAGAAGGATTCGTTGAGTTCAGAACTCTTCCTCTTGTGTGTGTTTGTTATGCTCAGAACTGTTGATTGATTTAGAACATAAATGCCATTGCACAACGTGCCTGATCCAACCAACTTTTGGTTACGGAAAATGTTCATAACATTGTCCTGTAATACAAAATTATATCCCTCTTTACTTAATAAAGAAACTGATATAATGTTGCATATCAGGTTCGGCATGTAATAGCATTCGTTCAGAACCAATGTATTACCAGTTGGTAATACAAGGTGATATTCCCCGACAGTCTTAGCTGCAACAATTGCACCATTTCCAACTCTAATGTCTTTATCACCTTCTCCAAGTTCTCTACCTTTCAAAGCCCATGTAACTGATTACATATATGGGATCCTGACCCGGTATCCAATACCCAGGACGTAGAGCAAATGGAGAAACAGTTCTCTGTAACGAACACACCCGAAGAAAATGCATCAACTTGTACTTTCTTCATTCGGGTGGCATGGGAATCCTGGTATTCCCCTATATCCTGTTCATTCCTATAACTCTTATAAGAAAGAACGGAACCAACGTTCCCCAGCACAGTATAACATGCGGGTTCGGTCAATACATCAATATTATTATCTTGATTAAGGCATGAAATGGTCGCTACCTGGAGAGAGAGAGAAGAAAACACTTAAGCATATGCTCGTGCAAGATCAGATTGGTTATTATCTTATCTAATCAGGATGGCTCCCACTGCTTTTTATCAAATCTTCCTTCAAACCTTAAAAGGAAAGACTAGCCGGGATTAATTACACACTACAAGTTCGCTAATCTTTCAGCCATGCCAGTGTCGGTACTTTGAGGGAGGTCCCCCGTGCTTTCGCACGAACCTAATTACTGTAAGCCTCATTTTCCCAGAGGCGTAACCTCGTTAACACCTTTCTAGACACCTACTTGATCGGCTAATTGTAATGTGTAAAACTCTCCCAGGAGTAACTCTTACTCGCAGTGGGTATCGGGATCCAACTATCTCATAGAAGGTATGCAATCTCATTGCAAATTTTAACACTTGAAATTCCCGATAATGCTTTTGCCCCTAGCAACTTATGACCTTGGCTAAGGTCAACAAATCATAAGCGCTAGTCAAGTTCAACCCGTCATTTCCTGATTGAATCAAACCCACCCGTACGACCCTTGGCTATGGTCAACAAAGTCGCACGACTACCCTAACTCAATCACATCTCATGTTTTAGCAGATAAATACTAATTAGCTACCGTACACCACGCCTTGGCTAAGGTCAACAAACGCAGCACGAATACTAACTAGTCTCTATCTGAAATGACGGAGGGCTACGCAGGTTTTTCTGAAAACCTATTGCGTAATGAACTTGATATCGTTGTAGAATCAAATGAAGTTTTTGAAATGGAGTGATTTTGAGGCTTTTCTAGTTTTGCTAAAGGAGTCACTCCCGGTGAAGGGATCTCGGTCCTTTCCCCGTCGAATGAGGTGCGGGATATATCATATATATTGCTGTGCAAAGCAAAAACCCAAAAGCAGTCAAAAGCAAACCGAGTGTGTAGCATCTGCCAGTTATTGCTAAAGGAGTCACTCCCGGTGAAGGGATCTCGGACCTTTCCTCATCGAATAAGGTGCAGGGTATATCATATATACCCCTATGCAAAGCAAGAACTGTAGCTACCTGTTTTGTTTTAAAATTTGATTCTACAACATCTTAGGTTTCTTTTCTTTCATTAATCACATTAATGAAGTCCCATCATTTAAGTACCTAAACATCACAGATAGATATGACGTACACTTAAGCCATCCGCATTCGCCTCGATGTCCCCTCGTGCACCGTTAGGTTAGGTAACTAACGACAGAGCAGGGCAGGGCTAGCGCGGGTGTAAAACATAAGTAACGTCTATATAATATATCATATATACTATATACTATATCCATCACAGAACATCACATGATCACATCACAGATATCGCAGCAGAAGAAACAAATGAAATATTGGATATACTAGGACGTCCGTGTTTTCAATACGAGCCAGTATAAAACACGGATTCCACGGTCGTGATGAATAGCCAATCCCACACCCCTAGACCCTTACGAGAGCGGCAAGCAACCCTGCCAATTCTAGGGTTAGGAGACCCGGACTCGACTCCTCGAGTTGGTCTCCCACTGGACCCCAGAACCCGGTTACTTGTGCTCCCCTCCTGGGTCTATCCTAATGCGGAAAAGTAAATAATATACAAAAGGTGACAACTTCCGCTACCTGGAAGTGCCCCAAATAAAAGAATATTACATACAAGTTTTTACATGAATGAAAATGAAAAACACTCATCTCACATAAAAACCCCCGGCTATTCGAACACGACGATCCAATATAACATATCCAGCAACACATAACATCACATGTCATCAACGTAAGTAAGTATGCATACCCCAATTGTCGTTGACGTATAGCAACGAAACCGGCGATATGAACATACTACACTTACGGTCACAGAAAAGAATGTGTAAAACTACAACAATTGGAATCCGCAACCTCTTTAGACATCGCATGCCTAACAGATATAAATCCCGCATTTTAGTCTCATTATCGAAAACTCTTTTCAATATCATATTGGACTAAATTGCTAGATTTATAACATTCATTCAGTTATCTCATAACTACTTGTGAATTCCAATTATTGTATCACATTCCAGATAAACAGAAAATGTTAAACTTTCCGATCGAACAGTCGAATACCCAAGTTTTCCCGATACAACTCAACACATGAAATAAGTCTAACAACATTCAGTTCGTGCCTCAGTACCAACGGTCCAGCCATAGAAGGGTCAAGCCAACGCCTCACATGTGGCACGCCGTACTGCCCCAAACCCGAAGGTTCAAAGGGCAGTTCAAGACGGTCACATAATCGAGTTAAGGTTTGTTGTCTTCTAGAGGGTCCATCGCGTTACTTGCACTACTTAGAACGTCGTTAAACTATGGAAAAATCCAACACTTGGAAATTTTCCGACTGGGGAAAAATTGGGTATTTATATCCGGTCGAACTTTTTAACATATTCTAATAATTATCCGGAAATACACAAAGACGAAATTTGATACCCCGATCGAAACACCGAATCCCCAAAGCAACCCCCAGAAAATTCAACTCTTGAATAATTATTGAAAATTCCCATAAAACTCAGCACCAGAAAAGAAGAATTACTGTGCAAACAATATTGGGTAAAGTGAACAGTTGGCCGCGGAACAGCGGCAGAAGCCATGCTTCTGCCGCGTTTCCGCGGCTGTTTGGAAGCTTCATGAGCTCGTGTTTCACCATAATTCTTAGATATTCCTGCTGAATTTTTTAGGCATTTTTAATCTTGAAAAATCCCAGATTTTAGAAAATGTACAGAGAGCATGTTAAGTTTAGGGTTTCGGGTTCGTTCGGGCTTCAAATTGCGTCTAGACTTCGCCTAAGACTCTAGCTAGGCTCTGATGCCACTGTAAGGTTCCTAGACACACTATAGAGGTCTCACAAGGCATCGAACATGCCAATTTAAAATTTTATGGTGCCGAGAAACCCTAACACGGATCGTTGACTAGATGTTTAGGCGAAAAGGTAAACTAGTTAACTACTTAACTAGAAGTGAGAAGATACAACCTTTGTAGATCCGGATTTCCACTTACTTAGCTCCACGTTGGTGTCCTCTCGCTGTCCATCATGAATCCCGAACCCAATCGTCGGCTTCATCGGAGAAACGGGCGAGGTAGGTCGTCGTCTTCGTGTCAAAGACGATCTACGTCGAGGTTGCACTAGTTCAAGCTCCGACTTCACAAAGTTATGAAACTTGTGAAGAAAACACCCAAAACAACTTGGCAAGAGGTAAAGGGTGAAGAAATAGGAGGTGGGTTCACTTTAGAATTGGATTTCTCTTACTAGAACTCAAGTTTCCATTAAAGTAGCAAGCTTTTTCTTTTTAGAAGAAGAAGAAGATGAAGCTAGTTATGATAAGTTCTCTTTTTAAAAATGATAAGAAAATACAAACTTATCATAACTATAACTAGGGCTAAGTGTAGAGAATAAACCATGGTCATTTGAGTCGGTTAGGGTTAAGCATGAAGACAAGAATGGTTAGCAAAGTCAAAGCTTCATGAAGCTTCAATATGAAACAAAAGTTGCCACCATTTTCATCTTAAAGTTTATCCAAATAAATGAATAAACAAATAAATGAATAAATGCATAATCAAAACCCTAATCTCAAGTTAACTATGGTTTAATTCTATACACTTAACCATATGATCAAGTATCATCAAACATGATACAAATATGTGCACAAAAGTATATCACATATACAATGTGTAAATCAAGTGAGAAAAATCCGTTTAAAATGAACCAGTACTAGTTAATGCAAAGTAATATATCAAATATATAATTATACATTAAATCATTAAATCAACACTTGATTCAATGATCCGGTCATGTCGCACATAACCGACTAGTATTCAATGCATCGATTTATCGAATCAATGATTCGATAACTAGGTCATATCTCATACAACCAATCGAAACATTAATCGCGAGAATCAAATACGGTATCACATACACGCATTATTCTCGGTCCCGCACATATCTCATATGCACTCCTATTTCATTTCGCTTGAGCTGGGAAACCTCTGTGTAGGACTCTAAAGACTCGTCAATACGCCGGTAGCAGATGATGATCATATCAAGCACCCACAAGCCGCAAGCGGTCTGCTAAACGTAACGGCTACCCGGGTATTGAGCGATCAGAAAATCGACGAGCTAGCCCGCTCACACTCCTGCGAATCCGACCAGTAACACTTATCGTACAGTCCGGTCTCTTCGTCTGATATGTCGCATATCAAGTCTAGGGGTGGTAAATGTCAGACCCCAATAACCCGATAAGTCGTGCCGATGTGAGGCTCATAACGGGTCGAGAAACTACTGGTAACACTTACCAGCAAATCTCTGATCAGCCCTGGCTAGGGACTTCCCTGCTACGGCCAATCGAGCACTGCGCAACATCAACCCCCAATACTGGGAGAGACGAAACCCCTCCTATCGCTCATTGCCTCCATATGACTCGGGACTGTGCCCAAAGACCACCGTTTTGCACGCCCTCATGGACGTGGTAAGGTGGAGATCAAAGCACAGTGGGAATCACACAAGACTCTATGACGATCTCGGGTCTACAGACTAACCTGTACAAGTGTCACCTGAGAACTGCCATCTGACATGAGGTATAATACCATCTGGGAGTTCTCGGCGAGTCCGTCCAGTGTACCCAGTCTCCACTGAGCACCCGTATACCATCTCTGATGTCAAACACCAATGGATGTGGGATCATCCATCGCCCATCTCATGGGTCGAGAAGCGTATACGCTAGTCTACTCTGGTATATCGATGCCCCGTCTCGATACACGCACGACTAGGGACCTTGAAGGATATACTTATGGACTACCATGTCCCCACTAGTATGATCTGCATCACAGTCTAGGTAGTCAAGTACATATCCTAAGGGCTTTACCAACATGTTACTATAAGACAGTATAAAGAGATTAGTGTACATGTTAAGATAAAGAGTAACCAGATAGCATACTATCATATCGAGCAAGAAAGTCATCTCTATATATGTCCAAGCATCCAATATAATATACATCATCTGTACAATACTGGCCTCTAGGGCATACATACAACTAACAGTCTCTTTATACTGTCTTTTGGTTACATGTTGGTAAAGCCCTTAGGATGTGTACTTGACTACCTGGACTGTGATACGGATCATACTAGTGGGGACATGGTAGTCCATAAGTACATCTTTCAAGGTCCCTAGTCGTAGGTGTATCGAGACGGGGCATCGATACACCAGTGTAGACTAGCGTATACGCTTCTCGACCCATGAGATGGGCGATGGATGATCCCATATCCATTGGTGTTCGACATCAGAGATGGTATACTGGTGCTCAGTGGAGACTGGGTACACTGGACGGAATCGCCGAGAACTCCCAGATGGTATTATACCTCACGTCAGATGGCAGTTCTCAGGTGACACTTGTGCAGGTTAGTCTGTAGACCCGAGATCGTCATAGAGTCTTGTGTGATTCCCACTGTGCTTTGATTTCCACCTTACAACGTCCATGAGGGCGTGCAAAACGGTGGTTTTTGGGTACAGTCCCGAGTCACATAGAGGCAATGAGCGATAGGAGGGGTTTCGTCTCTCCCGGTATTGGGGGTTGATGTTGCGCTGTGCTCAATTGGCCGTAACAGGGAAGTCCCTGGCAAGGGCTGATTCAGAGATTTGCTGGTAAGTGTTACCAATAGTTTCTCGACCCGTTATGAGCCTCACATCCGCACGACTTATCGGTTTTTGGGGTCTGACGTTTACCACCCCTAGACTTGAAATGCGACATATCAGACGAAGAGACCGAACTGTACGGGAAGTGTTGCCGGTTGGCACGACGGGAGTTGTAGCAGGTTCGCTTGTTCTCTTCTGATCGCTCAATACCAGGGTGGCCGTTACGTTTAGCTGACCGCTTGCGGCTTGGGGGTGCTTGATATGATCACCACCCACTGCCGGCGTATTGACGAGTCTTAGAGTCCCACTATGGAGTTACCTAGTCCAGGCGAAACGTTGTGGTGCGCGTATGCGATATGCGCATGGACCCGATTAAAATGCGTGTATAGGATACCGTATATTGATCGGGAGGCTTGCTTTTGGTTAGGGTCGTATGTGATATGGCCGGATTGATAAATCAAATGTTGATTTATCATTTAACCATTAGATTCTCACTAGAAATCTTTTCTTGTATCTTTGGATGTATGGATGCATGTATGCATTCCTTGTTGATTCATGCACATATGGATGTGCATGCACACATACATACATACATCATCTATCATGGTTGTTTATACATAGAAAATGGTGGATACATAAGACTCACACCATGGTTTATTTTATGGATATTTATTTCTATTTTTGCTAAAACAAATGAAATGAGATAAGATTGAATCATGATCAAAGTTTCTACACTCTTCTTGTGACCTAACCATTTGCACCTAACTTTTGACCATGGTTTAATCTTTCTCTTATGTTTAACTAAAGTAGAATTAATTATTCATAAAGAGATAACCATGGTTTGAGATGAAGAAAGAAAAATATATATTCATATGTTTTTCTTTTTCTCTTATGAGTTATACTTCTCTTCTTGAAAAATATCCATCATCTTCTTCAACCTTGAGCTCTTGCTCTCTTGAATTTCCAAGTGAGCAAAATATTCATCAAGTTAGGATCTTGAAGTGAGAAAAGCCACCACAACATTATTCTACACAAGTCTTGCCCACTTGTTTAGAGTGTTAGCTTCGATTTTCATTCTTGATCTTGCGAAGTCATTAGCTTGGACCAAGCGGACTCCGGGTGGATCATCGGTGACCTAGAGGAGTTCAAGCGGAGCTTTTTCAAACCCCAAGTAGCCGAGGAGTCTAGCGTAGGGGGCTACAAAGGTTGTACTCTTATAACCCTAGCTTTTCTTTCATATGATGATATGCAAGTTTTAGAAATCCTAATTTTCTAGGAACGATCCGATGTTTGTTAACTTAGCACCCTAAAAACTCTACCTTTGGTACATGTGATGCTTCCAAACCCTTCATGAGGTGCTAGGTAAACCTTTTATTGGTATCAGAGCCGACCTAGAAGATTAGGCGACACTTGAACGAAGTTAAAACTCCGATCGAACCGAAAATACGGGTTTTTTGAGTGCTCTCTGGACATTTTTAAAAACTGCTGTTTTTCAGAATTAAAAATATGTAAAAAATTCAGCAGGCAAATATATGAATTACGGTATAAAAATTATTCAATAAACAGTTATTCTTGCCACGGAAACGCGGCCTAAGCTTGCTTAGGCCGCGGTTCCGCGGCCGTACACATCATTCACTGGATAAATTTTGTACAGTAATGCTGGATTCTGCTTGTATATTTTATAGGATATTTTTAATCTGTATTAAGTGCTGAAAATTCTGGAGATGGTTTTGGACTCGACAGTTCGATCGGAATTTTGATTTCATGGCATTTCCGGGTAAATCTAGAAAGTATTGAAGTGTTCGAACGACTATCATTTGCTCACTTTTCACGGGGTTTAAAATCTTTCGGAAATACGTGCAAGTTTGTTTGTGGTGGTCCCTCTAGAAGACAACAAAGATTAACCCGATTATGTGACCGTCTTGAACTGCCCTTTGAACCTTAGGGTTTGGGACAGTACGGCGTGCCACATGTGAGGCGTTGGCTTGACCCTTCTACGGCTGGACCTCTACCACTGTGTCAAACTCCGGGTTTTTTGAACTCCGCTCAAGTGTTGAGCTTTAGCGAATCTTGGGTATTTGATCGATTGTTCGAAAACTTTAATACCGTCTATTTATCTGGAATGTAATGCAATATCTGGAATTCATATAGTTGGACATGAAATACGAAGTATGTGATATTTCGCATTTACGATGTCTAAAGAGTATGTGGATTCCAAATATTGCAGTTTTACACTTTCTTTTCTGTGACCGTAAGTGTAGTATGTCGATATCGCCGGTTTCGTTGCTATACATCAACGACAATTGGAGTATGCATACTTACTTACGTTGATGATATGAGATATTATGTGTTGCTGAGATATGATGTGCAGGATTGTCGCGATTGAATAGCCGGGGGGTTTTTATGTCAGATGAGAGTTTTATTTCTTCATTCATGTAAATTCAAATGTAATGTAATATTCTTTTATTTAGGGCACTTCCGGGTTGAGTTCGATGCCACCTGTGTTGTATATTATTTACTTTTCCGCATTAGGATGGACCCAAGGAGGGGAGCACAGGTGACCGGGTTCTGGGGTTCAGTAGTAGGCCATCTCGAGGAGTCGAGACCGGGTCTCCTAAACTCCAGAATTGGTAGGGTCACTTGCCGCTCTCGTAGGGGTCCAGGGTGTGGGCTTGGCTATTCATCGCGACTGTGGAATCCGTATTTTCTATTGTTGGCTAAATACTAAATACGGACGTCCAAGTATATCCCACATTATATCTATGTTTCTGCTGCGATATCTGTGATGTGATCATTAGATATGTTCTGTGATGGATACAGTATATAGTATATATTATATATTATATAGGCGTTACTTATGTTTTACACCCGTGCTAGCACTGCCCTGCTCTGCCGTTAGTTACCTAACCTAACGGTGCACGAGGGGACATCGAGGCGAATGCGGATGGCATAAGTGTACGTCGTATTTATCTGTGATGTTTAGGTGACTTAAATGATGGGACTTCATTAATGTGATTAATGAAAGAAAAGAAACTAAAAGATGTTGTAGAATCAAATTTTAAAAATAAAAGGGTAGCTACAGTTTTGCTTTGCATAGCGGTATATATGATATACCCTGCACCTTATTCGATGAGGAAAGAGCCGAGATCCCTTCACCGGGAGTGACCTCTTTAGCGAAACTGGCAGATGCTACAACACTCGGTTTGCTTTTGATTGCTTTTGGAGTTTTGCTTTGCACAGTGATATATATGATATATCCCGCACCTTATTCGATGAGGAAAGAGCCGAGATCCCTTCACCGGAAGTGACCTCTTTAGCAAAACTAATAAAAGCCTCAAAATCACTCCATTTCAAAATTCACTAGATTCTGCAACGATATCAAGTTCATTACGCTCATGGTTTTTCTGAAAAACCTGCGTAGCCCTCCGTCATTTCAGATAAGTACTACATAGTATTCATGCTGCGGTAGTTTGGCCTCCGTCAAGGCGTAGTGTATGGTAGCTAACTAGTGCTTATCTGCTACAATATGATGCGATTGGATTAGGGTATTCGTACGGCGTAGTTTGGCCTCCGTCAAGGGTCGTATGGGTGGGTTTAATTCAATCAAGAAATGACGGGTTGAACTTGACTAGCGTCCTGTGGGTAGTTTGGCCTCCGTCAAGGTCATGGGACGCTAGGGGCAAAAGCATTATCGGGAATTTCAAGTGTTGAAATTTGCAATGAGATTGCATACCTTCTATGAGATAGTTGGATCCCGATACCCACTGCGAGTAATTGTTACTCCCGGGAGAGTTTTACACAGGACAATTAGCCGATCAAGTAGGTGTCTAGAAAGGTGTCAACGGGGTTACGCCTCTGGGAAAACGAGGTTTACTTTAATTAGGTCCGTGCGAAAGCACGGGGAACCTCCCTCAAAGTACTGACACTGGCCTGGCTGAAAGATCGGCGAAGTTGTAGGGTGTAATTAATCCCGGCTAATCTTTCCTTTTAGGGTTTGAAGGAAGATTTGATAAAAAGCAGTGGGAGCCATCCTGATTAGATAAGATAATAACTAATCTGATCTTACAAGAGCATACGCTAAAGTGTTTTCTTCTCTCTCTCTCCAGGTAGCGACCATGTCATGCCTTAATCAAGATAATAATATGGATGTATTGACCGAACCCGCATGTTATACTGTGCATGGGAACGTTTAACCCGTTCTATCTTATAAGTGTTATAAGACTGAACAGGAAACAGGAGAATATCTGGTTTCTTACGCCGCCCAAACGGAGAACATGCATGTTGATGCACCTTCTTCGGGTGTGTTTGTCATTGAGAACTGTTTTTCAGTTCACCCTACGTCCTCGGTATTAGATAACGGATCAGGATCCCACGTATGTAAACAGTTACATGGGCTGCGGAAAGGTAGAGAACTGGGAAAAGGTGATCATTCCGTTCAAGTAGGGAATGGTGCAAGTATTGCAGCCAAAGCAGTTGGCGAATATCACCTAGTATTACCAAGTAGTGATACTCTGATTCTAAATGAGTGCTATTATATACCGAACATGATGTGCAACATTATATCAGTTTCTTTATTAAGCAAAGATGGATATAATTTTGTAGTAAAGGATAATGTTATGAACATAATCCTAGATCAAAAGTTGATTGCATCAGGCTCGTTACATAATGGCATATTCATTCTAAATCAAAATACAGTCCTCAATATACAGAACACAAACAAGAGGAAAAGTTCAGAAATGAACGAATCCTTCTTGTGGCATTGTAGACTTGGTCATATCAATGCGACACGACTGACTAAGCTACATAAAGATGGATATTTGAATTCGTTCAAATTATCATCTTATGATACTTGCCATTCATGTCTCAAAGGCAAGATGACCAAAACTCCGTTTACGGGGCACGGAGAAAGAGTTACGGAACTCTTGGGACTGGTGCATAGCGATGTATGCGGTCCCATGTCTACACATGCCAGGGATGGTTCTTCCTACTTCATTACATTCACTGATGATCTCTCAAGATTCGGATATGTGTTTCTAATGAAACATAAGTCTGAAGCTTTTGAGAAATTCAGAGAATATAAAAACGAAGTAGAGAACCAAACGGGCAAAACTATTAAGATCCTTCGATCTGATCGAGGAGGAGAATACTTAAGCAATGAATTCAGAGATTATCTAAAAGAGAATGGGATTCTCTCTCAGCTTACTTCTCCTTATACACCACAGCACAACGGTGTATCGGAGCGGAGAAATCACACCCTATTAGATATGGTGCGCTCTATGATGAGTGCAGCTGAGTTACCTATTTCCTTCTGGGATATGCACTGGAGACAGGTGCATACCTATTGAATAGAGTTCCAACCAAATCGGTGCCTACCACTCAATATGAGATATGGAATGGTAAGAGACCATGTCTTAATTTTATTCAGATATGGGGTTGTCCGGCCTATGTTAAAGCAAAAAATCCGGACAAGCTCGAGGCAAGGTCTGTTCTATGTAAGTTTATTGGATATCCCAAATATTCGCGAGGGTATATCTTCTACCACTTCGAGGAACAAAAAGTGTTTGTTTCTCGACATGCCACTTTCTTAGAAAAGGGTTTTCTTATGAAACAGACAAGTGGCATTGAGGTAGAACTGGAAGAGGTTCCAGCGACACAAACTATAACAGAAGACTTGGTAGAACCAGAGGATTCAGTAGTACCCGACGAACCCCAGCCTCTCCGCCGATCTAGTAGGGTTTCTCGTCCACCTGAGAGATACTACGGTTTTCTCATTGACGGTGGGAGCGAGGATTGCATCATGGAGGATGATGACCCAACTAGTTTCGAGCAGGCCATCACGAGTAGCGACTCAGTGAAATGGCTGGATGCAATGCGGTCCGAGATGGAATCCATGTATACCAACAAAGTATGGACTTTGGAAGATGCTCCTGAAGGGGTAAAACCCATTGGGAGCAATTGGATCTTCAAGAAAAAACTTGGTGTAGATGGGAAAGTGGAGACTTTCAAAGATAGACTTGTTGCAAAGGGTTTTCGTCAAAGACCTGGTGTGGACTATGACGGGACCTTTTCTCCAGTAGCTATGCTTAAATCCATCCGGAGCATGCTTGCCATCGCTGCATATCATGACTACGAAATCTGGCAAATGGATGTTAAGACCGCCTTTCTAAATGGTGATTTAGAAGAGTGCGTGTACATGACTCAGCCAGAGGGCTTCGTAGATAGTGGGAGCAGCAGGAAGGTGTGCAAGCTGCTTAAATCCATTTATGGATTAAAGCAAGCATCGCGGAGTTAGAACATCTGCTTTGACGTCGTTATCAAAGAGTTTGATTTCGTCAAAAACGTAGATGAACCTTGTATCTATAAGAAGGTGGCAGAGAGTAAGGTTGTCTTCCTCGTATTGTACGTGGACGACATACTCTTGATAGGAAATGACATTCCTATGCTGCAATCGGTCAAGCTCTTCTTGTCACAAAGATTCTCGATGAAAGATCTTGGTGATGCCTCCTGCATATTGGGAATTAGGATCTATAGAGATAGATCCAAACGGATATTGGGATTGTCCCAATCCAGGTACATTGACACCATACTAAAGAGGTTTAGTATGGAAGAATCCAAGCGTGGGAACTTACCCACGATCTCTGGAGTCACTCTCTCCAAAGAGATGTCTTCCATGACTGATTTGGAGAGAGCTCACATGCAAGGGATAACCTATGCTTCAGCTGTAGGCTCTATCATGTACGCGATGCTATACATCAGACCCGATGTAGCATACTCACTAAGTGTAGTGAGAAGGTATCAAGCTGATCCTGGAGAGAGTCACTGGACAGCTGTGAAGAGCATTCTCAAGTACTTACGAAGGACTAAAGAGATGCTCTTGGTGTATGGTAACGGAGAACTCCAAGTGGAGTCCTTTACCGATTCGAGCTTCCAGAGTGATAAGGACGACTCTAAGTCGCAGTCGGGATTTGTCTTTACCCTTTATGGAGGGGCGGTTAGCTGGAAGAGTTTCAAGCAGGAAACCGGGGCAGACTCGACGATGGAGGCTGAATACATCGCTGCCAACGATGCTGCCAAAGAGGCTGTCTGGATCAAGAAGTTCATTACTGAACTTGGAGTGGTTCCATCCATTGAGCATCCAATACCTTTATATTGTGATAACAATGGAGCGGTGGCTTTGGCCAAGGAACCCAGGTCCCATCAGCGATCCAGGCATATTCGAAGGTGGTATCACCTGATCCGGGAGATAGTTGATCGCCGGGAGATCGAGGTCAGGAGGGTTGACACGAAGAACAAAACAGCGGATCCACTCACGAAGGCCATTCCCCAGATACAGTTTGAGAGACTCTTCGGGATGCTCGGTATGCGATACTACAATAGCTGGCCCTAGTGCAAGTGGGAGATTGTTAGTTGTATGTATGCCCTAGAGGCCAGTATTGTACAGATGATGTATATTATATTGGATGCTTAGACATATATATTGAGATGACTTTCTTGCTCGATATGATAGTATGCTATCTGGTTACTCTTTATCTTAACATGTATACTAGTCTCTTTATACTGTCTTATGGTTACATGTTGGTAAAGCCCTTAGGATGTGTACTTGACTACGTGGACTATGATATGGATCATACTAGTGGGGACATGGTAGTCCATAAGTACATCCTTCAAGGTCCCTAGTCGTAGGTGTATCGAGACGGGGCATCGATACACCAGTGTAGACTAGCGTATACGCTTCTCGACCCATGAGATGGGCGTTGGATGATCCCATATCCATTGGTGTTTAACATCAGAGATGGTATACGGGTGCTCAGTAGGGACTGGGTACACTGGACGGACTCACCGAGAACTCCTAGATGGTGTTATACCTCACGTCAGATGGCAGTTCTCAGGTGACACTTGTGCAGGTTAGTCTGTAGACCGGAGATCATCATAGAGTCTTGTGTGATTCCCACTGTGCTTTGATTTCCACCTTACTACGTCCATGAGGGCGTGTAAAACGGTGGTTTTTGGGTACAGTCCCGAGTCACATGGAGGCAATGAGCGATAGGAGGGGTTTCGTCTCTCCCGGTATTGGGGGTTGATGTTGCGCTGTGCTCGATTGGCCGTAACAGGGAAGTCCCTGGCCAGGGCTGATTCAGAGATTTGCTGGTAAGTGTTACCAGTAGTTTCTCGACCCGTTATGAGCCTGACATCGGCACGACATATCGGTTATTGGGGTCTGACGTTTACCACCCCTAGACTTGATATGCGACATATCAGACGAGGAGACCGGACTGTATGGAAGTGTTGCCGGTTGGCTCGACGGGAGTTGTAGCAGGTTCGCTTGTTCTCTTCTGATCGCTCAATACCAGGGTGGCCGTTACATTTAGCTGACCGCTTGCGGCTTGGGAGTGCTTGATATGATCATCACCCACTGCCGGCGTATTGACGAGTCTTAGAGTCCCACAATGGAGTTACCTAGTCCAGGCGAAACGTTGTGGTGCGCGTATGCGATATGCGCATGGACCCGATTAAAACGCGTGTATAGGATACCGTATATTGATCGGGAAGCTTGCTTTTGGTTAGGGTCGTATGTGATATGGCCGGATTGATAAATCAAGTGTTGATTTATCATTTAACCATTAGATTCTCACTAGAAATCTTTTCATGTATCTTTGGATGTATGGATGCATGTATGCATTCCTTGTTGATTCATGCACATATGGATGTGCATGCACACATACATACATACGTCATCTATCATGGTTGTTTATACATAGAAAATGGTGGATACATAAGACTCACACCATGGTTTATTTTATGGATATTTATTTCTATTTTTGTTAAAACAAATGAAATGAGATAAGATTGAATCATGGTCAATGTTTCTACACTCTTCTTGTGACCTAACCATTTGCACCTAACTTTTGACCATGATTTGATCTTTCTCTTGTGTTTAACTAAAGTAGAATTAAATATTCATAAAGAGATAACCATGGTTTGAGATGAAGAAAGAAAAATATATATTCATATGTTTTTCTTTTTCTCTTATGAGTTATTCTTCTCTTCTTCAAAAATATCCATCATCTTCTTCAACCTTGAGCTCTTGCTCTCTTGAATTTTCAAGTGAGCAAAATATTCATCAAGTTAGGATCTTGAAGTGAGAAAAGCCACCACAACATCATTCTACACAAGTCTTGCCCACTTGTTTAGAGTGTTAGCTTCGATTTTCATTCTTGATCTTGCAAAGTCGTTAGCTCGGACCAAGTGGACTACGGGTGGATCATCGGTTACCTAGAGGAGTTGAAGCGGTGCTTTTTCAAACCCCAAGTAGCCGAGGAGTCTAGCGTAGGGAGCTACAAAGGTTGTACTCTCTAAACCCTAGCTTTTCTTTCATATGATGATATGCAAGTTTTAGAAACCCTAATTTTCTAGGAATGATCCGATGTTTGTTAACATAGCACCCTAAAAACTCCACCTTTGGTACATGTGATGCTTCCAAACCCTTCATGAGGTGCTAGGTAAACCTTTCAAGAAAAGCCTCAAAAACACTCCATTTTAAAATCATTTGATTCTACAACGATATCAACTTCATTACGCAATAGGTTTTCAGAAAAACCTGTCGTATCCCTCCGTCATTTCAGATAAGTTGTATATAGTATTCGTGCTACATTTGTTGGCTTTCGTCAAGGTGTAGTGTGCGGTAGCTATATGCTGCTTATCTGCTGCATATGATGCGATTGGATTAGGGTAGTCGTGCGGCTTTGTTGGCTTTCGTCAAGGGTCGTGCGGGTGGGTTTAATTCAATCAAGAAATGTACGGGTTGAATTTGACTAGCGGGCTATTGTTTGTTGGCTTTCGTCAAGGTCATAGCACGTTAGGGGCAAAATTATCAGGAATTTCAAGTGTTGAAATTTGCAATATGATTGCATACCTTCTATGAGATAGTTGGATCCCGATACCTACTGCGAGTAAGAGTTACTCCTGAGAGAGTTTTACACATTACAATTAGCCGATCAAGTAGGTGTCTAGAAAGTTGTTAACGAGGTTACGCCTCTGGGAAAATGAGGTTTACATTAATTGGGTTCGTGCGAAAGCACGGGGGACCTCCCTCAAAGTACCGACACGGGCCTGGCTGAAAAATTGGCGAACTTGTAGCGTGTAATTAATCCCGGCTAGTCTTTCCTTTTAGGGTTTGAAGGAAGATTTGATAAAAACAGTGGGAGCCATCCTGATTAGATAAAATAATAACCAATCTGATCTTGCAAGAGCGCACGCAGAGTGTTTTCTTCTCTCTCTCTCCTGGTAGCGACCATATCACGCCTTAATCAAGATAAAAATACGGATATTTGACCGAACCCGCTTGTTATACTGAGCTGGGGAACGTTGGTCCCGCTCCAACATATAATTGTTATAAGACAGAGCAGGAAATAGGGGATTACCAGAATTCCCGTGCCGCCCAAACGAAGAAAGTGCATGGTGATGCATCATCTTCGATTGTGTTCGTTACAAAGAACTGTTTCTCTGTATCCTCTACGTCCTGGGTATTTGATACCGGATCAGGATCCCAGATATGTAATCTGTTACATAGGGCTACAGATAGATAGAGAACTGAGAACGGGTGATAAGTTTCATGAGATAGAAAACGGGGCAAGTGTTGCAGCCAAGTCTGTTGGTCACTGTCACCCTGTATCCCAAATACATTGATTCGAAACGAATGTTATTAGATACCGAAACTGATATACAAAATCATATCAGTCTCTTTATTAATAAAGAAACGATAAAATTTTGTATTGTTGGATAATGTTTTGAACATTTCATATATCAAAAGTTGATCGGTTCAGGCACGTTATCTAAAAGCATTGATGTTCTAAATCAAACTACAGTTCTTTAGTATACGGAACACACACAAGAGGAAGAGTTCAGAAATGAACGGATCCTTCTTGAGGTATTGTAGACTAGGTCATATCAATGCGACCCGACTAGCTAAGTTGAACAAAGATGCATATTTAAATCTGTTTGAATTTACATCTTGTGAAAACTTGCCAGTCATGTCACAAAGATAAGATGACCACAGCTCTGTTTATTTGTAACAGAGAAAGAGTTAGTAAACTCTTGGGATTGATACATGTTGATGTATGTAAGGTCCCCCGTCTACACATGCCAGGACCGGTTCTTTGTGCTTTGTTACATTCTATGATGATCTCTCAAGATTTAGTCATATGTTCCTGTTGAAACACAAGTCCGAACCTTTTGAGATATTCACAGAATATAAGTTAGAAGTAGAGAACCAATACGGGTATAAGTATTATGTCCTATGATAAGATCAGGGAGGAGAATACTTGTGCATGGAAGTCTTGGACTGTTCTAAAGGAGAATGAGATTCTCTCTCGGTGTTACTCCTCTGAATACACCACAGCACAACGGTGTATCGGGACGGATCAATCGCACCATATTAGATATGGTGCGCTCTATGATAAGTACTACTGAGTTACCTGTTTCCTTTTTGGGGTTATGCACTTGAGAAGCTGCATACCTATTGAATTGGTTCGAATCAGATCACGGCTTACCACTCTATATGAGATATGGTATGGGAAGAGCCCATGTCTTAAACTAGTTAAAATTTGGGGTTGTCCGGCCTATGTCTAAAAGCAAAATCCGGACAAGCTCGCGGCAAAGTCAGTTATGTAGAACTGGAAAGGTTCCAGCTATAAAAACTACAGCAGATAATTTGGTAGAACCAAAGGATTCAGTAGATTCTAACGAACCTCAGCCTCTCCGCCAGTCTAGTAGGGTTCCACATCCGCCTGAGAGATACTTCGGTTTCTCGATGATAGTGGGAGAGAGGATTGCATCATGAGATGATAATCCAACTAGTTTCGAGTAGGCCATCAAGAGTAGTGACTCTGTAAGAATGTCTGGATGCTCAGCGATCTGAGATGGAATCCATGTACACCAACAAAGTATGGACATTGGTTGCTATATCTGAAGGGTTAAATCCCCATCAGGAGCAAGTATATCTTGATAAGATTACTTGGTGTACATAGAAAAGTTGAGACTTTCAAAGCTAGACTTGTTAAAGGTTTTCGTCATCAACCAGGCGTGGATAATGATATAACCTTTTCTGGGGCCTATGCTTAAGTCCATCCAGATCCTACTTGCCACGGCTACATAACATGACTACGATATCAGGTGGTTGGGTGTCATGACAGCTTTTCTAAATGATGTTTTAGAAGAGGGCATCTATAAGTACACAGCCAGAGGGCTTCGTGAACAGTGGGAGCAGCGGAAACGTGTACAAGATGCTTTATAGGATAAAGCAGGCATCGCGGAGTTGGAACATCTGTTTTGATATAGTAGTCAAATAGTTTGACTTCATCAAAATGGTAGATGAACCTTGTATATACAAAAAGGTAGTAGGGAGTATGGTGGCGATCCTCGTAGAGTATATGGATGACATACTCTTGATAAGAAAGAAGTTTCCTATGCTGCGCTCGGTCAATCTCCGCTTATCACAATGATTCTCCATATAGGATCAAAGTGATACCTACTAAATCCTGGGTTTTGGATCTATGAGATAGATCTAAATGGATGTTAGGATTCTCACTAGTTGAAGTGGGATGGTATCAGCTGATCTTGGGGAGAATCATAGGAAGGGTTCCAGGGTGATAAGGACGACTGAATATCAGTCACAGGCATTGTCTTTACCCTCTATGGAGGGACGGTATGTTGGAAGAGTTCCAAGCTAGATACCATGGCAAACTAGACAATAAAGGCTGGTTACATCGCTACTTAAGATGCTACCAAAGAGGCAGTCTAGATGTATATTAGTTCATAAGATGAACATCGTTCCTCCCATTGTGAGACAATGGAGTTGTGGCTTATGCCTAGGAACGCCTGTCCCATCAGTGATCCACACATATTCTGAGGCAGTATCACCTGATCATGGAGATGGTTGATCTCCAGGGGATCGAGGTTAGGAGAGTAGACTCAGAGGACAACACGGCGGATCCACTCACGAAGGCCTTTTCCCAGAGAGAGACTTTTATGGGATGGTTGAGTATGAGATACTACAACCACTGCTATCAGATGGCCGTAGTGCAAGTGGGAGATTGTTAGTTATATGTATGCCCTAGAGGCCATTACTATACATAGGATGTATTGTAGTGGATGCTTGGACATATATAGGGATGACTTTCTTGCTCGATATGATAGTATACTATCTGGTTACTCTTTACTTTAACGTGTACACTGATTGTCTCTCTGTTACATGTTGGTAAAGCCCTTAGGATGTGTACTTGACTACCTGGACTATGATGCGGATCATACTAGTAGGGACATGGTAGTCCATAAGTACATCCTTCAAAGTCCCTAGTCGTGGGTGTATCGAGACAGGGCATCGACATACCAGAGTAGACTAGCGTATACCTTCTCGACCCATACAGATGGGCGATGGATGATCCCATATCCATTGGTGTTTGACATCAGAGATGATATACGGGTGCTCAGTGGAGACTGGGTACACTGGACGGACTCGCCGAGAACTCCCAGATGGTATTATACCTTAAGTCAGATGGCAGTTCTCTGGTGATACTGGTACAGAGTAGTCTGTTGACCCGAGATCGTCATACAGTCTTGTGTGATTCCCACTGTGCTTTGATTTCCACCTTACCACGTCCAAGAGGGCGTGCAAAATGATGGTTTTCGGGTACAGTCCCGATTCACATGGAGGCAATGAGCGATAGGAGGGGATTCGTCTCTCCCGGTATAGGGAGTTGATGTTGCGCTGTGTTCGATTGGCTATAACCGGAAATCCCTGGCCAGGGTTGCTGAGATTTACTGGTAAGTGTTACCAGTAGTTTCTTAAACTGTTATAGACCTCATATCGACACGACTTATCGAGCTATTGTGGTCTAACGTTTACCACCCCTAGGCGAGATATGCGATATATCAGACGACGAGACCGGACTGTACGGTAAGTGTTGCTGGTTGGATTCACAGGAGTGTGAACGGGCTTGCTCGTCGATCTTCTAATCGCTCAATACCCGGGTGGCCGTTACGTTTAGCAGACCGCTTGCGACTTGTGGGTGTTTAATATGATCATCACCTGCTGTCGGCGTATTGACGAGTCTTTAGAGTCCTACACAGAGGTTTCCTGGCTCAAGAGAAACGAAATAGGAGCGCGTATGAGATATGTGCGGGACCGAGAATAATGCGTGTATGTGATACCGTATTCTATTCTCGCGATGAATGTATCGATTGGTTGTATGCGATATAACCTAGTTATCGAATCGTGGATTGATTCGATAAGTCGATACATTGGATATTAGTCGGTCATATGCGATATGACCGGATCGTTAAATCAAGTGTTGATTTAATGATTTAATGTATAATTATATATTTGATATATTACTTTACATTAACTAATATTGGTTCACTTAAGATGTTTTTCTCACTTGTTTGTGCACATTGTATATATGATATATTTTTGTGCACAAGTTTGTATCATGTTTGATGATGCATGCAAACTTGGGTGTGTATGATTAAACCATGGTTATGTTAATGGTTAGGGTTTTGATTACTTATTTATTTATTCTCTTAATTCATTTTTGGCAAAAAGAGAAACTGTGGCTTGCTTTGTTTTATAGTTGAAGCTTCATGAAGCTTTGAAAAAGTCTACCATTTTTTTTTTAATCTAAACCTAACCATTCACCTAACCCTAGTTTATTCTCTACACTTGTTAATCTAACCCAAGGTTGCATAATGATAAGAATGACTTATTTTCTATTTTCCAATAATTCTTATCATATTCTTTTTCTTCTTTTTCTTCTTCTTCAAGAAGAAAGAAGCTTGCTAGCTTCAATGGTGACTTGAGAAAAAGAGTGAGAAATCCAATTCTAAAGTGAACCCACTTCCTATTTCTTCATCCTCTACCACTTGCCAAGTAGTATAGGGTGTTTTCTTCACAAGTTTCATTACTTGGTGAAGTTGGAGCTTGATCTTGAGTTGCCTCGACGTAGATCATCTTCGGCATCGAAGTCGACGACCTAGCCCGATCATTTCTTCGATGAAACCACCGCGAGAGTCCGGGATCCGATGGGTACAGCGGAGGGACATCATCACAGAGCTATGGAGGTGGAGGACCGGATCTATGAAGGTTGTATTTTCGGTTCACTCTTAGTTAAGTTGTTAGCTAGTTGCATGTTTTCGCCTAATCTCTAGTCAACGATCGCATTAGGGTTTCTCGGCACCGGAAATTTTTGAATTTGGCAAGGTTGATTCCTTGTGAGACCTGTTTAGTGTGCCTAGGAACCCTAAAATATGCATGTGGATCCCGTCCACGTGTCAACCAATGACAATAAGCATCACGCATGTAAATATCAAAAACATATGCATGGAAGTATGAGGATGTAAATCAACATGTGTCGCTCGCGACATATCAAATCATGGAACCTGAGTGTCTAGCATCGACACTCGAAAACATCATGAGAACTATGCCTAGCATCGGCATGTAAATCCTCATATATATGGGGCTCCTTCAGTCCTGATCAGCCCACATCATCTCTCAACTCTGGTCGGTATCCTCCGGATATCCGCCAAGCTCAACTACAATCACCGGTAGGTACTAGACACCCGGCCAGGCTCATCGTCTGCTCCACGAAAAATATTTCTTGCCCCGGGGAACCATACTAGGTCCACCATGTACCCGCAATCGGCCTCATCCGCCTCCTCGATTCGGGTTTCACATGTCGCTCTCAGCATCGAGAAAACACATTGTGGACGAACTGAAATATCATATCAGGGGTAACCGGGGTTTTAAAACAATTATATACTCTCTTTGAAATAACCACGGTTCCCAAATTAAGAAATATCATGGAAACAACATATCTCAATGCGTATAATAAAAAGCATGATGTATGCGACATGTAAAAGAAAAGTAAGCATATCAGTATATCATGCAACATGGAATAGTAATATGCACATATGGAGGGAAACCACTCTTTCAAAATGAATCAGTTTTAAAGAGTATCTTGCGGTTCCCAAATCTCAAATCAAGCCAAAATCATCTATGTATGTGTAAATATAGGGGTACAATATGTGTGTACGCAAATATGTCATGCAAGGAGTCACATCCTGATTCAATAATCCTACTGTGTAGTGACATGGCAATTATCGATGAAGTTTATGAACCGAAAAGCAGGTGTACGTGGAACATATGCATCATCGATAATGGTGCCGGTGTCCTAACAGCATGGTTTTGATATAACAATAACATATTTAAAGATGCAATGCGATGCAAAAAGCAAGAATATGCGGCAAATGAATAATAACACAACAGTGCAGTATCTACATCAATATACCTATGTCATACTGTTTTGCCATTTGAAAGAAGACGAATCGAGATTTTTAGGAAAATAAGGGCTACGGTGTTTTTAAGAAGAGATGCGTCCTTTGAAAATATCCGTATAATCCGTTTTCCAGTCTTTAAAATACTCCCGATTCGTTAGTTTTGAAATAGGTATGACTCGGGTCTAGTCTAACATCTACCAAGTAACTACAGATCTAACTAATCAGCTAAAGGGGAGGGTATGGAAACCACCTAAATCTGAGTCGTTACTTATATACATATAATAGTCGGTGATCCCGCCTCAGTGGTACCGTGTACGAGATATCATATGACATCCTCGAGTCATGAGTGCGGATCTATCATCAATATAAAGATCGTACGGTAAATCATCGTAGGGCATCCCAAAAGCTGGGTACGGGTCAATATCATATTCATCTCATCAATTATCTGTTATCCTTATCATAATATCTCATGATCCGGGGTACTGGTCTAAGTCTAGTACAAATCGATACCATCTATATAAATACAAATGCGTGTGTGAATCACACGTCCAAAGCCCGCTAAAATCTCATGTCGTATCCCAAATACGAATCACATCATATCACCGATCTCATGGGGCTATGCCCAATATCTTCTACTCATCTCGTAATAACATCCACTATCCTCATCATCTAGGTATATGTATAACAATTAGCATGTTTGTGCGTGTGGGTGTAAAACTATTCTAGGGTCCGCAACTAGGAAGCTATACTATTTTACTTCTAAACCCTAATCTAACCATAGTACACCTAATTACATCTAGAATATCTTTGTCACGCATAAATCTATGATATGGATATATATAAACTATACTAAACATCGAACTGTGGGCGTGCTATATGCCATCCACCCAACTTGCCCCGTAGATATAATCTACTCACCCTGCATCCTGCGTGTCGGTGTCGCCTTCATCTTCCTTATCAGCTGGAATCCATATGAAGGTACCTACATAGATAACATAATCGGAATGCGTATTAAAATCACATCGGGAATACCAAAACGACACGCTAAGTCCTATAGGTTAGAACCTATACATTACGCTTTCAAAACCATCAAACAATCCTCGATATCGTTGTACAAACGTCAAGTTATCGAGGTAAAACACAAATACGCAAATTCAGAATTCAAAATACCAGAAACAAAACTCCGAGTCAAAATAGAAACTTAGGAAAAAGGTCCCAGAGTTCACCCTAGGTCAAATTGGTCAATTTTTCATATGCCAAGAGTCTATTTTACAGATAAGGGGAACACAGAACCAACACGAACCAAATCTACCCTCATCTGGTCGCAATTTGCGGCCAGAAAGATTAAATTTGCGGCCTAGAAAAGGAGTCGAGGGCTATGGTTTTGGTGGTAGCTTCCTAGGTGCTTGCATGTATCTCTGTGTATGCAATATAATTTTCAGAGTCTCGGGGTGATAGCAGATTCCATTTTACATCCACAGAATTCACAATTTTCCGATATCGGCTTTTCTAAATCCGTATTCCGGAGTTCTAGTCTCTGTTTTAGGCCTGAATTCTAGCACTAGAGGGTTTGTGTGGCCTCTACTGAGCTTAATTTCCCATCACCACTGTCAATTTCCATTAACCCTAACTAGGGTTTTCCTAAGTCCAGAAAATCAGATGATTTCGGTTCTTTCATAACATGGGGGTAAAAGTAATGCAAATTCTAAGCTAAAGATTTAGAAAATAGCTCATTTGGCAACTCAAGAAAATTCTTGAGTTGCTCAAAGTCCTCAAAATCTTCTCTATCTTGGTCCATGGGGTCGCTAGTGAACTTGTGCATCTTTTTTGTGAAATGGGGTTTGGAATTGTATAACATGGAGTTTTGGGGGGATGAAGAGTGGAGGGAGAAGGGGCAGCAGCAGCAGCATGGAATGATGAGGAGAGGAGAGGAAATGGTGAGGGAATGGCCAGGTCTAAGATCAAAGGTAAACCTTTACCTTTCCCTCTCTCATCCATACCAATTTCATTATTCTTTTCTTTTTCTTTTTCTTTTCTTTATCTCATTCTCTCTAATTAACAACCATGCAAGAATGCCATAATAAAACATGTAGGAAAGCCATAAGAATATATAACAAGTGAAAAAAAAAGATATGGTGCATATTTTGCACAAATATGCTAAAAATCCGATTAGCGATTTTTAATCGCGATTTGCACTAAATTAGCATATAATTAATCATAAAAACTTTAAAATGGCATAATTCGCATAAAACACCCTCTTTCTAGTAATTTCTATAATTTTCCAAATTTTTCCCCATTTATCGGTTTTTAATTATACCGAAATATTAAAATATTCATTAAAAATAATATTAAATTATAAAAATTCCCAAAAAGAATATTTAACTTTTTGAATTGTTACAATCTTCACCCTTTAAAGAAATTCGGTCCCCGAATTTAAATTTTAAACCCCCAAATTCTAAAACATTTCAATAAAAAGTCCAAGTCGTCGGGGCTCCGAAATTATCAATACATAAAACGCATCATAGCGCAATGCATGCGCATGAACAATGAGCAGATAACTCAAAATCCAATCTCCGTCAAGCATCCCGCAATCATCAGAGTCATGGTAAAGACACAAATGTCAAATCCAAAATAAAACCAATATGATATATATATCAAAACCATAGCTGTAGACATCAATTCTATACATGTAAATGTCTGAAAGAAATGCATGCCAAACCTTTCATGTTGCTGTGCGATGCGCGTAGCACTTCACAGTGGCGGACGTCTAGCGTAAGAAAATAATCATATTTGTATATATCTTTTGTTTAATACGTGCGTTCCGCCGTTTTGAAAACAATTTAGAAGGGTTTTCTTGTTTTAAACGTTTCGTGTCATATCAGACATGTAGATAAATACTGAGACTTTAGCTCCCTTTTTTTTTGAAAATCCCTTCAATAACTATCGATGCATGCAAAACATGTCCAGGTACTGTCCTCCGACTAGTCCTGCTCAGTACGAAAACAAATAGCAAAAATCATAAAAATGTACTGCTCCATAAGAAACCAATCCCAAAATGTGTATATGAATGCAACGTGCGTCTGGTGCGCACGGAAATCAAAATCCATATATATGCCATACATGTGCACAAAAACAACATCTAGGTGCAACGGGTGTGCACGAAACATCTGTCATGGGCAACGTGTGTGCCTGACAGCAAAAACAGGTGCATCTGACATGCACGAAGAATCTCGATTTAGCACATCCGGTGTGCACCAAAATCGCATCTCATAACATGCGCCAAAAATCCAAATCAGGTGTATCCATCATGCACGAATAAAATTTAAAGCTTGTGCATCCGACGTGCACGAAATCATGAAATCCAATATCATAATCGAAATCGACGGTATACAATACAGCTCAATCCAGATCCGGTATACCGCGGTACATAATCTCACAACCATGTGCATCAGCGTGCACAAACCAAATCAGAACACTAAAAATGCATGAAAACTATGCTGGAAGCATAAATCAAATCACAGGCCTAAAATAGGCATGAAATCACAATCAATACCTCAAGCATAATAACTATACGCAAAATATAAATACCCAGTAGGTGCGACCATGGTGCACGAAAACAGATATCATGGAACTCAGCCATCAAGACGAAATCATGCGAACAGATCTCCCAAAATACCGAAATCGAAGGTGACGGATACGTGATAATTGAATCAAAAAATCACAAATCATAAATACTGTCATCGATATTTCCTCCTTCACAGTCGAGAAGGTGTCGGTGCATCCAATACTAGCAGTGCAAGATATGTACTTGCCTCTTGCTCACGGTCTGGCGTCCTCTGTCTCTAGGTCCTTATCTTCTCTGCAGATTACCTATCTCGCAATCTATCGGCTTATCGGCCATGTCAGGTGTCCTAACGGGGACGATTCCGTTCTGGTACTTCTCTGGTCAATCTGCGTCCTCAGCACAGCATTTTCTCGGAAACTGGTCGCATCCCAAACCCTCTGTAGACATATCCGACCTTCAACCTTAACGAGGAGTAACAACAGCTCGTTAGCATCTCGGATGAACCACTTGTCCCACTTTGTTCCAATGTCGACTGATTCGGACTCGTCTTCTCGTGGCTGCATGGACTGCGCTCCAACGGCTATACTTGTATCTGGAGTCTCCCAAGCAATGTATCCAATCACATGATATCCGAAAGATGTCGAACCATTCGATCAATTTGTCAAAACCTCATAATCCCCCGAAGAGATCAACATCTTGAGTACAGTTTAATAGTATTCCGGTACATACCACAGGACCTGTGGACCAACCGTAGAAGGGCAAACCCAAGCCTCACAAATGGCACCGCTAAACTGCCGCAAACCCTAAGGTTCGGAGGCGTTCCATGGTCATTACGTCGAGTTAGGGTTTCATTCTTCTAGAGGGTCCATAGCCTTACTTGCATAGTCTTCCGAATACTTAAAACTTAGAATCGGGTTCCTGACATTCGATCGTCTCTATCGACTCTCAACGAATCTGCGTGAAGTCGTCTCTAGCTGGAATCAACCTATCTGATGACCTCGCATCGGGGTAAGCGGACGAACCACATGTCCTTGTCATTCATCCTCGGGTGACTAGCAACCTTCCATCATATCCCTAAGTATATATTCATGCTGCAGTAGCTCCAACATCTGGGCGATATCTCATCATTTGTAGCAACAACTGGCTCATTCGTCTGTACGCTGAACAGCGCCTCAATCACTATGAATAAGCGATATATCAATGGTCATCACATCCTGGCTGGCCTCTAGCAGTAGCCTGATCCTTTTGTGCCGATCAGCACATCCGGGAAATCTCGTAACAGCGATCGGTCGAATGCTCATGGTGCGAAAACACAATAAGACGATGCCTCTCTATGCAATCGTACGTCTATGGAATCACGCCCTAGTCAGTCCTCGTTCATGACGGTCTCGTGCTGACCTCGACTCTAGCCGTAGCTCTCTCTGCCCGTGTAATCGTAGAGGATAGATCATAGGAATGAATATAATACAGCGCAAGGAAATGAACATCCTAAGGTCTCTTAAGCGGAGTAGCGTATCGTAAATATTCCGCGGAACATACGTACGGCACGTCACTCTACTCAAGTTACCTACTCCATCAACCAAGAGTCATCCTACGGGACGAAAGTTCGGGTATAATACCCGCTCAACTAAGTCTAAGTTCCGTAAGGTCAAGCCTAAGTTCCGTATATATATAAACGCTCTAGGCTCCGCATAGTCAAACTTAGACTTGAACCAAGGTTAACCTAGCGCTCTGATACCAACTTTGCTATGACCCGAAATAGCCCATGACTGGCTTTGAATCATATGAAGTCTATAGGACCTCATCTAACTAAAGTAAGCCAGAAGCCCAGAAATCTAAAACCATTTTAAGTAATAAATAAAGGAAAACTAGTTTTTAAAGAGGCGAAGAAAACATGTTTTTAAAACAAGGTTTTTAAATAAGTAAGCCGAATATGCATTTTTAAAATCTATATTCTTTTCTGAAAAATTCGGTAGAGTTTCCTTTGTAAATAATGGCCCCGAACGGGGTACAACAAGAATAATATATATATGTGCACAATAAAAAGGCATCCCAAAGCGGGAGTTAGCACTTCATCAATCGACGGTCACAACCACGCAAGCAATATAGTATACAACGCCAAAGGGTGAGGATCAAAACTCAAAGGAAAACTCAAATCTGTTTGAAAAGCATAATACTACAATGCGCGACCCTAAGGTCGAAATAATACACAACTGGTTTTCTAAGTCTGAAATAATATACAAGTTTGGTTGATAGAATTGCTTCCCTCACGGGTGATTGCATTGGTGGGTGGGTTCACCTGCACGGCAAAACCTGCAAGAACTGTGGCACAATGGGGGTGAGTTGCCAACTCGTGAATAGAAAACATCGCAGAGTAGAAATTGTATGCGTGACATAATACTAGTTCAATACGATCAGTATATATAAACCTCAATATGAGTAAGTCTGAAGCATGAATAGGTGGCAAGGGTAAACATCGATACTATGTGTAATACCAAGTGCTCGTGTCAGTGCCTCAGGTAGTAACATATCATAAATATGAGGTATGATCAATGTAATCTATGTCAACTATATCAGGAAGTGTATGAGTATGTGGATATCATCCAACTGTGTAATCAATATCTATATGCATGTGGATCCCGTCCACATGTCAACCAATGACAATAAGCATCACGCATGTAAATATCATAAACATATGCATGGAAGTATGAGGATGTAAATCAACATGTGTCGCTCGCGACATTTCAAATCATGGAACCCGAGTGTCTAGCATCGACACTCGAAAACATCATGAAAACTGTGCCTAGCATCGGCACGTAAATCCTCATATATATGTTAGTGTATATGCCCTAGGGGCCATTATTGTATCATATTAGTTTGTATATTACTTAATGGAAGCTTGGGATATTCACATGTATATAACAGTCTTGCTAAACATGCTAGTATGCTACTTGGTTTTTCTATCTTAATATGTGAGTATACGTATTGATAGAGCTCTTAGGATCATGCTTGACTACCAGCGTTGTGATGCCAGTCACACTAGTAGGGGCGGGGTAGTCTACAAGCACATCCTTATTCAGGTCCCTAGTCGTAGGATTATCGAGACAGGGCATCGATACTCTGTAGTAGACTAGTGTGTACGCTTCTCTTCCCAGTTGGGGAGATGGTTTGTCCCACAGCCGTCAGTACGTCGTACTGGAGATAGTATACAGGTGCTCGTTGGGTTACGGGTACACTTGACAGGACTCGGAGGGAAATGTTGGTTTGGTTTTATACCAGTCGTCAGTTAACAGTTCCCAGGTGACATGAGTACAGCATAGTCTGCAGACTTGACACTGCTACTTCGTCTCGAGTGTGTCCGACTGTTCTTAGATTGCTACCCTACCACGGCTTAAAGGAGTCGTGCAAACAGGTAGCAGTTAGGTGCAGTCCCGAGCACTTGGAGGCAGTGGCGGTTAGACAGGATTCGTCTCTCCCAGTATTGGGAGATGATATCGTGCTATGTCAGAGAGCCATTACGCAAAGTCCCTGGCCAGGGCAAGCGGGATTTACTGGTAGGTTGCAGTAGTTTCTCAGGGTGTAATGGGCTTCACTCCGACACGACTTATACCGCTATTAGGGGACTGACGCTTGCCGCCCCCTAGGCCCGATATGCGATAGTCTTAGACGAACAGACCGGACTGTACGGAGATTGTCACATCAGACTCAGTAGGAGTTCGGATGGGTTTCCTCATCGGCCTTCTTATCGACATCTACCTCGGGACCGTTACGTACAGCTAGTGCCGCTTGCGGTCTGTGGTTAAACCCACTGCCAGCGTAGTAGTCGAGTCTCTAGAGTCCCAAACAGAGAGTTTCCCAACTCCAGGCGAAACGATATAGAGGTCGTATGGTTTTACGAGAAGGGTTCGGACGCATACGAGTGTTTACGCACGTACGACATCCGGACAGTTTTTACTAGCCGGCTTTGGTTTAAGCCAGTTTCTAGTATCCGGTTATTGGATTTATACAGTCTAAAGTTTTTCCGTGTTTTTACGGATAGGAGGGCGTTCTCGTAATTACGCGAGAAGCTTCTAGAAGATGGTGACTTGGGGGTTAAGGTGGCATATGCATTAAATAAGATTAGTGAGTCATATGAGTGATTCATCCATATCATTAATCCATCATAAATGCTTAATGACTCATGGAGATGAATCACCCTCTTGTATTTATGAAGCATGATTATTCATCCTTTATTTTCTTTTATTGGATAAATGATAATGCTTGATATATATTATGATAGATCATTATCTCATCACATTCTCATGCTCACCTTCTCTCTCCTCAAGCTCTCTCTCTTCAAATCCTAATCCTCCCCTCTCATGTGTTGAGATCAAGGATTAGATTAGACTACTTAATCCATAACCCTTCTCTATATCACCTAGGTTACTTAGATTAGCACTTTAAGAAACCTAGTTACCTCTAGTTTGAGGTGAAGCTTGAAGTAAAGCTCTCGGGTGGATCGTCTACTACTTGAAGAAGGCCGAGGAGGAGGTGGAGAACGTACAGACGAAGGACACGGTTCATTAGGTATAATCACTTCACATAGTAGTTTTGAACTTCTATGATAGTTGTTAGTTATCGTTTAGCACCGATTCTTGCGGTTAGTCGATGTTTAAGCAAAGAACAAGATCGTTTTTCATATTTCCGCCTCCCCGCAAGTCGTGGGGTGTTGCACATCGATTTACAGTGGTATCAAAGCCAGGCTAAACAATAAATAACTCATTAGCAAAGTCGTAAGAATTTCGAACGCAAAAAGAACCGGGAAAATCATCGATTTAACACAGTTTCTGTCGATTTTTAAACAGGCCCTAAAAATTTTTCAGGGACCTTCAGAATAACAAGCAGGAAATTATAGGGCTACTGCAGAAATTTTGACTTGTAACTCGGCTAACTCACCGCGGAACCGCGGCGGATCCATGCGATCCGCCGCGGATCCGCGGCCGAGTTAGGCCCGAGTCAGCCCAAATTTCTCAGTAACTCCTATGTGTTAAAAATGATATTTCTGGGATATTTTATTTTCTGCTAAGATCTCAGGTGCACAGAGAAGTTTTGGAGTAGAATCTAAAGTGTTTGCTCGATCGAAAGTATACGATGTTTGCTAATTTGATTATATCTGTGTTTGTATAATGTGTTCGTAAAGCTCCCCTAACTGCCAGTATGTCGGTTGGCAGGGGGTTGCACATTTCTGTAATGGTTTTTACTGTTTGTGGATATGAACTGTATTGGACTGTTGTGGTGATTAGCCGGGGTTTTGTAATGGGTTATTATTTTAATTCATTCAATGTAAATGTAATATGTTGTAATATTATTTTGCAGGGCGCATCCAGGTTGCGGTTGTAGCCACCGTTGTATTATTTCATTTTTCTGTTTTTGCTCCTAGGACAGACCCAAGGTGGGGTACACAAACTACCGGGTACTTTGAAGTGTTTAGTGGCCTACTCACTTTGTTTAGGGAGACCGCTTCACTTCGAGTACTTGGCGGGTAGTTTGCCGTACCCGTAGGGGTCTAGGGTGGGGTAATGGCTATTCATCACAACTGTGTAATCCGTCTTTTGTTGCAGGCTCTAAACAAACGCGAATTGCTTGCAAATCCAATAAAGTTCATTTGAGATCTGGAATACCTATTATTGCGTATGACGAATGTACAATATCTATATATTATAGCTATTTAGACGTCACTTATGTTTTACACCCGCACTAGTCCAGCCCCCGCTCTGTCGTTAGTTAAGTAACCTAACGGGTGATGATGGGACCAAGAGGCGAATGCGGATGGCATAAGAGGACGTTGTATTTTCGTTGTTTTCTGCAATGATAGGTTAATGATGGGACGCATTATTATTAATGCAAAGAAAATAAACCAAAAGTTTAATCGTTGGAGCAATTTAAAAGAAACCACTCGGTTATTTTAAAACAGAGGATTTTTTTTTTAAATTGCTGAGCTTTAACCACTCCTTTTAAAAGCTATCAGGTTCCTTCGGTTATATCAAGTTCACTACGTTCACGGTTTCGCCAAAACTATTCGTAGCCCTCCGTCATTTCATTTGGGTATTCAGTAGTATTCAAGCTATGCATTTTGGCCAAAGTCAAGGCATAGTGTTTGGTAGCTGCTGGGTATTCATTTGTTGCATAGATAGATGAGTTAGTTTGAGACAGTCGTATTATCATTTGACCAAAGTCAGGGGTATGTACGGATAGGTTCAAATTGACAAGATAATGACGGGTAGAACTTGACATGTGACTTATGACATTTTGACCAAAGCCAAGATCATAAGAGCATGGGGCAAAAATAAATATCGGGAATTTCTAAAGAAACTGAAATTTGCAAAGAGATGCATACCATTTGGAGTTTGATGAATGTTGGTAGGATTCCTTCAGCATTATCAGACGATGATATTTGGATCCCGATCCTACTGTGAGTATATGCTACTTATGAGGATATTCGTCACTTAACAATGAATGCTATAAACCAAGTAGGTGTCTAGAAAGGTGTCAGCGGGGTTACGCCCCCAGAGAAAAGAGGTTATTTAATTAAGGAACTTCGCGAAAGCGTTGGAAAACCTCCCTTGAAGTACCGACACCAGCCTGGCTGAACGGTTAAGCATGTATTGTACAGTGAGAATAGTCCTGGCTAATTCTTCTTTTATGGTTTGAGGAAGGATTCGAGAAACAGTGGGAGCCATCCTGTTTAGATAAATTAAAAACCACTCTAAACTTGCAAGAGCATCATACTAAAGAGTTTTCTTCTTTCTCTCCTAATTGCAGCGGCCCTGAAAATGACTGGACTTAAGTTACTTTTAGAGAAAAATATACTGACAGGGCCAAACTATAAAGATTGGCTGCGGAATGTCAAAATGGTTTTGACCTATAATAAATTGGGGTACGTCCTCACCGCTAAGGCACCTGCAGTCCCAGGTCCCAAATCCAGCAATGCGGATAAGGAAATACGCAAAACCTGGGAGTATGATTGCGCGAAGGCCAAGTGCATCGTGCTTGAATCGATGAACAATGAACATCAGAGGAGGCACGAGGATATGGAACTAGATGCCATATTTCTCCATACAAAGGAACTTTATGGAGAGCAATCTCGTATAGCAAGATAAGAGACCTCTAAGAACTTGTTTCGAGCGAGGTTGGCCGTCGGATCATCGGTAGGAGAACATGTCCTAAAGATGATAGGCTATATAGAAGAGCTCGCAGACCTTGGGACGACTTTGGATAATGAGCTGTATACAGACCTTATTCTCCAGTCCCTTCCATCCACCTACGCCCAGTTTATTCTGGACTTCAACAATCAAAGAAAAGAAGTTGAACTTCCGGAACTCCTTAACATGTTGAGGAGTGCAGAGGGCACCTTGCAGAAAGCAAGGGAAACACCCGCTATGTTTGTTAGCGGTGCTTCTTCTTCCAGGTCCAAGGCTAGGGCCAAAGGAAGGAAGAAGTAGGCCGCCACCAAACCTAGAGGAGGTGTTAGTAAGGTGGGAGGGAAGGGAAAGAAAAAGATTGCGTTGCCGGCAGTGGCCCAGGATGAGTGCTTCCATTGTCACAGGAAAGGGCACTGGAAAAAAGATTGCAAGGCGTGGAACGCCAAGAACCAGGAACCGAAGCAAGCTGTGGCTTCGACTTCAGGTGTGTTTGTAATTGAGAATTGTCTGTCAATCAACTCTACTTCCTGGGTATTGGATACCGGATCAGGATCTCATATATGCAATTCATTGCAGGCACTGAGAAACCATAGAGTGCTGAAGGAAGGTGATATGACCCTAAAGGTTGCTAACGGAGCTAGCGTGGGAGCTGTGTCCGTCGGGGATTGTCACCTGAGATTGACGAGTGGACACATTTTGGTTTTACATAACTGTTTTTATGTACCTAGCTTAACGTGTAATATCATATCAGTTTCCATGTTATCAAATAATGGTTATGATTTCACGTTTGTAAGTGATGTTGTTAACATCCACCTTAATCATGGTTTGATTGGGTCCGGTACACTAAATAACGGTATATATGTCTTAAACCAACTCCAGATTTTCAATGTCCAGAATACACTGAAAAGAAAGTCTCCAGATTTAAATAAGGCTTTCTTATGGCATTGTAGACTAGGTCACATCAATAAGACAAGGTTGACTATGTTACATAGAGAAGGATATTTGGACTCATTCGAATATCAAACTTATGCCACCTGTGAATCATGTCTCAAAGGAAAGATGATAAAGACTCTATTTACTGGACATGGAGTAAGAGCGAGCGAGCTCTTAGGACTCATACACAGCAATGTATGTGGTCCAATGTCTATACATGCAAGAGGTGGTTTTTCCTATTTCACTACTTTTACGGATGATTACTCAAGGTACGGATTCATTTATCTGATGAAACATAAATCCGAGGCTTTTGAGAAATTCCAAGAGTACAAGAATGAAGTAGAAAACCAAACCGGCAAAAGTATCAAGACACTAAGATCTGATCGAGGTGGTGAATACTTGAGTGCCGAGTTCCTAGGTTACCTAAAAGAGAAAGGAATTCTCTCTCAGCTTACTCCTCCATACACTCCACAGCATAACGGTGTATCGGAGAGACGGAATCGAACCTTATTGGATATGGTACGATCCATGATGAGTAATGCTGAGTTACCGCGATCTTTCTGGGGTTATGCGCTAGAAACAGCAGCATATCTTCTGAACAGGGCTCCTACCAAGACTGTGCCTACCACTCCATATCAGATGTGGAGTGGGAAGAAACCCCATCTTCAGCATATAAAGATATGGGGATGTCCAGCTTTTGTTAAAAAGCAGCATGTGGACAAGCTCGAGGCACGATCAGTACAGTGTAAGTTTGTGGGATATCCAAAGAACTCCAAGGGATATTATTTGTATTACACAGAGGAACAAAAGGTTTTTGTTTCTCATAATGACCAGTTTCTAGAACAGCAGGTTTTAGAAAAGGATACAAGTGGGAGCAAAATAGAACTGGAAGAAATTCCAGAACTACAAACTACTACTGAAAGTTTGGTAGAACCAGTAGTTCAAGAAGAACAGGACATTCCCGCACCCCTCCGCCGAAGTAGTAGGCCGTCTCATCTGCCTAAGAGATACTACGGTTTTCTCATAGATGGGGATAGAGAGGATTGCATCATCGATGAGGATGAACCTACTAGCTTCCAGCAAGCCATCCAGAGCAGCGACTCGGTACGATGGCTAGACGCAATGCGGACCGAAATGGAGTCCATGTACACCAACAAAGTATGGACTTTGGACTTTGCTACAGATGGGGTAAAACCCATAGGATGCAAATGGATCTTCAAGAAAAAGATTGGTGTAGATGGACAGGTGGAAACCTATAAGGCTAGACTTGTTGCAAAGGGTTTTCATCAAAGACCTGGTTTGGAATATGACGAAACTTTTTCTCCAGTGGCTATGCTCAAATCCATTCGGATCCTTCTTGCTATTGCTGCCTTCCATGATTATGAAATCTGGCAGATGGACGTAAAGACAGCTTTTCTGAATGGAAATTTAGAAGTGTGCGTCTATATGGATCAGCCAGAGGGTTTCAATCAGAGTGGGAGCAGCGGTAAAGTATGCAAGTTGCTTAAGTCCGTTTATGGACTAAAGCAAGAATCACTGAGTTGGAACATCTGTTTTGATGAGACAGTCAAAGAATATGACTTTATTAAAAATCCAGATGAACCATGTATATATAGTAAAGTTGTAGCAAGAAGTTTCGTATTCCTCGTCTTGTACGTGGATGACATTCTATTGATTGGAAATGACATTCCTATGCAACAATCTGTCAAAGGATTTTTGTCACACAGGTTCTCCATGAAAGACCTGGGTGATGCCTCTTACATTCTGGGGATCCGGATCTATCGTGATAGATCCAAGAGGATGTTGGGACTTTCGCAGTCCAGATATATCGACACTGTACTGAAAAGATTCAGTATGGATGATTCTAAGAGTGATAATCTACCGGCTTGTCACGGAATCACTCTATCCAAAGAGATGTCTCCCAAGACTGATTTGGAAAGGGAACGCATGTCTATTATACCCTACGCTTCTGCGGTAGGCTCTATAATGTATGCAATGTTGTGCACCAGACCAGATGTAGCTTACGCACTGAGCGTGGTAAGCCAGTATCAGTCAGACCCAGAGGAGAAGCACTGGATAGCAGTAAAGAACATTCTCAAGTACCTGAGGAGGACTAAGGAGATGTTCTTGGTTTACGGCGGAAAAGACTTCAGGATGGAGGCCTTTGCTGATTCCGGCTTCCAGAGTGATAAGGACGATTCCAAGTCCATGTCAGGTTATGTCTTTACCCTCAATGGAGGGGCGGTGTGCTGGAAGAGCTCCAAGCAGGACACCGTTGCTGACTCGACGATAGAAGCGGAGTATATTGCTGCTTGCGATGCCGCAAAAGAAGCGGTGTGGATGAAGAAGTTCCTAACAGAACTTCAAGTGGTTCCTACCATTGTTGTTCCAATACCTCTGTATTGTGACAACAACGGAGCTATAACTTTAGCGAAGGAACCAAAGTCCCATCAGAAGTCTAGACACATCTTAAGGCGGTATCACCTGATCAGGGAGATCATTGATCGTCGGTAGATCGAGGTTCGGAGAGTTGCTACTGAAGAAAACATTGCTGATCCATTCACGAAGGCCCTACCTCAGATTCAGTTCGAGAGGCCACTCGAGATCATCGGTCTTCGATACGCCAGTACATGGCCCTAGTGCAAGTGGGAGATTGTCAGTGTATATGCCCTAGGGGCCATTATTGTATCATACTAGTTTGTATATTACTTAATGGAAGCTTGGGATATTCACATGTATATAACAGTCTTGCTAAACATGGTAGTATGCTACTTGGTTTTTCTATCTTAATATGTGAGTATATGTATTGATAGAGCTCTTAGGATCTTGCTTGACTACCAGCGTTGTGATGGAAGTCACATTAGTGGGGCTGGGTAGTCTACAAGCACATCCTTATTCAGATCCTTAGTCGTAGGATTATCGAGATAGGGCATCGATACTCCGGAGTAGACTAGTGTGTACGCTTCTCATCCCAGTTGGGGAGATGGTCTGTCCCACAGCCGTCAGTACGTCGTACTGTAGATAATATACAGGTGCTCGTTGGGTTACTGGTACACCAGACAGGACTCGCAGGGAACTGTTGGTTGGTTGGGTTTTATACCAGTCGTCAGTTAACAGTTCCCAGGAGACATGAGTACAGCATAGTCCACAGACTTGACACTGCTACTTCGCCTCGAGTGTGTCCCACTTTTCTTAGATTGCTACCCTACCACGGCTCAAAGGAGTCGTGCAAACAGGTAGCAGTTGGGTGCAGTCCCGAGCACTTGGAGGCAGTGGCGGTTAGACAAAATTCGACTCTCCCGGTATTGGGAGATGATATCGCGATGTGTCAGAGAGCCATCACGCAAAGTCCCTAGCCAGGGCAAGCGAGATTTACTGGTAGGTTGCAGTAGTTTCTCAGGGTGTAATGGGCTTCACTCCGACACGACTTATACCGCCATTAGGGGACTGACGTTTGCCGCCCCCTAGGCCCGATATACAATAGTCTTAGACGAACAGACCGGACTGTAAGGAGATTGTCACTTCAGACTCAGTAGGAGTTCGGATGGGTTTGCTCATCGGCCTTCTTATCGACATCTACCTGGGGACCGTTACGTACAGCTAGTGCCCCTTACGGTCTGTGGTTAAACCCACTGCCAGCGTAGTAGTCGAGTCTCTAGAGTCCCATACAGAGAGTTTTCCTACTCCAGGCGAAACGATATAGAGGTCGTATGGTTTTACGATAAGGGTTCGGACGCATACGTGTGTTTACGCACGTACGACATCCGGACAGTTTTTACTAGCCGGCTTTAGTTTAAGCCAGTTTCTAGCATCCGGTTATTGGATTTATACAGTCTAAAGTTTTTCCGTATTTTCACGGATAGGAGGGGCGTTCTCGTAATTACGCAAGAAGCTTCTAGAAGATGGTGACTTGGGGGTTAAGGTGGCATAGGCATTAAATGAGATTAGTGAGTCATATGAGTGATTCATCCATGTCATTAATGCATAATAAATGCTTAATGACTCATGGAGATGAATCACCCTCTTGTATTTATGAAGCATGATTATTCATCCTTTATTTTCTTTTATTGGATAAATGATAATGCTTGATATATATTATGATAGATCATTATCTCATCTCATTCTCATGCTCAACTTCTCTCTCCTCAAGCTCTCTCTCTCTTCAAACCCTAATCCTCCCCTCTCATGTGTTGAGATCAAGGATTAGATTAGACTACTTAATCCATAACCCTTCTCTATATCACCTTGGTTACTTAGATTAGCACTTTAAGAAACCTAGTTACCTCTAGTTTGAGGTGAAGCTTGAAGTAAAGCTCTCGGGTGGATCGTCTACTACTTGGAGAAGGCCGAGGAGGAGGTGGAGAATGTAAAGACGAAGGACACGGTTCATTAGGTATAATCACTTCATATAGTAGTTTAGAACTTCTATGATAGTTGTTAGTTATCGTTTAGCACCGATTCTTGTGGTTAGTCGATGTTTAAGCAAAGAACAAGATCGTTTTTCATATTTCTGCCTCCCCGCAAGTCGTGGGGTGTTTTACATCGACTTACAATATATGGGGCTCCGTCAGTCCTGATCTGCCCACATCATCTCTCAACTCGGGTCGGTATCCTCCGGATATCCGCCGAGCTCAAATACAATCACCGGTATGTACTAGCCACCCTGCCAGGCTCATCGTCTGCTCCACGAAAAACATTTCTCGCCCCGGGGAACCATACCGGGTCGACCATGTATCCGCAATCGGCCTCATCCGCCTCCTCGAATCGGGCTTCACATATCGCTCTCAGCACCGAGAAAACACAAGGTGGACGCACTGAAATATCATATCAAGGGTAACGGGGTTTCTAAAACAATTATATACTCTCTTTGAAATACCTACGGTTCCCAAATCCAGAAATATCATGGAAACAACATATCTCAATGCGTCTAATCAAAAGCATGATGTATGCGACATGTAAAAGAAATGTAAGCATATCAGTATATCATGCAACATGGAATAGAAATATGTACATATGGAGGGAAACTGCTCTTTCAAAATGAATCAGTTTTAAAGTGTATCTTATGGTTCCCAAATCTCTAATCAAGCCAGAATCATCTATGTATGTGTAAATATGGGGGTATAATATGTGTGTACGCAAGTATGTCATGAAAGGAGTCACATCCTGATGAAATAATCCTACTGTGTAGTGACATGACAATTATCGATGATGAAGTGTGTGAGCAGGCAAGCAGGTGTACGTGGAACGTATGCATCATCGATAATGGTGCTGGTGTCCTAACAGCATGATTTTGATATAACTATAACATATTTAAACATGCAATGCAATGCGAAAAGCAAGAATATGCGGCAAATGAATAATAACACAGCAATGCAGTATCTACAGTAATATACCTATGTCATACTGTTTTGCCATTTGAAAGAAGTCGAATCGGAGTTTTTAGGAAAATAAGGGCTACAATATTTTTAAGAAGAGATGCGTCCTTTGAAAATATCCGTATAATCCCCTTGCCAGTCTTTAAAATACTCCCGATTCGTTAGTTTTGAAATAGGTATGACTCGAGTCTAGTCAAACATCTACCAGGTAACTACAGATCTAACTAATCGGCTAAAAAGGTGGGTATGGAAAGCACCTAAATCTGAGTCGATACATATATACATATAATAGTCCGTGATCCCGCCTCAGTGGTACCGCGTACGATACAATATCATATGACATCCTCGACTCATGAGTGCGGATCTATCAACAATATAAAGCTCGTACGGTAAATCATCGTACGGCATCCCAAAAGCTGGGTACGGGTCAATATCACATTCATCTCTTCAGTTATCTGGTATCCTTCTTATAATATCTCATGATCTGGGGTACTGGTCTAAGTCTAGTACAAATCGATACCATCTATATAAATACAAATACGTATGTGAATCACACGTCCAAGGACCGCTAAAATCTCATGTCTTATCCAAAATACGAATCACATTATATCACCGATCTCATGGCGCTATGCCCAATATCATCGACTCAACTCCTTATATCTTCCACTATCCTCATCATCTAGGTATCTGTATAGCCATAAACAAGTGTGTGCGTGTGGGTGTAAAACTATTCTAGGGTCCGCAACTAGGAAACTATACTATTTTACTTCTAAAACCTAATCTAACCATAGTACACCGAATTACATCTAGAATATCTATGTCACGCATAAATCTATCATTTGGATATATATACTATACTAAACATCGAACTGCGGGGGTGCTATACGCCATCCACCCGACTTCCCCCGTAGATATAATCAACTCACATTGCATCCTGCGTGTCGGTGTCGGCGTCGCCTTCATTTTCTTTATCATCTGGAATCCACTTGAAGGTACCTACATAGATAGCATAATCGGAATGCGTATTAAAATCACATCGGGAATACCAAAATGACACGCTAAGGCCTATAGGTTAGAACCTATAGACTACGCTTTCAAAACCATCAAACAATCCTCGATATCGTAGTACAAACGTCAAGTGATCGAGGTAAAACACAAATACGCAAATTCAGAATTCAAAATACGAGAAACAAAACGCCGAGTCAAAACAGCAACTTAGGAAAAAGGTCCCAGATTTCACCCTAGGTCAAATTGGTCAATTTTGCATATGCCAAGGGTCTATTTTACAGATGAGGGGACCACAGAACCAACACGAACCAATTCTAGCCTGATCTGGCCGCAATTTGCGGTCAGAAAGATTAAATTTGCGGCCTAGAAAAGGTGTAAGGGGCTGGGGTTTTGGTGGTAGCTTCCTAGGTGCCTGCATGTATCTCTGTGTATGCAATATAATTTTCAGAGTCTCGGGGTGATAGTAGATTCCATTTTACATCCACAGAATTCATAATTTTCCGATATCGGCTTTTCTAAATCCGTATTGTGGAGTTTTAGTCTATGTTTTAGGCCTAAATTCTAGCACTAGGGGGTTTGTGTGGCCTCTACTGAGCTTAATTTCCCATCACGACTCTCAATTTCCATTAACCCAAACTAGGGTTTTCCTAAGTCCACAAAATCATACGATTTCGGTTCTATCATAACATGGGGGTAAAAGTAATGCAAATTCGAAGCAAAAGGTTCAGAAAATAGCTCATTTGGCAACTCAAGAAAATTCTTGAGTTGCTCAAAGTCCTCAAAATCTTCTCTTTCTTGGTCAATGGGGTCGCTAGTGAACTTGTGCATCTTTTTTGTGAAATGGGGTTTTGGGGAGATGAAGAGGAGAGGGAGAAGGAGTAGCAGCAGCAGGGAATGAAGAGGAGTGGAGAGAAAATGGTGAGCGAATGGCCAAGTCTAAGGACAAAGGTAAACCTTTACCTTTCTCTCTCTCACCCATACTTATTTCTTTAATCTTTTCTTTTTCTTTTTCTCATTCTCTCTAATTAACAACCATGCAAGATTGCCATAATAAAACATGTAGGAAAGCCATATGAATATGTAACAAGTGAAAAAAAGATATGGTGCATGTTTTGCACAAATATGCTAAAAATCCGATTAGCGATTTTTAATCGCGACTAGCACTAAATTAGCATATAATTAATCATAAAAACTTAAAAATGGCATAATTCGCATAAAACACCCTCTTTCTAGTAATTTGTATAATTTTCCAAATTTTTCCCCATTTATCGGTATTTAATTATACAGAAATATTAAAATATTCATTAAAAATAATATTAAATTTTAAAAATTCCCAAAAATAATATTTTATTTTTTTGAAATGTTACAGTCACGGATGTTGATATCCGTAAGACAAGGGAAAAAGACTGTGCGAATGCCAAGTGCCTCGTGTTGGCATCAGTTGATGGTGTATAACAGAGGCAGCACGAGAAAATGGACATAGTTTCTATCTTCCTCCATAACAAAGTTTTACATAGAGAGCAATCTCGTATCGCAAGATATGATACCTCGAAGGAATTTCTTCAAGCGAGTTTGGCTGTCGGATCATCTGTAGGGGACCATGTCCCTACAATGATTTGCTATATTAAAAAGCACACGGACCTGGAGACCACGTTGGAGAACGAGTCATATGCTGACTTGATTCTACAGTCCCTACCTCCTACTTACGTCCAGGGGAAGAAAGTTATACTTCCAGTTGAGGAAACCCTGAAGGAAAGCAGGGAGACACCCGCTCTGCTTATTCGGGAATCTTCCTCTTTTGGATCAAAGGCGGATGCCAAGGGTGAGAATAAGAAGACCTCCAAAAAGCCGATAGGCGGTGTCAGTAAGGTAGAAGAAAAGGGAAGGGCAAAAGTTTCGGGATTAACTGTAGGGAAGGAGGGATGTTCCTATTGTTAAGGGAAAGGGCATTGGCAGAAGGGATGCAGGGCTTGGAAAACCAGAATCCGGGATCCGAAGCATGTTTTGGCTTCGACTTCAGGTGTGTTTGTGATTGAAAACAGTTTGACAATTAACTCCTTTTAGCCATCCCTTCGATAAAATAGTGTCCTACTTTTTTCTTCCTGGGTATAGGATACTGGATGCGGATCTCATATCTATAATTCATTACAGGCTTTGTGAAACCGTAGAGTTATCAGGGTATGTGATATAACTCTTAGGGATGCTAACGGAATGAGCGTGGACGCTGTATCCGTAGGGTATATCACTTAGAATTGACAAGTGGGCAGATATTGATTCTACGAAACTGTTTGTGTGTACCAAGTCTAGTATGTAAGCGATGTGGTTTACATCCACCTAAATCAAAGTTTGATTGGTTCAGGTACACTAGAGGACATTATATATTGAATCAAGCTCAGGTTTTCAAAAGTCCAGAACAAACATAAAAGAAAGTCTCCAGAATTAAATAAAACTTTCTTATGGCATTGTAGACAGGATCATGTCAATGAAACACGGTTGTCGTAGTTACATAGAGAGGGATATTTGGATCTGTTCGAATATCAGTCTTATGCAACTTGTCAATCTTGTCTCATAGGAAAGATGACAAAGACTCAGTTCACTGGACACGGAGTGAGAGAAAGCAAGCTCTTGGGACTCATACACAGCGACGTATGTAGTCCAATATCTACAGATGCACGAAGTGGTTACTCCTATTTCATTACTTTTACGGATAATTTCTCTAGGTTAGGACATGTCTTCTTGTGTAAGCATAAATCCGAACCTTTTGAAAAATTCTGGGAATATAAGAGTGATATGGAAAAACAAACAGGGAAAAGTATCAAGACACTGAGATCTGATCGATGTGGTGAATACTTAAATTGCCGAGTTCCAGGATTACCTAGATGAGAATAAAATTCTCTCTCAGCTTACTCTTCCATACACACCACAACACACTAGTGTATAGGAAAGGCAGAACAGAACCCTATTGGATATTGTTCGTTCCATGATGAGTAACGCCGAGTTTCCGCGATCCTTCTGATGTTATGCACTAGATTAAGCTGCATATCTTTTGAATAAGGTTCCTACCAAGACTGTGCCTACCAAACCATATCAGATGTGGAGTGGGAAGAAACCCTATCTTCAGTATCTGAAGATATAGGGATGTCCAGCTTTTATTGAAAAACAGTATGCGGACAAGATCGAGGCACGCTAAGTACTGTGTAGGTTTGTGGGATACCCAAAGAACTCCAGGGGGCATCTTTCCTATTACGCAGAGGAACAAAAGGTTTTTTGTTCCTCGTCATGCCCACTTGTTGGAAAATCAATTTTTTGTAAAAGAAAATGTTGGAGCGCTATAGAACTGGAAGAATTTCCAGAATCACAAATTATTACAGAAAGTATGGTAGAATTAGAGATTTCAAAAGAACCGGACATCCCCACGCCAATCCGCAGGACTAGTAGGCAGTCTCATCCTCCTGAGAGATACTATGGTTTTCTCATAGACAGGGATCGAGAGGATTGTATCATTGAAAATGATGAGCCAACTAGCTTCCAGTAAGCCATTCAGAGCGGTGACTCGGTAAAATGGCTGAATGCAATACAGACCAAAATGGAGTCCATGTACACCAACAAAGTATGCACTTTGAACATTGCTCCAGAAGGGGAAAAACTAGTAGGCTGTAAATGGATCTTCAGAAATAAGATTGGTGTAGATGGATAGGTTTAAACCTATAAGGCTAGACTTGTTGCAAAATGTTTTTTGTCAAAGACCTGGTTTGGACTATGATGAAAACTTTTCTCCAGTGACTATGCCCAAATCTATTCGGATTCTTCTTGCCATTGCTACCTTCCAAGATTGTGAGATCTGGCAGATGGACATAACGACGACTTTTCTAAATGGTAATTTGGAACAGTGCGTCTATATGGATCAGCCAGAGGGTTTCAATCAGAGTGGGAGCAGCGGGAAAGTGTGCAAGTTGCTTAAGTCCATTTATGGACTAAAGTAGGCATCGCGTAGTTGGAACATCTGTTTTATTGAGACAGTCAAAGAATTCGATTTTATCAAAAATCCAGATGAACCATGCATTTATAGTAAGATTGTAGCAAGAAATGTGGAATTCCTCGTTGAGTACGTGGATGACATTCTTTTGATAGGAAATGATATTCCTATGCTACAATAAGTCAAAGGATTCTTGTCCCAGAGGTTCTCCATGAAAGACCTGCGTGATGCTAACTATATTCTGGGGATCCAGATCTATCGTGATTGATTAAAGAGGATGGTGGGACTTTTTCTGTCAAAGTACAACAACACCATACTGAAAATATTCAGTATGGAAGATTCTAAGCGCGGTAGTCTACCGGCTTGTCACGGAATCACCCTCTCCAAATGGATGTCTTCCATGACTGATTTGGAAAGGGCTCACATGTCGATTATAACCTACGCTTCTGCGGTGGTCTCTATAATGTATGCGATATTGTGTACCAGACTAGATGTTGCTTACGCACTGAGCGTGGTAAGCCGGTATCAGTCAAACACATGGGAGAAGTACTGGGAAGAAGTAAAGAACATTCTCAAGTACCTGAGAAGGACTAAGGAGATGTTCTTGGTGTATAGCGGAAAAGGACTTCCAGATCGAGGCCTATGCTAACTCCAGCTTCCAGAGTGATAAGAATGACTCCAAGTCCATGTCAGGTTATGGCTTTACCCTCAGTAGAGGGGTGGTCTGTTGGAAGAGCCCCAAGCAGGACACCGTTGGAAACGGAGTAGTTCACTGCATGAGACGCCGCAAAAGAAGCAATCTGTATATGGTAGTTCTTAACTCAAATTCAGGAGGTTCCTTCCATTTGTTGGTCCAAAACATTAGTATTGTGACAACATACGGCGCTATAGCTTTAGGGAAGGAACCCAGGTCCCATCAGAGATCCAGACATATATTGTGGCGGTACCACCTGATCAGGGAGATGGTTAATCTCCAGGGGATCGAGGTGAGGAGAGTAGATGCAGAGAACAACACTGCAGATCCACTCAAAGAGGCCTTCCCTCAGACAGTGTTCAAAAGCCTATTCGAGACCTTCGGTCTGCGATATGCCAATAAATGGTCTTAGTGCAAGTGGGAGATTGTTAGTGATATATGCCATAGAGGACATTATTGTATCATACTGGATTTTATATTACATAATGGGAGCTTGGGATATACACAGATATAGCAACAGTCTTGCTCAAAATGGTAGTATGCTACCTGGTTTGTTTCTACCCTAATATGTGCATGTGTTTTCACAGTATATCGCTTATACATATTGGTAGAGCCCTTAAGAGCTTTCCTTGATTACCAGCGTTATGATGGCAGTCACACTAGTGGGGGCTGGGTAGTCTCTAGGCAAATTACATGCAGGTCCCTAGTCATAGGATTATCGAGACGGAGCATCGATACTCTGCAGTAGACTAGTGTATACGCTTCTCATACCAGCAGGGGAGATGGTCTGTCCCACAGCTATCAGTAAGTCGTACTGGAGATAGTATGCAGGTGCTCATTAGGTTTTGAGTACACTGGACAGGACTCGTCGGGAACCGTTGGTTGTTATTATACCGATCGTCGGGTAGCAGTTTCCAGGTGACATGAGTACAGCTTAGTCCGACGACTTGACACTACTGCTTCGCCTCAAGTGCGTTCCTAATGTACTTTGATTACTACCCTACCACGGCTCAATGGAGTCGTGCAAACTGGTAGTAGTTGGGTGTAGTCCCGAAGCACTTGTAAGCAGTAGCGGTTAGATAGGATTCATTACTCCCGGTATTGGGGGTTGATATAGTGCTGTGTTCGGAAGGCCATTACACAAAGTCCTTGGCCAAGGCAAGAGAGATTTACTGGTAGGTATTCCAGTAGTTTCTCAGGGTGTATTGGGCTACTCTCCGGAACGACTTATACCGCTATTAGGGGTCTGACGTTTACCGCCCCTCGGCCCGATATGCGATACTCATAGACGAACAGACCGGACTGTACAAAGATTGTCACATTCAGGCTTAGTAGGAGTTCGGATGGGTTTTTCTCATCGACCTTCTTAGCGACATCTACCTAGGGACCGTTAGGTGCAGCTAGTACCGCTTGCGGCCTGTGGTTAAACCCACTGCCAGTGACTTTAGAGTCCCACACAGAGAGTTTCCCTGCACTGGGCAAAAGGTGCAGAGGCCGTATGGTTTTACGGCAGGGCTTCGATCACATACGTACACTTGTGCACGTATGATGTTCGGGCGGATAAAACTAGTGGGCATTGGTTTGAGCCGGATCCTAGTATTATATTGATAGATCGGTTTCGTCTTTTTGTATTCGTGTTTCTCGGAACACGAATACGGGTATTTATTTACGGATGAAAGGTGCACAGAAGGAGGCACCTCATTAGGGTTTTGACCATTTACTTGATTAAAACAATTATGAAGTGGAGGAAAGTATTTGTTATTTTTGTAAATGATAATTGAGACATGGCTACTAGTTTTGGCTACTTGACTTTGTTTGACATTTTGACTTGGCTTGATCACTTGACTTGGGTTGACTATTTGACCTAGATATTTTTGTGAGATATTTTGATGCCATGATAGAGGTCATGTCAAGGGTAGCTATCTCAATTTTCTTAAGAGAGATTATCATTTATGAAAATACTTTCTCTTTCCTCAAGTGAGCTCTCATGCTAGCTCTTCTAATTCTTCCTCACTAGAAAACCCTTAAGGTCTCATGAATTGAGTAAATTAGGGTTTCAAGAGACAAATAAACCCATCTTCATACTCTACATAACCTAGGACATCAAGGTTAGCAAGCTTGTTGCACTAGTTACCTCGGATTCGAGGTGGAGCTCGGACTATAGACTGTCGGGTGGATCGTCTTCGACTCGAGGAGGCCATGGAGGTTGCTACGATCCGGATCGATCCTTGGAGCCTACGTAGACGAGGAGGATAGCGATGAAGACCCGAAGGACATGTATCATGAGGTATAACTTCGTATCCGAGTAGTTAAACCTCAAGTCGTAAGCTAGCTAAAGTTTATGAACGATCCTTGGTTCTAGTCAGTGTTGCGAATCTCATAAAAATCATTTTTGCAAATTCCGCCTCCCCGCGAACATGTGGGGTGCGTGACATCGACTTACACAGTGATGTGAGCATAGCAATATATCATAGCAACATAGAATAATGATGTGAACAAATCTACTGTCTATGTGAGATAGCAATTATCGATGATGAAGTGTGTGAGCCAGCCAATCTGTGTAAGTGTAATATACGCATCATCGATAATGGTATAGGTATACTATCACAGGTATATGTAATGCAATAAGAATGACATGAACGTAGTATAAGGTACATCATGAGTGAAATGCTATAAGGTCTACGTCTCAATCACAAATCCGAGTCGGTGAATCTATCAATCGTCATCCAGCCTCATAACATCACGTACGGTACAATCCATCGTACAGCATCCTCTAGTCAAGGGTATGGATCAATCATCAAGTAAAACTCATCACGTACGGTATCGGTGGTACGACGGCATTAAACAATTAGGGATCTTATCAACCTATATAACAATGAGGGTACGGACCTAACGTCTCGTACGACATATCTCTCATGATTCACAATATTCTATATCTATATATCTATATCCCAGGTCACATTCGTATCAATCTCATATCGTATTTATCGATCTCATTACATGCCACTATAATCTCAAACTTATTCTCTTGCAACTACATATCTATATATCGTGATTCATATTCACTTTTCATATCCTTATATATCAATTCGAGACATCATTTTTATCATATCATGTCGAAGAGTCATATCCCTATATCCTTCATCTCAAATCTCGATATATATATTCAATCATTCATATACTCTCTAACTATATTTTTAACCATATCCATAATTTTCTAATATAGGTCTCCTAAACCATATTCTATATATCGGTTTCCATCAAAATTTGTGGGGGTGCTATACGCCATCCACCCGACATCCCCTATAGATATTAATCTACTCACCTAAGGAACTCCTTGTTCATCCGTAGTCGATGTACTCCATCGTCTCGGAATCCACGTGAAGGTACCTACAATAAATACACAATCGCAAATGCTATTAACATCAAGTCCGGAAAACCAATACAGCACACGGTGTGCTCATAGGTTAGAAGCTATAGCCTACGCATGCAAAACTAACCAAATAACCCTCGTCCGTTGATGTACAAACGCCCAACGACCAAATGCAATATCAAATCCCGAAACCCAAGTTCATAAATCACAAATACAAAATCAACAACAAAGGAAATCACTCCCAGATTTCATCTCAGATTAAATTTACCAATTTTGTATATATATAAGGGGTCTAATTATCAGATAAAGGAGCCACAGACCAAGAACGAACCTATTTGCTCACACCAAGGCCGACATTTGCGGCCAGAAAGGGATTATTTGCGGCCACGCCAAAGAATTAGGGGCTCGGGGCTCTAGGGTAGCTTGAAGGTTGCCTGCACGACTCACTGTAATCGCTATATAATTTTTAGGGTCTCAGGGTTGCAGCAGATCTCTAAAAATCATCACTAATTCTAAAAAATCCGATATCGGCAAATCTAAAGTTAGCATCTTGTTGTCTAGTCTCTGGTTTTGTCCAGAATTCTAACAATAAGGTCCTGTAACAGCCACTACACATCACCACAACGCCACTCAAACACTAAACCTCATCTAGGAAACTTCTACGATCATAATCCAAACTTAATCACATTTCAAACTAAACTAGAATACATTAAATATAATAACTTAGCTAGGTTTTAGAATTATACCACATTTGGCAACTCAAGAAAATTCTTGAGTTGCTCAAAGTCTTCAAAATCTAAATTTGATTGGTCCAATGTGTTGAGGATGATGTGGGGATCATTCTTAATGAAGAGAGTATAGGGTTTTGACGAAGATTTTGAGATGGGTCATGAGGGTAGAAGTGAGGGAGCTTGAAGATGAAGAAGGAGAAGAAAACAATGGGGGAAATGAATGGGGGCAGCGAACTCCCTCCCTCTCTCTTTCTCACTCCCACTCTCTCTCATGGCATGCTCCCATGCGATGATGTGGTCCCCTCTCTCTCTCCTCAATAATGCACACTCTTTTCTTTTTCTCATCTATACCAAATTAAACCAATACCACAAACACACTTAAAAAAACATGCAACAAAATGCTTCATTCCATGGTACACTAGCCATGGGAAAATATAGAAATACAGATTTGGCCTAATCGCGATTAGTAGTGCACTAATCAATTTTTATTTAAATTGCATATAATAAATTATAAAAATGCCAAATTCGATAAATATTTCTTTAAATGAATAAATCATTTTAATCTCCAATTATTTCACAATTATTGGTATATATTTATACCATTTTACGAAAACACCAATTTCGCAAATCGGGTAGATTTCGCGAAATATATTATTTTAATATTAAATTCGAAAAATAATATTTTATATTTTCTGAAATATTACACTTTGTATATTTAGTGGACTTAGACGGACTTGGTTGCGAGACTTAGAGCGAGGGATTGTATGTTCGCTTATTGGGAATTTGATGTCTCGCTTTATTTATCATTTTTTCTGTGCTGATCTTCACTGTTGGGTGTCGTATATATATTGCTTACTTGCGTGGTTGTAATTGCGCCATTGGGCGAAGAGCTTGCTCCTGCTCGGGGATGCCTTTTATATTCTTATGTATAAGTTGTTTCGGTTAAAAATATACAAGGGAGGTGCTGCCCAAAATTTTAAAGACGAAAAATGTTCTCAATTTTAGTACATTCAACTAGCATAATTTTATATCATTAGTTATGCATTTATAGATAAACTTTATTTCATTATCTTTTTATTTCAAAACTGCATCCCCACTATTTTCCGTAAAAACGTTTAGATTTTCTGGGCTTCGGCTTACTTGAATTACGTACGTCTTTAGACGTTGCGTGATTTAAGTGCCGTGCTAAATTACGGGTCGTGACAAAGTTGGTGTCAAAGCGCTAGGTTTAATCTTAGTTTGAGTCTGGGTTTGACTATGCGGAGTCTAGGGTGTATAAATATTTCGGAACCTAGACTTGACCTTACGGAACTTATACTTGACGGGAGGTATTAGACCCGAACTTTCGTTTTATAGGTTGACCTTGATTGATGGAGTAGGTAGTTTGAGTAGAGTGACATACCGTACGTATGTTCCGCGGTATACTTACGATACGATACTCCGCTTATGTGACCTTAGGATGTATATTCTTGAGATCCGTGCTTCTATTCATTCCAATGATCATACTCTCGTTGATTCCGTTCCTCCCTATGATCATGTATCCATTTTGTATGTGTTGATTGCTTTTGTTCCTTTGATCTATCTTCATCGATACATTCTTGAGGTTTCTGTCACCATGGTTTGAGCCCAGAATGAGCTGTGGCTAGAGATGCGGTCAGAGCGAGCTCATCACGGACGAGGACTGACCATTATGTTTACTGGTGATATGGGAACGTATCGGTTTAGTGTTGCGTTGTGACCTTTCATTGAGGCGAGGGTTCGGTTTTGCACCGGATGATCGGACCATTGATAGATGCCACCAGATTGAGAGGACAGTTGATGTACAACCTACCTCACAAATCGTGATGTTTTCTATAGTGCAGATGGATGACCCAGCTGTTGCTGAGATTGATGGGATGTCTCTTCTAGAGTTTATAAGTTGAAACCGTTGGAACTTTGAGGCAGAGATGTGACAGGAGATAGCTGGTCTATCTCGAGTTGAGCGACTAATATGATTTGTCTGATTTGATGTGCCGACGTAGGCTCAGTTGAGTTGAAGAATTCCAGTTGAAGGATCTTACTCAGATCTAAAGTAGATCGATCAAGAGAAGATGTTGTTCGTCGGATGCCCCAATGTGAGATCGGTAAGTTGACCAGTTTCAGATAGAAGGATCTCACCCATAAGCGTTGTGAGTTGTTTGAGAACGGACGTATAAAGTTTATTCCTCCGATGATTTGGACGAGTTCCCGAGGATGTGTTCGGCTAGATGTCTTTCATAGAGTGATGAAGGTACCGAGTTCATAAACTCGAGTCTGTGTGAGAGACTCCGGATTGACCGTAGCCGAGAACGAATTGCAATACGCAGACAACAAGAGATGACGTTGAACTGGACGATAATAAAGATGAGTAGAACAAGAGCTTTATGTGAGATATTAACGAGCGGTTGTTGCGCTCCGTTGATGCCAGAGAATTAATATGTGTGCATAGGCATTAGATGCAGCCAAAATTTCCAGATGGAAGCCATGCTGAGGACACAGTTGTCCGGTTATGAGAAAAGAGTTAAGCAACAGTGCCAACCTTCGTATAGTTCGGTATAGGTGAGAACGGGAGAGACCTTGAGTAGGTTCTTTCCAGGGCACTGCAGCGATAGAGATTTGCACCCAGGATCATTTATATCGCGCATATTCAGAGGGCCAGATACCGCCGTCATTATTGTGCCGTGAGAGTGGTCATGTTGATTGGCTAAACGGTGATTAGAGGAGTGCTAGAGCGAACTGTTCTGCTAGCACACCTGACAGGGCCGACGAGCCAAAAGATTGTGAGATTGGTAATTCAGAGAGTAAACGAGGACCCAGAGACCGAAGACGCCAGACCGTGAGCATGAGGCAAGTAGATGATCTTGCTCTGCCAGATTTGGGCGCACCGGCATATTTTCGACATTGAAGGAGGCTTACCTCAGTGTCATTTATTGCGATTCGTGTTTCGTGATCCGAGTATCACACTTTTATCGCTTGGATTTGGGTTTCGTGATTTATGTTTTTGTGCACCGTGGCTGCACCTATTGGAGATTTATATTTTGTGCACAGTTATTGCACTGAATTTATGTTTATATACCGCTACACTGGTTTATGATTTGTGTATATCTATTGCACTTGATATCGGTTTTGTGCCGTGGCTGCACGTACTTATGATTTTGTGGATTTCGATTCAGTCGATTTGATTGTGTGCAAGTGGTACGCACTCGATCTGATTTTTGCACTCGGTATAGCTCACAGGTACTTACAGTGCATTGATACGTGTTTTGTGCACACAGCTGCACACATTTATCGTTTTATACACCTTAGTACACTCGGTGTTGTTTTCGTGAGCATTTGAGACATTGATGAGTTTTCATGCATTTGTTGCACCAGATTTATATTTTGTGAATTTGTTGCACTAGATTTGTATTTCGTGCATTTGTTGCACCAGATTTATATTTTGTGCATTGGTTGCAATAGATTGTTATTTCGTGCAATGGTTGCACTAAATTTATACTCCTTAAATTGGTTGCAACCGATTTATGTCTTTAAGCATTTGTTTCACCAGATTTATGTTTTTTGTGCGCGTTTGCACTTGACGTTCATTATCGTGCACGCTACTGCACTAAATATTTTATACGGACCTAACGCACTTGGTTTGGATTTATTCGCAAATTAGGCACATGTTATGAGATTTTATTCGTGCATGTCGGATGCACTTGATTTAGATTTTATTCGTGCATGTCGGATGCACTTGATTGAGATTTTATTCGTGTTAGTTATGCATATGCCCTAGAGGCCATTGTTGTATATGTGATGTATATTATAATGGATGCTTGGATATATATAGAGAGGACTTTCTTGCTCGTCATGATAGTATGCTATTTGGTTTCACTTTATCTTAACATGCTGACTTGTATTGGTTTACTGTGTTTCTCTCACATGTTGATAAAGCCCTTAGAATCTGTACTCGACTGCTAGGATTATGAAGAGATCATACTAGTGGGGCCACGGTAGTCGATGAGTATATCCTATAACTGTTCCTAGTCGAGGGTATATCGAGACAGTGCATCGAAACACCAGAGTAGACAAGCGTATACGCATCTTGACCCATATGATGGGCGATGGATGATCCCATATCCATCGGTGTTTGACATCCAGGATGGTGTACGGGTGCTCAGTGGAGACTGGGTACACTGGACGGACTCGCCGAGAACTCCCAGATGGTGATATACCACACGTCAGATAGCAGTTCTCCGGTGACACTGGTACAGGGTAGTCTGTAGACCCGAGATCGTCATAGAGTCTTGTGTGATTCCCACTGTGCTTTGATTTCCACCTTACCACGTCCAAGAGGGCGTGCAAAACGGTGGCTTTTGGGTGCAGTCTCGAATCACATGGAGGCAATGAGCGATAGGAGGCGATTCATCTCTCCCTGTATAGGGAGTTGATGTTGTACTGTGTTCGATTGGCTATAACTTGAAGTCCCTGTCCAGGGCTGATATAGAGATTTATTGGTAAGTGTTACCAGTAGTTTCTCGACCCGTTATGAGCCTCACATCGACACGACTTATCGGTTACTGGGGTCTGACGTATACCACCCCTAGACTTGATATGCGACATATCAGACGAAGAGACCGGACTGTACGGGAGTGTTACCGATTGGATTCACAGGAGAACGTACATGCTAGCTTGTTGATCTTCTGATCGCTCAATACCTGGGTGGCTGTTACGTTTAGCTGACCACTTGCAGCTTGTGGGTGTTTGATATGATCATCACCTGCTACTGGCGTATTGACGATTCTTTAGAGTCCGACACAGAGGTTTCTTGGCTTAGGCAAAACGGAGTAGAGGCACATATGTGATATGTGCAGGACCGAGGATAATACGATATGAGATACCGTATTATATTCTCGCGATATTTAGATATGAACCGGGTCATCGGATCAAGTGTTGATTCGATGAATCGGTACATGATATATTAGTCGGTTATATTCGATATAGCCGGATTGTTGGATCAAGTGTTGATTCGATGATTTAATGTATAATAATATGTATGATATATTGTATTACATTATCTAATATTGGCTCGTTTTATTATTTCATTTTCTCACCGGGTAATACATTGATATATATGCGATATATGTTAATTGTATTATTTTCTTTTGTTACAAATATATAATATATATGTGATATATATTATTGTAACATGATATGATTAATAATGGAACATGTTTAGTGGAGATTAAACAAGGTTAGGGTTTGATTAGGGTTAGTTGCTTCATGCACCTTCTGGAAGGAATTCCTTTTGTCTTGAGTTAGATATTATTGTTGATATTTACTTATGACTCATTCTTTAACCCAACCAAACCCTAGCCCTAGTTAATTCTCTACAAGGGTTATCCTTGTCATCCTAAACAAAGGTTGCGTTATTAATTCATATATTCATTTCATTATTCATCACAAAAGGATTAACTCTTTTTTCATCATCTTCTTCTGTCTTGAGCTTTGAGAAAGCTTACTAATTTTTCATTTTGTGATGATTTCATGTAAGAATTTGATATAAAAAGAAAGCATAAATACTACTCCATCATCCTCATCTAATCTAGCCAATTAGATTGGGGTGTTCACCTCATTAGAGTGAGAGATCTTGAGTTATAGCAACTTCGACGTAGATCATCGGAGAAAAGGAACACTACAAGCTAGCATGGATCGTTCGAGTCGTGGAGCCTCTCTTGAGTCCGGGAGATCGTGGATCGCGGCGAAAGGACTTCTACTCGGAGGTTATGAAGCGAAGGAGAGGACTACAAAGGTTGTAATCCCTCACACTTAGTAGTAAAGATGTTTACTTGCATGTTAAACCTTAATAATCTAGCAAAGATCCCGGTTTTGGGTTGTTCGACACGTCTAAAATTTTATTCGGGCATGGTTGATGCCTTATGAACCCTCACAAGAGTGCCTGGGAAGCCTACAGTGGTATCAGAGCCTAGCTAGAGCATTAGGCGACATGTATACGAAGTTAAAACTCCGAACGAACCCCGTAACGTCAAAATGAACCCCTCTCTGGACAATTTTTAAAACTGTGATTTTTCTATATTACAAATACCTAAAAAAATCAGCAGGGTAATATAAGAATTACAGTGAAAAAAGAGCGCATAAGCCGTACAAACCGCCGCGGAACTGCGGCCGTACCGCGCTTGGACCGTGGATCCACGGCAGTACGGAAGTCTTATGCACTCGTTTTAGCACAGTAATGACCGTAGCTGCAAGTTGATTTTTCTGGGTATTTTTAATCTGACACAAGTGTTGAGTGTTCTGGGGATTATTTTGTATTCGTTGATTCGATCGGAATATTTAATTTTGTTATGTTTTCCGGATATTTAAAAAATGTTAAAATGTTCGAACGGATATCATTAACTCACTTTTTCCCGGCACGAAAAACTTTCAAGTGTTGAATTTTTATCGGGTTTAAATCTTTCGGAAAAACGTGCAAGTAATGCAGCGGTCCATCTTGAAGAACACAAACATTAACTCGATTATGTGACCGTCTGAACCGCCTCTAAACCTCAGGGTTTGGGGCTGTACGACGTGCCACATGTGAGGCGTTGGCTTGACCCTTCTACGGCTGGATAATCGGTACTGTGACATATTCTGGGATTATTTAAACTCCGCTCAAGTGTTGAGCTATTTAGGAAATCATAGGTATTTGATTATCCGATCGGAAAGTTTAATACTGTCTATTTATCTGGATGTGATACAATATGTGGAATTCATATAGTTAGACATGAAATGCGAAGTATGTGATATTTCGGAATTATAATGTCTAAAGTGATTGTGGATTCCAAATGTTGTAGTTTTACAATTTCTTTTCTGTGACCGTAAGTGTAGTATGTAGTTGTATTGCCGGTCTTCGTTGCTATACTTCAACGACAATCGGTGTATGAATACTTACTTACGTTGATGATATGAGATATTATGTATTGTTGTGATATGTTATATTGGATCGTTGTGTTCTGAATAGCCGGGGTTTTTATGTGAGATGAGGGTTTTTATTTTCATTCATGTAAAATTCATTTGTATGTAATATTCTTTTATTGGGGCACTTCCGGGCTGAGGATGATATCACCATTGTATATTATTTACTTTTCCGCATTAGGTAGACCCTAAGAGGGGAGCACAAGTAACCGGGTTCTAGGGTCCAGTGGGAGGCCATCTCGAGGAGTCGTGTAACGTTTTAAAATAATTAAATAAATGAAATCGTTTAAGTGAATTGTATAATTTTCGGTAAAGTAAAACGTAGTTTTCATAAAACTAAACCGTAATTATTTTTCACTATAAATTTAAAAATACCTATTTTAATTATGTTATTACTAGTAAATGGTGTTTATTTAGCCACTTATAAATTTTTAGTTTAATTAAATATTTTTCTTAAATTAATTATTTTAAATATTAACATAAGCTTTATTTTTACAATAAATTAGTGTAAATTACGAATTTGAATGGGTTAAATTTGCAAAAATGAACCATTGCATCTTAGAATCAATTGTGTTTCATGCAAAATTATTTTCAAAATTTTACAATGGTTCTAGACCATTCTAGGTCAAATGGAGTGAAGAAAATAAAGATTTTTTTAAATAAATCATGAAAAGACATAATGAGGTGATATTATGGGAGAGCTTTCTACACAATTCTTTATTCATTCTTTTTCTCTTTTCCCACCCTAAACTGGCCGGCCTGTTGGAGATAGTGCCCTCATAGTCAATTATTGGATCGCAGGTACGTGATTGCAATGATTGCGGAGGACCTATACCGGTAGAACAGTCTTACTCGAGATGATAGTATGCTATCTGGTTTGCCTTTATCAGTCGTGTACATGTTCAGGTGACTGATTGCATGTTACACTTTGATAGGGCCCTTAGGATCTTGCTTTACTACCAACAGTATGATGGCGATCATATACGTGAGAGTTGGGTAGTTTATATGCATATCCTTAATTGTGATCCCTAGTCGTGGGAGTTTCGAGACAGGGCATCGATACTCCGGAGTAGACTAGTGTATACAGTTGAGACCCCGACGAGGGGCAGTGGCCGGTCTCACAAGCCACTGGTGTCAGTTGGATCACCTAAGATGTATACAGGTGCTCATTGGGTTATGAGTATACCGGACAGGACTCGCCGGGAATCTGCTAGTTAGTACTATACCTATCGTCAGATAGCAGTTCCCTGGTGACATGTGTACAGGTTAGTTCATCGACCTGAGGTCGTCATTTGTCTCGTGTGAGTTCCCACTGTGCTTTGATTTCTACCCTACCACGGCTCAAAGGAGTCGTGCAAACAGGTAGCTTTTGGGTACAGTCCCGAGCCATATGGAGGCACGTGAGCGGATCGGCAGGGGATTCGTCTCTCCCGGTATTGGGGGCGAGGTCGTGCTGTGTCTAGGAGAGCCATTACACAAAGTCCATGGCCATGGCAGGAGATTTACTGGTAGGTACTCCAGTAGTATCTCAGGGTGTGATTGGGCTACACTCCGACACGACTTATACTGCTATTGGGGGTCTGACGTTTCTAGCCCCCTAGGCGGATATGCGATACTCATTGACGAACGGACCGGACTGTATATACATTGTCACTGTTAGGCTCAGTAGGGTTTTCGGAGGAGTTCGCTCATCGGTCTCCCTTGAGTTCGCTCCTCGGCCTCCCTTGAGGTCAGTCCATGGGCAGCCGTTACGCATAGCTATGGCCGCTGACGGTTTGTGGTTAAACCCACTGCCAGGGTACTGACGAGTCATTAGAGTCCCCCACAGACAGTTTCCCAAGTTCGGGCGAAACGTTGTAGAGGCCGTATGGTTTTATGGCAGGGTTCGGAAAATGCATGTGCGTTTACGCACGTGTCAGTTTTCGGGCAGATAATACTGGTCGGCTTTGGTTTAAGCCGGATCCGAGTATTATATTGAGTAGGTATAATATCTTTGTCTCAGTTGCATTTGTATTCGGTCGTAATACAAATGCGGGTATATTTATACAGTTACGGGGTTATCCTGAAAGTCGTTTCAGGATCACTTTTGGAAGTTGCCAGTTTCCAGTTTTCTATCAGCCGTCTTTTAACATTTGGTTAAAGACGGATTTATCTTTTCTTGGATGAGAGTGAGTCATGCTTCTAGAAGGTTCTAGAAGGTTCTAGATTTGGTGAGGTGTCTTATGACTCATGCTTTGATTTCAACCATTTTTTGTTAAGCTTAAGATATTATTTTGTGTTCACATTATGATATTTACTTATGGTTACCCCCCTCTCCTACGGTCACCTCCCTCCTCTATAATAGTGGCCGGCCCCTCTCTCCTCCCACTATTCACTCATTTGAGAAATTATGGTTGCTAAAAGAAAAGACTAAGGTTTTGGATGCATGGAAATTTCATAGTTCATTTCTTGTTCCATTTCATTTCCATCGGCAACTTCATTTACCGAACGTCCACGGACTTGGACGAAGTGAGACAAAGTCATCTACTCATTCTCTACATCATTCATGGTCGTCTCTTCTAGCAAACTTGACGACCGAGTTGCCTCGAGTCAGAGGCGGGAGCCCGTTTAAAGAATCAGTGATGTGGTGCCACCTGGACGAGCAGATCGGAGATCGACGAGATCGGAGCAGCCGCAACGGAGCGTGGGATGATGGTTAAAGAACGAAGGACTCGGATCATTCGGTATAACCTTTCTACACTCTTTACAGTTTGTTAGTTTAGCAATAATGGAAGATCCGGGTTAAAGTATACGATAGCGCCAGCTAAAAAGTTTTTGTTCCGCATTTGGCGTCTGTAGACGGCCGGGGCGCTAGCGTAGACTTACAGTGGTATCAGAGCCTCACCATTTTGCTATACTAACTTGTGCTAACGCGTTTAAAATATCGATCGAACCGGAAATCGAAAATTGCAAAATTCCAACTTGACAGTTTCTGTTGATTTTAAATGGCCTTCTAAAATTTTTATACATGTCTCAGAAAACAGTGCAAGCTTTTCTAAGAACCACGACAAAATTTGGGGACATCAATCCACCAAACCGCCGCGGAAACGCGGCCAAACCCATTGTTTGGCCGCGCATCCGCGGCCACTTGGTGAGCTCATGCTCCCAAATTTGTATAGTGAGTTCTCTGTTGGATTTTGTGGTTTTTGGTAAATATCGTTTTTGCCCAGATTTTGTTACTGTTCACCAGTAAGTCGTGGGGCCTATTTTTTGATATTTGGTCGATCGAAATTTAAACACGTTAGTTTACAGTGCTTACATTATATCTCCGACCGGGAATGTCATTTGATCGGTAAACTTCGTCTGATTGCTATAGTTCTTTTAGACGGGTTTGCGAACGTGACATTCGCGTTGATGTTCTGTGTTGTGCTGTGATGTTGCGGATTTGTCGTGGTGGATAGCAGTGTGCAATGGTAGTGCAGTTTGTGTTTATTTGTACATTTGATATTGCGGGGCGAGCGTCCAACTTATGGACTGCCGTCACTGCCTGTTGTATAATATTCTTTTAGGACACGACCAGGTTGCGGTCGATGTACCTGTTGTACTATTTTTCATTACTGTACTAGGTTTTACCCCGAGACGGAGTGCACGGATAGCCGGGTTCTGGAGGGCAACGGGTCCGCATCTCATGGCTTTGAGAGGCAGAGGGGCCCCCACTCTAAAATTGGCAGACTATTCGCCGCACTCGTAGGGGGTACAGGTTGACCCAAGGAGGGGTGCTCAAATTACCAGATTCCGTGAAGTGCCGGGTGTTCCATTCACTATGCTGTGGGGACTACCTCGCTTCAGGTTTTGGCGGGTAACTTGCCGCACCCGTAGGGGTCTAGGTTTCATTGCACAGGCTATCTACACGACAGGGGAACATCGGGTTTCAGCAGCGGCTCTGTGAAACTCGGGGATCCCAGATTATCTGTATTGTTCTGTGATGCTTATTACTTTTCTGTAATGTTGCATATTATCACGCCAGGAGCGATTATTGTATATTGGTTTATATACTATTAGATGTTGTATATGTTTTACACCCGCGCTAGTCCAGTCCCCGCTCTGTCGTTAGTTAAGTAACCTAACGGGTGATGACGGGACCCAGTGACGAATGCGGATGGCATATACGTACATTTTATTTTCGTTCTTTTCTGGTGTGATTAATTGATGGGACTGCGTTGATTCTGATCAATGCAAAGTAAAACAAACCTGTTTTCAGTTGTTGGAACAAATTTAAAAAGTGTTATGGCAAAGACGTTTCCTTTTGTTTTGCATAGCGGTATTCAGTGGAATATCCTGCACCTCATTCGACGGGGCAAGGGCCGATATCCCTTCACCGGGACTGACCCCTTGGGCAGAAGTTTGCGTCAGGGTAATAACTTCACTATAGTCGATTACATGTTGCTTTGCATAGCGGTATTCAGTGGAATATCCTGCACCTCATTCCACGAGGAAAGAGCCGAGATCCCTTCACCGGGAGTGACCTCTTTAGCAAAAGGTTTTCGCCACTATATTTTAAAAAGCTATCAGGTTCCTTCAGCGATATCAAGTTCACTACGTTAAAGGTTTTTCGCCAAAAACCATCCGTAGCCCTCCGTCACTTCTTTTGAGTATTCAGTAGTATTCAAGCTATGTATTTTAGCCAAAGTTAAGGCATAGTGTTTGGTAGCTGCTGGGTATTTCAATTGTTGCATAAATAGATGAGTTGGTTTGGGACAGTCGTTCTGCCGATTGGCCAAAGTCAGGGGCATGTGCGGGTGGGTTCAAATTGACAAGATAGTGACGGGTAGAACTTGGCATGTGACTTATGACATTTTGACCAAAGCCAAGGTTATAAGAGCATGGGGCAAAAATCAGATCGGGAGTTTCTAAAGAAACTGAAACTTGCCAAGTATGCGCATACCTTCTGGAGTATGAGTAACGTGGATGCATTCCATCACGTTGTCATGCAATGAGAGTTGGATCCCGATTCCCACTGATGAGTTGGTTTACTCTTCGGGTGATCCCGATTGATTCTTCTTTCAGGTTTGGGGGAGAATTTGACAGGACAGTGGGAGGTTTCCGGATTAGATAAAGTTATGACCATTCTGATCTAGGTTAGAGTGCACGCAGAGTGTTTCTTTTCTCTCTCTCTCTCTTTGGCAGCGACCTTTGACCGACCCTAGACTATGACTCAGTGACCAAGTTGACCGAACCTTCTTAAAATACTGGCTTTTGGATTGTCAATGTTGCATAAGTCATTGCCACTCCTTCTTTTACCCTTTGCATTTCTCAGAACACCCGTATTACTACGGATATCCACTTCCATTGGATAGATCCATCGTATGGTTATATACGAACTCGAAGGGACTTCTTCGAGGATGGATCCAGGTTCAGGAGAAATAGAATTGGTTTATTCAGTTGTCTTTTATTATCACCTTCTCTCAGGTTGCGAGAGCTCCTTGGTTTAAGAGAGTACACCTATTACGCTTATTGGATAGTCTTATTCCAAACCATAGGCAGGTGCCGAAAGGTAGGGAATGAAGAAAACCAATTAGCCTAAGTAGGGTGTGCACAAGGTAATATGTAAAGACAGAATAAAGGGATTAGAAAGAGGGCAAAGTAAATTGCGACTGTTATCATTCACGACAAAACCGCGTACTTCATCGCCACTCTTATTTCACCTTTAAAGGAATAAGGTATTATTCAGTTGTCTTTTATCATCACCTTCTCTCAAGATACGAGTACTCCTTGGTTTAGGAGGGTACACCTATTATGCTTACTGGATAGTCTTCTTCCAAACCATAGGCTGGTGCCGAACGGTAGGGAAGGAAGAAAACCATTTAGCCTAACGATGGTATACAGAAGGTAACGACTAAAGACAAATAAAGGGATTTGGAGAGATGGCAAAGAGATATACGGTTCAAGTCATGAATTAGATTATGGAAGAGGCATTGCTATGAATACCAGGATACCCCTACGAAACATTTTCATGTTTCAGTGCATTGTTAAAGGAAACCTGTTTTCCCGATTGGATACTTACTCCAAGGGTATGCATTTACCAGGTTTCATTCTCATATCTGTATGGTTTTACAAATGATGAGTGGGAGTAAGTTATTGGGAATTAGGTGATTATCCTCATTATATCGGAATTCGTTGTAATTGGTGATATTTGAGGAAATCGCCAGGGTACAGTTTTCAACCTACGACGCACATGTTTTGAGTTGTTTAACTCAGCGGACTTATACAGAGTATTGTATGTTGTCCAGGGTCCTTCAGGACAAAGGGGTAGGTCCTCGTACTATGTTCTGTTTACTTATAATTTCTCTAGTTTTTAGACAAGTGTTTCGTAGAAATACAAGGTCTAAGTTTTAAGAAGTTGTGGGTATAAGAATAAAGTAGAGAACCAGATATCACAAGTGTCGAGATTCTTCAAAGAGATTGAAGATGTAGATTCTTGTGATTGGTATTCAGATGATAGTAATGGTTTTGAGAAACGTGTTTCTCTTTCAGGTTACTCATAATTGGATGGATTCCTAAGTTGAGTAATGCTGATTAGTCTCTTTCCATTAAGTTGATATGCACTGAAGACAGCTACATGATTGAATCTGGTTCCAATTAAATAAAGTGCCAAAGTTTCTATATTGGATATAGAATAGTTCGTACCTTAAAAGATGTTGAGATACGGGGAGTTGTCCAGCTTATGCTTAAAACCAGACTCTGGATAACTCAGGGCACGTTTCTGTAATGGCTGTTTGTGGGTTGACCCTGGCTATGACGAGGGTTGATATTCTACCATTTGGAAGATCAATAGTGATATTGTTCTTGACTCGCCACAGTTTTAGTAAAATGGATCTTTTTCAGAAAACAGTAGTGGGGGTATGGTAGAACAGGAAGTGATTCCAGAACCGCAAACGATTACGGAAAATTTAATAGGACCTAAAGATTCAATAAGGTTTGACATTCCAATAGCCACTCCGCAGATATGGTGGGTAACCTCAGACACCCGAGAGGTACTTCGGTAGCCTCAAGGACGGTGACAGGGAGGTTCTTATCTACCCAGACTTGACACTACTATTGTTCCAGGATATGAGACCCGGTAGGAGGGTTGTCGTAGTCAGTGGGAGTATCGGAAGTATAGTGGGCAAGTAGCTTATATCTATTTATAGACTTGAGCAGTTATAGCGGAGATAGATCATCTAATTTTGATGTGACAGCCATGAGTTTGACTTCAATCAGAATAGGGGATGGATCTGTTAAGAAGGTAGTAGGGTGTGATGTCATGGTATCTGGATGACATACACAAAGTGGGAAGTAAAATTCCTATACTACGATCGGTTGTACTGTGGTCGTCACAAAGTTGTTTCTCCAGACAGGATATGGATATAATATTTGACATTCTGGTTTCTGGATCTATGGTTTTAGATCTAGATTTGGGTAGTTTCCCAATGTGGGTACTTTGACAGATATTCTAATGGTTTTTAGAATAGTTGACTCCTAGCATGGTGGTGTACCTGCAGGTGATGGAGTCACCTTCTCTAAAGGTGTCGTATAGACTAAAGGGGAGAGGGATGTGCATGATTGGCAGATCACCTGCTTAGGCAATTGAGTCAATCATGAGATGTCAAGTACCACACCAGATGTTGTTTTTGCACTAGATGCAATAAGTTTGTATTAATCCAATCCTGGAGAGACATAAGGAAGCAGATTTAGAGCATAAGTGGATGTTCTACGGATTTGATGACGGCAGCCTCCTTCGGGAGACGGTTATCATTCCAGGCTTCAAAGGTGACATGGATGACAGAGTGATTGTCAGAGTTATAGTTTTTCCCTCTGACGAAGAGGGACAGTATTATGGACAGGTGGTCCAAGAGGATACTGTGGGTGGCATGGTGACGGATACTGATTAGGTTCAGTGATCGATACTGTCTAAGAAGTTTGGATGGAGTTCATTTATGAACAAGGTCCCATCAGATATCCAGACATATTCTAAGACAGGTATTACTCGATTCGGGAGATGGCTTTCTCCGCGAACTTGAGATTAAGAGAGATATAGAAAGAAACATCTAGGCGGATCCACTCACTGAGGCTATTTCTCGAACACAATAGTTTTACAAACGGGCTTTGTGAACTGATTAGTAGAGGAGTTGGATGTTCGGTTTCACACGGGCTGTGAGTAGTCGACATCGCAATAATTAGCCTTGAGTGCAAGTGGGAGATTGTTGGAGATAGTGCCCTCATAGTCAATTATTGGATCGCAGGTACGTGATTGCAATGATTGCGGAGGACCTATACCGGTAGAACAGTCTTACTCGAGATGATAGTATGCTATCTGGTTTGCCTTTATCAGTCGTGTACATGTTCAGGTGACTGATTGCATGTTACACTTTGATAGAGCCCTTAGGATCTTGCTTTACTACCAACAGTATGATGGCGATCATATACGTGAGAGTTGGGTAGTTTATATGCATATCCTTAATTGTGGTCCCTAGTCGTGGGAGTTTCGAGACAGGGCATCGATACTCCGGAGTAGACTAGTGTATACAGTCGAGACCCCGACGAGGGGCAGTGGCCGGTCTCACAAGCCACTGGTGTCAGTTGGATCACCTAAGATGTATACAGATGCTCATTGGGTTATGAGTACACCGGACAGGACTCGCCGGGAATCTGCTAGTTAGTACTATACCTATCGTCAGATAGCAGTTCCCTGGTGACATGTGTACAGGTTAGTTCATCGACCTGAGGTCGTCATTTGTCTCGTGTGAGTTCCCACTGTGCTTTGATTTCTACCCTACCACGGCTCAAAGGAGTCGTGCAAACAGGTAGCTTTTGGGTACAGTCCCGAGCCATATGGAGGCACGTGAGCGGATCGGCAGGGGATTCGTCTCTCCCGGTATTGGGGGCGAGGTCGTGCTGTGTCTAGGAGAGCCATTACACAAAGTCCATGGCCATGGCAGGAGATTTAATGGTAGGTACTCCAGTAGTATCTCAGGGTGTGATTGGGCTACACTCCGACACGACATATACTGCTATTGGGGGTCTGACGTTTCTAGCCCCCTAGGCGGATATGCGATACTCATTGACGAACGGACCGGACTGTATATACATTGTCACTGTTAGGCTCAGTAGGGTTTTCGGAGGAGTTCGCTCATCGGTCTCTCTTGAGTTCGCTCCTCGGCCTCCCTTGAGGTCAGTCCATGGGTAGCCGTTACGCATAGCTAGTGCCGCTGACGGTTTGTGGTTAAACCCACTGCCAGGGTACTGACGAGTCATTAGAGTCCCCCACAGACAGTTTCCTAAGTTCGGGCGAAACGTTGTAGAGGCCGTATGGTTTTATGGCAGGGTTCGGAAAATGCACGTGCGTTTACGCACGTGTCAGTTTTCGGGCAGATAATACTGGTCGGCTTTGGTTTAAGCCGGATCCGAGTATTATATTGAGTAGGTATAATATCTTTGTCTCAGTTGCATTTGTATTCGGTCGTAATACAAATGCGGGTATATTTATACAGTTACGGGGTTATCCTGAAAGTCGTTTCAGGATCACTTTTGGAAGTTGCCAGTTTCCAGTTTTCTATCAGCCGTCTTTTAACATTTGGTTAAAGACGGATTTATCTTTTCTTGGATGAGAGTGAGTCATGCTTCTAGAAGGTTCTAGAAGGTTCTAGATTTGGTGAGGTGTCTTGTGACTCATCCTTTGATTTCAACCATTTTTTGTTAAGCTTAAGATATTATTTTGTGTTCACATTATGATATTTACTTATGGTTACCTCCCCTCTCCTACGGTCACCTCCCTCCTCTATAATAGTGGCCGGCCCCTCTCTCCTCCCACTATTCACTCATTTGAGAAATTATGGTTGCTAAAAGAAAAGACAAAGGTTTTGGATGCATGGAAATTTCATAGTTCATTTCTTGTTCCATTTCATTTCCATCGGCAACATCATTTACCGAACGTCCACGGACTTGGACGAAGTGAGACAAAGCCATCTACTCATTCTCTACATCATTCTTGGTCGTCTCTTCTAGCAAACTTGACGACCGAGTTGCCTCGAGTCAGAGGCGGGAGCCCGTTTAAAGAATCATTGATGTGGTGCCACCTGGACGAGCAGATCGGAGATCGACGAGATCGGAGCAGCCGCAACAGAGCGTGGGATGATGGTTAAAGAATGAAGGACTCGGATCGTTCGGTATAACCTTTCTACACTCTTTACAGTTTGTTAGTTTAGCAATAATGGAAGATCCGGGTTAAAGTATACGATAGCGCCAGCTAAAAAGTTTTTGTTCCGCATTTGGCGTCTGTAGACGGCCGGGGCGCTAGCGTAGACTTACACGGCCACCTCCCCTTGGCAGCGCCCCCATTTCCCCACTTGGTTTTGTTACAAAAATCCATCAAAAATTCAATAAAAATTCCATAAAATCCTAATAAATTCCAACGCTCTATTCTTTGCTCATCTTTACATGGATTTTGGAGATGGAAAGCATTCATTTTGGAGGCTTATTTTCATGTTTGAATTCCATGTTGTGGAGGTATAAATCTTCTTCTTTTGATTTATTGTTATTAAATGTTTCATTTAAACATGTTTATATTTAATAAATTAATTCTATTTACAAGTTTTAAAATTCAAGTTAGGGTTTGTAAAATCAAGTTAGGGTTTTTACTAATTAAGTAGGGTTATAATAACTAATTTAACATTTATAGAAGTGGAAAATCATGCATTGTTGTTGAATTATAATTTGTTCATTCCAATTGGTTTAAATTAAGTATTTTTGCAAACTAGATTTCTGTATATTGTATATATTGGTGAGATAAAATTCCAATTAATATTTGTAACACTAGATTGTGGTTTTAATGAGAATATTAACTTGTTGGTGGAATGAAAAACTTAAATTGGTTACTAGTTTCTATTGATAATTGAAAAATACTAATAAAAATGCGATTTTGCTAACTAGATTTTGGAAATTCTTAAATAAATGAAATTTAAATTATAATTTATGGTTTCATTATAAAATTATCATCATGAATTGTAGTTTAATGCATTAATTCATGCAAAATCCAGTTTAGATGTGATATTGTGAAATTTTCCTTAAAAGTATCGAAATCGGGCAAGTTTGCAAACTAGAATTTTCAAACTAATATAAATTGGGGTGTTAAAAATATAGTAATGGTTTATATAGTCTAGTTATTATAATTAATGAATATTATGACCATTAGTTTCTTTTAAACATCAAGTTTTGAAGTAAAACGGTAAATTGGCGTTTTCGGGTTTTTCGAAATCGGACGATTAGATTGATTTTTAGGGTTTTGATGGATTAAATCATGTTTTATATTATAAGTAACGAGTTTTTAAACTACAAGTTGTTTGTTGATGTTTATCTCGATCAATCGGCGTTTGTACGCCGATATCGAGCGATATTTGGTTCTTTTGCATGAGCGGGACATAGGTTTTAACCTATGCGCGTTTCGTGCATCGTTTTGATTTTTGTCCGTGATTCAGTTTATGATATTATACAAGTTTGCGTATAGGTACCCCTCGCGTGGACTTCGGACGAGGAAGAAGAGGAAGGCGACATCGTCTTCGGCAGATAAGGACCAGGTGAGTAGATGTATATCTACTGGGGGAAGTCGGGTGGATGGCGTTTAGCACCCCCGCAAACGTAGAATAGGGATAGTACTTATTGTCATTACGCAGGAAGACGTGACCTTAGATTCATGGTGAGTAGGACCCTAGTAATGACCCTAGGTTGGACTAGACTGATTTAGAAAGACCATACCAGAGGACGAATACCTTGGAAGAGATTCGTAGGTTTCAGGTAGATACACACACACGCACACACTGAGACTCGACGTGGTGTATACGTGTGTGTGTGTGTGTGTGTGTGTGTATAGATATATATATATAGGACTAGGTGTAGGTATATATATACACAATACGTATATGTGATACAAGTATATGATATGATGCACGGGGATGAAACAATATAACTGGGCTGATGCCGTGATTCTTAGCTATACAGTCATGTTATGATGTTAGCGGATCATTAGAAAATGAGATAACGGATTTTTATACTAGAACAATAATAAAAGGGTGGTGATGATATTGAAGTATATGGGACTCTAAAATAGAACCCGGACAGTAACCTGTGCCAGAAATTCTGATATGATATCATATAGGTGTGACTTGATTACGACATTGAGGATGGATCGCCGACTATTAGAGCTATGGATTCAGATCTTAGGTGGACCCTTAGTTCTATTGACTAGTTTCTTAGGTTTAGTTCCTTAGGAGGTTAGATGGACACTAGTTTAGGCTCGAGTCATATAGTTGTAGTTATACTTGTATATCCCAGATGAGTGGTTATTACACATCCGTCTTTACATTCATACCGTAATCATAATGGTGCATGTTCATACATATGTTTCTATAATCAGTATAAAACTTTGCCTGTTAGGACACCAGCACCATTACCGATGATACGCATATTCCACGCACACTTATTTGCCGGCTCACACACATCATCATCGGTAATTGCTATGTCACGTACACTTTAGATCATATTATCTTTTATTGATACAATCAGCTAACAGCTAGATTGATATAATATTGTGATTACTCTCTGGTGTTAGTATAGATATGGTATTTATTACTTAGACATTTCATGCATTCGAATTTTCATGTTATCATGCAGTATTATGGGGCATATGCCGACACTTATCATATACTTACTCATGATTTTGGGATTTTGGATTTCTATGAGATTTCTGGATTTTTTGGGGAAAACCGCAAGAATGTATAAAAACTTCTCTCTCTCCTCCTCTCTTTTTAAAACATAAGATGCGGTTTTCTCGTGATGTATGTGTCGTCCGCCATGAGATTTCATGTTTTCTGTTGGATTTCGAGACCCGATTCGAGGAGTGGATGAACCGTCTCTGGTACATGGTGGGCCCGGTATGGTACCCCGGGGCAAGAAGATCGAGTTGTAGACGATGAGCCTGGCAGGGGAGGACTACCTACCGGTGATGTCTGGCACGGCGGATATCCGGAGGATACCGACCGTTGTCGTGAGATTTGATGATATGGGCCGATCCGGACTGACGGAGCCCGAGATATTGAGACTATGAGACATTGAGACTATGAGGTATTGAGACTTGAGATTTACATGTTTTGTGTCGATGCTTGACATGGATTTCCATGGATTTCATCGTTGATATTTCATATTTCTATACACATTTTACTATGATAAAATGCTAAAGATTTCTTATAGAGATATATCTAGATTTCAGGATTGGTTATTTTACATTCATGGTGCATGCATACTCATTCACAAGACATAGTACTATATGAGGCACTGACACGAGCACGGAGCTTTGGCACTTACACGTAGCTTATTATCCTGTCTTACTTGATGACTAGTAGTATATTAGTATATTATTATGACCTAGGATAGCGTCGTGCATTCGATTTCTTTTCACAGATATCTTCTACTCACGAGTTGGCAACTCACCCCCGTTGTGCCAAATTTTATTACATGTTCGATGTACAGGTTTCCCTGGCAGCTTGCTGGCACATCTATTCATTCAGGGTTTTTTGCTCGGTAGGTTGGTTCATTTGTATCTGAACCGCCATTGTACTTTTATTATTTCATTTGTATCTAGTAAGCTCCATCAACCAAACATGTATTACTTGATAGTTGATGGACCATTTATTTGTTTCGACCTTAGAGTCGCGCTTGTATTAATATGATATCTGGTGCTTTTGTTTTCTTTTGAGTCTTGAGCCTCGCCCTTTGGCGTTGTATACTATTGTGCTTTGGTGTGGTTGTTTCCGCCTGTTGGCGTAGAGCTAGCTCCCGCTTGGGGATGTCTTTTTATTGTTATATGTATTTATACTTGTTTGTACCCGTTTGGGGCCAGTTTTTACAAAGGAGACTCTGCCGAAATTTTTGAGAAAATTGGATGATGTTTTTAAACTTGTTTTCTTCATGTTTTCCTTTACTTCTTCTTCATTTATGGTTTAGATTTCTGGGCTTCGGCTTACTTAGGTTACGTTGCGCCTCTAGACGCTTCGTAATCTAAGTGCCGGTCAAGTTCCGTACTTTCGGGCCATGACAAAGTTGGTATCAACGCGCTAGGTTTAACCTTGCATATGTCTAGGGTGACCCTTGGTTGATGGAATAGGCGACATAGGTAGAGTGACGTACCGTGGATATGATCCGCGGCATACTTACGATACGCAACTCTTCTTAAGTAGCCTTAGGATGTACATTTGTTTGCACCGTATTTAATTCGTTCCTTTGATCTATCTTCGTCGATATCGGAGGGTGGTTTCTGTTACCACGGGCGTGCGGGCGGAGGGAGCTGTGGCTCGAATGCGATAACCATTATGGTATCGTTCATTCTTGAGGATTGGAGCATTGTTTAGCATGCGGAGGAAGGGTATTCACATGGTGTCCAGGCGAAATTAAAAGGTTCGAACGATTATCAGAAAAACATTTTCCTAAGTTTAAGGTATTCGGAAGACATGCAGGTATTTCGATGGACCCTCTAGAAGAATGAAACCCTAACTCGACATAATGACCACGAGAACGCCCTTGAACCTTAGGGTTTACGGCAGTTCCGCGGTGCCATTAGTGAGGCTTGGGTTTGCCCTTCTACGGCTGGACCATCGATGCTGGGGTATGTACCGGATATTTTTAAACTGTACTTGAGTGTTGAGCACTCGGGGAATTATGGAATTTTGATGGATCGATCGAAAAAGTTTAATGTAGTCCGGATATCAGGTGAAGGGATCGACTACGTGAGAGACTTTAGATATGAGTATTGCCGTTAGTAGCGCAGTCAGCACACCTATGAAGAGACAAGTTCGAAGCAGTCGACACCAGAGGAAAGGGGAAAGAGGCGCACATTGACGATAGTGTTTACGATTGTGATTTGGTGATTTGAATTTCATATTTCCGTTGATTGGTTTTTGTTTTTTTTGGTATTTTGAGGATTTTGTTCTACGATTGGTATCTCTTATGTGTGCATTCATTACATTCTATTCGTGCTTCATATATCAGTTGTATTGATGTTATTTTGTACATACCCAGTACACTCGATTTGGTTTTATACATTTTGAGATTTTGATTTCATTTCGTGCATATGGGTTACACATGATTTTGACATATGCTTCGACCTAGTTTCCATGCATTTTCGTACTATGATTTCGATTTTGATATTCGGTGTATGTTTTCGTGCACCATGTGCACCTGATTGAGATTCTTGCGCACATTCGGTGCACCTGATACGATTTGTGCACACCAGATGCACTAAATCGTGGTTTTGTGCAGATTAGATGCACCTGATATTAGAGTCGTGCACGCCCGTTGAACTTGACAGTTGTTTTTGGTGCACACCTGTTGCACTCAGTTTTGTTTTTGTGTGAATTCGTGGCATCTGTATTTGGTTTCGATTTCAGTGCGCACCGGATGCACAAGATATTTTTAAGATGTGATTGGGATTGATTTCAGTTTGATCAGTATGTTTTTATAATCATTACTATTTGATTTAGTAACCTGGCGGGACGTGTATGTTAAATAAAAGATATATATATATATAGCTATTTTTTTAAAATAAACGTCCGCTACTTATGCCGTGACACGTGCATCACCCGGCGATTTTCAAAAAGGGGTTCTTGCATGCTTCTTTATCGAGATATTTGGACGGTTTTACTATGATGCGCATTATATATAAGTTATAGATTGGTGTATAATATGTTGGTTTTTCATATTGGGTTTGGATATTTTATTTTCACCATAACTCGGATGATTGTGTTATGTTTGACGGAGTTTTGATTTGAGTTATGTACTTGTTTTTCATGCGCTTGTATCGTGCTAAAAACGTGCCTTATGTATTGATGATTTCGGAACCCCGACGATTTGAGTGTTTTGTTGAATGTTTTAGTAATTGGGGGGGTTTAATTTAAATTCGGGGACCGAATTTCTCAAAGGGGGAAAGATTGTAACATTTTAAAATAAATAAATAAATAAATAAATAAATAAAATCGTTTAAGTGAATTTTATAATTTTCGGTAAAGTAAAACGTAGTTTTCATAAAACTAAACCGTAATTATTTTTCACTATAAATTTAAAAATACCTACTTTTATTATGTTATTACTAGTAAATGGTGATTATTTAGCCACTAATAAATTTTTAGTTTAATTAAATATTTTTCTTAAATTAATTATTTTAAATATTAACAGAAGCTTTATTTTTAAACTCAATTAGTATAAATTAAAAATTTGAATGGGTTAAATTTGCAAAAATGAACCATTGCATCTTAGAATCAAGTGTGTTTCATGCAAAATTACTTTCAAAATTTTACAACGGTTCTAGACCATTCTAGGTCAAATGGAGTGAAGAAAATAAAGATTTTTTTAAATAAATCATGAAAAGACATAATGAGGTGATATTATGGGAGAGCTTTCTACACAATTCTTTCTTCATTCTTTTTCTCTTTTCCCACCATAAAGTGGCCGGCCTCCTCCCCTTGGCATCCCCCCCCCCCCATTTCCCCACTTGGTTTTGTTTCAAAAATCCATCAAAAATTCATCAAAAATTCAATAAAAATTCCACAAAATCCTAATAAATTTATACCCTCTATTCTTTGCTCATCTTTACATGGATTTTGGAGATGGAAAGCATTCATTTTGGAGGCTTATTTTCATGTTTGAATTCCATGTTGTGGAGGTATAAATCTTCTTCTTTTTATTTATTGTTATTAAATGTTTCATTTAAGCATGTTTAGATTTTATAAATTAATTCTCTTTACAAGTTTTAAAATTCAAGTTATGGTTTGTAAAATCAAGTTAGGGTTTTTATTAATTAAGTAGGGTTATAATAACTAGTTTAAAATTTTTAGAAGTGGAAAATCTTGCATGGTTGTTGAATTATAATTTGTTCATTCCAATTGGTTTAAATTAAGTATTTTTGCAAACTAGATTTCTATATATTGTATATATTGGTGAGATAAAATTTCAATTAATGTTTGTAACACTAGATTGTGGTTTTAATGAGAATATTAACTTGTTGGTGGAATGAAAAACTTAAATTGGTTATTAGTTTCTATTAATAATTGAAAAATACTAATAAAAATGCAATTTGCTAACTAGATTTTGGAAATTCTTAAATAAATGAAATTTAAAATATAATTTATGGTTTCATTATATCATTACCATCATGAATTGTAGTTTAATGCATTAATTCATGCAAAATCCAGTTTAGATGTGATATTGTGAAATTTTCCTTAAAAGTATCGAAATCGGGCAAGTTTGCAAACTAGAATTTTCAAACTAATATAAATTAGGGTGTTAAAAATATAGTGATGCTTTATATAGTATAGTTATGCTAATTAATGAATATTATGACCAATAGTTTATTTTAAAAATCAAGTTTTGAAGTAAAACGGTAAATTGGCGTTTTCGGGTTTTTCGAAATCGGACGATTTGATTGACTTTTAGGGTTTTGATGGATTAAATCATGTTTTATATTATAAGTAAAGAGTTTTTAAACTACAAGTTGTTTGTTGATGTTTATCTCGATCAATCGGCGTTTGTACGCCGATATCGAGCGATATTTGGTTCTTTTGCATGAGCGGGACATAGGTTTTAACCTATGCGCGTTTCGTGCGTCATTTTGATTTTTGTCCGTGATTCAGTTTACGATATTATACATGTTTGCGTATAGGTACCCCTCGCGTGGACTTCGGACGAGGAAGAAGAGGAAGGCGACATCGTCTTCGGCAGACAAGGACCAGGTGAGTAGATGTATATCTACGGGAGGAAGTCGGGTGGATGGCGTTTAGCACCCCTACAAACGTAGAATAGGGATAATACTTATTGTCATTAGGAAGCCAGACGTGACCTTAGATTCTTGATGAATAGGACCCTAGGTTAAACTAGACTGATTTAGAAAGACCATACCAGAGGATGAATACCTTGGAAGAGATTCGTAGGTTTCAGGTAGATACAGACACACGCACACACTGAGACTCGACGTGGTGTATACGTGTGTGTGTGTGTGTGTGTATGTGTGTGTGTGTAGGACTAGGTGTAGGTATATATATACACAATACGTATATGTGATACAAGGATATGATATGATGCACGGGGTTGAAACAATATAACTGGGCTGATGCCGTGATTCTTGGCTATACAGTCGTGTTATAATGTTAGCGGATCATTAGAAAATGAGATAATGGATTTGTATACTTGAACAATAATAAAGGGTGGTGATGATATTGAAGTATATGGGACTCTAAAATAGAACCCGGACCGTAACCTGTGCCTGAAATTCTGATATGATATCATATAGGTGTGACTTGATTACGATATCATATAGGTGTGACTTGATTTCGATATCATATATGTGTGACTTGATTACGATATGATCTAAGTGTGACTTAATCACAATATGATACATATGACATGATATTTCTGAGGACAAACTAACGATGTTTATTTATGCTGGCAATGATATATGATTGATGTATGTGATTACAGTTTAGCACCTTGATCTTGATATGTGCTGATGATGATATTATACGAATGATGAGACACGTAGGTGATACTTGACCCGTACCCCGATATTGGGATGCCGTACGATGGATTTTACCGTACGAGGCATAGATATGATGATTGATCCGTACTCTTGATTCGAGGAAGCCGTACTACGTGCGTGACGCTATTGAGGCTGGATCGCCGACTATTAGAGCTATGGATTCAGACCTTAGGTGGACTCTTAGTTCTATTGACTAGTTTCTTAGGTTTAGTTCCTTAGGAGGTTAGATGGACACTAGTTTAGGCTCGAGTCATATAGTTGTAGTTATACTTGTATATCCCAGATGAGTGGTTATTACACATCCGTCTTTACATTCATACTGTAATCATAATGGTGCATGTTCATACATATGTTTTTATAATCAGTATAAAACTTTACCTGTTAGGATACCAGCACCATTACCGATGATGCGCATATTCCACGCACACTTATTTGCCGGCTCACACACATCATCATCGGTAATTTCTATGTCACATACACTTTAGATCACATTATCTTTTATTGATACAATCAGCTAACACTAGATCAATATAATATTGTGATTGCTCTCTGGTGTTAGTATAGATATGGTATTTATTACTTAGACATTTCATGCATTCACATTTTCATGTTATCAAGCATTATTATGGGGCATATGCCGACACTTATCATATACTTACTCATGATATTGGGATTTTGGATTTCTATGAGATTTCTGGATTTTTAGGGAAAACCGCAAGAATATATAAAAACTTCTCTCTCTCTCCTCTTCTCTTTTTAAAACATAAGATGCGGTTTTCTTTTGATGTATGTGTCGTCCACCATGAGATTTCATATTTTCTGTTGGATTTCGAGACCCAATTCGAGGAGTGGACGAACCGTTTCGGGTACATGGTGGGCCCGGTATGGTAACCTGGGGCAAGAAGATCGAGTTGTAGACGATGAGCCTGGCAGGGGAGGACTACCTACCGGTGATGTCTGGCGCGGCGGATATCCGGAGGATACCGACCGTTGTCGTGAGATTTGATGATATGGGCCGATCCGGACTGACGGAGCCCGAGATATTGAGACTATGAGACATTGAGACTATGAGGTATTGAGACTTGAGATTTTCATGTTTTATGTCGATGCTTGACACGGATTTCCTAGGATTTCATCGTTGATATTTCAGATTTCTATACATATTTTACTATGATAAAATGCTAAAGATTTCTTATACAGATATATCTAGATTTCAGGATTGGTTATTTTACATTCATGGTGCATGCATACTCATTCACATGACATAGTACTATATGAGGCACTGACACGCGCACGGAGCTTTTGCACTTACACGTAGCTTATTATCCTGTCTTACTTGATGACTAGTAGTATATTAGTATATTATTATGACCTAGGATAGCATCGTGCATTCGATTTCTTTTCGCAGATATTTTCTACTCATGAGTTGGCAACTCACCCCCGTTGTGCCAAATTTTATTACAGATTCGATGTACAGGTTTCCCTGGCAGCTTGCTGGCACATCTATTCATTCATGGTGTTTTGCACGGTAGGTTGGTTCATTTGTATCTGAACCGCCGTTGTACTTTTATTATTTTATTTGTATCTAGTAAGCTCCATCAACCAAACATGTATTACTTGATAGTTGTTGGACCATTTATTTGTTTCGACCTTAGAGTCGCGCTTGTATTAATATGATATCTGGTGGTTTTGTTTTCTTTTGAGTTTTGAGCCTCTCCCTTTGGCGTTGTATACTATTGTGCATTGGTATGGTTATTTCCGCCTGTTGGCATAGAGCTAGCTCCTGCTTGGGGATGCCTTTTTATTGTTATATTTATTTATACTTGTTTGTACCTGTTTGGGGCCAGTTTTTACAAAGGAGACTCTGCCGAAATTTTTGAGAAAATTGGATGATGTTTTTAAACTTGTTTTCTTCATATTTTCCTTTACTTCTTCTTCTTTTATGGTTTAGATTTCTGGGCTTCGGCTTACTTAGGTTACGTTGCGCCTCTAGACGATTTGTAAACTAAGTGTCGGTCACGTTCCGTACTTTCGGGTCGTGACAAGTCGAGACCGGGTCTCCTAACTCAAGAATTGGCAGTGTTACTTGCCGCTCTCGTAGGGGTCTAGGGATGTGGGTTTGGCTATTCATTGCGACCGTGGAATCCGTGTTTTATACCGGCTCGTATTAAAAACACGAACATCCTAGTATATCCAATATTTCATATATGTTCTTCTGCTGCAATGTTCTGTGATTAGATCATATTACTGCCTGAGACAAATGCTTATACTATATATATATGCTGATATATAAATATTACTGCTTTCGTTTCTTCTGTGATGCTTAGGAAGCATAAGCTGATGGGAGTTATTAATGGGATTAATAAAGAGAAAAGAAACCTAATAGATGTTGTAGAATCAAAACTTTATAAAAAGGGTAGCTACAGTTTTGCTTTGCATAGCGGTATATATGATATACCCTGAACCTTATTCGATGAGGAAAGAGCCGAGATCCCTTTACCGGGAGTGACCTCTTTAACGAAACTGGCAGATGCTACAAACTCGCAGTTTAGTTTTTGACAGGTTCTATAGTTCTTGCTTTGCACAGCGGTATATATGATATACCCTGCACCTTATTCGATGGGGAAAGAGCCGAGATCCCTTCACCGGGAGTGACCTCTTTAGCGAAACTAGAAAAACCTCAAAAACACTCTGTTTACCCCAATCAGAGCAAAGCTCTGTTCAAATTCTGAGGCGGGAGATGGAGCAACGCTTCATCTTCCCCCAATCAGAGCAAAGTTCTGTTCAAATTCCAAGATGGAAGATGAAGCAACGTTTCTTCTTCCCCCAATCAGAGCAAAGCTCTACTTTGAAAATTCAAACTTTAATTAAAGAAGCAACGCTTCAGCTGGCCTGCGCTCTGCGCTGTGCGCCACGTGGCAGCGCAGTCGCGCTAGCGCAGTGTCAGCGCAGTTGCGCTGGCGCAGTCGAGCTGGGCTGTGCGCTGCGCGACACGTGTCAGCACAGTTGTGCAGGTGCAGTCGCGCTGCGCTGTGCGCTGCGCGACATGTGTCACGCGCTGGGGCGCTTGCGCCAAACAGAATTAAAATTCTAAAAAGATCTTTCTGTTTTTGTTAAAAACAAGAAGATTGCCTTCTGTAAAACAGAAGCCCTTGGATCAAAGATCCAACGGTGGGGGAAATTCCCCAAATCACTCAGAGAAAGATCACTCTAAAAAATTTAACTAATTTATGAGCGCTATAAAAAGTAACCCAAGCCTCAATTCAAAGGCATCAACATTTTCTAAAAAAAAAGAAGAAGAGAAAGAGAACTCTGAAGAAATCGTCTAGAGCAAAAAAGGTATAAAGCCTTTAGAAAAAGATAAAATTCTCTTATGAACAGATCATAGATCTAAAAACAAGATCAATGATCTTTTAATAAAAAAGAATAAAATAGTGCTTTGCACTTTTTATGAACCTTTGGTTATTTGAGATAAGAAAAATAAGAAAAAACTTATCTTTTCTTTGATCTAAATTAGATCAAGAAATAAAATAGTGCTTTGCACTTCTGTTCTTGAATCTAAAAGATTCTTAGTGTTTTGCACTTCCAAACTGCGCTGTTGCGCTCTTGAGAGAGCGCCACGTGTCAGCTACAGAACAACTTGCGCTGTGCGCTATTGAAATAGAGCTTTGCTCTATGGAATTGGCGCAACTCACCCGAGCGCGCCACGTGTCAGCAGCGCAATAGCACAGCACACTAGCGCAGCGCACTACGCTGTTGCGCTTGCGCTCACCAGAGCATGACACGTGTCCTCATCACAAGCGCTTGCGCTCAGTGATTGGCGCAAAGCGCCTGACAAATGCAATGCATACTAAAGGGGCAGGCCCAAATCAGAAAGTCCTAGCAGGCCAAATTAAATTGCAATGCAATAAAAAGGGGAAGAGCCCAAACAAAATTGATGCACTACATCATTTATAAATGGGCAGAGCCCAAACAAATAATAAATAATGCAATGCATTATTTTTAGAGGGGCAGAGCCCAAATAAAGGTCCAACAGAGACCAAGATTAATGCTATGCATTATTAAAAATGGGCCAAGCCCTAGCACATGCCAAATAGGCCAAAAACAAATAAAAGTGCTGCACATTTTTCAACTGGACTTAGCCTAAGCGTGGCCGTAAGTCCTCAAATTAAATTGACTGAGCAAGATTGCTCTCCTAAATCAATTTACATCCGGTTCGAGGGTACATCTCCGAACTCCTCTGACACCTATCGTTGTAATCCTTCAACGACGTCAGAGAGGTGACGGGTCCCGACAACCACACATCAACACGGACTGCGGGGTCCTTAAACTCGTGGACCGAAACGTCCTTAAACTAATATTGGACCAAAACGTCCTTAAACTAATATTGGACCGGAACGTTCTTAAACTAATGTTAGACCGGAACGTCCTTAAACTAATGTCGGACCGGAACGTACTTAAACTAATATCGGACCGAAACGTCCTTAAACTATTGATGGACCACCACGTCCCTAAACTGGCGATGGACCACCACGTCCCTAAACTGGAATACGGACCACCACGTCCCTAAACTGGAATACGGACCGCAACGTCCCTAAACAACCTGTGGACCACTACGTCCCTAAACTGGAACAATAGAGCCTCCAAATGCTCTTTTGCCAGATCTAAACGATCCCGTTTAAGTTGATCTTAGCCCCCAAACACGGCTAACGTATCCTTAAACATTCAAACGGACTATAAAACTCCAAATTAACCTTGGTCCACGGGTGCATCTCTGAACTCCTCTAACATCTGCCGTTGTAATCCTTCAACGACGTTAGAGAGGTGACGAGTCCCGATGGCCAGATATTAAACGGATTATCACGTTAAGTTGATCTTAGTCTCAAACAGGACTATCGTATCCTTAACGAACGTTTAAGTTGATCTTAGCCGCAACGCGACTAATGCATCCTTAAACTAAAAACACCAAACCCAAATCTAAGCAAATACGGATTTGGACTAATCCATGTCCTACGGGCGACGGCATTACTCAGTCTCCGTATACAATCCACAGGCAACCACAAACAAAACAAAGACACACGACACGAAGTGAAATTGTGGAGAAAGAGAAAGTTGTTACCGCGATGCGGTAGCGTAATTAACTGCAGGGGCTTGCGCCTGCAGGGAAGAGCGTCCCCACAATCAAAAACCCCTCAAGCGAGGGGGAATCTGACGAAGTCTGCTACATCGGCCGCATCCGTCTAAAACTCCGATACACGGTTCCATAAATCAACTTGGCATCTTCGGAGAGGTGGACGGATAAAACCAAATAGCATCTGCCCCGAATCTCCGGTAAGACGTCCTCGCGTCGTCTCGGCCGCCATTCGGAAGGGAACAGATTCTGGCACGCCCGGTGGGACCTTTTCCTCTTTCCACTCCACACTTCGGGTGACGTGTTCGCGAGCAAATCGCGGTTTGCTGTGGTTGCCTATGGATTCAAGGTACTAAGATTTGGTGTCTTGCTCCGTGCAGAAAACAGAAGATCAATGGCTTCAAACTGCACTAACTGCAACTGCAATTTTCGCTCCGTCTCGTCCGGAGGAGTGACTTACGGGCCTCAAGCGGCCTCCATCTTCGCTATGCCGGTGGAACAGGTGACTCAGGCCACCACTGGGTAATTCTTCGGGACAATGCTCCCGCCGACGAGCTTCAATGCCCCAATGTCATCGCAAGAAGCTCCAAAGAAGTCGGTCTTCGATCGACTTACCACTGCCGCGGCCCCTCTCAACAGGTCACCCAACTCCACTGCTTCAGTTTTTAACGGACTAGGCCAGAGCTCTAACGGGCCAATGAAGAAGCCTGCAATACCAGAAGGCGTTATTCCGGAGCGGATAGCTTTCCTTACTACATTTTCAGGTGAAATCACCAAGGTTGCTTCCCCTGCTCGGAAGTCCGCTTTTGACAGGTTGGCCGTCCCTGTTCAATGGACGTCGGTCTTTAAAAGGCTGGTACCAGCAGATTCTGACCAACACAGGGGGCATGAGGAGGTCACCCCTATAGCTGAAACAACTCCATCAGCACGACATGCTCGACATCGCCACTGGCGCCGAGTAAGGAAGGCTGGGGGCAACTCCCCCTCTAGGATAACTCCGCCAGCTCCAACGGTGAGGATCAAGGCTGCTGTTCTAACCGAGAACAGCTTTGAATTGCTAAACACGGTGCGCAGAAACTCTCCTACTGCGGTGTTGAAACGATCTTCTCCACCTGTGGAGAATGCTCTAGAGAAGAAGCTAGGGCAGCCCCCTCAGCGGCTGTCCTCTAAAATTTACGGGGTCTGGCGACAGGTCCAAGAGTCGGTAATTGATAAAAACTATCTCCGCCGACAGAAAAAGACTAAGGTTCGACAGGAGGAAGACTACTCTGTCAGGTTGAAAGAAGTAACGGTTACTCGGGTGTCCATTGCAATGACATCCTCAGCGTCAATCACGCAAAAGAAAAGAAGGCCGCAAAAAGCCCATGTGAACAAGGCAGACCGTAAAAGCGATGGGCACAAACGCCCCAAGTCTAAGGGCATGGTGGTGTACACTGTTTATATGACTTCTGGAAAGGAGGATAGCCGTGCTTCGACGGGTCACCGACCACTCACCCGGTCCGTGACCAAAGCTCAGGAGCAGCAGCAAAAGCTTTAGGAGATGATGACTGCGATGGCCGCACTTACAGAGCCCAAAGAAAGCTCAGAGGCATCATCGGAGCAGCGTCATGAACAAGAAACCGACGCTGATTACCTACGCAGAGTCCTCGAAAAGAAGGACAAAGAAGCTGCAGAGCAAGCGGCTAATATAAAACAAATGGCGCTTCTCTTCCAAGATATGGTAGCGATGATGATTCAGCAGAACCCTCCTACTGAAGATCCTCCGGTCGGCCTTGAAAACGACAGGGGAGAAACGTCAAATCCTCTACTGGCTTTGTCAGCAGCCAAGGAGGAGGCAATTTCTAAAGCTAACCTTGACGAATATATAGCCCAGCAGATACAGGTTCATCACGCGACTGAGTCAGCCGATCATATCGTCCAAACAGGACGACCATATCCGGGCTGGTATGATCAGATACAGTACCCGCCGGGCTATACAATACCTAAGTTCGACATATATAAAGGGACAGGGAATCCGCATCAGCATGTCGCTCAATTCAGGGCCTTATGCGGCAATACTGGAGGCGATGACAAATTGATGCTTCGCCAATTCGTCGGCAGCTTGTCAGAAACAGCGTTCGAATGGTATTCCGAACTCCCGAATGATTATGTCAAGACGTTCGCTGAAATGGAGTTGCTATATACTCAGCGATTCACGAGCGCCAGCGAACGGGCCCCGATAACAGCGTTGATTAATGCCAGGGTAAGGCCGGGCGAGACGTGGGTCCAGTACGCTATACGCTGGCGAAACTTATGGTCAAAATGCGAACAACGCATCGAAGAAGCGCCTGCGGTGGGCATGTTTGTGGGTACCCTAGACCCTCATGCCACTATCTCACAGTTCATGATATTCTTTAAGCCGACTACATTCCAGGCTTTGATCGACAAGCTGGCCCAGACGGATCAAATGGGTCACAGACCTTCTCCCCCAAAGTTAGAACCGCGGAATGACGAGGGTAGAGGGAAGGCAACCTTCGTTGCGAATGCTCATCCGCAACCCAGCACCCCAAAGCTAGCTGATCAATCGGGAGAGAGACGGCGGTTCTATATTGAGAAAATGAGGCGCCCCTACTCATTCCCACGGGATAAGACGAAGAAGCTGTTCGAGCTGGCTATGCGCAACAGGCTTATCAACTTGCCGAATCCAAGGCAACCGCCACAACCCAACGAGGCGAATAACCCTAATTATTGCCCTTATCATCAAACGGCAAGCCATCCGATTGAGGATTGCTTCGTCTTCAAGGGATGGATTGAAGATCAATACCAACAAGGCAAGTTTACACTATCTGAAATGTGGAAGGTAAATCCACTCCAGCCGCACACTCCAAAAAGGACGAACATGATGGGGGCAGCTTGTTCTTTTGTCAAGGACGAAAACGATGGAAAAAACCCATCAGACGAATCCAAAGACTACGTAGCGACTTGTCATGTGATCTCTCATTCACTGGCGGATGATGAAGAGGCTCCTTGCGCCGAGAAACCAAGGGCGAACCCTGAGCCGGAAATTCTACGGCCGTCAGACGAGTTGATCGATATCTTCCTGAATGAAATTCGCCTGAAAGCAAAAGCCAATCAAGAGCGTGAGATGGCCATACTGGAAAGAGCCAAGACACTCCCGTCAAATCAAAAGCCATCCACCGCGGATAAAAACAAATTCAAGACGAGGAAAAGGTTCGCCAAAGCCCTATCAGCGGGAATGAAGGTACCGCCCTCTGAAGAAAATACTTTTGGTGGAGTAGAGATGCATCCTAACTTTTGCTTATATCATCGGAAGATCATACATCCAACTGAAGACTGCGAATCCTTTAACTGTTGGTGGCAGGGGTATGTCGCTCAAAAGCAACACTTCGACAGGACAAAATGTGAAGCTCGTAGACGTCGAAAAAATGCGATAGATGAGCGCAAAAGAGCCGACGACGACCGTCATATAGCCGACTCCAAGGGATCGCAAATTATCACCTTTGGAACCGACTCTAAGGAAGAAGCTGCCCTCAACCCTCTCCTTAAGGAATCTATTTCGAAAATGAAAGAATTGAGGAGTTGTGAGAATGTTCAGCCGTGCAAACGCACGCTGCTCAGAAAAAATCTCGTCCCTGCAAATAAAGGATCGAGCATAAAAGATAAAAGAAAGGAAAAAACAGCCCTCGAGACCAACATTCAACAGCAATCGAGTGGCCCTAGACCGGTTGTTCACCAAAACAATCCGCGACCACGCCCATCCCTCGAAGAGAGGTTGAAACGTCCTTACTCATTTCCCCATGGTGAAACAAGGAGGCTGTTCGAAATGGCAGTGCATAACAGGCTTATCACTCTATCGGAACCGAAACACCAGCTACAACTGAATGACTTCAACGATCCTAATTACTGCCCTTACCACCAAGTATTGGGTCATCTAATCGAAAACTGCTACACCTTCAAAAACTGGGTTGAAGACCAACAGCAGCAGGGAAACCTCGCGCTGTTTGAAGACTGTAAGGTGAGCCCACCTCAGCCTCATGCTCCTAAAAAGACAGATACATCGGGGGCATCATGCTCGGTCATAGAGAAAGCCCCATAAACCGAAAAGTCAGTAAACTAGAGATTCGTCTCGAATACGGCGACAGCGGACCGAAACGTCCTTAAACTAACAGCGGACCGAAACGTCTTTAAACTAACGGCGGACCGAAACGTCCTTAAACTAATGATGGACCGCAATGTCCTAAAACTTGCAAGCGGACCGAAACGTCCTTAAAACTACTACCGCAGCATCCTTAGGCTGACGCGATAAAAAAAGGGGATAAAGAAACGGTACGTCCATAAGCAAAATGGGCACGGATGAAAACCCGAAAGGGCTCCGTGAGTAAAAACAGCAGGACTACCGGCGAGTGTTTGTGAAAACCCGAAAGGGCGCAACCTCGTTAAAAAAAAAGGGTATGTCCATAAGCAAAATGGGCACGGATGAAAACCCGAAAGGGCTCCGTGAGTAAAAATAGCAGGAGTACCGGCGAGTGTTTGTGAAAACCCGAAAGGGCACAACCTCGTTAAAAAAAATACACTTATAGGGTCCTCTCGACCTTGTAAGGAGGAACCACCCGCGTAAGATCCTTACGACTCACAAGGGAGCAACACACTTAGGGATCCCCACGATTCCTAAGGAGAAATACACTTGCGAGATCCTCACGACTCGTAAGGAGAACTCTCTTATGAGACCCTCACGGCTCATAAGATTTGAATGTCTTAAGTCACAGAGACCTAAACCTGTGCTTAAGCAATCCCCACAACCTTCGATATTGCCCTACAAGTGGTCCAGTACTGGCTCTTGTATACAATCCACGGGCGCGAATAAACATTTCCCTAACCAAGTCCCATCCGTGACTAGGGATACGTCCATATGATGAGCAACCCTTATAAGTCCTCTCGACTTATAAGGAGAAAGCCCTCCTGTAAGATCCTTACGACTTACAGAGGAACAAACACTTAGGAATCCTCACGATTCCTAAGGAGAAAATACACCTACAAGATCCTCATGACTTGTAGGGAGAAACACCTTTGTGAGACCCTTATGGCTTATGAAGTCAAAAGAGAAGCCCTTAAACTCGTGGACCGAAACCTGCGTAGCCCTCCGTCATTTCAGATAGAGACTAGTAAGTATTCGTGCTGCGTTTGTTGACCTTAGCCAAGGCGTGGTGTACGGTAGCTAATTAGTATTTATCTGCTAAAATATGAGATGTGATTGAGTTAGGGTAGTCGTACGACTTTGTTGACCTTAGCCAAGGGTCGTACGGGTGGGTTTAATTCAATCGGGAAATGACGGGTTGAACTTGGCTAGCACTTAGGATTTGTTGACCTTAGCCAAGGTCATAAGTTGCTAGGGGCAAAAGCATTATCGGGAATTTCAAGTGTTGAAATTTGCAATGAGATTGCATACCTCCTATGAGATAGTTGGATCCCGATACCCACTGCGAGTAAGAGTTACTCCTGGGAGAGTTTTACACAGGACAATTAACCGATCAAGTAGGTATCTAGAAAAGTGTTAATGGGGTTACGCCTCTGGGAAAATGAGGATTACTTTAATTAGGTCCGTGCGAAAGCACGGGGAACCTCCCTCAAGTACCGACACTGATCTGGCTGAAAGATTGACGAAATTGTAGGGTGTAATTAATTCCGGCTAATCTTATCTTTTAGGGTTTGAAGGAAGATTTGATAAAAATAGTGGGAGATATCCTGATTAGATAAGATAATAACCAATCTAATCTTGCAAGAGCATACGCTAAAATGTTTTCTTCTCTCTCTCTCTCCAGGTAGCGACCATGTCAGGCCATAATCAAGATAATAATATGGATGTATTGACTGAACCCGATTATTATACTGAGCAATGGAATGTTGGTCCCGTTCTTTCTTATAAAAGTTATAAGATTGAACAGGAAACTAGAGAATATCTGGATTCTCACGCCGCCCAAACGGAGAACATGCATGTTGATGCACCTTCTTCGGGTGTATTAGTTATTGAGAACTGTTTCTCAGTTCACCCTACGTCCTGGGTATTAGATAACGGATCAGGATCCCACATATGCAAATTGTTACATGGGCTACGGAAAGGTAGAGAACTGGGAAAATGTGATCATTCCGTTCAAGTAGGGAACGGTGCAAGTATTGCAGCCAAAGCAGTTGGCGAATATCACCTAGTATTACTAAGTCGTAATACACTGATTCTGAATGAGTGCTATTATATACCGAACATGATGTGCAACATTATATCAGTTTCTTTATTAAGTAAAGAAGGATATAATTTTGTAGTAAAGGATAATGTTATGAACATATTCCTAGATCAAAAGCTGATTGCATCAGGCTCGTTAAATAATGGCATATTTATTCTCAATCAAAATACAGTCCTCAATATACAAAACACACACAAGAGGAAGAGTTCAGAAATGAACGAATCCTTCTTGTGGCATTGTAGACTTGGTCATATCAATGCGACACGACTAGCTAAGTTACATAAGGATGGATAATCATTCTTCCTACTTCATTACATTCACTGACGATCTCTCTCAATACGGACATGTGTTCCTGATGGAACACAAGTCTGAATCTTTTGAAAAATTCAGAGAATATAAGCACGAAGTGGAGAACCAAACGGGCAAAAGTATTAAGATTTTTCGATCTGATCGAGGAGGTGAATACTTAAGCAATGCGCTAAGCTTCGCATGTATAATGTTATATGCCACTGTGCTCTCCTAGATTATCTAAAAGAGAATAGGATTCTCTCTCAGCTTACTCCTCCTTATACACCACAGCACAACGGTGTATCGGAGCGGAGGAATCGCACCCTATTAGATATGGTGCGCTCTATGAAGAGTAAAGCTGGGTTACCTATTTCCTTTTGGGGGTATGCGCTGGAGACAGCCATATACCTATTCAATAGAGTTCCAACTAAATCTGTGCCTACCACTCCATATGAGATATGGAATGGGAAGAGACCATCTCTTAAAAGAGTTAAGATATGGGGATGTCCGGCCTATGTTAAAAAGCAAAATCCGGACAAGCTCGAGGCACGATCAGTTCTTTGTAAGTTTGTAGGATATCCAAGCAATTCGTATGGATATCTATTCTACCACAGTCAACAACAAAAGGTGTTTGTTGCTCAACATGCCACCTTTTTAGAAAAGGAATTTCTTGCAAAAGAAATTAGTGGCGATGAGGTAGAGCTGGAAGAGGTTACAGCAATACAAACTGCAACTAAAGATTTAGTAGAACCAGAGGATTCAGTAGTACCCGACGAACCCCAGCCTCTCCGCCGATCTAGCAGGGTTTCTCATCCACCTGAGAGATACTACGGTTTTCTCATTGATGGTGGAAGCGAGGATTGCATCATGGAAGATGATGACCCGACTAGTTTCGAGCAGGCCATCACGAGTGGTGACTCTGTGAAATGGCTGGATGCAATGCGATCTAAGATGGAATCCATGTACACCAACAAAGTATGGACTTTGGAAGATGCTCCTGAAGGGGTAAAACCCATTGCGAGCAAGTGGACCTTTAAAAAGAAATTTGGCGTAGATGGAAAAGTTGAGACTTGTTGCAAAGGGTTTTCGTCAACGACCAGGTATGGATTATGACGAAACCTTTTCTCCAGTGGCTATGCTTAAGTCCATCCGGATCTTACTTGCCATTGCTGCATACCATGACTACGAAATCTGGTAAATGGATGTTAAGACAGCCTTTCTACACGGTGATTTAGAAGAGTGCGTGTACATGACTCAGACAGAGGGCTTCGTTGATAGTGGGAGCAGCGGAAAGGTGTGCAAACTGCTTAAATCCATTTATGGGTGAGTTGGTATCAAGCAGATCCTGGAGAGAGTCACTGGACAGCTGTGAAGAACATTCTCAAGTACTTGCGAAGGAATAGAGACATGTTGTTGGTGTATGATAACGGCGAACTCCGGGTGGAGTCCTTTACCGATTCCAGCTTCCAAAGTAATAAGGATGACTCTAAGTCGCACTTGGGATTTGTCTTTACCCTCAATGGATGGGCGGTATGTTGGAAGAGTTCCAAATAGGACACCGTTGCAGACTCAACGATGGAGGCTGAATACATCGCTGCCAACGATGCTGCCAAAAAGGCTGTCTGGATAAAGAAGTTCATTAGTGAACTTGGTGTGGTTCCAACCATTGAGCATCCAATACCTCTGTATTGCGATAACAATGGAGCTGTGGCTTTGGCCAAGGAACCCAGGTCCCATCAAAAGTCTAGACATATTTTGAGGCGGTATCACCTGATCAGGGAGATAGTTGATTGCCGGGAGATCGAGATCAGGAGAGTAGATATGAAGGACAACACTGCGGATCCACTCACGAAGGCCATTCCCTAGATACAGTTTGAGAGTTTATTCGGGATGCTAGGTATGAGATACTACAGCAGCTGGCCATAGTGCAAGTGGGAGATTGTTAGTTATGTATATGCCCTAAAGGCCATTGTTGTAAATGTGATGTATACTATAATGGATGCTTGGATATATAGAGAGAGAACTTTCTTGCTTGTCATGATAGTATGCTATTTGGTTTCACTTTATCTTAACTTGTTGACTTGTATTGGTTTACTGTCTTTCTCTCACATGTAGATAAAGCCCTTAGGATCTATACTCGACTGCTAGGATTATGATAAGATCATACCAGTGGGGCCACGGTAGTCGATGAGTATATCCTAAAACTTTTCTAGTCGAGGGTATATCGAGACAGGGCATCAATACACCAGAGTAGACTAGCGTATACGCATCTTGACCCATATGATGGGCGATGGATGATCCCATATCCATCGGTGTTTGACATCAAGGAGGGTGTACGGGTGCTCAGTGTAGACTGGGTACACTGGACAGACTCGCCGAGAACTCCCAGATGGTGATATACCACACGTCAGATGGCAGTTCTCCGGTGACACTGGTACAGGGTAGTCTGTAGACCCGAGATCGTCATAGAGTCTTGTGTGATTCCCACTGTGCTTTGATTTCCACCTTACCACGTCCAAGAGGGCGTGCAAAACGGTGGCTTTTGGGTGCAGTCCCGAATCACATGGAGGCAATGAGCGATAGGAGAGGATTCGTCTCTCCCGGTATAGGGAGTTGATGTGGTGCTGTGTTCGATTGGCTATAACTGGAAGTCCCTGGCCAGGGCTGATATAGAGATTTACTGGTAAGTGTTACCAGTAGTTTCTCGAGCCGTTATGAGCCTCAGATCGACACGACTTATCAGTTACTGGGCTCTGACGTATACCACCCCTAGACTTGATATGCGACATATCAGACGAAGAGACCGGAATGTACGGGAGTGTTACTGATTGGATTCATAGGAGAACGTACAGGCTAGCTTGTTCATCTTCTGATCGCTCAATACCTGGGTGGCTGTTACGTTTAGCTGACCGCTTGCAGCTTGTGGGTGTTTGATATGATCATCACCTGCTACCGGCGTATTGATGATTCATTAGAGTCCTATACAGAGGTTTCTTGGCTCAGGAAAAACGGAGTAGAGGCACATATGCGATATGTACATGATGTAGGGTTCCTAGGCATCCTAATGAGGTCTCACAAGACATCAACCATGCCAATTTTAAAAATTCTATGTGCCGAGAAACCCGACTACGGACCGTTTGCTAGAAAACTAGGCGAAAATATAATCTAGTTAACACTTAACTAAGGGATACGGATATACAACCTTTGTAGATCCGTTTCTCCACCTCCATAGCTCCGCAACGAAGTCCTCTCTGCTGTCCAAAAAGAATCCGGGCTCTAGCGTCGACTTCATCGGAGAACAAGCGAGCTAGGTCGTCGATGTCCATGCCGAAGATGATCTACGTCGAGGCATCGCTAAATCAAGCTCCGACTTCACCAAGTCAAGAAACTTGTGAAGAAAACACACTCTAGTACTTGGCAAGAGGTAGAGGATGAAGAAATAGGAAGTGGGTAGACTTTAGAATTGGATTTCTCACTTGTTTTCATCAATCACCATTGATGAAGCAAGCTTCTTCAATGAAGAAGAAGATGAAGAAAATGAATATTGTTATGATAAGAATAATATATAAAATAGAAAATAAAATCCATTCTTATCATAATATTAACCTTAGTTTAGTGTAGAGAATGGACCATGGTTAGATATGATGGTTAGGGTTAAGGAAGAGATAAGAATGGTTGACTTGATCAAAGTTTCAAGAAACTTCAACATAAAACAAAATAAGCCACCATCCTTAAATAATTTCCAAAATGAATATATAAATAAATGAATAAGATAATCAAAACCCTAATCATTAAGTAAACCATGGTTTAATCTTTACACTTAACCAAGTTAATATGCATCATCAAACATGATACAAACATGTGCATAAAAGTATATCACATATACAACTTGCACAATCGAAGTGAGAAAATCCATTTAAAGTGAACCATTACTAGTTAATGCAAAGTAATATATCAAATATATAATTATGCATTAAATCATTAAATCAACACTTGATTCAATGATCCGGTTATGTCGCACACAACCGACTAGTATACAATATATCGGCTTATCGAATCAACGCTTGAATCGATAACTAGGTTATATCGCATACAACCATTCGATACATTTATCGCGAGAATAGAATACGGTATCACATACATGCATTATTCTCGGTCCCGCACATATCTCATATGCGCTCCTATTTCGTTTCGCTTGAGCCAGGAAACCTCTGTGTAGGACTCTAAAGACTAGTCAATACGCCGGCAGCAGGTGATGATCATATCAAACACCCACAAGCCGCAAGCGGTCTGCTAAACGTAACGGCCACCCGGGTATTGAGCGATCTGAAGATCGACGAGCAAGCCCGCTCACACTCCAGTGAATCCGACCAGTAACACTACCGTACAGTCCGGTCTGATCGTCTGATATGTCGCATATCTTGCCTAGGGGTGGTAAACGTCAGACCCCAATAGCTCGATAAGTCGTGTCGATATGAGGTCTATAACTGTTCAAGAAACTACCGGTAACACTTACCAGTAAATCTCAGCAACCCTGGCCAGGGATTTCCTGTTATAGCCAATCGAACACAGCGCAACATCAACCCCCTATACCGGGAGAGACGAATCCCCTCCTATCGCTCATTGCCTCCATGTGACTCGGGACTGCACCCAAAAATGACCGTTTTGCACGCCCTCTTGGACGTGGTAAGATGGAAATCAAAGCACAGTGGGAACCACACAAGACTCTATGACGATCTCGGGTCAACAGACTACTCTGTACCAGTGTCACCAGAGAACTGCCATCTGACGTGAGGTATAATACCATCTGGGAGTTCTCGGCGAGTCCGTCCAGTGTACCCAGTCTCTACTGAGCACCCGTATATCATCTCTGATGTCAAACACCGATGGATATGGGATCATCCATCGCCCATCTGTATGGGTCGAGAAGGTACACGCTAGTCTACTCTGGTATATCGATGCCCCGTCTCGATACACCCACGACTAGGGACTTTGAAGGATGTACTTATGGACTACCATGTCCCCACTAGTATGATCCGCATCATAGTCCAGGTAGTCAAGTACAGATCCTAAGGGCTTTACCAACATGTAACAGAGAGACAATCAGCATACACGTTAAGGTAAAGTGTAACCAGATAGCATACTATCATGTCGAGCAAGAAAGTCCTCCCTATATATGTCCCAGCATCCACTACAATATACATCCTATGTACAGTAATGGCCTCTAGGGCATACATATAACTAACAATCTCCCACTTGCACTAGGGCCATCTGTAGCAGTGGTTGCAGTATCTCATACTTAACCATCCCATAAAAGTCTCTCTCTGGGAAAAGGCCTTTCGTGAGTGGATCCGCTGTGTTGTCCTCTGAGTCTACTCTCCTAACCTCGATCTCCCTGGAGATCAACCATCTCCATGATCAAGTGATACTGCCTTAGAATATGTCTGGATCACTGATGGGATCGGCCTTCCTTGGCAAAATCCATAACTCCATTGTCACACAATGGTAGGAACATAGTTCATCTCATGAACCTATATACACCCAAACATCCTCTTTGGTAGCATCTTAAGTAGCGATGTATCCTGCCTTTATCGTCTAGTATGTTACGGTATCTAGCTTGGAACTCTTCCAACACACCGTCCCTTTACTGAGGGTAAAGACAATGCTTGTGACTGACATTCAGTCGTCTTTATCACCCTGGAACCCTTCCAGTGATTCTCCCCAGGATCGATTGATACCGTCTCACTGTAACTAGTGAGAGTCCTAACATCCAATTAGATCTATCTCATAGATCCAAAAACCCAGGATTTAGGAGGTATCACTTTGATCCTATATGGAGAATCATTGTGATAAGCGGAGATTGATCGAGCGTAGCATGGGAAACTCCTTCCCCATCAAGAGTATGTCATCCACGTACTCTACGAGGATCATCACCATACTCCCTACTACCTTTTTGTTTATACAAGGTTCATCTACCATTTTGATGATGTCAAACTCTTTGACTAATTCATCAAAACAGATGTTCCAACTCCGCGATGCCTGCTTTATCAGATAAAACATCTTGCACACGTTTCCGCTGCTCCCACTGTTTACGAAGCCCTCTGGCTGTGTACTTACAGACGCACTCTTCTAAATCATCATTTAGAAAAGCAGTCATGGCACCCAACCACCAGATATCGTAGTCATGGTCTGTAGCCGTGGCAAGTAGGATCGGGATGGACTTAAGCATAGCTACTTGAAAAGGTTTCATCATTATCCACACCTGGTCAATGATGCACACTTTTAACAAGTCTAGCTTTGAAAGTCTCAACTTTTCCAACTACACCAAGTAATCTTCTCAAGATATACTTGCTCCTGATGGGGATTTAACCCTTCAGATATAGCAACTAAAGTCCATACTTTGTTGGTGTACATGGATTCCATTTCAGATCACTAAGCATCCAGCCATTCTTACAGAGTCTTACTCTCGATGGCCAGCTCGAAGCTAGTTGGGTCATCATCTCATGATGCAATCCTCACTCCCACTATCATAGAGAAAACGAAGTATCTCTCAGGTGGGTGAGGAACCCTACTAGATCGGCGGAGAGGCTGAGGTTCATTGGTAACTATTGAATCCTTTGGTTCTCTCAAATCATCAGTTGCAGTTTGTATAGCTGGAACATTTCCAGTTTTACATAACAGTCCTTGCCTTGAGCTTGTCCGGATTTTGCTTTTAGACATAGCCCGGACAACCCCAAATCTTAACCAACTTAAGATATGGGCTCTTCCCTTTCCATATCACATATGAAGCGGTAGGCAACTGATTTGATTTGAACCCTATTCAATAGGTATGCATCTTCTCAAGTGCATAACTCCCAAAAATAAATAGGTAACTCAGTAGTACTCATCATAGAGCACACCATATCAAATATGGTGTATCTGCTCCGCCCCGATATACCATCGTGCTATGGTGTATACAGAGGAGTAATGCTGAGAGAGAATCTCATTCTCCTTTAGAATAGTCCAGGAATTCCGTGCTCAAGTATTCTCCTCCCTGATCACATCAAAGGACATAATACTTGTACCCTTATTGGTTCTCTACTTCTAATTTATATTCTGTGAATATCTCAAAAGGTTCAGACTTGTGTTTCAGCAGGAACATATGTCTGAATCTTGAGAGATTATCAGAGAATGTAATGAAGTATAAAGAACCAGTCCTGGCATGTGTAGACAGGGGACCTACATACATCAACATGTATCATCCCAAGAGTTCACTAACTCTTTCTCTGTTTCCAGTAAACGGAGCTATGGTCATCTTATCTTTGTGACATGACTGGCGAGTTTCACAAGATGTAAATTCAAACTAATTTAAATATGCATCTGCATGTAACTCTGCCAGTCGGATCGCATTGATATGACCTAGTCTACAATACCTCAAGAAGGATTCGTTCATTTCTGAACTCTTCCTCTTGTGTGTGTTCCATATACTAAGAACTGTAGTTTGATTTAGAACATTAATGCTTTTAGATAACGTGCCTGATACGATCAACTTTTGATATAGGAAATGTTCAAAACATTATCCAACAATACAAAATTTTATCATTTCTTTACTAATAAAGAGATAGATACGATTTTGTATATCAGGTTCGGTATCTAATAACATTCGTTCAGAATCAATGTATTTGTAATACAGGGTGACAGTGACCAACAGACTTGGCTGCAACACTTGCCCCGTTTTCTGCCTCATGAAACTTATCACCCGTTCTCAGTCCTCTACCTTTCTGTAGCCCTATGTAACATATTACATATCTGGGATCCTGATCTGGTATCACATACCCAGGACGTAAAGGATACTGAGAAACAGTTCTGTATAATGAACACACCCGAAGATGATGCATCAGCATGCACTCTCTTCGTTTGGGCGGCACGGGAATTCTGGTAATCCCCAATTTCCTGCTCTGTCTTATAACAATTATAAGTTGGAGCAGGACCAACGTTCCCCAGCTCAGTATAACAAGCGGGTTCGGTCAATAATCCGTATTATTATCTTGATTAAGGCGTGATATGGTCTCTACCAGGAGAGAGAGAGAAGAAAACACTCAGCGTGCGCTCTTGCAAGAATAGATTGGTTATTATTTTATCTAATCAGGATGGCTCCCACTGCTTTTTATCAAATCTTCCTTCAAACCCAAAAAGGAAAGACTAGCCGGGATTAATTACACACTACAAGTTCGCCAATCTTTCAGCCAGGTCAGTGTCGGTACTTTGAGGGAGGTCCCCTGTGCTTTCGCACGAACCTAATTAATGTAAACCTCGTTTTCCCAGAGGCGTAACCCCGTTGACACCTTTCTAGACACCTACTTGATCGGCTAATTGTAATGTATTAAACTCTCCCAGGAGTAACTCTTACTCGCAGCGGGTATCGGGATCCAACTATCTCATAGAAGGTATGCAATCTCATTGCAAATTTCAACACATGAAATTCCCGATAATATTTTGCCCCTAACGTGCTATGACCTTGACGAAAGCCAACAAACCATAGCCCGCTAGTCAAGTTCAACCCGTACATTTCTTGATCGAATTAAACCCACCCGCACGACCCTTGACGAAAGCCAACAAAGCCGCACGACTACCCTAATCCAATCGCATCGTATGGTGGCAGATAAGCAGCATATAGCTACCGCACACTGCACCTTGACGAAAGCCAACAAATGCAGCACGAATACTATATACAACTTATCTGAAATGACGGAGGGCTACGACAGGTTTTTCTGAAAACCTACTGCGTAATGAACTTGATATCGTTGTAGAATCAAATGATTTTAAAATGGAGTGATTTTGAGGCTTTTCTAGTTTTGCTAAAGGAGTCACTCCCGGTGAAGGGATCGTCGGTCCTTTCCTCGTCGAATGAGGTGCGGGATATATCATATATATCACTGTGCAAAGCAAAAACACTTAAAAGCAATCAAAAGACAAACCGAAGGTTGTAGCATCTGCCAGTTATTGCTAAAGGAGTCACTCCCGGTGAAGGGATCTCGGTCCTTTCCTTATCGAATAAGGTGCAGGATATATCATATATACCTCTGTGCAAAGCAAAAACTGTAGCTACCTGTTTTATTTTGAAATTCGATTCTACAACATCTTAGGTTTCTTTTATTTCATTAATCACATTAATGAAGTCCCATCATATAAGTACCTAAACATCACAGATAGATATGACGTACACTTATGCCATCCGCATTCACCTCGATGTCCCCTCGTGCACCGTTAGGTTAGGTAACTAACGGCAGAGCGGGGCAGGGCTAGCGCGGGTGTAAAACATAAGTAACGTCTATATAATATATCATATATACTATATACTGTATCTATCACAGAACATCACATGATCACATCACAGATATCGCAGCAGAAGAAACATATGAAATATTGGATATACTAGGACGTCCGTGTTTTCAATACGAGCTAGTATAAAACACGGATTCCACGGTCGTGATGAATAGCCAAACCCACACCCCTAGACCCCTACGAGAGCGGCAAGCAACCCTACCAATTCTAGAGTTAGGAGACCCGGACTCGACTCCTCGAGTTGGTCTCCCACTGGACTCCAGAACCCGGTTACTTGTGCTCCCCTCCTTGGGTCTATCCTAGTGCGGAAAAGTAAATAATATACAAACGGTGACATCTTCCGCAACCTGGAAGTGCCCCAATAAAAGAATATTATATACAAGTTTTTACATGAATGAAAATGAAAACCACTCATCTCACATAAAAACCCCCGGCTATTCAAACACGACGATCCAATATAACATATCCGGCAACACATAACATCACATGTCATCAACGCAAGTAAATAGGCGCATCCCAATTGTCGTTGACATATAGAAACGAAACCGGCGATATCACATATTACACTTACGGTCACAGAAAAGAAAGTGTAAAACTACAACAGTTGGAATCCGCAACCACCTCAGACATCGCATGCCTGACCAAATGAATTCCTTATACATCACATGCCTAACAATTATAAACCCCGCATTTTAGTCTCAAAATCGAAAACACTTTTCAATATCAAGTCGGGTAATTCAACAAGATTCCCGACATCCTGATCGAATGCTCGTCGCAAACTTCAGTAGACGGCCGCACCCCTGATGCCGTCGACAAAGTGCACCAAGGCGGAACACCGCTACCGCGAGCACCCGAACGGATGCTTTTGGCGACGGGGTTCTCCTACAGTCACTTGGTCGGGGCTATGGGGTGTAGCTGTCTATTAAGTTTACCCGGCGAGTATCCGCATACGCTACGTGATTGCGACGAACTTTTGATCACATCAAAATTCCGTGGCAACCGATCAAGTGAGACTAAACTGCTATGTTTATAACATTCATTCAGTAATCACATAACTTCTTGTGAATTCCAATTATTGTATCCCATTCCGGATAAATAGAAAATGTCAAACTTTCCGATCGAACAATCGAACACCCAAGTTTTCCCGATACAGATCAACACATGAAATAAGTCTAACAACATTCAGTTCATGCCTCAGTACCGACGGTCCATCCGTAGAAGGGTCAAGCCAACGCCTCACATGTGGCACGCCGTACTGCCCCAAACCCTAAGGTTCAAAGGGCAGTTCAAGACGGTCACATAATCGAGTTAAGGTTTGTTGTCTTCTAGAGGGACCATCGCATTACTTGCACTACTTAGAACGTCGTTAAACTACGGAAAAATCCAACACTTGGAAATTTCCCGACAGGGGAAAAATTGGGTATTTATATCCGGTCGAACTTTTTAACATATTCTAAAATTTATCCGGAAAGCCAAATAGACAAAATCTGATACTCCGATCGAAACACTGAATCCCCAAATCAACTCCAGAAAATTCAACTCTTGAATAAATATTAAAAATTCCCAGAAAACTCAGCTCTTTGAACTAGGAATTACTGTGCAAAGGAACAGGGCTGACGTCATCAAGGGGCCGCTGATCCGCCGCAGAAGACATGCTTCTGCCGCGGATCCGCCGCGAAAATTACTGTTCATGAAATAATTTTTGCATCGTAATTCTTAGATTTCCCTGCTGAATTTTTTAGTAATTTTTAATGTTGAAAAACTCACTGTTTTCAAAAAAGGACAGAGAGCAAGTTTGGTCTGGGGTTTCGGGTTCGTTCGGACTTCAAATTCCGTCTAGACTTCGCCTAAGGCTCTAGCTAGGCTCTGATACCACTGTAGGGTTCCTAGGCATCCTAATGAGGTCTCACAAGGCATCAACCATGCCAATTTTAAAAATTCTAGGTGCCGAGAAACCCGACTACGGATCGTTTGCTTGAAAACTAGGCGAAAATATAATCTAGTTAACACTTAACTAAGGGATACGGATATACAACCTTTTTAGATCCGTTTCTCCACCTCCATAGCTCCGCAACGAAGTCCTCTCCGCTGTCCAAAAAGAATCCGGGCTCTAGCGTCGACTTCATCGGAGAATAAGCGAGCTAGGTCGTCGATGTCCATGCCGAAGATGATCTACGTCGAGGCATCGCTAAATCATGCTCCGACTTCACCAAGTCAAGAAACTTGTGAAGAAAACACACTCTACTACTTGGCAAGAGGTAGAGGATGAAGAAATAGGAAGTGGGTAGACTTTAGAATTGGATTTCTCACTTGTTTTCATCAATCACCATTGATGAAGCAAGCTTCTTCAATGAAGAAGAAGATGAAGAAGATGAATATTGTTATGATAAGAATAATATATAAAATAGAAAATAAAATCCATTCTTATCATAATATTAACCTTAGTTTAGTGTAGAGAATGGACCATGGTTAGATATGATGGTTAGGGTTAAGGAAGAGATAAGAATGGTTGACTTGATCAAAGTTTCAAGAAACTTCAACATAAAACAAAATAAGCCACCATCCTTAAATAATTTCCAAAATGAATATATAAATAAATGAATAAGATAATCAAAACCCTAATCATTAAGTAAACCATGGTTTAATCTTTACACTTAACCAAGTTAATATGCATCATCGAACATGATACAAACATGTGCATAAAAGTATATCACATATACAACTTGCACAATCCAAGTGAAGAAATCCATTTAAAGTGAACCATTACTAGTTAATGTAAAGTAATATATCAAATATATAATTATGCATTAAATCATTAATTCAACACTTGATTCAATGATCCGGTTGTGTCGCCCACAACCGACTAGTATACAATATATCGGCTTATCGAATCAACGCTTGAATCGATAACTAGGTTATATCGCATACAACCATTCGATACATTTATCACGAGAATAGAATACGGTATCACATACACGCATTATTATCGGTCCCGCACATATCTCATATGCGCTCCTATTTCGTTTCGCTTGAGCCAGGAAACCTCTGTGTAGGACTCTAAAGACTCGTCAATACGCCGGCAGCAGGTGATGATCATATCAAACACCCACAAGCCGCAAGCGGTCTGCTAAACGTAACGGCCACCCGGGTATTGAGCGATCTGAAGATCGACGAGCAAGCCCGCTCACACTCCAGTGAATCCGACCAGTAACACTACCGTACAGTCCGGTCTGATCGTCTGATATGTCGCATATCTTGCCTAGGGGTGGTAAACGTCAGACGCCAATAGCTCGATAAGTCGTGTCGATATGAGGTCTATAACTGTTCAAGAAACTACCGGTAACACTTACCAGTAAATCTCAGCAACCCTGGCCAGGAATTTCCTGTTATAGCCAATCGAACACAGCGCAACATCAACCCCCTATACCGGGAGAGACGAATCCCCTCCTATCGCTCATTGCCTCCATGTGACTCGGGACTGTACCCAAAAACCACCGTTTTGCACGCCCTCTTGGACGTGGTAAGATGGAAATCAAAGCACAGTGGGAACCACACAAGACTCTATGACGATCTCGGGTCAACAGACTACTCTGTACCAGTGTCACCAGAGAACTGCCATCTGACGTGAGGTATAATACCATCTGGGAGTTCTCGGCGAGTCCGTCCAGTGTACCCAGTCTCTACTGAGCACCCATATATCATCTCTGATGTCAAACACCGATGGATATGGGATCATCCATCGCCCATCTGTATGGGTCGAGAAGGTACACGCTAGTCTACTCTGGTATATCGATGCCCCGTCTCGATACACCCACGACTAGGGACTTTGAAGGATGTACTTATGGACTACTATGTCCCCACTAGTATGATCCGCATCATAGTCCAGGTAGTCAAGTACAGATCCTAAGGGCTTTACCAACATGTAACAGAGAGACAATCAGCATACACGTTAAGGTAAAGTGTAACCAGATAGCATACTATCATGTCGAGCAAGAAAGTCCTCCCTATATATGTCCCAGCATCCACTACAATATACATCCTATGTACAGTAATGGCCTCTAGGGCATACATATAACTAACACATGACCGAGGAAAATGCGATATGAGATACCGTATTATATTCTCATGATATTTAGATATGAACCGGGTCATCGGATCAAGTGTTGATTCGATGAATCGGTACATGATATATTAGTCGGTTATATTCGATATAGCCGGATTGTCGGATCAAGTGTTGATTCGATGATTTAATGTATAATAATATGTATGATATATTGTATTACATTATCTAATATTGGCTCACTTTATTATTTCATTTTCTCACCGGGTAATACATTGATATATATGCGATATATGTTAATTGTATTATTTTCTTTTGTTACAAATATATAATATATATGTGATATATATTATTGTAACATGATTTGATTAATAATGGAACATGTTTAGTGGAGATTAAACAAGATTAAGGTTAGTTGCTTCATGCACCTTCTAGAAGGAATTCCTTTTGTCATGAGTTAGATAATATGGTTGATATTTACTTATGACTCATTCTTTAACCCAACCAAACCCTATCCCTAGTTAATTCCCTCCAAGGGTTATCCTTGTCATCATAAACCATGGTTGCATTATTAATTCATATATTCATCACAAAAATATTAACTCTTTTTTCATCATCTTCTTCTCTCTTGAGCTTTGAGAAAGCTTACTAGTTTTTCATTTTGTGATGATTTCTTGTGAGAATTTGATATAAAAAGAAAGCATAAATACTACTCCATCATCCTCATCTAATCTAATCAATTAGATTAGGGTGTTCACCTCATTAAAGTGAGAGAGCTTGAGTTATAGCAACTTCGACGTAGATCATCGGAGAAAAGGAACACTACAAGCTAGCATGGATCGTTCGAGTCATGGAGCCTCTCTTGAGTCCGGGAGATCGCGGATCGCGCCGAAGGGACTTCTACTCGGAGCTTATGAAGCGAAGGAGCGGACTACAAAGGTTGTAATCCCTCAAACTTAGTAGTAAAGATGTTTACTTGCATGTTAAACCCTAATAATCTAGCAAAGATCCCGGCTTTGGGTTGTTCGGCACGTCTAATATTTTATTCGGGCATGGTTGATGCCTTATGAACCCTCACAAGAGTTCCTTAGAACCCTACAATTCGTGCATGTTGGATATACTTGATTGAGATTTTATTCGTGCATGTTGCATGCACTTGATTTAGATTTTATTCGTGCATGTCGGATTCACTTGATTGAGAATTTCATTCGTGCATGTTAGTTTCACTGGGTTGAGATTTTTGTGCACTCTAGATGCTCTTTATGTTGTTGTCATGCACATCAGTTGTATTTGACAGATGCTTTCATGCACACCCATTGCACTTAATTTGGTTTTTGTGCAGATTCGTAGCACTCGTATTTGGCTTTGATTTCCGTGCACATCAGACGCACGTGATGTTGGATACGTCTTTTGAGGCTGATTTTTACTCTTGGGCATTATATTTTGATGTTGGGTAATATATATATAGTAACCGAGTAGGAATGATCTGAGGTCAGTACCTGAGTACTTTGGCATGCATTAAAAAGTTTACCAAGAGGTTTTCAAAAAGGACCTATAGTCTCGCTATTTCCTACGTGTCCATGAGTGGCACGAAATTTTACGAGAAAAACCTTCTGGGATATTTCAGAAGGCGGGATGTATAATTTTAGCAAAAACATATATAGATATATTTACTACTTTACAAATGATCGTCCGCCACTTGTGTCGTGAGCTATGCATCGCACGATGATTCGGAAAGGATTTTGCATTTATTTTATCCAGTTTTTAGAGGAAATTAAAAGGGATGCGTACTATATACGTATTATGATTTTGATAATAGCATATTAGATTTCAGTAGTGGATTTCGAAAACTATATCTCCATTGTAACTCCGATGATTGCGTTACGCTTGACGGAGTTCGATTTTGAGTTTCACACTCGTTTTCATGCGCACATGATGCGCTGTGGTATTTCTGTGTATCCGTGATTTCGGATCCCCGTTGATCTGAACAAGATTATTGAAATGTTTTAGTATTTGGGGTTTAAATTTAAATTCGGGGACCGAATTTATTTAAAGGGGGAAGATTGTAACATTTCAGAAATATAAAATATTATTTTTGGAATTTAAATATTAAAATAATATATTTCGCGAAAACTATTCGATTTGTGAATTTGGGGTTTTCGCAAAATGGTTTAAATATATACCAATATTTGGGAAATAATTGGAGATTAAAATGATTTATTCATTGAAAATATGTTTATCGGATTTGGGCATTTTTATAATTAATTATATGCAAGTTTAAATTAAACTCGATTAGTGCATTACTAATCAGGATTATGCCAAGTCCGAAATTTTTAATTAAACATGGCTAGTGCACCATGTCATGTTAGATTTTTGTTGCATGATTGTTTCATATGGGTTTGTTTTATTTGTAGTTGTGATTTTAATTGAGAGAGAGAAAAAGAAAAAGAAAAGAAAAGTCAAGGAGTATGGACATGAGAGAGAGAGTGGCATGGCATACTACGCGAGAGAGTGAGGGTGAGAGGGAGTGAGACCCTTGACCTCATGCTTTTTCCTTCATCCATTATTTCCTTCATCATCTTCATCTCCTTCATCTCCTCCTCCTTCACCCCTCTCTATCCTATGGCAACCACCCTAAAACCTTGCCAAAACCCCATGCCACCTTCACAAAATTTGATCCCCACCACTTCCTAAACCCTATGGACCAACCAAGTTTGGATTTTGAAGAGTTTGAGCAACTCAAGAAAACTCTTGAGTTGCCAAATGAGGTATTATTTCCATTCCTTTAGCTAAGTCATTGTGTTAATCTATTCTAGTTTAGCTTAGAACATGATTTAGCATGTTTAGTGATCTTCGAATTTTCCAAGGTGATGATTAGGTGATTGTGTGGACTTGTGATATGTAGTGACTGTTTACAAGACCTTAGTGTTGATTTTATGGCCAAGACCAGAGACCAGAAAACCAAAACACGGACGTAGAATTTTCCCGACATCGTAAATTGACAGATTGTGAAGGTATTTTGAAATCTGGGATGACCCGAGACCACCATATATTAAGTTCCCTTGACCGTGATATGAGCAGGCAACCTAGAAGCCACAACTGAAACCCTAGCCTCTAATGCTTTAATCCGGCCGCAGATTTATTCAGGGTGGCCGCAAATTGCGGCCACATTATGGTGGAATTCGATGGTTTTTGGTTGGTGAGTCCTATATGTGATATCTAGAGCAATCCTATATGCAAAATTCTTGCATGCGTAAGCTATTGGTTTTTGATATCGTATTTTGCAGTTAGACGTTTGTACGTCAACGACGAGGGTTATTTGGTTGATCTTGCATGCGTAAGATATTGGTTTTAACCTATACGCAATTCGTGTGCCGTATCGGTTTTCGGTTGTTGGTTTTAATGGCATTTCGATTGTGTATTGATTGTAGGTACCCTCGCGTGGACTTCCAAGACGACGAAGCACATCGACTTCAGCTAAACGAGGAGTTTGCAGTTGAGTAGATTTATATCTACGGGGGAAGTCAGGTGGATGGAGTATAGCACCCCCACAATTATAAAATGGAGACTGATATATAGAATATCGTCGGAGAAACCTATACTAGGAAACTATGGATATGATCGAAATCTTAGTTGAAGATGATATGAATGATTGAATACATATACCAAGAGATGAGACGGGATCTATAAGGATATGACAAGAGATCGATGAATATGATAAGATTGAGATGACGTGTTATGAGATCGGTAAAATAAGATAAACATATATTTATGAGAATAATGAGTTATATACAATACGAGACATTAGATCTGTACCCTCATTGTTGTATAGATTGATAGAATCCCTATTTGTTTAATGCCGTCGTACGATGGATTACCCTACGCGATGAGTTTTACTTGATGATTGATCTATACACTTGACTCGAGGATGCCGTACGATGGATTATACCGTGTGTGATGCTGTGAGGCTGGACTGTCGATTGATAGATTCATCGACTCTAATATGTTATAGAAATTGTTAATCACTATCTACACTACTTAGCTTAGCCCTTATGTAGATGTTAGATTAGATAGGTATACCTTATAATAGTCCGCTTACGATTTTCCTTCTGCTACGTTTACGATATTCTCATTGCATTACGTATACGTGTGCTTCCATTAATTGTTATGATATCGTCGGCTAGTACACCTGCACAATTATCGATGATGCGTATGTTACACTTACACCGATTTGCCGGCTCACACACAATCATCATCGGTAATTGCTATGTCACTTACACAGTCAATTTTCTATATAATGCTATTACTCTTAATTGTTTAGTATTATCACATGACTCGTTTGCATGATATACTGATATGCTCACATCACTATAATATGTTGCATGATATACGGATATGCTCACATTTCTGTTCTATATTTGCATACGTCATACTTTACGATTATATGCATTGAGATGCTGTTTTCATGAGATTCTGGATTTTGAGAACCGTGGTTATATTTCAAAGGAAAATTATGTATTGTTTTTAAAAAAACCGGTTTCTCTTGATTTGATATTTCAAGGCATCCACCATGAGTTTTCTCGTTTATGAGGTATGTGATACCCGATTCGAGGAGCTGGATGAACCGTTTGCGGGTACATGGTGGACCCGGTATGGTACCCCGGGGCAAGAAAGGTATGTTGTGCAATAGACGATGAGCCTGGCAGAGGGACTACTACCTACCGGTGATAGTTTGGACCTGGCGGTTATCCGGAGGATACCTACCGGAGACGTAAGATGGATATGGGCCGATCCGGACTGACGGAGCCTATGGGCCGATCCGGACCGACGGAGCACGAGATATGAGGATTTACATGTCGATGCTGGACACGGGCTTCATGATGTTTCGAGTGTCGGTGTTGGGCACTCAGGTTCCATGATTTTGATGTGTGGTTGATGGACACACGTTGGTTGCTATTCTCATACATACATGCATATGCTTTCAAAATGTTTCGAGTGTCAATGTTAGACACTCAGGTTCAATGATATTGATTGTGTCGTTGACGGACACGTGAATGATATCTACCAGCATATAGGCATATGATTCAGATGCTTATTTATATATGTCATTGGCATTGATTATATTGTTGACATATATGCATACTTGGTCACCTTAGATATTATAGTATTACCTTCTTGATATAGTGACCGAGGAAATCGTTGTTTTATTCGATTTCTACCTGCTGATATTTTCTACTCACGAGTTGGAAACTCACCCCCGTTGTGCCACAGTTCTTGCAGTTTTGATCTTTTGAATCAGTAGCGGTATCGCTGGCACACAGCTTGCATTCAGGTGTTTTATTATGGTAGGTGGGACACACTGGATCGTGCCCACTCTTGTATTCATTATTTCCTATTGTATCTAGATAAACTCCATCAATCAGAAACTAGATTTTGCATATTTAGTGGACTTAGACGGACTTGTGGTTGCAAGACATAGATCGAGGGATTGTATGTTCGCTTATTGGGGGTTTGATGTCTCGCTTTATTTATCATTATTTTTGTGCCGATCATCACTGTTAGGTGTCATACATATATTGCTTACTTGCGTGGCCGTGATTCCTCCATTTGGCGAAAAGCTAGCTCTCGCTTGGGGTTGCTTTTTATATTGTTATGTATATGTGGTTTCAGTTAAAAATATACAAGGGAGGTGCTGTCCAAAATTTTAAAGACGAAAAATGTTCTCAATTTTAATACATTCTACTTGCATTTTTTTATATCATTAGTTGTGAATTTATAGATAAACTTTATTTCATTATATTATTATTTCAAAACTGCACCCCCACTATTTTCTGTAAAAAGGTTTAGATTTTCTTGGATTCGCTTAGTTGAATTACGTTACGCCTTTATACGTTGCGTGATTTAAGTGCCGGTCACGTGCTAAATTACGGGTCGTGACAGATCCAGAACCAAGAAATCTCATGGTGGACGGCACACATCATATCAAGGGAAAACCACATTTTTCTTTTAAAAGGAGCATAAGTTTTCAATTTCACATGCGGTTTCCCAAATCCAGAAATCTCATGAAAATCGGAATCTCATAATCATGACCTGATATTGAACAATGAATATCGGCATAGTGCCCAACTGCTGTTCATAACCAGAATGTTGGTATACAAATGCATGTGGCCTCTAAGTAAGAACTGCAATATCTAAAGTAGCATATGAGAGCAAGAATTATAAAAATATAATTTAACTACCAGCTATCAGGTTACACCAGTGAGATAACGGTTTCTAATGTGCACGTGTCATGGCAATTACCGATGATGATGTGTGTGAGACGGCCAGTAAGTGTACATGCAACATATGCATCATCGGTAATGGTGCATGTGTCCTAGCAGGAGAGATCATAACAGCTAATGAAAACACAAGTATATACAAAATGAACATAACAGGAAATATGATTAAATGCAACATTATAAGATATATATCTGTATACGAGCCATACAGTTATTGTATTGGAAATCGTGCGAAACGTTGTTTTGGAAAAGTAGGAGCTACAGTGTTTTGAGAAAAGAGATATCATTTAGAAAATCCGTAGATTCCCTCAGATTGTCTTTTGAAATACATACGTTTTGTTAGTTTTGGAAATAGGTATGACTCGAGCCTAATCTAACATCTATCTAAGCAACTAAAAGATTAAACTACGAACCGAGTCGAAAGTGATTAAAAAAAGTCTATAGCACTTTCCCTAGTCGATATATCGAGTAGTCGGGGATCCAGCCTCATAGAATCACGTACGGTATAATCTATAGTACGGCATCCTCAAGTCAAGAGTGCGGATAAATCATCATATAAATATATCTTGTACGGTAAAATCCGTCGTACGACATCCTCAAAATCGAGGGTACGGGTCAAATATCATATATTATATAGTTCATACGGTATCATTTGTCGTACAATATTATAATCGGGAGTATGGATCTAAGGTCATGTACATTCTATTATATATATCAAGTCACATGTTATCGCATGTTATGTATATAACGCCCAATGATCCTTAATGTATATAGCATCGTATACGATGTATCAAACTCAAATCTTATATTAAAATCTCTTAATATCATGTCTGATCATATCGATTCAAAACCATATAACATATCATACCCTCATCTTACTCGTATTTGTATACTATATATATATATATACACACACACATATATACACACACACACATATCATGTTAAGTGTGTGTGCGCGCGCGCAAAACAAAGTAAAACTAACGGCTCACGACTAAGGAAATAACACTAATGGTAAACCTTTCTACGAGTATGCATAATCTAGCCTAAATTCTCATAGAAATCGTATTTGCTAAGTATCCATCTCGCATAGCTATATATACATAATATAGATAATAATCCTATTCTACGGTGCGGGGGTGCTATACGCCATCCACCCGATTTCCCTCGTAGATATACATCTACTCACCTTCGATCCTCGCTTGCTGAAGTTGATGACGCCTTGCTCTTCCATGTCGTCCCAAAGTCCACGTGAAGGTACCTACAGTTTAAGGAATATCGTATTGTAAATGAGAATCAAATACAAGGAAACCGATAGGCACACGAGGCACACATAGGTTAGAACCTATGGTCTATGCTTGCAAGAATAGCCAAACAACCCTCAACATCGACGTACAAACGTCAATCGACCGAGATAAAACACAAATACCAAAACCCAAGTTAACAAAACTCGCAAAACGAAAATAGAAACTTTGAAAAACATCTCCAGATTTTGCCTCAGGTGGAATTGGGACATTTTGCATATAGTATAGGTCTAATTAACAGATAAGGAAGCCCTGGACAAAGCACAAGGAAAATGCCTCATACCGAGGATGCAATTTGCGGCCAAACAGAGTTTATTTGCGGCCAAGAATAGGAGTTGGGGTCTCGAGTTTCAGAGGTAGTCTATAGGTGTCCTGCTTGTCTTATTGTGTTTGTTAAATATTTTCAGAGTCCCCGGGTCATAGCAGGTCTTTATATATCATCACAATTCAAACAAAATCCGATATCGGGGATTTCCAAGTTCATGGTTTGGGGTTTAGTCCATAAATCAAACACTACAGGGGTTGGTGGTCTCTACTAAACCTCAATTACACATTTTCAATTCAAAATATCCCCCAATCCTCATCTAGGAATTTTCCAAGATCACTAAACCTCATTAGTTTAGCTCTAAACTACTATAAGATATTAGAGCAATTAAAAACTTAACTAGAAGTGTAGAGATTACCTCATTTGGCAACTCAAGAAAATTATAGGTTTGCCCAAAGTTCTCAAAGTCCAATGTTGATTCAACCATGGGGTTTGTATAGAGATGATGACCAATTTTTGTGAAGGGGTTGTAAGGTTTTGTAATGGTTTTGAGGGTGGCCATAGGTGGTAGTAAGGAGATGATGGGGGGTGAAAGAGGAGTAGAAGAAGGATGAAGAAGAAAAATAAGGAGGTGGGGAAGTAATAAGGTGACAGCTCACATGCTAGAAGCTTCTCACTCTCTCTCCCTCTCTCTCTCACCCTCCCCCCCCCAACCATGACACAAGTCACCTCACCCTCTCTTTCATCATTTGTCCTTTTCTTTTCTTTTCCAAAATTAAAACAAAAGTCATTTAAATGCAAATGAATCCATTGTCAAAATAAAAGTGAGCAAGGTTTGCAACATGTTTTGTTGCATGTCATTTACATAAACATGATTAATGCATAATTAGTGAAATATTAATCGAGTTTAGTATTAAACTTGTATTCAATTAATTATATAAGAATTTATAAAATGTCCAAATCATATAATTTTTTTCAAAATCAATAATTCATATTAGTTTCCAAATATTTTTCAAACTATACATATATAATCATGCCATCTCGCTAAAACTAATTTCTATATCTTCATGATATTCATAAAATTTATTATTTTATTTATTTAAAGTCCCATAAATAATATTTTATTTTCTGAAATGTTACCTTCCTCTTTAAATAAATTCGGTCTCCAAATTTATATTTAAACTCCCCAATATAAAAACATTTCAGCAAAACCATTAAGTCATCGGGGTTCCGAAATCAGGAATACATAAGATATATCATAGCGCAACGCATGCGCATGAAAACGGATGCAAACCCAAAATCGAAACTCCGTCAAGAGTTACGCAATCATCGGAGTTATGACGAAAATAAAAAATGTAAAACTCCATTATGAAAATCAAATATGATATAATTAGGACTATAACATATATGTAGTACGCATCTTTCTGAAATCATCAAAGCAACTGAATAAAAGTGTATGCAAAATCCCTTTCAACTGGCCGTGCGATGTGCAAACCACAGCATAAGTAGCGGACGTTCATTATAAAGAAAATAGTTATATATATAAATATACATATACATATCCTTTGTTTAACATATACGTCCTGCCTTTTGAAAAATGCTTTAGAAGGGTTTTATTTATTAAATTTTGAGTCATCATGGACGCATACGAAAATATAGAGACTACAGCTCCTTTGAAATCCCTTCCGTAAATATTGGTGCATGCAAAAATACTCAGGTACTTTCTTCAGACCAGTCCTGCTCAGTTACTAGATAATATAGTATATATCATAAAAACATGCAGCTCGAAAGAAATCAGCCCTAAAAATGTATACAAGGATTGCCACGTGCGTCTGGTGTACATGGAAATCAAAATCAAATATAGGTGGCACAAATGTGCACAGAAACAAAATCTAAGTGCAACGGGTGAGCACGAAATCATCTGTCAAGTGCAACGAGTGTGCACAACCACAATACCGCGTGCATTTAATGTGCACAAAGAATCTCGATTAAGTGCATCTGGTGTGCACAAAATCACATCGAGTGCGGCAAGTATGCGCATGAATCTAAATCAAGTACACAAGGTGCACGAAAACATAAATCCAGTGCACTAGGGTGCACGAAAACAAATATCGAATATCAATATTGAAATCAACGGTATACTACATACACCAAATCAAATCAAGTATACCGCGGTATATAAATTCATAAACGTGTGCAACTGCGTGCACAAAATCATATATCAAGTACTGAATGTGGGTGTAAACTACACCGAATTCATAACTCAAAATCATGTGCATAATATATGCACGAGATCAAATCAAATATATCAGAGCATACAAAATCAAAATTGAGTGCAAATGGGTATGCAAAAAAAGAAAATCAGTACAACTGAAATATAAAAGATGCGAATCAAGTGCAACTGTGGTGCACATAGGAAATATTAATCATAAAACAAACTATAAAAATACTGGGCTCAAAACAATGGAACCATGATATATATCTATATATATCTATATATATATATATATATATATATCACCGAGATGATATCCATAATAACTGTCGTCAAGGTGCCCCTCCTTCAATGTCGAAAGGTGCCGGTGCATCCAAGGCTGGCAGAGCAAGAATATCTGCTTGCCTCTTGCCAACGGTCTGGCTGCTTTTAGGTTCTCGTTTCCCTCTGCGGATTACCAGTTACATGACTCCTCGTCTTGACTCCTTGATTCGGAATAATGACGGAAACAGTCCCATTCTGGCGCTTCTCTGAAGATCTCCTGGCCAATTCACATGGCCACTCGTAATGTATCACGTCGAAGATGGCAATCTCTGGCGCACTGAGTGTGCGCGATACAATCGATCCTAATTCAAGCCTTCTCCATGAAGTACTCCCGAAAGATCCTGTCAGTGTCTCTTCCTAATCTCATATCTGCAGCACTGCCCGAAAGTTGGCACTCTTTACTTAATCAGTTTCTTGTTCCGGGACAGTGTTAGTTATATGTAAGCCCTAGAGGCCATAATTGTATATGATTGTATATTATAGTGTATGCTTGGACATATATAGAGAAGACTTTCTTACTCGGTATGATAGTATGCTATCTGGTTGCTCTTTATCTTAACATGTACACATGTATCATTATACTGTCTCTCCATTACATGTCGATAAAGCCCTTAGGATGTGTACCGGACTACCAGGATTATGATGCAGATCATACTAGTGGGGCCAGGGTAGTCTACAAGTTCATCCTTTAATTGTTCCTACTCGAGTGAGTATCGAGAGAGGGCATCGATATTCCATAGTAGACTAGTCTGTACGTTTCTTGAACCTGTATGGGGCGATGGATGATCCCACATCTATTGGTGTTTGACATCAAAGATTGTACACAAGTACTCATTGGAGAATGGGTATACCGAACTGGACTCGCCGAGAACTCCTAGATGGTATTATACCTATTGTCAGATAGCAGTTCTCTGGTGACACTGGTATATGTTAGTCTGTAGACCCGAGATCGTCATAGAGTCTTGTGTGATTCCCACTATGCTTTGATTTCCTCCCTACCACGCACAAGAGAGCATGCAAACAGGTGGATTTTGGGTACAGTCCCGAGTCACATGGAGGCAATGAGCGATTGGAGGCGTTTCATCTCTCCCGGTATTGGGAGTTGATGTTGCACTATGCTCGATTGGCTATAATAGGAAGACCCTGGCTAGGGCTGATGATGAGATTACCGGTATGTGTTATCAGTAGTTTCTCGACCTATTATGAGCCTCATATCGACATGACTTATCAAGTTATTGGGGTCTAACATTTACCACCCTCGGACTCGATATCCGACATATCAGACGAAGAGACTGGACTGTACGGTAGTGTTACTTACTAGATTCATGGGAGTTTGGACAATCTTGCTTGTTGATCTTCGGATCGCTCAAAACTTGGGTAGCTGTTACGTCTAGCTAGTACTGCTGACGGCTTGTGGGTGACTGATATGATCATTACCTACTGCTGGCGTATTGACGAGTCTTTAGAGTCCTACACAGAGGTTTCCGAGCTCATGCGAAACGAAGTAGGGCACATATGTGATATGTGCGGGACAGAGATTAATACGTGTATGTGATACAATATTCTAATCTCGCGATATATGTTATATGTGATATAACCGGATTATTGAATCAAGTGTTGATTCAATAATTTGTTATATGTATATTTGATATTCATAAAAATGATATTAGTCGGTTTTTTGTGATATAGCCGGATTATTAAATAAAGTGTTGATTTAACAATTTAATATATAATTATATATTTCACATATTAATATATATTAAATAATATTAGCTCACTTAAGAAATTGTTTTTCTACAAATACATATAAATATATATGAGATATATATTAATGTATTTATTTTTGTGGCATGCTAGATAATACATTAGACATGGGTGCATGAGACTCATACCAAATTAAAGATAATTTGGGTGATTAATAATTAAGAGATAAATAAAAATTAGGTGGAAAATGCCATGGTTTAAGATGCTTATAGAAGCATGTAGAAGCCTTGACTTAGTCCACTAATTTTGTTTTACTCTAAATATTTATTAACCCAACCATTATCTTTAGCCATGGTTAAGGCTCTACAAATATGATTTTAGATATTTTCTCATCCAAGGGTTCATCACTAGTTCATCTTCTTCATCTCTTTCTTTACTCTCAAGCTTTTGAGTGAGCTGAAAAAGAGAGAGAAAAATAATTTTAAAGTGAGCAAAACACCTACTTCATCAATATATATCAAACTAGCCATTTAGTATAGCTTGTTTACATCACTAATTCCTCAATTAGTGATGAGGTAGCTTGAGTTAGAGATTCTTCAACGCAGATCATCTTCGACCTCGAAGATCCTTAAGCAAGCTTGTTCCTTTCGCCTAGTGGAGCCTAAGAAGAGTTCGGGGGACCACTTCTTGGAGCTAAGGGACTACTATACGGAGCTATTGATGTGAAGGACCGGCAAAGGTTGTATTCCTTGTTCACTTAGTGTAATGTTTGTTTACATGCTTTATAAACCCTAATTCTCTAGCTCCATTCTAAATTTGTGTTCTTTAGCACTCTAGATTTTTTTAAAATTGCATACTTGATGGTTGCTAAAACCTAGTGGTCGTGCTAAGAAAGCCCAACATGGTATCAGAGCCAAGCAAGAGCATTAGGAGTGGTCTAGGCGAAGTTAAAGTGTTCGATCGACTTTTCGAAATCCTAAAATCTGGGTTTCCGAAAATTTTTTCAAAAGTTAGAATTTTTGAAATTAAAAATATGCAGAAAATTGTGCAGGGTTTGTATGGATCCCTAAGAAAAACGAGCGCCTAACTCGACTAAACGGCCGTGCAACCGCGGCAAAACCATGCATTTAGCCGCAGTTCCGCGGCGCTTTTGGTGATGCAAGAACAGTGCCTTCTTGTGCTGATCTGTAGGACTTGTGGCACTCTCTGGGTATTTTTAAATTTGACTCAAGTGTTGATGTCTCTGGGAATTGTGGGTGTTTGATAAATCGATCAAAATGTTTAACATTGTCTAGATATCTGTGATTTGTGATACAATATTTGGAATCCACAATAATTAGTTTTGTGAAAACTAATTGGAATTTTCTGAATCTAGCAATTTAGTTTCTTTTGATCGATTGCCGCGTTGTTTTAATTCGGATCAAAACTCCGTCACAATCTCGTACAGTACGCGAACACTCGCCGGGTAACAATAATAGATAGCTACACCCCCATCGCCCCGACTAAGTGACTGTAGGAGAACCCCATTGCCAAAAGCATCAGCTCGGGTGCTCACGGCCGTGGTGTTCCACCTAAGTGAACTTTGTCGACGGCATTGGGGGTGCGGCCGTTTATCAATGTTTCTGACGAGCATTCGATCAAATGTCGGGAATCATGTTGAATTGCCTGACTGGTTATTGAAAAGTGTTTTCAATTTGAGACTAAAATGCCGGTTTTATAACATTAAGCATGAAATTCGGAATATGTGATATTCCGGGTTTATGATGTTTAAGGAATTTATACTGTTAGGCATGAAATCCAAAGTATGTGATATTTCGGGTTTATGATGTCTAAGGATGTTCCGGATTCTGATTATGGTAGTTTTCATTTTCTTTTCTGCGACCGTAAGTGTACTATATGGTGTATCGCCGGTTTCGTTACTATACGTCAACGACAATTGAGATACGCAAATTTGCTTACGTTGATGACATGTCATGTTATATGTTACTGTGATATATTATATTGGATCGTCGGGTTTGAATAGCCGGGGGTTTTTGCGTGAGATGAGAGTTTTTCATTTTGATTAATGTAAAAATTTGTGTGTAATATTCTTTTATTGGGACACTTCTGGGTTGAGGATAATGTCACCATAGATGTATATTATTTACTTTTCCTCTTTAGGATAGACCCAAGGCAGGGAGCACAAGTAACCAGGTTCTAGAGTCCAGTTGGAGACCATCTCGATGAGTCGAGACCGGATCTCCTAACTCTAGAATTAGTAGGGTTTCTTGCCGCTCTCGTAGAGGTTTAGGGATGTGGGTTTTGCTATTCATCATGACCGTGGAATCCGTGTTTTTACTGGCTTGATTTAAAACACGAACCTCCTAGTATATCCTATATTTCATATGTTGACTTCTGCTGCAATGTTCCGTGATGAGATCATATAACTGCATGAGACGAATGTTTTATTATATATATGATATATAATAAACAATGCTTATGTTTTGCATCCGTGCTAGTCCTGCCGCCGCTCTGCCGTTAGTTAAGTAACGTAACGGTGCATGATGGAACCCTGTGGCGAATGCGGATGCCATAAGCATTCATTTTCGTTTCTTCTGTGATGTTTATGAAACATAAATGATGGGACTTCATTAATGAGATTAATGAAAATGAAAGAAACCTAAAGAATTTGTAGAATCAAATTTTCAAAAAGGCAGCTCTAGTTATTGCTTTGCATAGTGGTATTCCTTGATGAATCTCCAGCACCTCATTCGATGAGGAAAGAGCAAAGATCCCTTCACTGGGAATGACCTCTTTAGCAAAAGCTAGTAAATGCTACAACCCACTCGGTTTTTCTTGAAAACTATTTGATTTTAAAAAGCGGAGCTTAAACCACTCCTTTTCAAATCACTAGATTCTACAGCGATATCAAGTTCATTACGCAAAAGGTTTTCTTAAAAACCTGTCGTGGCTCTCCGTCATTTCAGATATGGACTATTTAGTATTCATGCAGCGTTTGTTGATCTCCGTCAAGGCTTAGTGTGCAGTAGCTGATTAGTGCTTATCTGCCGCATATGATGCGATTGAATTAGGATAGTCGTACGGCCTTGTTGACCTCTATTAAGTATCGTGCGGGTGGGTTTAATTCAATCATTAAATGACGCATTGAACTTGACTAGCGGCCTATGCTTTATTGACCTCCGTCAAGGTCATAAGTCACTAGGGATAAAAACATTATTAGGAATTTCAAGTGTTGAAATTTGCAATGAGTACCTTCTATGAGATAGTTGGATCCCGAAACCCACTGCGATTAAGAGTTACTCCTGGAAGAGTTTTGCACTTTACAATTAGCTAATCCAGTAGTGTAAGCTACGGTAGCGCCCCGGCCAATAATCTGAGGCCAAACGCAGAACAAAAACTTTTACAACTGACGCTATCGCACACAATAACCCGGATCTTGCCATAAACGCTAAACTAACAAACTGTAAAGAGGTAAAAAGGCTAAACCGATCGATCCGTGTCCTTCGGTCTTGATTTAGATGGTTTTTATCGATCAAAAATATATGTTACCGCAATCAAGAACGGCGTCGCTTGATAGCTAGCCGGTGAATACGGGTCAGTCGACATGGATGATGTAATTTTCCTACATGTTCTTACGAGCTAATTCTAAATGGTGTTGGATCTTTTAATTAAATATAAAAACTAAGTTGTGTTATACTAGGATTAGGAAACTTGCTAGAATTAGGTTTAGGTAAAGTTTGGTAAATAAAGATCTACACCTCTTTCCAATGCCTTAATTTAGATATCATATTTAGGGGTTATGGTAAATATTAATAAAGGGGATTAGGATGATTGGGAAGATGTTTCTTCCTCTAGATCCTTGTCCTTCCTTTCTTAATCTTTACCCTAACCTCCATGAAAAACTTACAGATCCGGTCTTTTATACTACGGTATCACCGTTACCTCATGGGTAGAGTGCCGTAGGGAGCGGAAGATGAAAGTATGCATGGAGTCATAATTGTTCATAAGAGATTGACAAAGAAAAGAGATGAGAGATCTTCATCTCTCAAACCCTTCCCTATTCCTAACCATAACAAGCGAGGAAACTACTCACTCATTGAGGGAACTACGAAAGACATAATTTTTATTTTGTTTTGATTTAAGAGATGAAACATCTACTACAGATTAAAAGAAATTCTAAACTAGATTAAACTAAGGCAAGAAGAGAAATTACCTAGGGCAGAAATTAAACCTACATACGAATTGATGCTCTCCAACTTCAAAGAAAATCTGAAATTTTATTGATGAAAAGAGGTATAGGGAGGCAAAAGAAAATACAATGACTTGGGTCTCTATTTATAGGAGATAGAAAGCCTAGGTTACAATTGATTCGCACGTCTGCATTTATAAAAATACCCCTAGGAAGACCTGTCAGCGCTGCCTCGAGTTTTGGTAAAAAATTCTTCGAGTACGGGCACAAGATGGTCACGGAACCGCGGCATGGGTAGGGGTTGGGCCGCAGTTCCGCGGCCCAATAGTGGCATTGAAGTCTGTATTTTTGGGGTCTGCTTCTGGTTCTTTTTGGGCTTCTGATTCTTTGGTTCTTTTCTCCATTTGGATTCTAGGCCTTCTCTAGATCTTTCAGTGAAAACTCTTAGTGGTCTTTTAACCGTTTTCTTTGACATCTTGGACCTTGTGTTGCCTTGTACATTGTGAACTGTTCTTCATCTAGGCTTGACTAAGATCCTTCTATTTGTTGGTCGAAAGTCCCTCTTTTGTATCGTCTTTTGTCTTTTTCACTGTTTTCGCTCCAAGAACCTGTAACCTGTACTATGTAGCAGACATGGGTCAAAAGCACTTGTTTTATTGTAAAATGCATAATAATGCAAGAATATGATATGAATAAATACCCCCAAACTTATCTTTTGCTCATTCTCGAGCAAACTTATTTTTTTATTCTGTACATAAACCTAACCGCACTTTCGCAAGGAAACGCGATTGCACTGAGCTCATGCAACAAGCCGTTAAATCTCTAAGTGTCCCTAGTAGGAGGAGTGTTGTCTCCTGAGGGTTTTCAGCGGATACCACCCACAAAATCCTATCAAATCGGCCCATTAACTTTAATTCTCCAATTAGGTTTTCTAACAAGGAATTCTATTATCGTCGACCCGTAAATTATCCACCCATATTCTTCACACTTCCTCATCATTTAACTTAAGATTATATACATTCTATATACTTACTTAGTTTTCGGTATTTCTTAAGTTTTCCTTCTAGGGTTCCATCTTCACTTAGGAATTTTTATCAACTCTACTAAAGATACAAGTTCTATTCTTCACTCCTTTCTCTCATCTAAACTCCAATCACATACCCCTACGTGTGTGTAAATATCACCCCTACACTTGGAAATTCAAATCAAGCAATCATACTCCTGTCCGTTGTCCAAAGCATTTATTAATTGGTTAATTTTTAATTGAATTATGCTTACACATCCTTAATGCGACCGTTAATACTTCTTGAGGTACCAACAACCGATTACAAGATGCGTTAGCACTTTAAAGCGTACTTCCTAGTCTTGCAACACCCAATGCTTTAGCAGTGACTTCCAAACTAGTTGGTCTAAGGCACTAGGTGATGAAGCACCCTCGCTAAATATTTTTCTATTTTTTTAGCCTTAAGTAATCACAAAAACCAGTGTTCATTTTTTTTCTTTATTCACACTTGTATTTTTTTTTCATTTTTTTCATACTAAGAACTTTAGACAAGAGCATTTCAAGGTCTCCTATACTATTCCAAGTTTCGAGGTGCGTGATTGTGCAATTTGTAGGGTATACATTTTCAGAATCTAAACATAAGCTAGGAATTATTTTTCAAACTTATACTCTAATAAAAATATCAATACTTTTCCTTTGTTTCAACTTAGCCCAAGAAGTGAACTCAAAATTTGCCTATTTCTAAATAAACTACAAAGACATATACTTTCTACCGTTAAACTTTAAGAAAGGTTATTTTTAGGGTTTTTAAATTACTAAGTCTCATATCTAGTTTTTCCTAGCCAGTTAGCCTATTTGTCAAACTCAAGTCAATTAGACAAAATTGAATATATTAATTTTTATAATTTTTGAAAATTTTAATTTATTATGGGTTTTTCTTTATCTATATTTTTTTTTTCAAATTTTTCAAATTTTTATGATTTTTATATAAGGATGCAATGCAGAAATATACATATGAATGCGAAGGAAGAAAACTTACAGAGCATACCCCCAAACTTAAACTGGACAGTGTCCTCACTGTCATGCTACACCAAGTGGGTCGATAACGTCGGCAATTTCCTGTTTATTAACATATTTACAAATGATACACACCCCTAAACTTATTTGAAAAAATAATTTTGGAAAAATTGATTGGAAATTCGGGGGTGAAAGTGGAGGAAAATCAATCGGTGTAAATCGGCTCCTGTAAAAACAGGAGCTCCTCCGAATGGCCCGCTGTGAAGAATGGTTTCAATCGATGTCCGTTTACTTTGGATAAAGTACCGTCTTCCGGATTTTCAAGATCGACCGCACCGTGCGGATAAACGGTGCGAACTACAAATGGTCCTTTCCACCTAGAACGGAGCTTGCCAGGGTGATAATGTAACCGAGTGTTATAGAGTAAAACCTGTTGACCAGGTTTAAATGTTTTTCACAAAAGATCTTTATCATGGAACACCTTAGTTCGGTTTTTAACAATTACAATATTATCATAAGCCTCATCCCGCAGCTCTTCTAGTTCATTTAATTGCAGCTTTCGGTTGCTGCCCGCATCTCCTAATGATAAATTCAACTCTTTAATAGCCCAAAATGCCTTATGCTCAATCTCTACTGGGAGGTGGCAAGCCTTCCCATAAACATGCCGGTTTGGAGACATGCTAAGATCAGTCTTGTATGCAGTACGGAAGGCCTATAGTGCATCGATCATTTTGAGTGACCAATCTTTACGGTTTTTAGAAACCGTTTTCTCCAAGATTTGCTTGGTTTGCCGATTTGAAATCTCGGCTTGCCCACATGTTTGGGGATGGTATGGTGATGACAGCGAGTGGGTAATAGAATATTTGTGCATTAAGGACTTGAAAGTCCTATTGCAAAAGTGAGAACCATTATCACTTATAATCGCTCGACGGTGCCCAAATCGAGAAATGATGCGTTCTTTAAGAAATCGAACGACAACCTTATTGTCATTCGTTCGGCTAGGCACACCCTCGACCCACTTTGAAACTTAGTCAATAGCCAAAAGAATATAAACACTCCCAAAAGAATTGGGAAATGGCTCCATGAAGTCAATTCCCCAAACATCAAAAACATCCACAACCAAAATTGGTTGGAGCGGCATTTCGTTTCTCCGCGAAATCCGGCCCAAGTGTTGGCACCGGGAGCAAGTCTTGCAGTATTCATATGCATCCTTGAAGAGTCGTGGCCAATAGAAACCACACTGCAAGACTTTCTTGGCTGTCTTCTTTGGGCCAAAGTGCCCGCCACTTGCTTGATCGTGGTAAAAAGACAGCGCACTCTTAAACTCGTTTTCGGTACACACCGACGAATGATTTAATCGGAACAATATTTAAAAAGATAAGGTTCATCCCAGTAAAAATGCTTTGCTTGGGACAAGAATCAAAGTTTATCTTGTTTCGACCTCTCTTTAGGTATCAAGCCGGTGGCTAAGTAGTTTACGATATCAGCGAACCATGGTTCGCAAGAAACGGTTAAGAGTTGCTCATCGGGAAAAACATCGTTTATTGGAAGTTCAAGTGTAGGCGAAGAAGGAAGTCGTGAAAGGTGATCGGCCACTACGTTTTCACATCCTCTTTTGTCCCTTATGACAAGGTCAAACTCTTGTAGCAAGAGGATCCAACGTATTAGCCTTGATTTAGCATCCTTCTTCACAATAAGGTGGCGAAGAGCTAAATGATCCGTATACACAATGACTGGAGAGCCGATTAATTAAGGCCGAAATTTTTCAAGTGCAAACACAACTGCTAAAAAACTCTTTTTCTGTTATTGTGTAGTTTAGTTGGGCCTCATTTAATGTACGGCTAGCGTAATAAATCACGTGCGGCATTTTATTAATGTGCTATCTAAGAACAGCACCAATGGCAAAATCTGATCCGTCGCACATGATTTTGTAGGGGTGCGTCCAGTCTGGAGATGAAAGAATGGGCGCAGAAATGAGTGAGTGTTTCAATGACTCGAACGCTTCCATGCAAGTTGAGTCAAAATCAAATATTGTGTCCTTGGCCAATAAGAGAGTCAAAGGTCTAGCAATCTTGCTAAAATCCTTGATGAACCGTCTATAAAAATCGGCGTGGCCAAGAAAAGCTCGGATGTCTTTGACGCATTTAGAAGGAGGAAGATTAGAAATGATTTCAATTTTGGCTCTATCAACCAATATGCCATTTTGCGAAATGACATATCCTAAGGCAATGCCTTCTCGTACCATAAAGTGGCACTTCTCCCAATTTAAAGTTAGGTTCTTATCCCTACAGAGGGTAAGAACTGCGTCAAGATGTCGTAAACACTCGTCGAAGGAGTCACCAAAAATGGAGAAATCATCCATAAAGATCTCCAAAAACTTTTCAACCATGTCTGAAAAGATCCCCCTCATAAACCGCTGAAACGTAGCGGGTGCATTGCATAACCCAAAGGACATGCGACGATAAGCAAAAGTGTCAAAGGGACAAGTAAATGTAGTCTTGTCTTGATCCTCTTTGGCTATGGGGACTTGGTTATAAACGTAATAGCCATCCAAAAAGCAGTAGAACTCGTGCCCAGCCAATCGTTCTAGCATTTGGTCAATAAAATGTAAAGGAAAGTGGTCCTTCCTTGTCGTGGCATTGAGTTTTCTATAGTCGATGCAAACTCGCCACCCAGTTTGGGTGCGAGTATGAATTAACTCATTTGCCTCATTGGTAATGACCGTGATGCCTGATTTCTTTGGCACAACATGAATTGGGCTAACCCGTTGGCTATCCGAGATAGGGTAAATGATACCACTATCAAGACATTTAACAATCTCCTTCTTGACAGCCACTTTCATTATGGGGTTGAGGCGTCTTTGTGGATCCCTTACCGGCTTGGCATCATCCATCAAGTGTATATGATGTTCGACTATGAGGGGACTAATCCCCTTGATGTCCGCCATAGACCAGCTAAAAGCTTGCCAATTATTTTGTAAGACCATTAAAAGGGCCTTCTCTTGCTCAAGAGCTAGAGAAGCAGATATGATGACGGGTAGGGTCTCATTCTCACCTAAATAAGCATATTTTAGGTGCGACGGCAAAAGCTTTAGTTCGAGTTTAGGAGGTGAAACAATAGATGGTAGCAATGGAGTAACTGTTTCAAACTCGAAGGATTCCATCAAAGGTTCAAATCGAGAGTACGCAACCGAGTCGGATGGTTCAACTAACTCATCCGAAAAAGCAAAAGACTCAAACTCGGGTGGTGTGTCTTCAAAATCGTATACAAAGGTGAAACACTCATAATCGTTGTCCGCCGTGAAATCAGTGTCGGATTCTAGGAAGAACGCACTAGTGGTGTCGACATTGCTGTGATCAAACATAAAATTTTCGAACTCACAGTCCTCCTCCGCGATCTCATTGATCGAGCAAACTGTTAGTGTATATGCCCTAGAAGCCATTACCGTATCATACTAGTTTTTGTATTACTTGATGGAAGCTTGGGATATTCACAGTTGTATATACAATCTTGCTCGAAATGGTAGTATGCTACTTGGTTTGTCTCTGCTTTAATATGTGCATGTGTTTCTTTTAGCATATTGCTGATATACATATTAGTAGAGCCCTTAGGATCTTTGCTTGATTACCAGCGTTGTGATGGCGCTCACACTCGTGGGAGCTGGGTAATCCATAAGCACATCCTTATACTAGTCCCTGGTCGTTGGACTATCGAGACAGGGCATCGATACTCTGGAGTAGACTAGCATATGCGCTTCTCATCCTAGCGTGGGAGACGGTCTGTCCCACAGCCGTCAGTACGTCGTACTTGAGATAGTATGGGGGTGCTCGTTAGGTTACGAGTACACTAGACAGGACTCGTCGGGAACTGTTGGTTGGTATTATACCAATCGTCAGTTATCAGTTCCCAGGTGACATGAGTACAGCTTAGTCCGCTGACTTGACACTGTCACTTCGCCTCAAGTGTGTTCCCACTACACTTTGATTACTACCCTACCACGGCTCAAACGAGTCGTGCAAACAGGTAGTTTTTGGGTGCAGTCCCGAAGCACTTGGAGGCAGTGACGGTTAGACAGGATTCGTCTCTCCCGGTATTGGGGGTTGACATCGCGCTGTGTCTAGGAGAGCCATTACACGAATAGCCCCTGCCCAGGGCAAGCGAGATATACTGGTAGGTTTCCAGTGTTATCTCAGGGTGTTCTGGGCTACACTCCGACACGACTTGTACCGCTATTAGGGGACTGACGTTCACCGCCCCCCTAGGCCCGCCATGCGATGTATCAGACGAACAGACCGGACTGTACGGAGACTGTCACATACAGGCTCAGTAGGAGTTCAGATGGGGTTCACCTCGTCAGTCTTCTTATCGACATCTACCTGGGGACCGTTACGTACAGCTAGTGCCGCTTGCGGTCTGTGGTTAAACCCACTGCCAGCGTAGTGTCGAGTCTTTAAAGTCCCATACAGAGAGCTATTCGCCTTTAGGCAAAATGAGTAGAGGTTGCATGGTTTTGCGACAGGGTTCATTCACATCCGCGCACTTGTGCACGTTTGCTGTCCGGACAGCTTATACTAGCGGGTTTTGGTTTAAGCCGGATCCTAGTATATGATTTGGGATTGGTTTTATCTCTTTTTATTCGTGTTCCTCGGATCACGAATACGGGTGCGTATGCACAGTTGCTTGAGACAGAGGGAGAGGACTTTGATTTGGGTTAATGACCTTTGTCATTTTATTAACCCTAATGCTTATGTGTGTATTATGGTTAATTGATATTAGTTTAATATAATTGTGCATGGTTATGTTTGTTGACCATTTGACCTTCTTGACCTGTTGACCTAGGTTGACACTTTGACCATCATCATTTCATTTGGAAGATGCTCTTTGATCCTTGCAATTTGCATTAAAAATGAAATGATAATGGTCATGTCTTGATTAACCATAACAATTATCTAGCTAATTATCAATTTATAATAATTCACACATATATGTGAGAATGGTTGTTTTATTCTCTGATTCTATCATTCACTTTCTCTCTCTTGTTCTTCCTCTCCCTCAAGCTCTCCCCTCTCATGTGTTGAGAAACACCTGAGCTTGAGAATAACCTCTTCTTGATAATCTTTACTCTCATCTAGGGTTTTAGGACTAGCACTCCTAGCACCCTAGTTACTTCTAGCTTGAAGTTGAAGCTAAAGGTTGAGGCTTTCGGGTGGATCCTTCTTCGACTCAAGAAGACGACAAAGGTGATCCCTTTCTACTACTCCAAGGAGCAAAGAGAGAAGGACATAAAGCCCTAGGTATAACCATTCTACCCTTAGCTAGTTTCTAGTTAGCTTTAGCTTGTTTTTGTTTAGCAAAGATCCTTCTTTGTCTAGTCCATGTTGCCTAAAGTGATAAAAATCCAATTTTTATTCCATTTTCCGCCTCCCCGCAAGCACCAGGGTGGGCAACGTGGACTTACAGTGGTATCATAGCCTAACTAAACATAAACTAGCTAGGTAGTAAAGTGTATGGAAGTTCTATAGAGAAAAATCGCAAAACCGAGTTTACAAAAACCCAAGTTTCTGTTAAAATTTTTTCTGTTCAAAATAAAATAAATCATACTCCAAAAATCATCTCAGGGTTTTGTGAAGAAAGCCACTAAAAACGATCCAGTGACTCGCTCAAAGAGCCGCGGTTCCGCGGCAATAGCAAGCTAGTGCCGCTCAACCGCGGCCGTTTTGGCTCGTCTCTGGGTCGAATTTGGTGCAGTGTTCTTCTGGCATGGTTTTGGGATTTTTAAGATGGTTTATATGTGCCCAGGTTTTCCAGAAAAGAAATTTGATTTTGGGGGCCTATAAATCCGTATTTTTGATCGAACTTCAATACACTTTGACTAAAGGGTTATATCTATGATGTTTATATGTATTGAACGTCGGCTAATCGCTATATGTCGATTAGTGGGGGTTATACATATCTGTGATCTATGTTTGATGATGGTATGTGTATATGAATGCGTTGGATTGTCGCGGGTGAATAGCCGGGGTGGATGTGAGATGAGTGTTTCTTTTTCATTCATTCATGTAACATGTAAATTGATGTAATATTATTTGTATGGCCGCACAACCGGGTCGGGGTTGTAGCCGTCATTGTATAATTCTTTTTACTGTTTTTGCTCCTAGGATAGACCCATAGAGGGGGTGCACAAACTACCGGGTATCTCGAAGTGCCGAGTGGCCTACTCACGGTGTTGAGGGAGGTTGCTTCGCTTTGGGTGCTTGGCGGGTAGTTTGCCGCACCCGTAGGGGTCTTGGGTGGGGTATTGGCTATTCACCGCGACCGTGTAATCCGCTTTTCGTTGTAGGCTCGAACGGATTCCTAGTATATCCAATGTATTCATCTGTGATCTGTAATGTCTATCATTGCTATATATTTATATATTATAACTATTTAGGCGTTGCTTATGTTTTACAGCCGCGCTAACCCAGCCCCCACTCTGTCGTTAGTTAAGTAACCTAACGGGTGATGACGGGGCCCCGTGGCGAATGCGAATGGCTTAAGCGTACGTCATATTTTGGTTGTTTTCTGCAATGGTAGGGTTAAATGATGGGACATATTAAAAGAACTAATGCAAGAAAATAAACCAAGTAAAAGTCGATTGGAACACTTTGAAAACCACTCGGTTCTTTTCAAAACTAAACTTTTAAACGTGGAGCTTGAACCACTCCTTTTAAAAGCTATCTCATTCCATCGATTATATCAGGTTCACTACGTTCACGGTTTCGCCAAAACCATTCGTAGCCCTCCGTCATTCCACATGAATGGTCAAAAGTATTCAAGCTATGTATTTTGGCCAAAGTCAAGGCATAGTGATTGGTAGCTATTGGGTATTCATGTGCAGCATAGATAGATGCGTTGGTTTGGGACAGTCGTGCTGCCATTTTGGCCAAAGTCAAGGGTAGGTATGGGTGGGTCCAAATTAACCAGGAGAATGACGGGTAGAACTTGACATGTGACTTATGATATTTTGGCCAAAGTCAAGGTCATAAGAGCATGGGGCAAAAATCCACATCGGGAGTTTCAGAAGTACTGAAACTTGCTAGCGCTGCATACCATTTGGAGTGTGATAATTCTGGTAGGATTCCTTCGGTTTTATCACGCGATGATATTTGGATCCCGATCCTACTGTGAGTATATGCTACTCCTCGGGAAAACTCTCACTTAACGATCAATGCTATAAACCTAGTAGGTGTCTAGAAAGGTGTTAGCGGGGCTACGCCCACAGGGAAAAGAGGTTACTTAATTAAGGAACTTCGCGAAAGCGTTGGAAAACCTCCCTCGAAGTACCGACACTGGCCTGGCTGAATGGTTAAGCAAGTATTGTATGGTGAGATTGATCCCGACTAATCCTTTCTTTACGGTTTGAGAAGGGATTCGAGAGACAGTGGGAGCCATCCGGTTTAGACAAACTAAAAACCACTCTAAACTTGCAAGAGCATCATGCTAAAGAGTTTCTTTTCTCTCTCCTAATTGCAGCGACCATTCAACATGACCGGACTTAAGTTATTACTAGATAAAAACATATTGACAGGGCCAAACTACAAAGATTGGCTCAGGAATGTCAAGATGACAATCACTTACGACAAGCTGGGGTATCTCCTTACCACCAAAGCTCCCCCTGTCCCAGGTCCCAAAACCAGTGTCGCGGATAGGGAAATCCGTAAGACATGGGAAATAGATTGCGTGAAGGCCAAATGCCTCGTACTTGCCTCGATGGACAACGAACATCAGAGGAGGCATGAGAATATGGACTTAGAGTCCATATTTCTTCATACAAAAGAACTGTATGGAGAGCAGTCTCGTATCGCCAGATGCGAAGTGTCGAAGAAGTTGTTTTCGGCAAGGTTGGCCGTCGGATCATCGGTAGCGGAACACGTGCTTAAGATGATTGGCTACATAGAGGAGCTCGCAGAACTTGGGACCACGTTGGAGTATGAGCTCTATACGGACTTGATTCTCCAGTCCCTTCCTTCCACGTACGCCCAGTTCATCCTGAACTTCAACTTACAGGAAAAGGAAGTTGAACTTTCAGAGCTCCTCAACATGTTGAGGAGTGCAGAGGGCACCCTACAGAAAAGTAGGGAGACATCCGCTTTGTTTATAGGAGGATCTTCCTCTTCTAGGCCTAGGGCGAAAGCCAAGGGCAAGAAGAAGAAAGCCCCCGCCAAACCAAGAGTCGGTGTCAGTAAAGTGGATACGAAGGGAAAAGGAAAAGCAACAAAGGTAGCGGGAAAACAGTGGTCACTGGAAACAGGATTGCAAGGCTTGGAAGGCCAGAACACAGGATTTGAAGCGTGTTGCGGCTTCAGTTTCAGGTGTGTATGTTATTGAAAACTGTCTATCAATAAACTCTACATCCTGGGTATTGGATACCGGATCAGGATCTCATATCTGTAATTCTTTGCAGGCGTTGAGAAAGCGTAGAGCTTTGAAGGCAGGTGACATGACCCTCAGAGTTGCAAACGGTGCTGTAACGTTTTTAAAATCGTTTCGGTGAAATTTCGAAAAACCGGTAAAATAAGGGGGTTTTCTGTAAAAAGTCAAAATGCAAATATCTTTATTATAAAATTAAATATACATATTCTAGCTATGTAATTGCTAGTATTTGGTGTTTATTGAGCCACTGCTGAAATTTCAAATTTTCTGAAAATTTTTCCGAAATTAATTATTTTAATATTATTTTAAGCCGGTAAGAAAATACATTAAATTAGCGATAAATACAAATTTAAATGGGCTAATTTTAATATTTAAAATCATGTTAATTAAAATCTAGTTGTAATATAATTTTTTAGAATTTTATTTCATGTTTTAATTGATTTATTTTATGGAAAACAAAAATATAGTTATTTTGAACTAAAACTTGCAAATATGGTATTGTGGGGGGTCTTTTTGCATAGAATTTTTTGGTAAAGTCTCTCACACTCACCCTCACTCCCCTTGGCCGGCCCCACACTATTGTAGCAGCCCAAGAATTTTATTTCCCTCTTTTTGACCTTAAATCATGTTAGAAATGGGTTAAAATAAGGTTTTTATATATAGTAAAGTAGGTGGGGGTATTATGGTAATTTGGGAGGGGCTTTGACTTGGATTCTTTTCCATAACTCCCCCACACCTCTGCCCACTCCCTCCTCAGCCGAAATTCCTGCAATAAACAGCCCTAAAATTTCCCCTCTCATTTTTCTTCTAAACTCATCAAAATTCCATTTAAACTTCACAATTTCAAGCCTATCCTTCATCCATTCTTCTTAACCTTTCTTGCATGGATTTTCGATACTAGGAGGCCATCTTTGGAGTCAAAATTTCTTGCTAGATCTCTAGATCTAGAGGTATAATTCTTACCCATTTAAATTCTTATGGTTAGATTTCTTTAAATGAGATGTTTTAGTGTTAATATTGGTGCTATTTTTATCTAGGATCTTCAAGAGAATGGTTTGAGTTAAACTAGGGTTTTTAGCACACCATTATTAAGTTAATTATTCTATTTTGCTATCTAGTGTTTTATACAAACCAAATCTAAGAGTTTAACTTGCTTTTTGGACTTCAAATTAGTGCTAATTTAGTGTTTCATGTATAGTTTGGGTTGGATTTTATTAGTTATAAAATTCAAGAAAGGGTTTGAATACAAGTTAGGGTTTTGTGAAATTGGTGTATGGTTGTGTAATGTATTAGGCTCTTATGGCTTGTTAAAACAAAGTTAGTAGCTAGTTGTTAATTGTTAGTTTAAAAATTATGATAATTACGCTAATTTGCTAACTAGCTATTTAAAATTGGTTAAATAATTGGGTTAAAAATGTAATTATGTTTTTATGACATCATTAACATTATTATGAGTGGTTTAATATCTTAGGTTATGCAAAACCAAGCTTAATTGTTGAATTGTGAATTTGCTTTAAAAGGTTTTAAAAATTGATATTCTTGCAAACTAGGATTTTGGAATTTATGCAAATTGATGAAAATAAATTATAGGAATGGTTTATATGACTTTGTTATGATATTTAGTGAATATTGTGGATGCTAGGTTCGTTTATACATCGAGTTTTGTATTAAAACGGTGATTTGTGCTTGCTAGATTTTCGGAAAAATGACTTTTTAAGTGAAATTAGGGTTTTTGTGAATTTGAAGCTATTTTATATTATAATTAGTGCTTGTAATTGTACAAATGAGTGTGTTGGGAGTTTTCTCGATGGTTTGGCGTTTGTACGCCGACGTCGAGGGTTTTTGGGTCGATTTGCGAAAGCAACCATAGGTTTTGACCTATGTGGGATTCGTGCGTCGTTTTGGTCATGAGTCGGATTTTAACGCGGTATGGTGCGTTATGATATGTAGGTACCCCATGTGGACTTCGAGACGACAAGCAGGCCCGTGGCGACGTCGGCACCGGCGAACGAAGACCAGGTGAGTAGATTTATATCTACGGGGAGAAGTCAGGTGGATGGCGTATAGCACCCCCGCAGTCCGTGGTGGTGTATACGGATGCGTATACACACCAACAATTTATTATATGTTATTTGGGATTAATAACGATGTTTAGGATGGATATCGGTGTGTTGGATTATTTTAATGTTGCGAACCCTAAGGTAGTGTTGCACTACACATACACACCTACATACTTGCATACATTCCTATTTATATGTGCTCATGGGATTCTTTATAGTTATGTGATCACATGGGTATGGGACTATGTGTTCACATACGGATCTGAGGATGATACTTGGGATTGAGCTGAGTCGATGAGATTTGTTTTGTGGTTGTGATATCGGTGATATGGCAGGATTCGTACTTAAGGTACGCCCTGGTGTTATAGCGGATCATGGGGCGGCGATACGGGTGAATAGTGTTATAAATAAAATGGTCGACATGTGATCGTGATATGAGGCATGATATGCTAGGATATTGATATTAGGCCGTATCGGGCGATGTATACCCTTGATGATGCTAGATGCTGACGGTATCGGTTTGTACGAGATTGTCGATCTGTAGTCAGATCATGAGTATATTGAGGATATTAGTATTGTACTAGACATAGGTCAGTACCCTAAACTATGATCTTGAATAAAGAGGATACCAGAGGAATGGTGTGAGGAATATGATATTGACCCGTACCCAGATTTGGGGATGCCGTACGACGGATTTACGTACGAGCTATATCTTGATGATTGATCTGCACTCTTAACTTGGGATGGCTGATGGTAGATATGGTATCGGATATGATATTATTGAGGCTGGATCACCGACTAATATATATACAGGTATGTATATGGATCGACTCAGATGTTAGGCGGTTTCCTTACCTGTAGTCCATCTTGTTAGCTTAGCCCTTTAGTTTAGTTTAGTTGTTAGATTAGATTCGATTCTTACCTATTTCAAAAACTAACGAATCGTGGGTATTTTAAAAGACAGCCCAAGGGATCCTACGGATATTTCCAAAGACGTATATTTTTATAAAAACACCGTAGCCCCTATTTTCAAAACCCCATGATTCGTGTTATTTCAAATGGCACCATTTGTAGGACTTATATTAGATTAATGCAGGTTAGTTACAGTTGCGTCTAGTATTCAGCTCCCGCTTATTATTGTGGTTCGCTTCGCATCGCATACTTATGTTATAATTTCATATTTCAATGTTGATATCATATTGTTAGGATACCAGCACCATTACCGATGATGCGTATGTACCACGTGCACTTACTTGCCGGCTCACACACATCTTCATCGGTAATTGCCATGTCACGTACACCTTAGAAAATATCATTGCTTGATTTAGCTTGTTAGTTAGTAATTTGACATGATATTAGTGTGCCTGCCTTATATGCCAGCTTAACATTGTAGTTATTACTTGTCACTTCATGCATACTGTTATTCATTGTTATGCCTATATTCATGGTTTTTACATGCTATTGATGATTTGGATTCGGATTTCCATGAAATTTTCTGGATTTGGGGGGAAAACCGCAAAACTTATATAAACTGATTTCTCTCTTTTTAAATAAAAAGTGCGGTTTTTCCCATGATGTATGAGTCGTCCACCATGAGTTTGCTGATGGATTTCGAGACCCGATTCGATGAGACGGATGAACCGTTTCGGGTACATGGTGGACCCGGTAAGGTACCCCGGGGCAAGAAGCGCGTGATGATAACGATGTGAGCCTGGCAGGGGAGCACTACCTACCGGGGATTTTACCCGACGCGTCGGATATCCGGAGGATACCGTCGTGGTCTTGAGATGGATGGTAGGGGCCGGTCTGGACTGACGGCGCCCTAGATATTGTGATTGAGACATTGAGATTTCGAGATATTGAGGTACAGAGACTGTGAAACAGAGATACCGAGATATTGGGATTACGTTTTGTGCCGATGCTAGGCACTGTTTTATGCTGATTTCATTATGATACCTCATTTTAAAAATACAATGGAAATCTCACTAAATTATGAAAACGGTTCTTCATTTACTTGTATTCTGTTTTCATGCATTCATACCTCATTCTTATGATATATTGCTACTTGAGGCACTGACACGGGCACATGAGATTACACTCGGGTTAGATATTTACCCTAGCCTTGTTATAGGCTACGTGTTATTCTTATATTTGAGGATATATTATGATCATTGACCTAGGTTGCGTTATTTATGTGATTTCTGTGCGTAGATATTTTTCTATTTACGAGTTGGCAACTCACCCCCGTTGTGCCCCAGTTTCTTGCAGGTTTGCCGTACAGATTTCTTTACGGCTTGCGGGCATAGTTTCCTTCGGGTGATTTGGTAGTAAATGGGTTTACTTGTATCGTACCCCTATTTTATATCTTGTATATTATTATTCTGTTGTATCTAGAAGTTCCATCAACCAAACATGTATTTATTTGAGATAGAGACCAGTGATGTTTATTCTTTCGACCTTAGAGTCGCGCGTTGTATTTCTGTGGTTTTCTTGTGGTTTTTGAGTTTCCTTTTGAATTTTGATCCTCGCCCTTGGCGTTGTATATTATATTGCTTGTGTGGTTGTGACCGTCGATTGACGAACAGCTAGCTCCCGCTTGGGGATGCCTTTTATTGATTTCGTATACGATTTGTGTTGTATCGCATTTGGGGGCCAGTATTTACAAAGGAGACTCTGCCGAAATTTTCGGGAAATTTTTGATGTTTTTAAAACCGCCTAATTCGGCTTATGCTATTGAAACTACTTGCTTTAAGTTGGTTTTTCCTGCACTCTACATCTTTCTTGGTTTGGATTTCTGGGTTTTCAGTTTACTTAGATTACGTACGCCTCGAGACGTTCGTAGTTTAAGTGCCGGTCATGTTCCGTACTTTCGGCTCGTGACAAAGTTGGTATCAGAGCGTTAGGTTTTACCTTCGGAGCGTAGGATGACCCTTGGTTGATGGAATAGGTGACTAAAGTAGAGTGACGTACCGTGGGTATGTTCCGCGGCATATTTACGATACGCTACTCCACTTAAGAAGCCTTAGGATGTACATTTCTTTGCTCAGTATTATATTCATTCCGATCTAGCCTCATCAGTACCAGTTATGGTTTTGCTGCCACGATTACGGGCAGGGAGAGCTACGGCTAGAGTTGCGGTCAGCACGAGCTCGTCACGAACGAGGACTGACCAGGGCAAAATTCCGGCGACACTCGATTGCGGAGATGTGTCTTTTTACTGTGTTTCCGCGCCATGAGCGTTTGGCGGATCGCCTTTATGAGATTTCTCGGATGTGCCGATCAGTATCAGAGGATTGGGCCATTGACAGAGGCCAGCCAGATTTTGATGACCGTTGGTGTGTTGCTTATTCATGATGGTCGAGGCACTGTTCAGCGTGCAGACGAGCGAGCCAGTTATTGCTGCGAACGACGAGATATTGCCCAAGATGCTGGCGTTAGTGCAGAATGAGTTGTACTAAGAGATGATAGAAGGTCGCTAGTCATCGAGGATGAATGACTAGGACATGTGGATCGTTCGCCTACCCCGATGCGAGGTCATCAGATAGATTGATTCCAGCTAGAGACGACTTCACGCAGAGACATTGGGGGTCGACAGAGACGATCGAATGTCAGAAACCTATTATTCCAAGTTTAAAGTAGTCGGAAAGACATGCAGGCAATTCTATGGTCCCTCTAGAAGAATGAAACCCTAACTCGACTTAATGACCGTGTGAAAGCCTTTGAACCTTCGGGTTTGCGGCAGTTCTACGGCGCCATTAGTGAGGCTTGGGTTTGCCCTTCTACGGCTGGACCACCGATGCTGTGGTATGTACTCGATACTATTAAACGGTGCCCAAGATGTTGAGCTCTTGGGGGATTATAAGGTTTTGACGACTCGATCGGATGGCTCGACTTAATTCGGATGCTAGGTGGTGAGATGCATTTCTTGGGAGACTCCAGATACGAGGATAGCCGTTGGAGCTCAGTCCATGCAGCCGCGACGAGACGAGCCCAAAGAAGACGACATTAGAGGAAAGTGAAGTAAGAGGTTCGTACCAGATCTAGATGAGATGACGTTCCACTCCGCCGATATCAGAGATGCGATGCGCATGCCGAGGCATGGTACTTGGATTTACCTTCCAGAAGGAGTCGTGATGAGTATGCAGCCGTTCTGGAACGAGAACAGATCTAGTAAGGAACGATGACTTTCGGACAGTTCGGCAGAGGCGAGATTTGGGAGAGACCTCGACAGGAACTTTCTGGGACAAATTACGAGAAGTCTTAGACCCAGGAGTGGTCGTGTTACGCACACCAGCAGGCCAGAGTTCATGATCATCGACGAGACGTCCCACTAGTGACCGCGTCAGTTGGTCCGAGATTCTTAGAGGATGCACTTGAGCTGTACTATTCCGCAATTATTTATTTCGATGTTTTGGGTGATTGATTCGCATGATTTGATTTTGATGATAGAGGATTTACGATCTTTGCACAGTGTTGCACTTGATATCGTTTTCGTGCTTGGTTTCACATGTTTGCGATTTTACGGTTTTAGACATTTGAGTTGATTTTGTGCGTATATACACACACGATTTGGTTTTTGCACGCGGTATAGTTCATATATACTTGTAGTGCAGTGTTACGTATGTTGTGCATTTAGATGCCCTGGACTTTGATTTCGATGGTGATGTTCGATATTTGTTTTGTGCACCTTGTGCACCTGATTTGATTTTACGCATATTCGGCACTTGATATTGGATTTCATGATTTCGTGCACGATGGATGCACCTGATTTGGATTTTCGTGCATGTTGGGCGCATGTTTTGAAGTGTGATTTTGGTGCACACCAGATGCACTAAATCGAGATTTTTCGTGCATGTCAGATGCACCTTATTTTGCTGTCAAGCACACATGTTGCCTATGACAGATGTTTCGTGCACACCCGATGCACTTAGATGTTGGTTCTGTGCATATGTATGGCACATATTTGGATTTTGATTTCCGTGCGTACAAGACGCACGTAGTATTCATACGCGTATTTTGGGGATTGATTTTTCTTATAGAGCAGTAAGTTTTTATGATATTACTAAGTGTTTTCGTACCGAGCAGGACTAGTCAGAGGACAGTACCTGAATATATTTTAAATGTATAATTTCGAGTTATATCATATTGGTTTTGCTTTGGATTTGGTATTGATGCCTTCCCCATGACTCCGATGATTGCGGGATGCTTGACGGAGTTCTGATTTGAGTTATATGCTCATTTTTCATGCGCATGCGTTGCGCTACGATTTGTTTTATGTATTTATGATTTCGGAGCCCCGGCGATTTGATTGTTTTGGCTGAAATATTTTAGTATTTGGGGGAAGTTTTAATTTAAATTCGGGGACCGAATTTCTTTAAGGGGGGAAGATTGTAACGTTTTGAAAATCGTTTCGGTGAAATTTCGAAAAAACGGTAAAATTAGGGGGTTTTCTGTAAAAAGTCAAAATGCAAATATCTTTATTATTAAATTAAATATACATATTCTAGCTATGTAATTGCTAGTATTTGGTGTTTATTGAGCCACTGCTGAAATTTCAAATTTTCTGAAAATTTTTCCGAAATTAATTATTTTAATATTATTTTAAGCCGGTAAGAAAATACATTAAATTAGCGATAAATACAAATTTAAATGGGCTAATTTTAATCCTTAAAATCATGTTAATTAAAATCTAGTTGTAATATAATTTTTTAGTATTTTATTTCAAGTTTTAATTGATTTATTTTATGGAAAACAAAAATATAGTTATTTTGAACTAAAACTTGCAAATATGGTATTGTGGGGGGTCTTTTTGCATAGAATTTTTTTGTAAAGTCTCTCACACTCACCCTCACTCCCCTTGGCCGGCCCCAAAATATTATAGCAGCCCAAGAATTTTATTTCCCTCTTTTTGACCTTAAATCATGTGAGAAATGGGTTAAAATAAGGTTTTTATATATAGTAAAGTAGGTGGGGGTATTATGGTAATTTGGGAGGGGCTTTGACTTGGATTCTTTTCCACAACTCCCCCACACCTCTCCCCACTCCCTCCTCAGCCGAAATTCCTGCAATAAACAGCCCCAAAATTTCCCCTCTCATTTTTCTTCTAAACTCATCAAAATTCCATCAAAATTCCATTTAAACTTCAGAATTTCAAGCCAATCCTTCATCCATTCTTCTTAACCTTTCTTGCATGGATTTTGGATGCTAGGAGGCCATCTTTGGAGTCAAAATTTCTTGCTAGATCTCTAGATCTAGAGGTATAATTCTTACCCATTTAAATTCTTATGGTTAGATTTCTTTAAATGAGTTGTTTTAGTGTTAATATTGGTGCTATTTTTATTTAGGATCTTCAAGAGAATGGTTTGAGTTAAACTAGGCTTTTTAGCACACCATTATTAAGTTAATTATTCTATTTTGCTATCTAGTGTTTTATACAAACCAAATCTAAGAGTTTAACTTGCTTTTTGGGCTTCAAATTAGTGCTAATTTAGTGTTTCATGTATAGTTTGGGTTGGATTTTGTTAGTTATAAAATTCAAGAAAGGATTTGAATGCAAGTTAGGGTTTTGTGAAATTGGTGTATGGTTGTGTAATGTATTAGGCTCTTATGGCTTGTTAAAACAAAGTTAGTAGCTAGTTGTTAATTGTTAGTTTAAAAATTATGATAATTACGCTAATTTGCTAACTAGCTATTTAAAATTGGTTAAATAATTGGGTTAAAAATGTAATTATGTTTTTATGACATCATTAACATTATTATGAGTGGTTTAATATCTTAGGTTATGCAAAACCAAGCTTAATTGTTGAATTGTGAATTTTGCTTTAAAAGGTGTTAAAAATTGATATTTTTGCAAACTAGGATTTTGGAATTTATGCAAATTGATGAAAATAAATTATAGGAATGGTTTATATGACTTTGTTATGATATTTAGTGAATATTGTGGATGCTAGGTTCGTTTATACATCGAGTTTTGTACTAAAACGGTGATTTGTGCTTGCTAGATTTTCGGAAAAATGACTTTTTAAGTGAAATTGGGGTTTTTGTGAATTTGAAGCTATTTTATATTATAATTAGTGCTTGTAATTGTACAAATGAGTGTGTTGGGAGTTTTCTCGATGGTTTGGCGTTTGTACGCCGACGTCGAGGGTTTTTGGGTCGATTTGCGAAAGCAACCATAGGTTTTGACCTATGTGGGATTCGTGCGTCGTTTTGGTCATGAGTCGGATTTTAATGAGGTATGGTGCGTTATGATATGTAGGTACCCCATGTGGACTTCGAGACGACAAGCAAGCGCGTGGCGACGTCGGCACCGGCGAACGAAGACCAGGTGAGTAGATTTATATCTACGGGGAGAAGTCGGGTGGATGGCGTATAGCACCCCCGCAGTCCGTGGTGGTGTATACGGAGGCGTATACACACCAACAATTTATTATATGTTATTTGGGATTATTAACGATGTTTAGGATGGATATTGGTGTGTTGGATTATTTTAATGTTGCGAACCCTCGGGTAGTGTTGCACTACACATACACACCTACATACTTGCATACATTCCTATTTATATGTGCTCATGGGATTCTTTATAGTCATGTGATCACATGGGTATGGGACTATGTGTTCACATACGGATTTGAGGATGATACTTGGGATTGAGCTGAGTCGATGAGATTTGTTTTGTGGTTGTGATATCGGTGATATGGCAGGATTCGTACTTAAGGTACGCCTTGGTGTTATAGCGGATCTTGGGGCGGCGATACGGGTGAATAGTGTTATAAATAAAATGGTCGACATGTGATCGTGATATGAGGCATGATATGCTAGGATATTGATATTAGGCCGTATCGGGCGATGTATACCCTTGATGATGCTATGTGCTGACGGTATCGGTTTGTACGAGATTGTCGATCTGTAGTCAGATCATGAGTATATTGAGGATATTAGTATTGTACTAGACATAGGTCAGTACCCTAGACTATGATCTTGAATAAAGAGGATACAGAGGAATGGTGTGAGGAATATGATATTGACCCTTACCCAGATTTGGGGATGCCGTACGACGGATTTACGTACGAGCTATATCTTGATGATTGATCCGCACTCTTGACTTGCGATGGCTGATTGTAGATATGGTATCGGATATGATATTATTGAGGCGGGATCACCGACTAATATATATACAGGTATGTATATGGATCGACTCAGATGTTAGGCGGTTTCCTTAACTGTAGTCCATCTTGTTAGCTTAGCCCTTTAGTTTAGTTTAGTTGTTAGATTAGATTCGATTCTTACCTATTTCAAAAACTAACGAATCGTGGGTATTTTAAAAGACAGCCCAAGGGATCCTACGGATATTTCAAAAGACGTATCTTTTTATAAAAACACCGTAGCCCCTATTTTCAAAACCCCATGATTCGTGTTATTTCAAAAGGCACCATTTGTAGGACTTATATTAGATTAATGCAGGTTAGTTACAGTTGCGTCTAGTATTCAGCTCCCGCTTATTATTGTGGTTCGCTTCGCATCGCATACTTATGTTATAATTTCTTATTGCAATGTTGATATCATATTGTTAGGATACCAGCACCATTACCGATGATGCGTATGTACCACGTACACTTACTTGCCGGCTCACACACATCTTCATCGGTAATTGCCATGTCACGTACACCTTAGAAAATATTATTGCTTGACTTAGCTTGTTAGTTAGTAATTTGACATGATATTAGTGTGCCTGCCTTATATGCCAGCTTAACATTGTAGTTATTACTTGTCACTTCATGCATACTGTTATTCCTTGTTATGCCTATATTCATGGTTTTTACATGCTATTGATGATTTGGATTCGGATTTCCATGAAATTTTCTAGATTTGGGGGGAAAACCGCAAAACTTATATAAACAGATTTCTCTCTTTTTAAATAAAAAGTGCGGTTTTTCCCATGATGTATGAGTCGTCCACCATGAGTTTGCTGATGGATTTCGAGACCCGATTCGAGGAGACGGAAGAACCGTTTCGGGTACATGGTAGACCCGGTAAGGTACCCCGGGGCAAGAAGCGCGTGATGATGACGATGTGAGCCTGGCAGGGGAGCACTACCTACCGGTGATTTTACCCAACGCGTCGGATATCCGGAGGATACCGTCGTGGTCTTGAGATGGATGGTTGGGGCCGGTCTGGACTAACGGCGCCCTAGATATTGTGATTGAGACATTGAGATTTCAAGATATAGAGGTACAGAGACTGTGAAACAGAGATATCGAGATATTGGGATTACGTTTTGTGCCGATGCTAGGCACTGTTTTATGCTGATTTCATTATGATACCTCATTTTAAAAATACAAATGAAATCTCACTAAATTATGAAAACGGTTCTTCATTTACTTGTATTCTGTTTTCATGCATTCATACCTCATTCATATGATATATTGCTACTTGAGGCACTGACACGGGCACCTGAGATTACACTCGGGTTAGATATTTACCCTAGCCTTGTTATAGGCTACGTGTTATTCTTATATTTGAGGATATATTATGATCATTGACCTAGATTGCGTTATTTATGCGATTTCTGTGCGTAGATATTTTTCTATTCACGAGTTGGCAACTCACCCCTGTTGTGCCCCAGTTTCTTGCTGGTTTGCCGTAAAGGTTTCTTTACGGCTTGCGGGCATAGTTTCCTTCGGGTGATTTGCTAGTAGGTGGGTTTACTTGTATCGTACCCCCATTTTATATCTTGTATATTATTATTCTGTTGTATCTAGAAGTTCCATCTACCAAACATGTATTTATTTGAGATAGAGACCAGTGTTGTTTATTCTTTCGACCTCAGAGTCGCGCCTTGTATTTCTGTGGTTTTCTTGTGGTTTTTGAGTTTCCTTTTGAATTTTGATCCTCGCCCTTAGCGTTGTATATTATATTGCTTGTGTGGTTGTGACCGTCGATTGACGAAGAGCTAGCTCCCGCTTGGGGATGCCTTTTTATTGATTTCGTATACTATTCATGTTGTATCCCATTTGGGGGCCAGTATTTACAAAGGAGACTGCCGAAATTTTCGGGAAATTTTTGATGTTTTTAAAACCGCCTAATTCGGCTTATGCTATTGAAGCTACTTGCTTTAAGTTGGTTTTTCCTGCACTCTACATCTTTCTTGGTTTGGATTTCTGGGTTTTCGGTTTACTTAGATTACGTACGCCTCGAGACGTTCGTAGTTTAAGTGCCGGTCATGTTCCGTACTTTCGGGTCGTGACAGGTGCTAGCATGGATGCTGAGGCCGTGGGGGACTATCACCTGGGACTGTCAGATGGACACTTTTTGATTTTGCGTAGTTGTTATTATGTACCAAATGCAACCTGTAATATCATTTCTGTATCTTTATTATCTAAAGAAGGTTATGAATTTGCATTTGTAAGTAATGTAGTGAACATTCACCTTAATCAAGTTTTGATTGGGTCAGGTACATTGAACAACGCTATATACGTATTAAACCAACCACAGATTTTCAATGTCCAGAATACACACAAAAGAAAGTCTCCAGAAATCAATAAAACTTTCTTATGGCATTGCAGACTGGGTCACATCAATGAGAGAAGGTTGACTAAGTTACAAACAGAAGGATATTTGGATCCGTTCGAATATCAATCGTATGCAACTTGTCAATCCTGTCTCAAAGGAAAGATGACAAAGACTCCGTTCACTGGACACGGAGTAAGAGCGAGCGAGCTCTTGGGACTCGTACACAGTGACGTGTGCGGTCTAATGTCTACACATGCACGAAGCGGTTATTCTTACTTCATTACATTTACGGATGACTTTTCAAGGTACGGTTATGTCTTCTTAATGAAACATAAATCCGAGGCTTTTGAAAAATTCCAGGAATATAAGAATGAAGTAGAAAAACAAACAGGCAAAAGTATCAAGGCACTGAGATCTGATCGAGGTGGTGAATACTTGAGTGCCGAGTTCTTGGGTTACTTAAAAGAGAATGGAATTCTCTCTCAGCTTACTCCTCCATACACTCCGCAACATAACGGTGTATCGGAGAGACGGAACCGAACCCTATTGGATATGGTACGGTCCATGATGAGTAATGCTGAGTTGCCGCGATCGTTCGGGGGATATGTGCTAGAATCAGCTGCATACCTTTTGAACCGAGTTCCCACTAAGACTGTGCCTACTACACCATATCAGATGTAGTGTGGGAAGAGACCCTATCTTAATCACATTAAGACATGGGGATGTCCAGCTTTTATAAAAAAACAGCATGCGGACAAGCTCGAGGCACGCTCAGTACAGTGCAAATTTGTGGGATATCCAAAGAACTCCAAGGGATATTTCTTCTATTGCGAAGAGGAACAAAAGATTTTTGTTTCTCGCCATGCCCACTTTCTAGAACACCAGTTCATAGAAAAAGAAATAAGTGGGAGCGCAATAGAACTGGAAGAAATTCCAGAACCACGAGCTACTACTGAAAGCTTAGTAGAACCAGAGGGTTCGAAAGATCAGGACATTCCCACGCCACTCCGCAGGAGTAGTAGGCAGTCTCATCCGCCCGAGAGATACTACGGTTTTCTCATTGACGGGGATAGAGAGGATTGCATCATAGATTGTGATGAACCTACTAGCTTCCAGCACGCCATTCAGAGCGTCGACTCGGTAGAATGGCTGGATGCAATGCGAACCGAAATGGAGTCCATGTACACCAACAAAGTATGGACGTTGGACATTGCTCCAGATGGGGTAAAACCCGTAGGATGCAAGTGGATCTTCAAAAGGAAGATTGGTGTAGATAGACAGGTTGAGACCTATAAAGCTAGACTGGTTGCAAAGGGTTTTCGTCAGCGACCTGGTTTGGACTATGACGAAACCTTTTCTCCAGTAGCTATGCTGAAATCCATTCGGATCCTTCTTGCCATTCCTGCCTTCCACCATTATGAAATTTGGCAGATGGACGTAAAGACCGCTTTTCTAAATGGACATTTAGAGGGGTGTGTCTATATGGAACAGCCAGAGGGTTTCATTCAGAGTGGGAGCAGCGGAAAGGTGTGCAAGTTGCTTAAGTCCATTTATGGACTGAAGCAGGCATCGCGGAGTTGGAACATCTATTTTGATGAGACGGTCAAGGAATTTGGCTTTATCAAAAATCCAGATGAACCATGCATCTATTGTAGATTTGTAGCGAGAACTGTAGTATTCCTCGTTTTATACATGGATGACATTCTCTTAATAGGAAATGACATTCCTATGCTACAATCTGTCAAGGGGTTGTTGTCACACAGGTTCTCCATGAAAGACCTGGGTGATGCCTCATACATTCTGGGTATCCGGATCTACCGTGACAGATCCAAGAGGATATTAGGACTTTCACAGCCCAGGTACATCGACACCATACTGAAGAGATTCAGTATGGAAGATTCCAAGAGCGGTAATCTACCGGCTTGTCACGGGATCACCCTCTCCAAAGTGATGTCTCCCAAGACTGATTTGGAGAGGGATCGCATGTCTATTATACCCTACGCTTCTGCGGTAGGCTCTATAATGTATGCGATGTTGTGTACCAGACCAGATGTGGCTTATGCACTGAGTGTGGTAAGCAGGTATCAGTCAAACCATGGGGAGAAACATTGGATAGCGGTAAAGAACATTCTCAAGTATCTGAGAAGGACTAAGGAGATGTTCTTGGTGTATGGCGGAAAAGACCTCCAGATTGAAGCCTTTGCTGACTCCAGCTTCCAGAGTGACAAGGATGATTCCAAGTCCATGTCGGGTTTTGTCTTTACCCTCAATGGAGGGGCGGTGTGTTGGAAGAGCTCCAAACAGGAAACCGTTGCTGACTCGACTATGGAAGCGGAATACATCGCTGCATCTGATGCTGCAAAAGAAGCTGTCTGGATGAGGAAGTTCTTGAAAGAACTTCAGGTGGTTCCGTCCATTGTTAACCCAATACCTCTGTATTGCGACAACAACGGGGCTATAGCTTTAGCGAAGGAACCCAGGTCCCATCAGAAATCTAGACACATCTTGAGGCGGTATCAGCTGATCAGGGAGATCGTGGATCGCCAGGAGATCGAGATTCGGAGGGTTGCTTCAGAAGATAACACTGCAGATCCATTCTCCAAGGCCTTGCCCCAGACTCAGTTCGAGCGGCTGATCGAGATGATTGGTCTTCGATACGCCAGTACATGGCCTTAGAGCAAGTGGGAGATTGTTAGTGTATATGCCCTAGAGGCCATTACTGTATCATACTAGTTTGTATATTACTTGATGGAAGCTTGGGATATTCACAGTTGTATATACAATCTTGCTCGAAATGGTAGTATGCTACTTGGTTTGTCTCTGCTTTAATATGTGCATTTGTTTCTTTTAGCATATTGCTGATATACATATTAGTAGAGCCCTTAGGATCTTTGCTTGATTACCAGCGTTGTGATGGCGCTCACACTCGTGGGAGCTGGGTAATCCATAAGCACATCCTTATACTGGTCCCTGGTCGTTGGACTATCGAGACAGGGCATCGATACTCCAGAGTAGACTAGCGTAAGCGCTTCTCATCCCAGCGTGGGAGACGGTCTGTCCCACAGCCGTCAGTACGTCGTACTTGAGATAGTATGCGGGTGCTCGTTAGGTTATGAATACACTGGACAGGACTCGTCGGGAACTGTTGGTTGGTATTATACCTATCGTCAGTTATCAGTTCCCAGGTGACATGAGTACAGCTTAGTCCGCTGACTTGACACTGTCACTTCGCCTCAAGTGTGTTCCCACTGCACTTTGATTACTACACTACCACGGCTCAAAGGAGTCGTGCAAACAGGTAGTTTTTGGGTGCAGTCCCGAAGCACTTGGAGGAAGAGACGGTTAGACAGGATTCGTCTCTCCCGGTATTGGGGGTTGACATCGCGCTGTGTCTAGGAGAGCCATTACACGAGTAGTCCCTGGCCAGGGCAAGTGAGATATACTGGTAGGTTTCCAATGTTATCTCAGGGTGTTCTGGGCTACACTCCGACACGACTTGTACCGCTATTAGGGGACTGACGTTCACCGCCCCCTAGGCCCGCCATGCGATGTATCAGACGAACAGACCGGACTGTACGTAGACTATCACATACAGGCTCAGTAGGAGTTCAGATGGGGTTCACCTCGTCAGTCTTCTTATCGAAATCTACCTGGGGACCGTTACGTACAGCTAGTGCCGCTTGTGGTCTATGGTTAAACCCACTGCCAGCGTAGTGTCGAGTCTTTAGAGTCCCACACAGAGAGCTATTCGCCTTTAGGCAAATTGAGTAGAGGTCGCATGGTTTTGCGACAGGGTTTGTTCACATCCGCGCACTTGTGCACGTTTGCTGTCCGGACAGCTTATACTAGCGGGCTTGGTTTAAGCCGGATCCTAGTATATGATTTGGGATTGGTTTTATCTCTTTGTATTCGTGTTTCTCGGATCACGAATACGGGTGCGTATGCACAGTTGCTTGAGACAGAGGGAGAGGACTTTGATTAGGGTTAATGACCTTTGTCATTTTATTAACCCTAATGCTTATGTGTGTATTATGGTTAATTGATATTAGTTTAATATAATTGTGCATGGTTATAGTTGTTGACCATTTGACCTTCTTGACTTGTTGACCTAGGTTGACACTTTGACCATCATCATTTCATTTAGAAGATGCTCTTTGATCCTTGCAATTTGCATTAAAAATGAAATGATAATGGTCATGTCTTGATTAACCATGACAATTATCTAGCTAATTATCAATTTATAATAATTCACACATATATATGAGAATGGTTTTTTTATTCTCTGATTCTATCATTCACTTTCTCTCTCTTGTTCTTCCTCTCCCTCAAGCTCTTCCCTCTCATGTGTTGAGAAACACTTGAGCTTGAGAAAAACCTCTTCTTGATAATCTTTACTCTCATCTAGGGTTTTAGGACTAGCACTCCTAGGACCCTAGTTACTTCTAGCTTGAAGTTGAAGCTAAAGGTTGAGGCTTGCGGGTGGATCCTTCTTCGACTCAAGAAGACGACAAAGGTGATCCCTTTCTACTACTCCAAGGAGCAAGGAGAGAAGGACATAAAGCCCTAGGTATAACCATTCTACCCTTAGCTAGTTTCTAGTTAGCTTTAGCTTGTTTTTGTTTAGCAAAGATCCTTCTTTGTCTAGTCCATGTTGCCTAAAGTGATAAAAATCCGATTTTTATTCCGTTTTCCGCCTCCCCGCAAGCACCGGGGTGGGCAACGTGGACTTACACAAACATCAAGTACGCTAGAATTAGGCTCGCAAGGCTGATTTCCCAACTTAAAAATGTTTAGTTCAATTGTCATGTTGCCAAAAGATAGATTCATTAAACCGTTACGACAATTGATCACCGCGTTAGAAATCGTAAGGAATGGTCGACCAAGTATCACCGGAATTTGACTCCGGGGGTTAGCGACACGTTGTGTATCCATAATAATAAAGTCAACGGGGAAAATGAAATCCCCTACTCTAATTAACACATCCTCCTATTCTCCCCTAGGATGGGTGATTGATCGGTCGGCCATTTGGAGAGTACAATGAGTGGGCTTAAGCTCTCCAACGCCTAATTGCTCGTACACCGAATAAGGTAGCAAATTGATACTAGTACCAAGATCTAATAGTGCTCTATTGATGTTCTTGCCCCCAATTGTTATTGAAATAGTAGGTCAACCGGGGTCCTTGTGCTTTTGGGGTAAAGATTGGACAAGAGCATCGCTAACAACATTAGCCACGAAAACTTTTTTCGGTACTTATGACTTCCTCTTTTTGGTGCATAAGTCCTTTAAGATTTTTGCATATGAAGCAACTTGTTGGATTGCATCCAAGAGAGGGATATTTATGCAAACCTGTTTGAACAACTCTACAATCTTCTCCATCTGTGGAGTTGGTTTATTGGATCTCAACCGGTTTGGAAAAGAAAATTTTGAAAAGTTGTTGAATCCAATTTTTGCGGATCAGATTGTTGAGTTGGAACGGAACCCCGTGTAGATGTGTTCATGTGAGAAGTGGGTCCGTTCGAGCTAGAAGAAGTAGAGCCGTGTGAAGGATGGAGATAGGCTCTAACGAAGAAGAAGAAGAAGGTTAAGAAGATGAAGAAGGACCACCGGTAGGGGTATCATGGTTAATACCCACATTATTTTGCAAAATTCTTTCGGATCTCAATATGGTCACAGCATTTACGATATGATTCTGCTGTTCATATGCAACGTGTGCGTGACCGGGATTTGGCAGTGGTTGAGATGGAAGCTTTCCTTTTTCTTGCCCTTTCAACGCAGCATTTAGTTGTGCAATTTGTGCCTCAATAGATTTGATGCTTTGATCGTGTGAGACACTGTTTTGCACCAAAGATTTAATAGAAGTTTCTAACCTTGCTGCGGATTGTGTAGATTGCTTTAGGAACGCATCTAGACTTCATTCGAGCGAGCTAACCTTGTTATTCTGAGGTGGAACAAAATTGTTTGGCGGGTAAGAAGTGTTTGGCACAAAATTGTTCACTTGATTAGGGTAAGGTTGCTGTTGGAAAGGTTGTTGAAATTGAGTTTGTGGAGGTGCTTGTTGTTGTGGAGGAGGAGGCCTTTGAAAATTGTTGTTTCCTTGGAATTGTTGATTTTGGTTCCAAGCGAAATTTGGGTGACTCTTCCAACCCAGATTGTATGTCGAAGAGTATGGATCATTTCTTTGTCGTTGCTGAAAGGCAGCATTGACTTGATCATGTCCTTGAGTAGATGCAGCGTAAGGACACTCTTCGGTGAGATGCGATGGATCCGAATAACAAGCACAAATAGTTCATGGACGCACAACAGGGGCAGGAGAAGGTGATGAGATTTTGGTCTCAATCGCTTCTAGCTTTTTTGTAAGAGCGGCCAACTCGGCCTTCATAGCAATCGACATATCTAAATGATGTATGCCTGCCCTAGGTTGACCAATAGAAGAAGATGATGATGTGGTCTTGGTGCTCTCATACTGAATTGTTTGTTCATTAAGGTCCTCAAGAAACTGCCACGCTTCCTCACTAGATTTGGTTAGAAAGTGACCTTGACAAATGGTTTCTAGCAACTGTTTTCTTGCCGGGTTCAATCCCTCGTATAATGTTTGGCAAAGTTGCCAACTTTCGATCCCATGGTGAGGGCATTGAACGAGTAGGTCTTTGAATCTTTCAAAACACTTCCAAAATGGTTCGTAAGGAAGCTGTGAAAATTATATAATCTCTTTACGGATTCTAGCAGTTTTGTGATGAGGATAAAACGTTTTAAGAAAGGCTTTCACAAACTCTTCCCAATTCTTAATGGAATGCGATGCGGTGCTGTATAGCCACTTCTCGGCTAAGTCACATAAGGTGAAAGGAATGACCCTTATACTTATAGCATCGTCGGATAATTGGGTTGTTTTCATCATAGCGCAAACGTTTTTGAATTTGTTGAGAAAGATATATGCATCTTCGGATTCCAAACCGTGAAACAAGTGTAGCATATTGATGAAGTGGGGTTTGATCTCAAAATTGTCCCCATTTGCCGGTGGGAGGGAAAGACAAGTAGGTAGGGCGGTGCGGATGGGGTAGAAAAGATCCTGGAGCGCGACTCGTGTGGGCGCTTCAACAGGCGGGTGATTCGGGTTATTCGCACCTAACGGAGGTGGAATCATTCCCGTCGGTAAGGTGTTGTTAGGATTGTATCCCGACATACCTTTGGAAGAAGAATGTGACGGTGAAAGTGAAGAAGTGGAAAGGATTTCGACTTCGGAGTCGAAAGGTTCGTCGGTCGGTACCAACGAAACACGGACTAATCGGGCGCTAGTGTCCCTAATCCAACCGGACATACACTAAAGGGGTAGTGTAGTCAAAAAGCGAAAGACAGAATGTGGAGGAAAGAGAACGTCAATGAGAAAAAGTGGTATAAGTGGAGTGCAAAGATTTCTTTAGCGACAAGTTGCAAGTTTTGAAAAGATTTTTTCCTTTTTTATGTGAGATTTTTGCAAAAAGATTTTTGAAAAGAGACTTTTGACAGAAATGCAATTAACCACAAATGCACAATCTGGCCTAGATATAAGGTCACCTAGGTCAGCTAGACAGCTTCTAACTGTTCCGAAGAGCTAAAGATAGGACCTCAAACCTCCTCTTCACCATCAATTGCGGCCAGGTAAGTGCCAGGTACGTGGGAAGGAACCACAGTAGTGGGCCTAATTAAAAACTACTAGCCTTTGACACACTTGCCTAGGCACCGCAAAGTCAGGTTAAGATAAACGGCCGATGCCTATAACTAGTCCTCTGTCCTATTGAGCGCGACGTTCTTAGGGCTGAGTCTAGTATTTTTTAATTAACAGTGGTCAATGCAAATGCTTTAAGTGATTTCCGGGGTCCTAGGAAGGGTGATGAAATCCCCACCCAATCTGAATTGGTCAAAAGCCCCTTAAAGTCCGATTAAAATATGCAAAGCAGTAAATCACTTGCAATCAATTATTTTAAAGCACGACGCAAAGAATCCTGCAGAAAATCAATTATTCGAAGGGGGAAGAAGATTTTTAGCGCAAAGAATCCTGCAGAAAATTTGGCAAAAGATATATGAGGGTTGGCAGAAGAGGGGAAAAGGAAACAAACAGAGAAAATTTCGCGCACTGAAGAGGCAAGGGGACCGCGGTTCCGCCACAAACACGACCTTAATGCCGCGGTTTAGCGGTGGGATGAAGAGATCAGGTCCTGAGAAAATTTCTACTGCTCTGTTGTTGAACTTGACCTCTGTTCTGATGTACCTTTTTCTGTTTCGCACTCTGGATTTTTCCAGATCCATCGATCCTGCAACGATTCACACGAATAACCCTTCAAACAATAAAAGATGATAGAATTTTTTAATAATTCAAATTTTTCAAATTTTTATGGTTTTTTAAATTTTATATTAACCCGAAATTACAAAAAGGAAATTTCACGCCATCCCCGGCAACGGCGCCATTTGATTTAGAAGGTTTTTATCGATCAAAAATATATGTTACCGCAATCAAGAACGGCGTCGCTCGGTATCTAGCCGGTGAATACGGGTCGGTCCACAGGGATGATGTAATTTTCCTAAATGTTCTTACGAGCTAATTCCAAATGGTGTTGGATCTTTTAATTTAATCTAAAAACTAAGTTGTGTTATACTAGAATTAGGAAACTATCTAGAATTAGGTTTAGGTAAAGTTTAATAAATAAATATCTACACCTCTTTCCAATGCCTTAATTTAAATATCATATTTAGGGGTTATGGTAAATATTAATAAAGGGGATTAGGATGATTGGGAAGATATTTCTTCCTCTAGATCCTTGTCCTTTCATTTCTTAATCTTTAAGCTAACTTCCATGGAAAACTTACAGATCCGGTCTTTTATACTACGTTATCACCGTTACCTCGTGGGTAGAGTGCCGTAGTGAGCGGATGATGAAAGTATGCATGGAGTCCTAATTGTTCATAAGAGATTGGCAAAGAAAAGAGATGAGAGATCTTCATCTCTCAAACCCTTCCCTATTCCTAACCCTAACAAGCGAGGAAACTACTCGCTCGTTGAGGGATCTACGAAAGGCATAATTTTTATTTTGTTTTGATTTAAGAGATGAAAGATCTACTACAGATTAAAAGAAATTCTATACTAGATTAAGCTAGGGCAAGAAGAGAAATTACCTAGGGCAGAAATTAAACCTACTTACGAATTGATGCTATCCAACTTCAAAGAAAATCTGAAATTTTATTGATGAAAAGTGGCATAGGGAGGCATAAGAAAATACAATGACTTGGGTCTCTATCTATAGGAGATAGAAAGCCTAGGTTACAATTGATTCACACGTCTGCATTTACAAAAATACCCCTAGGAAGACCAGTCAGCGCCGCGTCGAGTTTTGGTAAAAAATTCTCCGAGTACGGGCACAAGATGGCCACGGAACAGCCGCATAGGTAGGGGTTGGGCCGCGGTTCCGCGGCCTAATAGTGGCATTGAAGTCTGAATTTTTGGGGTCTGCTTCTGGGTCTTTTTGGGCTTCTGATTCTTTGGTTCTTTTCTCCATTTGGATTCTAGGTCTTCTCCAGATCTTTCAGTGAAAACTCGTAGTGGGCTTTTAACCGTTTGCTTTGACAACTTGGACCTTGTGTTGCCTTGTACATTGTGAGCTGTTCTTCATCTAGGCTTGAATAAGATCCTTCTATTTGTTGGTCAAAAGTCCCTCTTTTGTATCGTCTTTTGTCCTTTTCACTGTTTTCGCTCCAAGAACCTGTAACCTGAACTATGTTGCGGACATGGGTCAAAAGGATCTGTTTTATTGTAAAATGCATAAGAATGGGGAATAAAATAATGCAAGAATATGATATGAACAGGTCTTTACCCATCATCCCTACGCTCCACGCGGCATCTCCAATCTCATGTCTCTTCGTCGAGGTGGTACCACGTCAACGGATCTTTATACGGTCTCCCGCCACTATACCGAGACAACTCGGACATAAAGTATACTAACCGACATGTCCAAGAAGAAGTAGAGAATGAGTAGAATATTTTGTCTCAATATACTCTTTGGTTCTCTTCACATGAGAGGGTAAGAGTCGAGGTTAAAGAAGATACTAAGGTTTGGAGAGTGTGAGCTCAAGAAAACTCTAGTGAGCAAAATAACCAAGCACTAAAAATTGTGATGGCTGTCCAAACTTTTTAGTGAGAAGATATAATGAGGTTTTGTGACTTTAAACATAGAAAAGATCTCACAAAAATATCCAACACAAACCCACAAAAATATCTTACCAAAAACAAAACACCATTAATTCTATCACGACTCACTTAGTGACTCATTAGCATGAGTCACTAATGTACATGCCAGAAGAAATGTGTCATCCAAATGAGTCAAACTTTCCAAATCACTAATCATTTAAACCAAAATGATTAATCCAAAAAGAAATGTATCTTCCAAAATATTCTCGTAACGGATTACGAGAATACCCCTCACCTGTATATACATACCTGTATCCGTATTCCGACTGAATGCGAATATGATGAGACTAAAATATTCTGACTCAATATAATACTTGGATCCGGCTTAAACCAAAGCCTACCTGTATTATCTGTCCGAAATATGACACGTGCACAAGTGCACATGCATGTTCAAACCCTGCCATAATACCATACGGCCTCTACAACGTTTCGCCCGAACTTAGGAAACTATCTGTGGTGGACTCTAAAGACTCGTCAGTACCCTGGCAGTGGGTTTAACTACAAGCACGTCAGCGGTACTAGCTGTGCGTAACGACTGCCTATGTACTGACCGAAAGGGAAGCTGATGAGCGAACCCATCCTGGAACCCTGCTGAGCCTATCAGTGACAATATTTGTACAGTCCGGTCCGTTTGACTATGAGCATCGCATATCCGGCCTAGGGGGCTGGTAACGTCAGACCCCCAATAGCGGTATAAGTCGTGTCGGAGGGTTGCCTTGAACACCCTGAGAAACTACTGGAATACCTACCAGTAATTCTCACCTGCCTTGGCTAAGGACTTGGTGTAATAGCTCTCCTACACATAGCACGATCTTACCACCAATACCGGGAGAGACGAACCCCCTGCCGATCCGCTTACTGCTTCTATGTGGTTTGGGACTGCACCCAACTAAAACCTATTTGCACGACTCCTTTGAGCCATGGTAGGGTAGTAATCTAAGCATAATGGGAACTCACACGATACAAATGACGACCTCAGGTCGATGAACTAATATGTACACATGTCACCAGGGAACAGCTATCTGACGCTAGGTATAATACCAACTAGCATGTTCCCGGTGAGTCCTGTCCGGTGCACTCATAACCCAATGAGTACCTGTATACATCTTAGGTGATCCAACTGACACCAATGGCTTGTGACACCGGCCACCGCCCCTCGTCGGGGTCTCGACTGTATGCAATAGTCTACTCTGGAGTTTCGATGCCCTGTCTCGAAACTCCCACGACTACGGAGCACTTTTAATGATGTGCTTATGGACTACCCAACTCTCACGTATATGATCGCCATCATACTGCCGGTAGTCAAGCAAGAATCCTAAAGGCTCTATCAACTTGTAATAGTGATCATGTCACCTAAAGATGTACATGATGATAAAGGCAAACCAGATAGCATACTATCGTCTCGAGTAAGACAGTCCAACCGGTATAGGTCCTCCTCAATCATTGCAATCACTTGCCTACGATCCAATAATTGACTTTGAGGGCACTACATCCAACAATCTCCCACTTGCACTTATGGCTAATTATTGCGATGTCGCATACTCACAGCCCGTGTGATACCGAACATCCAACTCCTCTACTAATTAGTTTCACAAAGCTCATTTGTAAAACTCTTGTGTTCGAGAAATAGCCTCAGTGAGTGGATCCACCCTGATGTTTCTTTCTATGTCTCTCTTAATCTCAACTTCGCGGAGAAAGCCATCTCCCGAATTGAGTAATACCTGTCTCAGAATATGTCTGGATATCTGATGAGACCTTGTTCATAAATGAACTCCAAATCCAAACTTCTTAGACTGTATCGTCAACTGAACCTAATCAGTATCCTGCACCATGCCTCCCACAGTATCCTGTTGGACCACCTGTCTAAACTACTGCCCCTCGTCAGAGGGAAAACTATAACTCTGACAGTCACTCTGTCATCCATGTTACCTTAGAAGCCTGGAATGATAACCGTCCCCCCGAAGGAGGCTGCCGTCATCAAATCCGTAGAACATCCAATTATGTTCTAAAACTGCTTCCGAATGTTTCTCTAAGATTGGATTAATATAAACTTATTGCATCTAGTGCAAAAACAACATCTGGTGTGGTACTTGACATATCATGATCGACTCAATTGCCTAAGCAAGTGATATGCCGATCATGCATATCCCTCTCCCCTTTGGTCTGTAAGACACCTTTAGAGAGGGATACTCTATCACCTACAGGTACATCACCAAGCCGGGAGTCGTCCATTCTAAAACACCTTTAGAATACTGTCTAATTACCCAGATTGGGAAACTATCCAAATCTAGATCTAAAACCATAAATCTAGTAACCAGAATGTCTGATATTATATCCATATCCTGTGTGGATAAACAACTGTATGACAACAAAAGTATAATCGATCGTAGTATAGGAATTTTACTTCCTACACTTTGTATGTCATACAAATTCCAGGACAACACACTCTACTACCTTCTTAACAGATCCATCACCTATTCTGATGAAGTCAAACCCATGACTGTCAGATCAAAAATAGATGATCTATCTCCGCTATATCTGCTTTAGTTTATAAATAGACATAAGCTACTTGCCGACTATGCTTCCGCTGCTCCCACTGACTACAACAACTCTCTGGCAGAATACTATATATGTGCACTTTTAAAACTAGTTTAGAACGATGCTATACTCATCCTCCTGCCAGGTCGCATAGCGTGGAACAACAGTTGTGTCAAGTCTGGGTAAACAAGAACCTCCCTGTCACCGTCCATGAGGTTACCAAAGTACCTCTTGGGTGCTTGAGATTACCCATCATATCTATAGAGTGGCTAATGCAATGTCAAACTTGATTAAATCTTTAGGTCCTATTAAATTTTTCGTAATCGTTTGCGGATCTAGAATAACTTCCAGTTCTACCATACTCCTACTACTGTTTTCTGAAAAAATCCATTTTACTAAAACTGTGGCGAGTCAAGAACAATATCACTATTGATTTTCCAGATGGTAGAAAGTCAACCCTCGACATAGCCCGGGTGAACCCACAAACTGCCATTACAGAAACGTGCCTTCAGTTATCTAGAGTCTGGTTTTAAGCATAAGCCGGACAACTCCCCGTACCTTAACATCGTTAAGATATGAAACATTTTATACCCAATATAGAAAATTTGGCAGTTATTTAATTTGAACCAAAGTCAAATCATTCAGCTGTCTCTAGTGCATATCAACTTTATGGAGAGAGGACGATCAGCATTACTCAACATAGGAATGCATCCAGTTATGAGTAACCCGAAAGAGATAAAAGTTTCTCGAAACCATTACTATCGACTGAATACCATACACAATTATCTACATCTTCGATCACCTTGAAGAATCCCGATACTTGCAACACCTGGTTCTCTACTTTATTCTTTTATCTATAACTTCTCAAAACATAGAGCTTGTATTTATATGAAACACTTGTCTAAATACTAGAGAAGTCACAAGTAAACAGAACATAGTACGAGGGCCAACCGCTTTGTCATGATGGATGCTGGAAAAAATACAATACTCTGTAAAAGTCCGCTGAGTTGAATAATTCAAAACCTGTGCATCGTAGGTTGAAAACTGTACTTATGGTAAAGAACTACTCCGCCGTTCAATGCTCCTTACCCAATCGTCAACTTATATAGGTAAATGTCATTGACATAATTTCAAAAGGTTAAATCTCACTTTATAAAAATTAACGTACAGATATATCAGTTTGAAATTGGGGCACAACAAGGGATACTCAAAACCATATACTTGTCGTCCGGCAAAAATCCAGGCGATTTCCTCAAATTTCACCAATTACAACGAATTCCGATATAATGAGGATGATCACCTAATTCCCAATAACATACACCTACTCATTATCTGTAAAACCATACAGATGTGACAATCATACCAGGTAAATACATACCTTGGAGTAAGTATCTAATCGGAAAAACAGTTTTTCTTTAACAATGCATATTGAAACTTAAACATGAAAATGTTTCGAAGGGGTATCCTGGTGTTTCTAGTAATGCCTCTTCCATAATCCAATTCATGACTATAACCGTATATTTTTTTGCCATCTCTCCAAATTCCTTTATCTGTCTTTGGTCATTACCTTCTATACACCATCATTAGGCTAAATGGTTTTCTTCCTTCCCTACCGTTCGGCACCTAAAGACTATCCATTAAGCATAATAGGTGCACTCTTCTAATCCTAGGAGTACTCGCAACCTGAGAGAAGGTGATGATAAAAGACAACTGAATAGAACCTCATTCTATTCCTCCTCAACTTGAGAAAAGCAAAGGTAAAATAGGAGTGGTGATGAACTACACGGTTTGGTCGTGAATGATAGCAGTCGCAATTTACTTTGATCTCTTTCTAATCCCTTTATTTTGTCTTTACTTATTACCTTCTGTACACCCTATTTAGGCTAACTGGTTTTCTTCATTCCCTACATTCGGCACCTGTCAATGGTTTGGAAGAAGACTATCCAATAAGCGTAATAGTTGTACAGTCTCATAAACCAAGGAGTACTCTAAATCTGAGAGAGGGTGGTGATAAAAGACAACTGAATAAACCAATTCAATTTCTCCTAAACCTGAATCCATCCCCGAAAAAGTCCCTTCGAGTTCGTGTATAACCATACGATGGATTTATCTAATGGAAGTGGATGTTCTAGTGATTCGAGGTGTTCTGGAGAAATGCAAAGGGTAAAAGAAGGAGCGGCAATGATGTATGCAACTCAGACAATCCAAAAGCCAGTATTTTAAGAAGGCTCGGTCAACTTGGTCAATGAGTCATAGTCTAGGGTCGGTCAATGGTCGCTGCCAAAGAGAGGGAGAAAAGAAACACTCTGCATGCACTCTAACCTAGATCAGAATGGTTATCATTTTAACTAATCTCGAAACCTCCCACTGTACCGTCAAATTCTCCTCCAAACCTGAAAGAAGAATTAGTCGGGATCACCCGAAGAGTAAACCAACTCATCAGTGGGAATCGGGATCCAACTCTCATCGTATGATAACGTGAAAGAATACACTCACGTTATCACACTCCAGAAGGTATGCGCATGCCTGGCAAGTTTCAGTTTCTTTAGAAACTCCCGATATTGATTTTTTCCCCATGCTCTTATGACCTTGACGTTGGCCAAAATGACATAAGTCACATGTCAAGTTCTACCCATCATTATCTTGTTAATTTGAACACACCCGTACATACCCCTAACGTTGGCCAAATGGCAGAAGGACTGTCCCAAACCAGCTCATCTATCTATACAACAGATGAATACCCAGCAGCTACCAATCACTATGCCTCGGCGTTGGTCAAAATACATAGCTTGAATACTACTTAATACCCAACTGAAATGACAGAGGGCTACGGTAGGTTTTTGGCGAAAAACCTTTAACGTAACGAACTTGATATCGCTGAAGGAACCTGATAGATTTTTACGAAAACATAGCGGCGAAAACCTTTGCTAAAGAGGTCACTCCCGGTGATGGGATCTCGGCTCTTTCCTCGTAGAATGAGGTGCAGGATTTTCCAACTGAATACCACGATGCAAAGCTGTTTGTTGTATGTATGCCCTAGAGGCCAGTATTGTACAGATGATGTATATTATATTGGATGCTTGGACATATATAGAGATGACTTTCTTGCTCGATATGATAGTATGCTATCTGGTTACTCTTTATCTTAACATGTACACTAGTCTCTTTATACTGTCTTATAGTAACATGTTGGTAAAGCCCTTAGGATATGTACTTGACTACCTGGACTGTGATGCAGATCATACTAGTGGGGACATGGTAGTCCATAAGTACATCCTTCAAGGTCCCTAGTCGTGGGTGTATCGAGACGGGGCATCGATATACCAGAGTAGACTAGCGTATACGCTTCTCGACCCATGAGATGGGCGATGGATGATCCCACCTCCATTGGTGTTTGACATCAGAGATGGTATACGGGTGCTCAGTGGAGACTGGGTACACTGGACGGAATCGCCGAGAACTCCCAGATGGTATTATACCTCACGTCAGATGGCAGTTCTCAGGTGACACTTGTATAGGTTAGTCTGTAGACCCGAGATCGTCATAGAGTCTTGTGTGATTCCCACTGTGCTTTGATCTCCACCTTACCACGTCCATGAGGGCGTGCAAAACGGTGGTCTTTGGGTACAGTCCCGAGTCACATGGAGGCAATGAGCGATAGGAGGGGTTTCGTCTCTCCCGGTATTGGGGGTTGATGTTGCGCTGTGCTCGATTGGCCGTAACAGGGAAGTCCCTGGCCAGGGCTGATCAGAGATTTGCTGGTAAGTGTTACCAGTAGTTTCTCGACCCGTTATGAGCCTCACATCGGCACGATTTATCGGTTATTGGGGTCTGACGTATACCACCCCTAGACTTGATATGCGACATATCAGACGAACAGACCGGACTGTACGTAGCAGACCGCTTGCGGCTTGTGGGTGCTTGATATGATCATCATCTGCTACCGGCGTATTGACGAGTCTTTAGAGTCCTACACAGAGGTTTCCTGGTTCAAGCGAAACGAAATAGGAGCGCATATGAGATATGTGCGGGACCGAGAATAATGCGTGTATGTGATACCGCATTTCATTCTCGCGATAAATGTTTCGATTGGTTATATTCGATATGACCTAGTTATCGAATCATTGATTCGATAAGCCGATACATAGAATACTAGTCGGTCATGTGCGACATGACCGGATCATTGAATCAAGTGTTGATTTAATGATTTAATGTATAATTATATATTTGATATATTACTTTACATTAACTAGTATTGGTTCACTTTAAACGGATTTTTCTCACTTGATGCACATTGTATATGTGATATGCTTTTGTGCACATTTTGTATCATGTTTGATGATACTTGATCATATGGTTAAGTGTAAAAGATTAAACCATGGTTAAGAGATGATTAGGGTTTTGCTTTTTCATTTATTTATTTGTTTATTTATTTGGAAATGATTTAGATAAGAATGGTGGCTTCGTTTGTTTCTAGTTGAAGCTTCATGAAGCTTTGACTTATGCAACCATTCTTGTCATCATACTTAACCCTAACCCTCTCAAGTGACCATGGTTTATTCTCTACACTTAACCCTAGTTAGATTATGATAAGTATGGATTTTTCTTTTCATTTTAAAAACAACTTATCATAAACTAGCTTCATCTTCTCCTTCTTCTTCAAGAGAGAAAACTAGATGCCATCAATGGCAATTTGAGAAAAAGTGAGTGAAATCCAATTCTAAAGTGAACCCACCTCCTATTTCTTCACCCTCTACCTCTTGTCAAGTTGTTTTGGGTTTTTTCTTCACAAGTTTCACGACTTGGTGAAGTTGGAGCTTGAACTTGCGCAACCTCGACGTAGATCGTCTTTGACACGAAGCCGACGACCTATTCCGCTCGTTTTCCCGATGAAGCCGATGAATGAGTCTAGGATTCGAAAAGGACAGCGAGAGGATGACTATGTGGAGCTAAGGAAGTGGATATCCGGATCTACAAAGGTTGTAGCATCTAACTTTTAGTTAAAGTGTTAACTAGTTTATAGTTTCGCCTAGAATTCTAGCCGACGATCCGTGTTAGGTTTTCTCGGCACCCATAATTTTTGAAATTGGCATGTTCGATGCCTTGTGAGACTTCATTAGAGTGCCTAGGAACCCTATAGTGGTATCAGAGCCTAGCTAGAGCCTTAGGCGAAGTCTAGACGGAGTTTGAAGTCCGAACGAACCCGAAACCCCAATTCCAAGGTGCTATCTGGAAATTTTCTGAAATTTTGGTTTTTTGTCAATTAAAAATATGCAGAAAATTATGCAGGGTCTTATATGAAATACTGTGAAATACGAGGGCCTGATTAAACTTTTCCAGCGCGGAACCGCCGCATGAGCTATGCATGCGCGGCGGTTCCGCGGCCGTACTGTCCCCTTTTCTGGTGATTTTTTCACAGTAATTCATGAATTCAGATATTCTATTTTCTGGGTATTTTTATTGTGACTCTACAGAAGAGTATTTTGGGGTTGCTTTGGGGATTCAATTATTCGTTCGGGTTATCAGATTTTGTCTATGTAGCTTTCCGGATAACTTTAGAATATGTTAAAAAGTTCGACCGGATTTAAATACCCAACTTTTCCCCTGCCGGAAAAATTCCAAGTGTTGGATTTTTCTGTGGTTTAAACACGTTCTGAGTAGTGCAAGTAACGCGATGGTCCCTCTAGAAGACAACAAACCTTAACTCGATTATGTGACCGTCTTGAACTGCCCTTTGAACCTTCGGGTTTGGGGTAGTACGGCATGCCACATGTGAGGCGTTGGCTTGACCCTTCTACGGCTGGACCGTTGGTACTGAGGCACGAACTGAATGTTGTTAGACTTATTTCATGTGTTGAGCTGTATCGGGAAAACTTGGGTATTCGACTGTTCGATCGAAAAATTTAACATTTTCTGTTTATCTGGAATGTGATACAATAATTGGAATTCACAAACAGTTATGAGATAACTGAATGAATGTTATAAATCTAGCAGTTTAGTCCCACATGATATGGAAAAGAGTTTTCGATAATGAGACTAAAATGCGGGATTTATATCTGTTAGGCATATGATGTCTAAGTATTTCATTTGATTAGGCATGTGATGTCTAAAGAAGTTGCGGATTCCAATTGTTGTAGTTTTACACTTTCTTTTCTGTGACCGTAAGTGTAGTATGTACATATCGCCGGTTTCGTTGCTATACGTCAACGACAATTGGGGTATGCATACTTACTTAAGATGATGACATGTGATGTTATGTGTTGCTGGATATGTTATATTGGATCGTCGTGTTTTAATAGCCGGGGTTTTTATGTGAGATGAGTGTTTTTCATTTTCATTCATGTAAAAACTTGTATGTAATATTCTTTTATTTGGGGCACTTCCAGGTAGCAGAAGTTGTCACCTATTGTATACTATTTACTTTTCCGCATTAGGATAGACCCAAGGAGGGGAGCACAAGTAACCGGGTTCTGGGGTCCAGTGGGAGACCAACTCGAGGAGTCGAGTCCGGGTCTCCTAACCCTAGAATTGGCAGGGTTGCTTGCCGCTCTCGTAGGGGTCTAGGGGTGTGGGATTGGCTATTCATCACGACCGTGGAATCCGTGTTTTATACTGGCTCGTATTGAAAACATGGACGTCCTAGTATATCCAATATTTCATATGTTTCTTCTGCTGCGATATCTGTGATGTGATCATGTGATGTTCTGTGATAGATACTATATATAGTATATGTGATATATTATATAGACGTTACTTATGTTTTACACCCGTGCTACCCCTGCCCTGCTCTGTCGTTAGTTACCTAACCTAACGGTGCACGAGGGGACATCGAGGCGAATGCGGATGGCATAAGTGTACGTCATATCTATCTGTGATGTTTAGGTATTTAAATGATGGGACTTCATTAATGTGATTAATGAAAGATAAGAAACCTAAGATGTTGTGGAATCGAATTTTAAAATAAAACAGGTAGCTACAGTTCTTGCTTTGCATAGCGGTATATATGATATACCCTGCACTTTATTCGATGAGGAAAGGACCGAGATCCCTTCACCAGGAGTGACTCCTTTAGCAGTAACTGGCAGATGCTACACACTCGGTTTGGTTTTGATTGCTTTTAAGAGTTTTTGCTTTGCATAGTGATATATATGATATATCCCGCACCTCATTCGATGAGGAAAGGATCGAGATCCCTTCACCGGGAGTGACTCCTTTAGCAAAACTAGAAAAGCCTCAAAATCACTCCATTTCAAAACTTCATTTGATTCTACAACGATATCAAGTTCATTACGCAATAGGTTTTCAGAAAAACCTGTCGTAGCCCTCCGTCATTTCAGATAAATACTAGTTAGTATTCGTGCTGCGGTTGTTTGGCATGCGTCAAGGCGTAGTGTACGGTAGCTAACTAGTGCTTATCTGCTAGCATACGATGCGATTGGATTAGGGTATTCGCACGGCGTTGTCTGGCATGCGTCAAGGGTCGTGCGGGTGGGTTTAATTCAATCAAGAAATGTACGGGTAGAACTTGACTAGCGGACTATGGGTTGTTTGGCATGCGTCAAGGTCATAGCACGCTAGGGGCAAAATATTATCGGGAATTTCAAGTGTTGAAATTTGCAATGAGATTGCATACCTTCTATGAGATAGTTGGATCCCAATACCCACTGCGAGTGAGTGTTACTCCTGGGAGAGTTTTACACATTACAATTAGCCGATCAAGTAGGTGTCTAGAAAGGTGTTAACGAGGTTACGCCTCTGGGAAAACGAGGTTTACATTAATTAGGTTCGTGCGAAAGCACGGGGGGCCTCCCTCAAAGTACCGACACTGGCCTGGCTGAAAGATTGGCGAACTTGTAGTGTGTAATTAATCCCGGCTAGTCTTTCCTTTTAGTGTTTGAAGGAAGATTTGATAAAAAGCAGTGGGAGCCATCCTGATTACATAAGATAATAACCAATCTGATCTTGCACGAGCTTACGCTAAAGTGTTTTCTTCTCTGTTTCTCCAGGTAGCGACCATTTCATGCCTTAATCAAGATAATAATATGGATGTATTGACCGAACCCGCATGTTATACTGTGCTGGGGAACGTTGGTTCCGTTCCTTCTTATAAGAGTTATAGGAATGAACAGGAAATAGGGGAATACCAGGATTTCCATGCCACCCGAATGAAGAAAGTACATGTTGATGCATTTTCTTCGGGTGTGTTCGTTACAGAGAACTGTTTCTCCATTTGTTCCACGTCCTGGGTATTAGATACCGGGTCAGGATCCCATATATGTAATCAGTTACATGGGCTTAGGAAAGGTAGAGAACTTGGAGAAGGTGATAAAGACATTAGAGTTGGAAATGGTGCAATTGTTGCAGTTAAGACTGTCGGGGAATATCACCTTGCATTACCAACTGGTAATACATTGGTACTGAACAAATGCTATTACATGCCGAACCTGATATGCAATATTATATCGGTTTCTTTATTGAGTAAAGAGGGATATAATTTTGTATTACAGGATAATGTTATGAACATTTTCCGTAACCAAAAGTTGGTTGGATCAGGCACGTTGTGCAATGGCATTTATGTTCTAAACCAATCAACAGTTCTGAGCATAACAAACACACACAAGAGGAAGAGTTCTGAACTGAACGAAACCTTCTTGTGGCATTGTAGACTGGGTCACATCAATGCGACACGACTGGCTAAGTTGCATAAGGATGGATATTTAAATCCGTTTGAATTTTCATCCTATTACACTTGCCAGTCATGTCTCAAAGGAAAGATGACCAAAGCTCCATTTACGGGACACGGAGAAAGAGTTACCGAACTCTTGGGACTGATACATAGTGATGTATGCGGTCCCATGTCTACACATGCCAGGGATGGTTCTTCGTACTTCATTACATTCACTGACGATCTCTCTAGATTCGGATATGTGTTCCTGATGAAACACAAATCAGAAGTTTTTGAGAAATTTAGAGAATATAAACAAGAAGTCGAGAACCAAACCGGAAAAAGTATTAAAATCCTACGATCTGATCGAGGAGGGGAATACTTGAGCATTGAATTCCTGGACTTCCTAAAAGAGAATGGGATTCTCTCTCAGCTGACTCCTCCATATACACCACAGCACAACGGTGTATCTGAACGGAGAAACCACACCCTATTAGATATGGTGCGCTCAATGATGAGTACAGCTGAGTTACCTATTTCCTTCTGGGGATATGCGCTTGAGACAGCCATGGACCTATTGAATAGAGTTCCTACCAAATCAGTGCCTACCACACCATATGAGATATGGAAAGGGAAGAGACCACATCTTAATTATATTAAGATATGGGGTTGTCCAGCCTATGTCAAAAGACAAAATCCGGACAAACTCGAGGCAAGATCTGTCTTATGTAAGTTTGTAGGATATCCCAAAAATTCATAAGGGTATATCTTTTACCACCCCGAGGAACAAAAGGTGTTTGTTTCTCGACATGCCACTTTCTTAGAAAAAAGTTTTCTTATGAAACAGATAAGTGGCATTGAGGTAGAACTGGAAGAGGTTCCAGCGACACAGACTACAACAGAAGATTTCGTTGAACCAGAGGATTCCGTAGTTCCCGATGAACCCCAGCCACTCCGCCGATCTAGTAGGGTTCCTCGCCAACCTGAGAGATACTACGGTTTTCTCATGGATGGAGGAAGCAAGGATTGCATCATGGATGATGATGACCCAACTAGCTTCGAGCAAGCCATCACGAGTAGGGACTCAGTGAAATGGCTGGATGCTATGCGGTCCGAGATGGAATCCATGTACACCAACAAAGTATGGACTTTGGAAGTTGCTCCTGAAGAGGTAAAACCCATTGGGAGCAAGTGGATCTTCAAGAAGAAATTTGGTGTAGATGGGAAAGTGGAGACTTTCAAAGCTAGACTTGTAGCAAAGGGTTTTCGTCAAAGACCAGGTGTGGACTATGACGAAACCTTTTCTCCAGTGGCTATGCTTAAATCCATCCGAATCATGCTTGCCATTGCTGCCTTTCATGACTACGAAATCTGGCAAATGGATGTTAAGACCGCCTTTCTAAATGGTTATTTAGAAGAGTGCGTGTACATGACTCAGCCAGAGGGCTTCGTAGACAGTGGGAGCAGCGGGAAGGTGTGCAAGCTGCTTAAATCCATTTATGGATTAAAGCAAGCATCGCGGAGTTGGAACATCTGTTTTAACGTCGTTATCAAAGATTTGATTTCGTCAAAAATCCAGATGAACCTTGTATCTACAAGAAGGTGGCAGAGAGTAAGGTTGTCTTCCTCGTATTGTACGTGGACGACATACTCTTGATAGGAAATGATATTCCTATGCTGCAATCGGTCAAGCTCTTCTTATCACAAAGATTCTCAATGAAAGATCTTGGTGATGCCTCCTGCATATTGGGAATCAGGATCTATAGAGATAGATCCAAACGGATACTGGGATTGTCCCAATCCAGGTACATTGACACCATACTAAAGAGGTTTAGTATGGAAGAATCCAAGCGTGGGAACATGCCCACGATCTCTGGACTCACTCTCTCCAAAGAGATGTCTCCCAAGACTGATTTGGAGAGAGCTCGCATGCAAGGGATACCCTATGCTTCGGCAGTAGGCTCTATCATGTATGCGATGCTATGTACCAGACCCGATGTTGCATACTGACTAAGTGTAGTGAGCAGGTATCAAGCCGATCCTGGAGAGAATCACTGGACAGCTGTGAAGAGCATTCTCAAGTACTTGCGAAGGACTAAAGAGATGCTCTTGGTGTATGGTAACGGAGAACTCTAAGTGGAGTCCTTTACCGATTCGAGCTTTCAGAGTGATAAGGACGACTCTAAGTCGCAGTCGGGCTTTGTCTTTACCCTTTACGGAGGGGCGGTTAGCTGGAAGAGTTCCAAGCAGGAAACCGTGGCAGACTCGACGATGGAGGCTGAATACATCGCTGCCAACGATGCTGCCAAAGAGGCTGTCTGGATCAAGAAGTTCATTACTGAACTTGGAGTGGTTCCATCCATTGAGCGTCCAATACCTTTGTATTGAGATAACAATGGAGCGGTGGCTTTAGCCAAGGAACCTAGGTCCCATCAGCGATCCAGGCATATTCTGAGGCGGTATCACCTGATCCGGGAGATAGTTGATCGCCGGGAGATCGAGGTCAGGAGGGTTGACACGAAGAACAACACCGCGGATCTACTCACGAAGGCCATTCCCCAGATACAGTTTGAGAGACTCTTCGGGATGCTCGGTATGCGATACTACAGCAGCTGGCCCTAGTGCAAGTGGGAGATTGTTTGTTGTATGTATGCCCTAGAGGCTAGTATTGTACAGATGATGTATATTATATTGGATGCTTGGACATATATAGAGATGACTTTCTTGCTCGATATGATAGTATGCTATCTGGTTACTCTTTATCTTAACATGTACACTAGTCTCTTTATACTGTCTTATAGTTACATGTTGGTAAAGCCCTTAGGATATGTACATGACTACCTGGACTGTGATGCAGATCATACTAGTGGGGACATGGTAGTCCATAAGTACATCCTTCAAGGTCCCTAGTCGTGGGTGTATTGAGACGGGGCATCGATATACCAGAGTAGACTAGCGTATACGCTTCTCGACCCATGAGATGGGCGATGGATGATCCCACATCCATTGGTGTTTGACATCAGAGATGGTATACGGGTGCTCAGTGGAGACTGGGTACACTGGACGGACTCGCCGAGAACTCCCAGATGGTATTATACCTCACGTCAGATGGCAGTTCTCAGGTGACACTTGTACAGGTTAGTCTGTAGACCCGAGATCGTCATAGAGTCTTGTGTGATTCCCACTGTGCTTTGATCTCCACCTTACCACGTCCATGAGGCGTGCAAAACGGTGGTCTTTGGGTACAGTCCCGAGTCACATGGAGGCAATGAGCGATAGGAGGGGTTTCGTCTCTCCCGGTATTGGGGGTTGATGTTGTGCTGTGCTCGATTGGCCGTAACAGGGAAGTCCCTGGCCAGGGCTGATCAGAGATTTGCTGGTAAGTGTTACCTGTAGTTTCTCGACCCGTTATGAGCCTCACATCGGCACGATTTATCGGTTATTGGGGTCTGACGTATACCACCCCTAGACTTGATATGCGACATATCAGACGAACAGACCGGACTGTACGGTAAGTGTTACTGGTTGGATTCACAGGAGTGTGAGCGGACAAGCTCGTCGATCTTCTGATCGCTCAATACCCGGATGGCCGTTACGTTTAGCAGACCGCTTGCGGCTTGTGGGTGCTTGATATGATCATCATCTGCTACAGGCGTATTGACGAGTCTTTAGAGTCCTACACAGAGGTTTCCTGGTTCAAGCGAAACGAAATAGGAGCGCATATGAGATATGTGCGGGACCGAGAATAATGCGTGTATGTGATACCGCATTTCATTCTAGTGATAAATGTTTCGATTGGTTATATTCGATATGACCTAGTTATCGAATCATTGATTCGATAAGCCGATACATAGAATACCAGTCGGTCATGTGCGACATGACCGGATCATTGAATCAAGTGTTGATTTAATGATTTAATGTATAATTATATATTTGATATATTACTTTACATTAACTAGTATTGGTTCACTTTAAACGGATTTTTCTCACTTGATGCACATTGTATATGTGATATGCTTTTGTGCACATTTTGTATCATGTTTGATGATACTTGATCATGTGGTTAAGTGTAAAAGATTAAACCATGGTTAAGAGATGATTAGGGTTTTGCTTTTTCATTTATTTATTTGGAAATGATTTAGATAAGAATGGTGGCTTCTTTTGTTTCTAGTTGAAGCTTCATGAAGCTTTGACTTATGCAACCATTCTTGTCATCATACTTAACCCTAACCCTCTCAAGTGACCATGGTTTATTCTCTACACTTAACCCTAGTTAGATTATGATAAGTATGGATTTTTCTTTTCATTTTAAAAACAACTTATCATAAACTAGCTTCATCTTCTCCTTCTTCTTCAAGAGAGAAAACTAGATGCCATCAATGGCAACTTGAGAAAAAGTGAGTGAAATCCAATTCTAAAGTGAACCCACCTCCTATTTCTTCACCCTCTACCTCTTGCCAAGTTGTTTTGGGTGTTTTCTTCACAAGTTTCACGACTTGGTGAAGTTGGAGCTTGAACTTGCGCAACCTCGACGTAGATCGTCTTTGACACGAAGCCGACGACCTATTCCGCTCGTTTTCCCGATGAAGCCGACGACTGAGTCTAGGATTCGAAAAGGACAGCGAGAGGATGACTACGTGGAGCTAAGGAAGTGGATATCCGGATCTACAAAGGTTGTAGCATCTAACTTTTAGTTAAAGTGTTAACTAGTTTATAGTTTCGCCTAGAATTCTAGCCGACGATCCGTGTTAGGGTTTCTCGGCACCCATAATTTTTGAAATTGGCATGTTCGATGCCTTGTGAGACTTCATTGGAGTGCCTAGGAACCCTACAAAAGCAACAAGTAATCGACTATAGTGAAGTTATTACCCTGACTGAAACTTCTGCCCAAGGGATCACTCCCGGTGAAGGGATCTCGGCCCTTGCCTCATCGAATGAGGTGCAGGATATTCCAATTGAATACCACCGTGCAAAACAAAAGAAAACGTCCTTGTAATAACACTTTTTGAAAACTGTTCCAACAACTTCAAACAGATTTGTTTTCCTCGCATTGATCAGAATCAACGCAGTCCCATCAATTAATCACACCAGAAAAGAACGAAAATAAAATGTACGTATTTGCCATCCGCATTCGTCACTGGGTCTCGTCATTACCCGTTAGGTTACTTAACTAACGACAGAGCGGGGACTGGACTAGCGCGGGTGCAAAACATATACAACATCTACTAGTATATTTACCAATATACAATAATCGCTCCAGGCGTGATAAATGCAACATTATAGAAAAGTAATAAGCGTCACAGAACAATACAGACAATCTGGGATCCCCGGGTTTCACAGAGCCACAACTGAAACACGACATTCCCCTAGTCGCGTGGATAGCCTGTGCAATGAAAACCTAGACCCCTATGAGTGTGGCAAGTTACCCGCCAAAACCTGAAGCAAGGCATCCTCCTACAGCAAAGTGTATGGACCACCCAACTGTTAGTTGTATGTATGCCCTAGAGGCCAGTATTGTACAGATTATGTATATTATATTGGATGCTTGGACATATATAGAGATGACTTTCTTGCTCGACATGATAGTATGCTATCTGGTTGCTCTTTATCTTAACATGTACACTAGTCTCTTTATACTGTCTTATGGTTACATGTTGGTAAAGCCCTTAGGATTTGTACTTGACTACCAGGACTATGATGCAGATCATACTAGTGGGGACATGGTAGTCTATAAGTACATCCTTCAAGGTCCCTAGTCGTGGGTGTATCGAGACGGGGCATCGATATACCAGAGTGGACTAGCGTATACGCTTCTCGACCCATGTGATGGGCGATGGATGATCCCATATCCATTGGTGTTTGACATCAGAGATGGTATACGGGTGCTCAGTGGAGACTGAGTACACTGGACGGACTCGCTGAGAACTCCCTGATGGTATTATACATCACGTCAGATGGCAGTTCTCAGGTGACACTTGTACAGGTTAGTCTGTAGACCCGAGATCGTCATAGAGTCTTGTGTGATTCCCACTGTGCTTTGATCTCCACCTTACCACGTCCATGAGGGCGTGCAAAATGGTGGTCTTTGGGCACAGTCCCGAGTCACATGGAGGCAATGAGCGATAGGAGGGGTTTCGTCTCTCCCGGTATTGGGGGTTGATGTTGCGCAGTGCTCGATTGGCCGTAACAGGGAAGTCCCTGGCCAGGGCTGATCAGAGATTTGCTGGTAAGTGTTACCAGTAGTTTCTCGACCCGTTACGAGCCTCACATCGGCACGACTTATCGGGTTATTGGGGTCTGACGTTTACCACCCCTAGACTTGATATGCGACGTATCAGACGAAGAGACCGGACTGTACGGTAAGTGTTACTGGTCGGATTCGCAGGAGTGTGAGCGGGCTAGCTCGTCGATCTTCTGATCGCTCAATACCCGGGTGGCCGTTACGTTTAGCAGACCGCTTGCGGCTTGTGGGTGCTTGATATGATCATCATCTGCTACCGGCGTATTGACGAGTCTTTAGAGTCCTACACAGAGGTTTCCTGGTTCAAGAGAAACGAAATAGGAGCGCATATGAGATATGTGCAGGACCGAGAATAATGCGTGTATGTGATACCGCATTTCATTCTCGCGATATATGTTTCGATTGGTTATATTCGATATGACCTAGTTATCGAATCATTGATTCGATAAATCGATGCATTGAATACTAGTCGGTTATGTGCGACATGACCGGATCATTGAATCAAGTGTTGATTTAATGATTTAATGTATAATTATATATTTGATATATTACTTTGCATTAACTAGTATTGGTTCACTTTAAACGGATTTTTCTCACTTGGATTGCACATTGTATATGTGATATACTTTTGTGCACTTTTTTGTATCATGTTTGATGATACTTGATCATATGGTTAAGTGAATAGAATTAAACCATGGTTATTATGATAATTAGGGTTTTGCATATTTAGTTATTCATTTATTTAGTTATTCATTTATTTGGATATGTTTAAGATAAGAATGGTGGCTTTATTTGTTTTATGTTGAAGCTTCATGAAGCTTTGACTTTGCTAACCATCCTTATCTTCATGCTTAACCCTTACCCATCCAAGTGACCATGGTTAATTCTCTACACTTAACCCTAGTTTAAGTTATGATAAGTATTTGATTTTATATTTCTTTTTAATAGAACTTATCATAACTATCTTGATCTTCTTCTTCTTCAAGCTTGCTACATCAATGGCAACTTGAGTTTTAGTGAGTAAAATCCAATTCCAAAGAGAACCCACCTCCTATTTCTTCACCCTCTACCTCTTGCCAAGTTGTTTTGGGTGTTTACTTCATAAGTTTCACAAGTTTGTGAAGTCGGAGCTTGAACTTGCGATGCCTCGAGGTAGATCGTCTTTGACACAAAGCCGACGACCTAGCTTGCCCGTTTCTCCGATGAAGCCAAAGTTCGAGTTTGGGAATCGAGATGGACAGCGAGAAGATGCCTTCGTGGAGCCAAGGAAGTGGATTACCAGATCTACAAAGGTTGTAGTATCTAAGCTATAGTTAATTTGTTAATTAGTTTTATATTTCGCCTAGACATCTAGCAACGATCCGTTAACTAGGGTTTCTCGGCACCATATTTTTTAATTTGGCATGATCGATGCCTTGTGAGACCTCTATAGGGTGCCTAGGAACCTTTCACTGGTATCAGAGCCTAGCTAGAGCCTTAGGCGAAGTCTAGACGGATTTTGAAGTCCGATCGAACCCGAAAGTCTAAAATTTCCATGCTCTCTGTACATTTTTGAAAACAGTGAGTTTTTCAACATTAAAAATATTCAGAAAATCAAGCAGGGTTTTATATGAATTACTGTAAAATCCGGGGCCCTAATTCAAATAATCCACCGCGGAACCGCGGCACGAGCTAGGCATGTGCGGCGGTTCCGCGGCCGTTTGGTCTCCCCTTGAGTTGACTTTTGCACAGTAATTTATATTTAACAGTGATGTGTTCTCTGGATAGTTTTAATATTTATTCAAGTGTTGAATAATCTGGGATGTTTTGGAGCTTCGGTATTTCGATCGGATTATCAAATTTCGTCTTTTGTGTTTTTCCGGATAATTTCCAGAATATGTTAAAAAGTTCGACCGGATATAAATACCCAATTTTTCCCCTGTCGGGAAATTTCCAAGTGTTGGATTTTTCCGAAGTTTAACGACGTTCTAAGTAGTGCAAGTAACGCGATGGACCCTCTAGAAGACAACAAACCTTAACTCGATTATGTGACCGTCTTGAACTGCCCTTTGAACCTTCGGGTTTGGGGCAGTACGGCGTGCCACATGTGAGGCGTTGGCTTGACCCTTCTACGGCTGGACCGTCGGTACTGAGGCACGAACTGAATGTTGTTAGACTTATTTCATGTGTTGAGCTGTATCGGGAAAACTTGGGTATTCGACTGTTCGATCGGAAAGTTTAACATTTTCTGTTTATCTGGAATGTGATACAATAATTGGAATTCACAAACAGTTATGTGATAACTGAATGAATGTTATAAATCTAGCGGTTTAGTTTCATTTTATATTGAAAAGTGTTTTCGATAATGAGACTAAAATGCGGGGTTTATATCTGTTAGGCATGTGATGTCTAAGTATTTCATTTGTTTAGGCATGTGATGTCTAAAGAAGTTGCGGATTTCAATTGTTGTAGTTTTACACTTTCTTTTCTGTGACCGTAAGTGTAGTATGTTCATATCGCCGGTTTCGTTGCTATACGTCAACGACAATTGGGGTATGCATACTTACTTACGTTGATGACATATGATGTTATGTGTTGCTGGATATATTATATTGGATCGTCGTGTTCGAATAGCCGGGGGTTTTTATTTGAGATGAGTGTTTTTCATTTTCATCCATATAAAAACTTGTATGTAATATTCTTTTATTTGGGGCACTTCCAGGTAGCGGAAGTTGTCACCCTTTGTATATTATTTACTTTTCCGCATTAGGTCAGACCCAAGGAGGGGAGCACAAGTAACCGGGTTCTGGGGTCCAGTGGGAGACCAACTCGAGGAGTCGAGTTCAGGTCTCCTAACCCTAGAATTGGCAGGGTTGCTTGCCGCTCTCGTAGGGGTCTAGGGGTGTGGGATTGGCAATTCATCACGACCGTGGAATCCGTGTTTTATACTGGCTCGTATTGAAAACACGGACGTCCTAGTATATCCAATATTTCATATGTTTATTCTACTGCGATATCTGTGTTGTGACTCTGTGATGGATATAGTATATAGTATATATGATATATTATATAGACGTTACTTATGTTTTACACCCGCGCTAGCCCTGCCCTGCTCTGTCGTTAGTTACCTAACCTAACGGTGCACGAGGGGACATCGAGGCGAATGCAGATGGCATAAGTGTACGTCATATCTATCTATGATGTTTAGGTATTTAAATGATGGGACTTCATTAATGTGATTAATGAAAAGAAAGAAACCTAAGATGTTGTAGAATCGGATTTTAAAATAAAACAGGTAGCTACAGTTCTTGCTTTGCATAGCGGTATATATGATATACCCTGCACCTTATTCGATGAGGAAAGGACCGAGATCCCTTTACCGGGAGTGACTCCTTTAGCAATAACTGGCAGATGCTACACACTCGGTTTGCTTTTGATTGTTTTTGAGTTTTGCTTTGCACAGTGATATATATGATATATCCCGCAACTCATTCGACGAGGAAAGGGCCGACGATCCCTTCACCGGGAGTGACCCCTTTAGCGAAACTGGAAAAGCCTCAAAATCACTACATTTCAAAACTTCATTTGATTCTACAACGATATCAAGTTCATTACGCAATAGGTTTTCAGAAAAACCTGTCGTAGCCCTCCGTCATTTCAGATAAAGACTATTTAGTATTCGTGCTGCGTTTGTTGACTTCTGTCAAGGCGTAGTGTGCGGTAGCTAACTAGTAATTATCTGCAAAACATGTGATGTGATTGGATTAGGGTAGTCGTACGACCTTGTTGACCTCTGTCAAGGATCGTGCGAGTGGGTTTGATTCAATCAAGAAATGACGGGTTGAACTTGACTAGTGCACTATGATTTGTTGACCTCTGTCAAGGTCATGGCACACTAGTGGCAAAATATTATCGGGAATTTCAAGTGTTGAAATTTGCAATGAGATTGCATACCTTCTATGAGATAGTTGGATCCCGATACCCACTGCGAATAAGAGTTACTCCTGGGAGAGTTTTACACATTGCAATTAGCCGATCAAGAAGGTGTCTAGAAAGGTGTCAACGGGGTTACGCCTCTGGGAAAACGAGGTTTACAGTAATTAGGTTCGTGCGAAAGCACGGGGGACCTCCCTCAAAGTACCGACACTGGCCTGGCTGAAAGATTGGCGAACCTGTAGTGTGTAATTAATCCCGGCTAGTCTTTCCTTTTAGGGTTTGGAGGAATATTTGATAAAAAGCAGTGGGAGCCATCCTGATTAGATAAGATAATAACCAATCTGATCTTGCACGAGCATACGCTAAAGTGTTTTCTTCTCTCTCTCTCCAGGTAGCGACCAGTTCATGCCTTAATCAAGATAATAATATGGATGTATTGACCGAACCCGCATGTTATACTGTGCTGGGGAACGTTGGTTCCGTTCTTTCCTATAAGAGTTATAGGAATGAACAGGATATAGGGGAATACCAGGATTCCCATGCCACCCGAATGAAGAAAGTACATGTTGATGCATTTTCTTCGGGTGTGTTCGTTACTGAGAACTGTTTCTCTATTTGCTCTACGTCCTGGGTATTGGATACCGGGTCGGGATCCCATATATGTAATCAGTTACATGGGCTAAGGAAAGGTAGAGAACTTGGAGAAGGTGATAAAGACATTAGAGTTGGAAATGGTGCAATTGTTGCAGCTAAGACTGTCGGGGAATATCACCTTGTATTACCAACTGGTAATACATTGGTTCTGAACGAATGCTATTACATGCCGAACCTGATATGCAACATTATATCGGTTTCTTTATTAAGTAAAGAGGGATATAATTTTGTATTACAGGACAATGTTATGAACATTTTCCATAACCAAAAGTTGGTTGGATCAGGCACGTTATGCAATGGCATTTAGGTTCTAAATCAATCAACAGTTCTGAGCATAACAAACACACACAAGAGGAAGAGTTCTGAACTCAACGAATCCTTCTTGTGGCATTGTAGACTGGGTCACATCAATGCGACACGACTGGCTAAGTTGCATAAGGATGGGTATTTGAAACCATTCGAATTTTCATCTTATGACACTTGCCAGTCATGTCTCAAAGGAAAGATGACCAAAACTCCGTTTACGGGACACGGAAAAAGAGTTACCTAACTCTTGGGACTAATACATAGTGATGTATGCGGTCCAATGTCTACACATGCCAGGGATGGTTCTTCATACTTCATTACATTCACTGACGATCTCTCAAGATACGGACATGTGTACTTGATAAGACACAAGTCTGAAGCTTTTGAGAAATTTAGAGAATATAAACAAGAAGTCGAGAAACAAACCGGAAAAAGTATTAAAATCCTTCGATCTGATCGAGGAGGTGAATACTTGAGCAATGAATTCCTGGACTTCCTAAAAGAGAATGGGATTCTCTCTCAGCTTACTCCTCCTTATACACCACAGCACAACGGTGTATCGGAGCGGAGGAATCGCACCCTATTAGATATGGTGCGCTCTATGATGAGTACAGCTGAGTTACCTATTTCCTTCTGGGGGTATGCGCTTGAGACAGCGGCATACCTATTGAATCAAGTTCCAACTAAATCTGTACCTACCACACCATATGAGATATGGAGTGGGAAGAGACCATGTCTTAAACGAGTTAAGATATGGGGTTGTCTGGCCTATGTCAAAAGGCAAAATCCAGACAAACTCGAGGCACGGTCAGTTCTATGTAAGTTTGTGGGATATCCTAAACATTCAAATGGATATCTCTTCTACCACAGTGAACAACAAAAAGTGTTTATTGCTCAACATGCCACCTTTTTAGAAAAGGAATTTCTTGCAAAAGAGATTAGTGGCTCTGAGGTAGAACTGGAAGAAGTTCCAGAAACACAAACTATAACTGAAGATTTAGTGGAACCAGAAGATTCGGTAGTACCCGACGAACCTCAGCCTCTCCGCCGATCTGGTAGGGTTTCTTGTCCACCTGAGAGATACTACGGTTTTCTCATTGATGGTGGAAGCGAGGATTGCATCATGGAGGATGATGACCCAACTAGCTTCGAGCAGGCCATCACGAGTGGGGACTCAGTGAAATGGCTGGATGCTATGCGGTCCGAGATGGAATCCATGTACACCAACAAAGTATGGACTTTGGAAGTTGCTCCTGAAGGGGTAAAACCCATTGGGAGCAAGTGGATCTTCAAGAAGAAACTTGGTGTAGATGGGAAAGTAGAGACTTTCAAAGCTAGACTTGTAGCAAAGGGTTTTCGTCAAAGACCAGGTGTGGACTACGACGAAACCTTTTCTCCAGTGTCTATGCTTAAATCCATCCGGATCATGCTTGCCATCGCTGCATATCACGACTACGAAATCTGGCAAATGGATTTTAAGACCGCCTTTCTAAATGGTGATTTAGAAGAGTGCGTGTACATGACTCAGCCAGAGGGCTTTGTAGACAGTGGGAGCAGCGGCAAGGTGTGCAAGCTGCGTAAATCCATTTATGGATTAAAGCAAGCATCGCGGAGTTGGAACATCTGCTTTGACGTCGTTATCAAAGAGTTTGATTTCGTCAAAAATCCAGATGAACCTTGTATCTACAAGAAGGTGGCAGAGAGTAAAGTTGTCTTCCTCGTATTGTACGTGGACGACATACTCTTGATAGGAAATGACATTCCTATGCTGCAATCGGTCAAGCTCTTCTTATCATAAAGATTCTCAATGAAAGATCTTGGTGATGCCTCCTGCATATTGGGAATTAGGATCTATAGAGATAGATCCAAACGGATTTTGGGATTGTCCCAATCCAGGTACATTGACACCATACTAAAGAGGTTTAGTATGGAAGAGTCCAAGCGTGGGAACTTACCCACGATCTCTGGAGTCACTCTCTCCAAAGAGATGTCTCCCAAGACTGATTTGGAGAGAGCTCGCATGCAAGGGATACCCGATGCTTCGGCAGTAGGCTCTATCATGTATGCGATGCTATGTACCAGACCCGATGTAGCATACTCACTAAGTGTAGTGAGCAGGTATCAAGCTGATCCTGGAGAGAGTCACTGGACAGCTGTGAAGAGCATTCTCAAGTACTTGCGAAGGACTAGAGATATGTTCTTGGTGTATGGTATCGGAGAACTCCAAGTGGAGTCCTTTACCGATTCGAGCTTCCAGAGTGATAAGGACGACTGTAAGTCGCAGTCGGGCTTTGTCTTTACCCTTTACGGAGGGGCGGTTAGCTGGAAGAGTTCCAAGCAGGAAACCGTGGCAGACTCGACGATGGAGGCTGAATACATCGCTGCCAACGATGCTGCCAAAGAGGCTGTCTGGATCAAGAAGTTCATTACTGAACTTGGAGTGGTTCCATCCATTGAGCATCCAATACCTTTGTATTGCGATAACAATGGAGCGGTGGCTTTGGCCAAGGAACCCAGGTCCCATCAGCGGTCCAGGCATATTCTGAGGCGGTATCACCTGATCCGGGAGATAGTTGATCGCCGGGAGATCGAGGTCAGGAGGGTTGACACGAAGAACAACACGGCGGATCCACTCACGAAGGCCATTCCCCAGATACAGTTTGAGAGACTCTTCGGGATGCTCGGTATGAGATACTACAGCAGCTGGCCCTAGTGCAAGTGGGAGATTGTTAGTTGTATGTATGCCCTAGAGGCCAGTATTGTACAGATTATGTATATTATATTGGATGCTTGGACATATATAGAGATGACTTTCTTGCTCGACATGATAGTATGCTATCTGGTTGCTCTTTATCTTAACATGTACACTAGTCTCTTTATACTGTCTTATGGTTACATGTTGGTAAAGCCCTTAGGATTTGTACTTGACTACCTGGACTATGATGCAGATCATACTAGTGGGGACATGGTAGTCCATAAGTACATCCTTCAAGGTCCCTAGTCGTGGGTGTATCGAGACGGGGCATCGATATACCAGAGTGGACTAGCGTATACACTTATCGACCCATGTGATGGGCGATGGATGATCCCATATGCATTGGTGTTTGACATCAGAGATGGTATACGGGTGCTCAGTGGAGACTGAGTACACTGGACGGACTCGCTGAGAACTCCCAGATGGTATTATACCTCACGTCAGATGGCAGTTCTCAGGTGACACTTGTACAGGTTAGTCTGTAGACCCGAGATCGTCATAGAGTCTTGTGTGATTCCCACTGTGCTTTGATCTCCACCTTACCACGTCCATGAGGGCGTGCAAAACGGTGGTCTTTGGGCACAGTCCCGAGTCACATGGAAGCAATGAGCGATAGGAGGGGTTTCGTCTCTCCCGGTATTGGGGGTTGATGTTGCGCAGTGCTCGATTGGCCGTAACAGGGAAGTCCCTGGCCAGGGCTGATCAGAGATTTGCTGGTAAGTGTTACCAGTAGTTTCTCGACCCGTTACGAGCCTCACATCGGCACGACTTATCGGGTTATTGGGGTCTGACGTTTACCACCCCTAGACTTGATATGCGACGTATCAGACGAAGAGACCGGACTGTACGGTAAGTGTTACTGGTCAGATTCGCAGGAGTGTGAGCGGGCTAGCTCGTCGATCTTCTGATCGCTCAATACCCGGGTGGCCGTTACGTTTAGCAGACCGCTTGCGGCTTGTGGGTGCTTGATATGATCATCATCTGCTACCGGCGTATTGACGAGTCTTTAGAGTCCTACACAGAGGTTTCCTGGTTCAAGCGAAACGAAATAGCAGCGCATATGAGATATGTGCAGGACCGAGAATAATGCGTGTATGTGATACCGCATTTCATTCTCGCGATATATGTTTCGATTGGTTATATTCGATATGACCTAGTTATCGAATCATTGATTCGATAAATCGATGCATTGAATACTAGTCGGTTATGTGCGACATGACCGGATCATTGAATTAAGTGTTGATTTAATGATTTAATGTATAACTATATATTTGATATATTACTTTGCATTAACTAGTATTGGTTCACTTTAAACGGATTTTTCTCACTTGGATTCCACATTGTATATGTGATATACTTTTGTGCACTTTTTTGTATCATGTTTGATGATACTTGATCATATGGTTAAGTGAATAGAATTAAACCATGGTTATTATGATAATTAGGGTTTTGCATATTTAGTTATTCATTTATTTAGTTATTCATTTATTTGGATATGTTTAAGATAAGAATGGTGGCTTTATTTGTTTTATGTTGAAGCTTCATGAAGCTTTGACTTTGCTAACCATCCTTATCTTCATGCTTAACCCTTACCCATCCAAGTGACCATGGTTAATTCTCTACACTTAACCCTAGTTTAAGTTATGATAAGTATTTGATTTTCTATTTCTTTTTAATAGAACTTATCATAACTATCTTGATCTTCTTCTTCTTCAAGCTTGCTACATCAATGACAACTTGAGTTTTAGTGAGTAAAATCCAATTCCAAAGAGAACCCACCTCCTATTTCTTCACCCTCTACCTCTTGCCAAGTTGTTTTGGGTGTTTACTTCACAAGTTTCACAAGTATGTGAAGTCGGAGCTTGAACTTGCGATGCCTCGAGGTAGATCGTCTTTGACACAAAGCCGACGACCTAGCTTGCCCGTTTCTCCGATGAAGCCAAAGTTCGAGTTTGGGAATCGAGATGGACAGCGAGAGGATGCCTTCGTGGAGCCAAGGAAGAGGATTACCGGATCTACAAAGGTTGTAGCATCTAACCTATAGTTAATTTGTTAACTAGTTTTATATTTCGCCTAGACATCTAGCAACGATCCGTTAACTAGGGTTTCTCGGCACCATATTTTTTAATTTGGCATGTTCGATGCCTTGTGAGACCTCTATAGGGTGCCTAGGAACCTTTCACCAACACTTCATGGAATCCGGTAACTTAGGCACTCCATCTTGGGTCAACCTATACCCCCTACGAGTGTAGCAAATAGTCTGCCAATTTTAGAGTGAGGCCCCCTGCATCTCAAGGACATGAGATGCGGACCCGTTGCCCTCCAAAACCCGGCTATCCGTGCACTCCGTCGTGGGGCAAACCTAGTACAGAAATGAAAATATGTACAATGGGTACATTGACCTCAACCCGGTCGTGCCCGAAAAGAATAATATACAAATAGGTAGTGACGGCAGTCCACATAATGAACGCTCACCCCGCAATAACAAATGTATAAATAAATCCAAACTGTAGTACCCTTGCACACAGATATCCACCACAACAAATCAGCAACATCACCGTACAACACAGAACATCAACGCGAATGTCACGTTCGCAAACCCGTCTAAAAGGACTATAGCAATTAGACACGATTTACCGCTCGAATGACATTCACAGTCAGAGATATAATGTAAGTTCTGTAAACTAACACATTTAAAATTTCGATCGACAAAACTTTCCGAAGTGGGCCCCAAGTACAAATCCAGTACTTAAGCAAAATCTGGACCCAAACAAAATATTCCAGAAACCACAATTCCACATGAAAGACACCCAGAAGAAATATGGTCCACTGAAGCCCCAAAACAGCGGCGGAACTGCAGCCAATACAAGGCTTGTGCGGCGGTTCTGCGGCGGTCTTGAAGGTCCAGTCGACCAAATTTCTTCCAGAGTCTTAAAAAATCCTGCACGATTTTCTGAGATGCTCAAAATAATTTTTAGACGACAAAAAAATTCGACAGAAACATTAATTTTGGAAATGCGGTTTTCGAAATTTCGTTCGATCGATGTTTTAAACATGTTAGAACAAGCTACTTAAGGTTAATGGCATGGCTATAATACCATGTAAGTCTACAGGAGCGCCCAGGCCAATAATTTGAGGATAAACGCGAAACAAAAACTTTTACAACTGGCGCTATCGCATACTATAACCCGGATCTTGCCATTAACGCTAAACTAACAAACTGTAAAGAGGTAAAAAGGCTATACCGATCGATCCATGTCCTTCGGTCTTTAGCCATCATCCCTACGCTCCTCACGGCATCTCCAATCTCCTGTCTTCTCGTCGAGATGGTACCACGTCAACGGATCTTTATACGGGCTCCCGCCTCTATACCGAGGAAACTCGGACATGAAGTATACTAACCAACATGTCCAAGATGAAGTAGAGAGTGAGTGGAATACTTTGTATCAATACACTCTTTGCTTCTCATCACATGAGAGGGTAAGAGTGGAGGATGAAGAAGATGCTAAGGTTTGGAGAGTGTGAGCTTAAGAAAACTCTAGTGAGCAAAATAACCAAGCACCAAAAATTATGATGGTTGTCCAAACTTTTTGGTGAGAAGATATAATGAGGTTTTGTGAATTTAAACATAGAAAAGATTTCACAAAAATATCCCACACAAACCCTCAAAAATAACTTACCAAAAACAAAACACCATTAGTTCTATCATGACTCACTTAAGGACTCATTAGCATGAGTCACTAATGAACATGCTAGAAAAAATGTGTCATCCAAATGAGTCACACTTTCCAAATCACTAAACATTTAAACCAAAATGATTAATCCAAAAAGAAATGCAACTTCTAAAATATTCTCGTAAGAGATTACGAGAATACCCCTCACCTGTATATACAAACCGGTATCCGTATTCCGACCGAATATGAATATGATGAGACTAAAATATTCTGACTCAATATACTACTTAGATCCGGTTTAAACCAAAGCCTACCTGTATTATCTGTACGAAATATGACACGTGCAAAAGTGCACGTGCATGTTCGAACCCTGCCATAATACTATACGGCCTCTACAACGTTTCGCCCGAACTTGGGAAACTATCTGCGGGGGACTCTAAAGACTCTTCAGTACCCTGGCAGTGGGTTTAACCACAAGCACATCAGCGGCACTAGCTGTGCGTAACGGCTGCCTATATACTGACCGAAAGTGAAGCTGATGAGCGAACCCATCCTGGAACCCTACCGAGCCTATCAGTGACAATATCTGTACAGTCCGGTCAGTTCGTCTATGAGCATCGCATATCCGGCCTAGGGGGCTGGTAATGTCAGACCCCCAATAGCGGTATAAGTCATGTCGGAGGGTAGCCCTGAACACCCTGAGAAACTACCCGAATACCTACCAGTAATTCTTACCTGCCTTAGCCAAGGACTTGGTGTAATGGCTCTCTTAGACACAGTGTGATCTCACCCCCAATACCGGGAGAGATGAATCCCCTGCCAATCCACTCACTACCTCTATATGGCTCGGGACTGTACCCAACTAAAACCTGTTTGCACGACTCCTTTGAGCCGTGGTAAGGTAGTAATCTAAGCATAGTGGGAACTCACACGAGAAAAATGAGGACCTCAGGTCGATGAACTAACCTGTACACATGTCACCAGGGAACTGCTATTTGTCGCTAGGTATAATACCTACTAGCATGTTCCCGGCGAGTCCTGTCCGGTGCACTCATAACCCAATGAGCACCTGTATACATCTTAGGTTATCTAACTTGCACCAATGGCTTGTGAGACCGGCTATCGCCCCTCGTCGGGGCCTCGACTTTATACACTAGTCTACTCCGGAGTATCGATGCCCTGTCTCGAAACTCCCACAACTAAGGACCACTTTTAATGATGTGCTTATGGACTAACCAATTCTCACATATATGATCACCATCATACTGCTGGTAGTCAAGAAAGAATCCTAAGGGCTCTATCAACGTGTAATAGTGATCATGTCACCTAAAGCTGTACACGATGATAAAGGCAAACCAGATAACATACTATCATCTCGAGGAAGACTGTCCTACCAGTATAGTGTAGGGTTACTAGGCACTCTAATAAGGTTCTACAATGCATCAACCATGCCCGTTTCAAATTTTAGCCGTGCCGAATAACCCTAAACAAGATCGTTGGTAGAAAATTAGGATTTCGCTTGCTAGTAAAAGACATTTACTACTAAGTGAATACGAATTACAACCTTTGTAGATCGGTCCTTCACTTCTAAAGCTCCTTGTTGAAGTCCCTTCGCTGCGATCGTGGTTCTCCCGGACCCTTGCATGGCTTCACGAGGCTAAAGGTGCGTTCTTGCTTGAAGTCTTCGAGGCCGAAGATGATATACGTCGAGGGGATGCCAACTCAAGCTTTTACTTCACTAACTAGAGAATTAGTGAAGCAAACACCCTAAACTAAAGTGCTAGTCTAGTCGAGGATGGAGAAATAGGAAGTGGGTTCACTTTAGAATTTTATTTCTCACAATCTTTCTCACTTTGGATCAAACCCTAGCAAGCTTTTCTTTTGAACAAAGAAGAAGATGAACAAAAGAAAGAGATGAGGATAATGATCAAGTAAGTGAGCTAACCATGGTGAGTGAGTATCATATACTAACTCATGTAGAGACATAACCATAGCTAATTCAAAATGGTTAGGTTAATAAAAATCTAAAGTAAAACAAATTTAGTGGACTTTGTCAAAGCATCCACATGCTTCTACAAGCTTCAAGCTTTTGACCTAAGCTCCACTAATTTGTAATTACCTTAAATAAATATTAACCACCATCTAAAATAGTATGGTGTATGTCTTGCACACCCATCTATGATGTATCATCAACCATGATACAAAAAGAAAACACATTTTAATATATATCATATATATAAATAGAAGTTGTGTACATGTGAGAAAAAACCCTAAACGAACAAGTGTTAGTTAATGTAAATTAGTATATCTAATATACAATTATACACTAAATTATTAAATCAACGCTTGACTTAATATTCCGGTCATATCACATATAACCGACTAACATCCAATATATCGATTTATCGAATCAACACTTGTTTCGATAACCCGGCTATATCATATATAACCGACCGATAAAAGAAGTCGCGAGAATAGAATACGGTATCACATACACGTATTATTCTCGGTCCCGCACATATCACATACGTTCTCCTATTTCGTTTTTCCTAAGCCAGTAAAACGTCTATGTAGGACACTAAAGACTCGTCAATACGCTGGCAGTAGGTGATGATCACATCACGCACCCACAAGCCGTCAGAGGTACTAGCTGGACGTAACGGCTACCCGGGTATTAACCGATCATAAGATCAGCAAGCAAGCCCGCTCCAACTCCTGTAAAAGCCTGCCGGTAACACTTCCCGTACAGTCCGGTCTCCTCGTCTGATATGTCGCATATCAAGTCTAGGGGTGGTAATCGTCAGACCCCAATAACTGATAAGTCGTGCCGATGTGAGGCTCATAACGGGTCGAGAAACTACTGGTAACACTTACCAGTAAATCTCTAAATCAGCCCTGGCCAGGGACTTCCCTGTTACGGCTAATCGAGCTCTGCGCAACATCAACCCCCAATAACGGGAGAGACGAAACCCCTCCTATCGCTCATTGCCTCCATGTGACTCGGGACTGTACCCAAAAACCACCGTTTTGCATGCCCTCTTGGACGTGGTAAGGTGGAAATCAAAGCACAGTGGGAATCACACAAGACTCTATGACGATCTTGGGTCTACAGACTAACTTGCACAAGTGTCACCTGAGAACTGCCATCTGACGTGAGGTATAATACCATTTGGGAGTTCTCAGCGAGTCCGTCTAGTGTACCAAGTCTCCACTGAGCACCCGTATACCATCTCAGATGTCAAACACCAATGGATATGGGATCATCCATCGCCCATCTCATGGGTCGAGAAGTGTATACGCTAGTCTACACTGGTATATCGATGCCCTGTCTCGATACACCCACGACTAGGAACATTAAAGGATGTACTTATGGACTACACTATCCCCACTAGTATGATCTGCATCATAGTCCAGGTAGTCAAGTACACATCCTAAGGGCTTTATCAACATATAACTATAAGTCAGTATCAAGAGACAAGTATACATGTTAAGATAAAGAGCAACCTGATATCATACTATCATATCGAGCAAGAAAGTCCTCTCTATTTATGTCCAAACATCCAATATAATATACATCATCTGTACAATACTGGCTTCTGGGGCAAACATACAACTAACATATAGGTCCTCCTCAGTCATTACAATCACGTTCCTGCGATCCAATAGTTGACTTTGAGGGCACTACATCCAATAAGTAGATTTCTAAGAAAGGTGTTAACGGGGTTATGCCCCTGTGGAAACGAGGTTATTTAATTAGTTTCATGCGAAAGCAAGGGGAGGCTCCCTCGGAGTACCAATACCTGCTTGGCTAAACGATTAGCGAACTTCTGGGGTATAATTAATCCCGGCTAGTCTTACCTTTTAAGGTTTGAAGGAAGATTTAATAAAAACAGTAGGAGCCATCCTGATTAGATAAAATAATAACCAATCTAATCTTGCAAGAGCATACGCTAAAGTGTTTTCTTCTCTCTCCAGGTAGCGACCATGACACGCCTTAAAAAAGATAATAATATTGATGTATTAACCGAACCCGCTTGTTATACCGAGCAAGAGAACGTTGGTTCCGCTCTATCTTATAATTGTTATAAGTCTGAGCAGAAAATTGGGGAATATCTGTCAGTGTTTATGCCCTAGAGGCCATTACCGTATCATCCTAGTTTGTATATAACTTAATGGAAGCTTGGGATATTCACAGTTGTATTGACAGTCTTGCTAAAAATGGTAGTATGCTACTTGGTTTGTGTCTACATTAATACGTGTATGTGTTTCTTTTAACATATCGCTTATACATATTAGTAGAGCCCTTAGGATCTGTGTTTGATTACCAGCGTTGTGATGGCAGTCAAACTAGTGGGGGCTGGGTAGTCTATAAGCAACATCCTATACAGGACCATGGTCGTAGGATTATCGAGATGGGGCATCGGTACTCCGGAGTAGACTGGTGTATACATTTCTCATCCCAGCATGGGGAGATGGTCTATCCTACAACCATCAGTATGTCGTACTGGAGATAGTATGCAGGTGCTCGTTAGGTTACGAGTACACCGGATAGGACTCGCCGGGAACTGCGGGTTGGTTCTATACCCATCGTCACATAGCAGTTCCCAGGTGATATGAGTACAGCTTAGTCCATCGCCATGACACTGCTACTTCGCAACGGATGTGTTACCACTGTACCTAGATTACTACCATACCATGACATAAAGGAGTCGTGCAAACAAGTAGTAGTTGGGTACAGTCCCGAAGCACTTGGAGGCAGTAGCGGTTAGACAGGATTCGTCTCTCCCGGGATTGGGGGTTGATATCGCGCTATGTATGGAGAGCCATTACGCAAAGTCCCTGGCCAGGGCAAGCGAGATTTACTGGTAGGTTCCAGTCGTTTCTCAAGGTGTAATGGGCTTCACTCTGACACAACTTATACCACTATTAAGGGTCTGACGTTTACCTCCCCCTAAGCCCTATATGCTATAGTCCTAGACGAACAGACCGGACTGTACGGAGATTGTCACATACAGGCTCAGTAGGAGTTCGGATGGGTTTCTTCATCGTCCTTCTAATCGACATCTACCCGGGGACCGTTACGTACAGCTAGTACCACTTGCGGCCTGTGGTTAAACCCACTGCCAGCGTAGTGTCGAGTCTTTAGAGTCCCACACAGAGAGTTTCCCTACACTGGGTAAAAGGTGTAGACGCCGTATGGTTTTACGGCAGGTCCACGATCACTTACGTACACTTGTGCATGTAATAAGATCGGGCAGGTAATACTAGCGGGCTTTTGTTTAAGCCAGATTCTAGTATTATACAGATGGATTTATTCAGTCAAAGATTATCCGTGTTTTTCGGAAATACGGATAGGAGGGGCAGTCTCGTAATTTGTCGGGAAGCTTCTACAAGGAGGCGACTCATTGGTGTTTATTTCTTTTGTGATTTAAACTAAATGAGGTGGAGGATGAGATGTAAGTTTCATTAAATGCTTAATGACTCATGAGGTGATTCACCCTTAGAATTAAATGAAACGTGCAAGATATTATCTTGATATTATCAAGAGAGATATTATTCATTTCATAATCACAAAACACTTCTCACTCCATAAGTCTTCATCTTCTTCTTCAAACCGTAAAAGCTCTCATGAGTTGAGAATCCTAGGGTTTAAGTGACTATGTAATCCATCTAAATACTCTACACCCTCTAGGACTTCTAGATTAGCAAATTAAAAGCCGTAGTTATCTCAGATTCGAGATAGAAGCTCGAACTATAGACTCTCGGGTGGATCGTCTTTGACTCGAGGAGGCCGTTGAGGTACCAATGTTCCATAGAGCCGACGAGGTGTGGAGGAGAACGATGAAGACCCGAAGGACATGTAACGTGAGGTATAACTTCGAATCAGAGTAGTTGAACCTCTCGTAGTTTGCTAGTAATGGTTTAGACATGATCCGTGTGCTCAAGTCCGTGTTACGAAGCTTTGATAATTGTTTTTCATATATTCCACCTCCCCGCGAACACGTAGGGTGTGCGACATGGACTTATAGTGGTATCAGAGCCTACTAAACCTTTACAAGCTTGTTAGCAACTAATTAGAACTTCGATCATCAGAACAACACAAAAACTTAACCCCGAACCCCTCAAGTTTCTGTCGATTTTAAACCTGTCGAAAAAATTATTTCAGAGGCATGAAAATTCACAGCAGTGAATTATAAGAATACTGGAGAAATACGAGTTGCTAACTCGGTGAGGCGACCGCGGAAGCATGGCTGATAGGTGCAATTCGCCGCTGATCCGTGGCCGAGTCCACTCCGAGTCGACTCGTATTTACACAGTAACTCATATTTCTGGGTGTTCTGTTTTCCTGTATATTTTGTTTCTCCCCGGGTTTTTTCATTGCTGGCTTGCATTTGGGGTAGACACGGAAAATGTTGTCGATCGAAATTCTATGTTATTTGCTAATTAGGTTTTATCTGTGATGTTTAATGAGTTCGTAAACCTCCGCTAATTGCTACTATGTCGGTTAGTTGGGGGTTGCACAATTCTGTAATGGATATTGGTTTGTGGATATGGACATCATTGGATTGTCGCGAATGAATAGCCGGGGATGTGAGATGAGAGTTTTTGTCTTTCATTCGATGTAAATTGTAATATGTTGTAATATTCTTTTAGGGGAGACATCTGGGTTGAGGTTGTAGCCACCGTTGTATTATTTCATTTACTGTTTTATGCTCCTATGATAGACCCAAGATGGGGTGCACAAACTACCGGGTACTTTGAAGTGTTTAATGACCTACTCATGTCGTTGAGGGAGACTGTTTCACTTCTGGTACTAGACGGGTAGTTTGCCGCACCTGTAGGGGTCTAGGGTGGGGTTTGGCTATTCATGACGACCGTGTAATCCGTCTTTTGTTGCAGGCTCAAACGAAACGCGGATTCCTAATATATCCAATAAGTTCATCTGTGATCTGGAATGCCTATTATTACGTCTTACAAATGTACAATATCTATATATGATATCTAGTAGGCGTTGCTTCTATTTTGCATCCGTGCTAGCCCAGCCCCCGCTCTGTCATTAGTTAAGTAATCTAACGGGTGAATGACGGGGCCCAGTGGCGAATGCGGATGGTATAAGCGGACGTTGTATTTCCGTTGTTTTCTGCAATGATAGGATAAATGATGGAACGCATTATATTAATGCAAAGAAAACAAACCAAAGCTGAATCGTTGGAACAAATTTAAAAGAAAGCACTCGGTTATTTTAAAAGAGTAGAATTTTTAATTGCGGAGTTTTAAGCACTCCTTTTAAAAAGCTATCAGGTTCCTTCGATTATATCAAGTTCACAACGTTCATGGTTTCTCCAAAACATGTCGTAGCCCTCCTTCATTTTGAAGGATCCCGGCAGTGCCCCGGCCGTCGAAACGCGGCCAAAATGCGGAACAAAAATTTATCAAACCGGCGCTACCGCTACCCAATTCCCGGATCGACCTTAAACCCTAAACTAGCAAACTAACTAAGAGTTAGAATCGTTATACCGAGTTGATCCGAGTCCTTCGGTCTTCATTCCAAGCTCCGAGCGGTCCTTTGATGATATTTGGTTGCCGGTCCTCCTCCATCTCCGATGATCCACCTGAGGGAAACGGTGCAAGCTCCAGCCTCTACAAACGAGGCAACCGACGCCCCAAAGTTGCTAGCTATGGAGAATGGGGGTGTATCAAAGTGTCACTAAAATTTTCTCCCTTTTCATGTGCTCCATGGAGCAACCATAGAAGAAGATGAAGGAGGTGATGACTTTTGGCATGAGAAAAATTTGCTAACTCATTTTTGGGTGAATGAGACAGTGGGAGTAATGCAAGTGTGATCTGTAAAATGAAATTAACCCCATCCCAAATAATGGCCGGCGCCTCCTCTCTCTTCCACCCAAAAAAAATATCATTTCCTTTTTAATTAAAGCAATAAACAAATGAGACCATACCATGCAACATGCACAAACCCATGCAACAAATCACATCACCTTTTCCACCTCATTAATAAAAAAACAAATGAATTTCCATAAATGGAAAATCATATAAATGAGGTGGCATCTTCTAGAAGCTATTCCATATAAAATACGGAATACTTCCCGGTACATGTACCGAAATACATATACGCATATTCGTACCAAAATACGAACAGCCGAAAGAGAAAACGAATAGTGAACAATAACACTAGAATACATATATAGAAATAAATATATAAATTATTAAATTAAAACCTGATTTAATAAACTGGCTTAATCCTAAGCCGCTAGTATTATCAACCGTCCAATTAAAGTCTGCGCAGCAAGTGCACATATTTAATCGGGCATCTGTATGTATCAACATACTTCATGTACACCATATCGCCTGAACCGTTAAAACCCTCTGTGTGGGACTCTAAAGACTCGTCAATACGCTGGCAGTGGGTTTAACCACAAGCATGTCAGCAGCACTAGCTGTACGAACGGCTACCCAGGTATTGAGCGAAAGGGAGGCCGACGAGCAAACTCATCTTGAACCCCCACTGAGCCTGTCAGTAACAATTTCCGTACAGTCCGATCTGTTCATCTAAGAGTTTCGCATATCGAGTCATAGGGGATGGATAAAGTCTGACCCCTAACTACGCGACATTTAGTGTTGGTATGAAACCCCATCACCACCTGAGAAACTATCGATCCTGGATCGATAATTCTCGTCCACCGTGGCTACGGATTTATGGTGATGGCCATCCGTACACAACGCGACATCAACCCCCAATACCGGTAGAGACAAATCCCCGACGATCTGATCACTGCCTCCATGTTGCTCGGGACTATACCCAACTAAAACCTGTTTGCACGACTCCTTTGAGCCGTGGTAGGGTAGTAATCAAAGCATAGTGGGAACTCACACGAGACAAATGACGATCTCAGGTCGACAGACTAACCTGTACACATGTCACCTGGGAACTGCTATCTGACAATAGGTATAATACCAACTAGCAGGTTCCCGGCGAATCCATCCAGTGTACTCATAACCCAATGAGCACCTTTATATTATCTTAGGTGAACAAACTAACACCAATGGCTTGTGAGACCTGGCCACTGCCCCTCGTCGGGGTCTCGATCAATATACACTAGTCTACACTGGAGTATCGATGCCCGGTCTCGATACTCCCACGACTAGGGACATTTGAGGATGTGCTTATAGGCCCCCAGCTCCCACGTATGTGATCGCCATCTCAATGCTGGCAGTCAAGCAAGAATCTTATGAGCTCTATCAACATGATGATAAAGACAAACCAGATAGCATACCATCATCTTGAGTAAGATTGTTTTATCGGTATAGGTCCTGCCTCAATCATCATAATCATAAGTCCGCAACTATGATAATTGACTAGAGGGCACTGTAGCCAACAATCTCCCACTTGCACTTAAGGCCAATTATTGCGATGTCGCATACTCATAACCCGTGTGATACCGAACACCCAACTTCTCTACTAATCAGTTTCGCAAAGCCCGTTTGCGAAAATGACTGCGTTCGAGAAATAGCCTCAGTGAGTGGATCCGCTCCAATGTTTCTTTCTGCATCTCTCTTAATCTCAACTTCGCGGAGAAAGCTATCTCCCGAAATGAGCAATACCTGTCTTAGAATTTGTTTGGATATCTAATAGGACCCAATTCACAAATGAACTCCAAATCCAGCAAACTTCTCAAACTGTATCGTCTACTGAATTTAATCAGTATCCTGCGTCATGCCTTTCCTCGGTATCCGCTTGGACCACCTGTCCAACATACTTTCCCTCAAAAGAGGGAAAAACTATAAATCTGACAGTCACTCTGTCATCCAGGTCACCTTGGAAGCATTAAATGATAACTGTCACCAGAAGGAGGCTGCCGTTACCATATCGCAAGAACATCCATTTATGTTCCATAACTGCTTCCTAATGTTTCTCCAGGAGTGGATTAATATATCTGCATATTGCATCTAGTGCAAACACAATATCTGGTGTTGCTCTTGACATTTCATGATTAACTCAATTGCCTAAGCAAGTGATATGCTAATCATGCAGATCCCTCTCTTATTCAGTCTATAAGGCACCTTTAGAGAGGGTGACTCCATCAACTGCTGGTACACCACCATGCCAGGAGACGTCCATTCTATAATATCTTTAGAATAATGTCAAATTAACCAAATTTGGATACTTCCCAAATCTAGATCTAAAACCATAGATCTAGTAACCAGAAAACCTGATATTATATCCACATCCTCTGCTGAGAAACAACTTTGTGACAACCACAGTATAACCGATCATAGTATAGGAATATCTTTTCCTATCAAGTGCATGTCATCAAAATACCTGGACATCACTCTATACTACCTTCTTAACAGATCCATCTCCTATTCTGATGAAGTCAAAAACTATGACTGTCACATCAAAAATAGATGATCTATTTCCGCTATACCTGCTTTAGTCTATAAATAGACACAAGCTACTTGCCTACTATGCTTCCGCTGCTCCTACTGACTACAACAACCCTCTGGCAGAGTCATATACACGTGCAATTCTAAAGCAAGTTTAGAATGACGCGATACTCATCCTCCTGCCGGGTCTTATAGTCCAGAGCAGCAACAATGGCAAGTCTGGGTAAACAAGAATCTCCCTGTCACCGTCTCTGAGAAGACCGAAGTACCTCTTGGGTGCCCGAGGTTTCCCACCTAATCCGCGGAGTGGCTAATGGAACGTCAAAAACAATTGAATCCTTAGGTTCTATCAAATCTTCAGTGATCGTTTGTGGTTCTGGAATCACTTCCAGTTCTACCATACTGCCACTTGTGTTTTCTGAAAAAGGTCATTTTTACTAAAATTGTGGCGAGTCAAGAACAATATAAATACTGATCTTCCTGATGGTAGAAAGTTAACCCTCGTCAAAGCCCGGGATAACCCACAAACAACCATTACTGAAACGTGCCTTGAGTTTATCCAGATTCTGGTTTTAAGCATCAGCCGGACAACTCCCTATACCTTAACATCGTTAAGATATAAATTGTTCTATATATATCTAATATAGAAACAAAAGCACTAATCTAATTTGAACCAGATTCAAAATCATGCAGCTGTCTCCAGTGCATATCAACCAAATGGAAAGGGGACAATCAACATTAATCATCTAGGAGTGCATCCATATATAAGTAACCCGAAAGAGAAGCAAGTTCTCAAAACCATTACTATTAATTGAATACCAAACGCAAGTATCTACATCTTCGACTTCCTCGAAGAGTCCAGATACTTACAACAAATGGTTCTCTACTTTATTCTTATACCTATAACTTCTGAATATCTGGACCTTGCATTTCAATAAAATACATGTCCAGAACTGGAGAAGTCATAAGTAAACAGAATATAGTACGAGTATAAACCCCTTTGTCCTAATGGACACTGGACAACATACAAGCATTTTTATAAGTCCCCTGAGTTCAAAAACTCAAACCCTGTGCGTCGAAGGTTGAAAAACTGTACTATGGTTAAGAAGAATTACACCGCTGTTGAATGCACCTTACCTAATCACCAACTGATATAGGTAAATGTCATAGACATAATATCAAAAAAGTTATATCACACTTTATAAAAATAAACGTGCAGAATATCAGTTTGAAATTGGTGCATAACAACGAATATTCAAACCCATATACTTTCCATCCGGCAAAATCCAAATGATTTCCTCAAATATCACCAATTACAACGAATTCAGATATAATGAGGATCTAATCACCCAATTCCCAATATTTTACTCCCACTCACCATCCGTAATAACATGCAGATGTGAGAAACTGATCTTGTAAATACATACCCTGGAATTAGATTCTAATTGGGAAAACAGTTTTCAATTAACATCGCACAGAGAAACTGAAACATGAAAATATTTCAAAAGGGGTTAATTGGTATTCCTAGTACTGCCTCTTCCAGTATCCTGATTCACGACAGTAACCATATACTTGCATGCCCTCTCTGCAATCCTTTTATTTTGTCTTTACTTATTACCTTCTGTACACCTCCTTTACGCTAATTGGTTTTCTTCATTCCCTACCCTTCGGCACCAGCGTAAGGTTTGGAAGAAGACTATCCAATAAGCGTAATAGGTGTACTCTCCTAATCCTAGAATCCCTCGCAACCCGAGAGAAGGTAAAGAGAAACGACATTTGAATAATCCTATTCTATTTCCTGTGAACCAGAATCCATCGTCGAAAAAGTTCCCTCGAGTTCGTATGTAACTATACGATGGATTTACCCAATGGATGTGGATATCCGTAGTGATACAGAATGTTCTAGAGAAATGCAAAGTGGATGTAGGAGTGGCAGGGTATACACGGTCTTTGTCGTGAAAGATGGTGGTCGCAATTTGCTTTGCCATTATTCTAATCCCTTTATATGTCTTTACTTATTACCTTCTGTACACCACAGTTAAGCTTGTTGATTTTCTTCCTTCCCTACCGTTTGGCACCTGCCTATGGTTTGGAGGAAGACTATCCAATAAGCTCAATAGGTGTACCCTCTCCAAATCCTATGAGCCTTCATAACCTGAGAGAGGGTAAAGAGAAAAGACAACCGAATAATCCTATTCAATCTCTCCAGAACCAGAATCCATCCTCGAATCAGATCCTCCGAGTTCGTATATAACCATACGATGGATTTTATCCAATGGAAGTGGACGTTCGTAGTGATACGAGGTATTCTGGAGAAACACAAAGGTGATATAGAAGTGGTAATGATGTATGCGACACCGTAACATTCCAAAAGCCAAAGTGTTTTAAGAAGATTCGGTCAACTTGGTTTATGAGTTTTAGTCAAGGGTCGGGTCATAGTCGCAGCCAGAGAGAGAAAGAGAGAGAGAAAACACTCAGCGTGCATACTAATCTAGATCTGAATGGTTAATCATTTTATCTAATCAGGATGGCTCCCACTGTTTCCTCGAATTCTCCTCCAAACCCAAAAGGAGAATTAGTCGGAATGACCCGAGGAGTAATCCTGCTCATCAGTGGGAATTGTAGGGTTCCTATGCACTCTAGTGAGGTCTCACAAGGCATCAAACATGCCATTTTCAAAAATTCTAGGTGCCGAGAGACCCGAATACGGATCGTTGGCTAGAAATCTAGGCGAAAAAGCTAACTAGTTAACACTTAACTACAAGATACGGAAATACAACCTTTGTAGATCCGGTGCTCCACCTCCATAGCTCCGCAACGAGGTCCTCTCTGCTGTCCAAATCAAATCCGGGCTCAAGCGTCGGTTTCGTCGGAGAATAAGCGAGCTAGGTCGTCGATGTCCATGCCGAAGATGATCTACGTCGAGGCATCGCTAAATCAAGCTCCGACTTCACCAAGTCAAGAAACTTGTGAAGTAAACACACTCTACTACTTGGCAAGAGGTAGAGGATGAAGAAATAGGAAGTGGGTAGACTTTAGAATTGGATTTCACACTCATTTTCATCAATCACCATTGATGAAGTGAACTTTCTTCATGTGAAGAAGATGAAGAAGAAGAAGAAAGAATTATGATCAGTTATTAGAAAATAGAAAAAAAAATAGAATACTTATCATAATTCTAACTATGGTAATGTGTAGAGAATTAACCAAGGTTAGTTGAATGGTTAGGGTTAAGAATGAGATAAGAATGGTGGACTTAGGTCAAAGCTTCATGAAGTTTCAACTAAACAACAAAAGAAGCCACCATTCTTTTCTCATTTTCTTTTATTCATTTATCAAAAATAAATGGATAACTAAATAAGATAAATGAATAACAAATAATAAACCCTAACCATTTCATTAACCAAGGTTTAATACTTTACACTTAACCAAAGGCATGTATCATCAAACATGATACAAGCAAGTGCATAAAATCATATCACATATATAATGTGCACATCCGAGTGAGAAAATCCATCTTAAGTAAACCGATACTAGTTGATGCAAAGTAATATATCAAATATATAATTATACATTAAATCATTAAATCAACACTTGATTTAATGATCCGGTCATATCGCATATAACCGACTAGTATCCAATGTATCGGCTTATCGAATCAACCCTCGATTCGATAACTAGGTTATATCGCATATAACCATTCGACACATTCATCGCGAGAATGAAATACGGTATCACATACACGCATTATTCTCGGTCCCGCACATATCTCATATGCGCTCCTATTTCGTTTCGCTTGAGCCAGGAAACCTCTGTGTAGGACTCTAAAGACTCGTCAATACGCCGGCAGCGGATGATGATCATATCAAACATCCACAAGCCGCAAGCGGTCTGCTAAACGTAACGGCCACCCGGGTATTGAGCGATCAGAAGATCGACGAGCAAGCTCGCTCACACACCAGTGAATCCAACCAGTAACACTACCGTACAGTCCGGTCTGATCGTCTGATATGTCGCATATCTTGCCTAGGGGTGGTAAACGTCAGACCCCAATAGCTCGATAAGTCGTGTCGATATGAGGTCTATAACAATTCGAGAAACTACTGGTAACACTTACCAGTAAATCTCAGCAACCCTGGCCAGGGATTTCCTGTTATAGCCAATCGAACACAGCGCAACATCCACCCCTATACCGGGAGAGACGAATCCCCTCCTATCGCTCATTGCCTCCATGTGACTCGGGACTGTACCCAAAACCACCGTTTTGCACGCCCTCTTGGACGTGGTAAGATGGAAATCAAAGCACAGTTGGAACCACACAAGACTCTATGACGATCTCGGGTCAACAGACTACTCTGTACCAGTGTCACCAGAGAACTGCCATCTGACGTGAGGTATAATACCATCTGGAGTTCTCGGCGAGTCCGTCCAGTATACCCAGTCTCTACTGAGCACCCGTATATCATCTCTGATGTCAAACACCAATGGATATGGGATCATCCATCGCCCATCTGGATGGGTCGAGAAGGTACACGCTAGTCTACTCTGGTATATCGATGCCCTGTCTCGATACACCCACGACTAGGGACTTTGAAGGATGTACTTACGGACTACCATGTCCCCACTAGTATGATACGCATCATAGTCCAGGTAGTCAAGCACACATCCTAAGGGCTTTACCAACATGTAACAGAGAGACAATCAGTATACACGTTAAGGTAAAGTTCAACCAGATAGCATACTATCATGTCGAGCAAGAAAGTCCTCTCTATATATGTCCCAGCATCCACTACAATATACATCCTATGTACAGTAATGGCCTCTAGGGCATACATATAACTAACAGGAATAGGGATCTAACTATCACCGCATGATAATTTAATGGAAGCCACTCAAGTCCCCACACTCCAGAAGGTATGCTCAAGCCTCGCATGTTTCCTGTATGTTTGAAACTCCCGATATGATTTTTACCCCTAGGACCCAAGTGACCTTGACAATGCGAACATATCAAAGAGTCCTAGTCAAGTTCAACCCGTAATTATCTTGATTGCGTTAAACCTACCCGTACGAGTCCTTGACAATGCCAACATAACCGCACGACTGTCCTAACCAATCCACATATCCATACGACAGAAAAGCATTATAGAGCTGCCGAGCACTACGCCTAGGCAATGCACGACATATGTAGTACGAATACTAAGCAATACCGATCTGAAATGGCGGAGGGCTACGGATGGTTTTTGGAGAAAAACGTTTAACGTAATGAACTTGATATCATTGAAGGAATCCAAGTGGTTTTATAAATATATAGTGGCGAAAACTTTTTCTAAAGAGGTCACTCCCGATGAAGGGATCTCGGCACTTTCCCCGTCGAATGAGGTGCAGGATATTCCAAACTGAATACCACGATGCAAAGCAAAAGTAATCGACTATAGTGAAGTTATTACGTTGACACAAACTTTTACTCAAGGGGACACTCCCGATGAAGGGATCTCGGCCCTTGCCTCGTCGAATGAGGTGCAGGATATTCCAAACTAAATACCACGGTGCAAAGCAAAAGAGAACGTCTGTAATGTCAGTTTTTAAAAGCTTGGTTCCAACAACATCATAAATACAGGTTTGTTTTATCCTTGCATTGATAAGAATCAATGTAGTCCCATCAATTAATCACACCAGAAAAGAACAAAAATAAAATATACGTATATGCCATCCGCATTCGCCACTGGGTCCCGTCATCACCCGTTAGGTTACTTAACTAACGAAAGAGCGGGGACTGGGCTAGCGCGGGGGCAAAACATATACAACATCTACTAGTGTGTGTGTGTATGTGTGTGTGTGTGTGTGTATAACATTCGTCCCAGGAATGATATAAAGCAACATCACAGAAACATCACAGAAGCAGTCCAGAATGGTGGATAATCTGGAGCACCGAGTTTCACTTGAGCCGCAAGTGAGACTCGACGTTGCCTGTCGTATGGATAGCCTGTGCAATGAAACCTAGACCCCTACGAGCGCGGCAAGTTACCCGCCAAAAGCAGAAGTGAGGCAGCCCCCTTCAGCAACGTGAATGGACCTCCCAGCACTTCACGGAATCTGGTAACTTGGGCACCCCTCCTGGGTCAACCTATACCCCTTACCAGTGCGGCAAACAGCCCGCCAATTCTAGAGTAAGGTCCCCTCCGTCCCAACGCTATGAGATGCAGACCAGTTGCCCTCTAGAACCTGGCTATTCGTACACTCCACCATGGGGTAATCCTAGTACAGAAAATAAAATAATATACAAAGATGTCATCGACCTCAGCCCGGTCCTTCCCCAAAAGAATAATATACAAACTGGCAGTGACGGCAGTCCACATGTCGGACGCTCACCCCGCAATATCAAATGTACAAATGAAATAAAACTGTACTATCATTGCACCATTGCTATCCACCACGACGATCCAACCAACATCACAGCACATCACAGAACATCAACGTGAATGTCACATTCGCAAACTCGTCTAAAAGACATATAGCAATTAGACGAGTTTACAGATCAAATGACATTCACGGTCGCAGAATATAATGTATGTACTGTTAAACGCCCACTTAAAATATCGATCGACTAAGTTCCAAATTGGCCCCAATAGCAAAAAAACACTTTACTGAAACCTGGGACAAAACAGAATATCACAAAAATTACAATTCCAAGTCTCTGAGTTACAGTGAAAATTTGAAGGCCCATCGCCAATAAATGGCCGCGGATCCGCCGCCAAAAGGGGGTTAGTGCGGCTGATCCACGGCACTTTAGTGGCATAATGAGCTCAAATATTTTCTGTAGCATTATATTTGTGTAACGTTTCAGAAAATATAAAATATTATTTTTGGAATTTAATATTAAAATAATATTTTTCCCGAAAACTGCCGATTTGCGAAATTGGGGTTGAAAAAGGTATAAATACATACCAATAATTATAAAATAAATGGAAATTAAAATGATTTATTCATTTAATAATATAATTAAAGATTTTGGCATTTTAAAATTTATTATACGCAGTTTCGATAAAAACCCGATTAGTGCACTGCTAATCGAGATTAAGCCAAATCCGCGTTTTTTACAGTTCATGGTTAGTGCGCCATGACATGTTCATTTTGTTACATGTTTCAATTAATTTGGGCTTTATATTATGGTTTTTGGTGAGAAAAAGAGAGAGAAAAGGGGTCATGATGAGTGAGGAGAGAGAAAGGGACATAATGATGGCTTGAAAAGAGAGAGAGTGTGTGAATTAATGAGAGAGAAGGGGGGCTGCTGCACATTCTTTTTCCCCCATCCTTTTTTTTGAAATCCTTCATCTCTACAACTCCACAACTCTCCACAAAAATCTCTAGATCTATCTCCAACCATGCCTCAAAACCCTACACACCCTTCACAAAAATTAATCCCCTCTTCTAACCTCTACACGATGGACCGAGCAAAATGGGATTTTGACGACGTTGGGAAGTTAGTGCTGCCTAGAGTGGACTATATGAGGTATAAATTTCTTCCCTTTAGATTAGTTTTGTGAGATACCAGGTTAGATGTCGTTTTGTGAAGATTAGTGGACATTGGGAAACCCTAGTGAAGGTTTGAGTGTTGCTTTGAATTGGGTGATACCTAGTAGCTGTTAGCTAGACTTGGGTGCTGTTTAAAGACCTGGAACAGACCGTAGAAACCCCAAAACACTGATATAGAAACCCGACATTGGAAAAACTGCAAATCTGGGAGTGTATTTAGGAATCTGCTATCACCCCGAGACCCCTAAAATAAAATTGAGCCGACTGTGAGTCGTGCAGGCACCTAGGAAGCTACCACCAAGACCCGAGCCCCTAATTCAAAGTCGTGGCCACAGATTTAATCATTCTGGCTGCAATTTGCGGCCATAGTAGGATGGAATGGTTCCAGATTTGGTCCATGGCTCATTTTGCACTAAATTAGACCCCTCTTATATACAGTTTTGGCTAATTGTCACCTGTGGCAAAATCTGGGAGCATTTTGGTGTGTTTTAAGCGATGTTTTCCGTATTTTTTAAATGCACTTTCTTGATATTTGGATTTGTATTTGGTTGTTGGGTGTTCGTACATCGACAACAGGGTTGTTGATTGATTTGCACGTTTAGGCCATAGGTTTCAACCTATGAGCACACTGTGCGCTGTATCGGTCTTCTGCGTCGATTTTAATACGTATTGCGATAGGTTATTATTGTAGGTACCCTCGCATGGATTCCGAGGCGAAGAAGCGTGGCTGGTCATCGATTTGGGCGAGCGAAGACAGGTGAGTAGATCTATATCTACCGGGGAAGTCGGGTGGATGGCGTATAGCACCCCCCGCCCCGCAAACTTCTGATGGAAACCGATTTATAGATTATGCTTTGGAAAACTAGATTAGGAAACTAGGGTTAGAATATAGATAGCTATGTAGTCACATTAGAAACTAGAGGTTAGTTAAGTGTGATATGCTACTAGTACCCTATGATGATGTTTAGCGATATTACCGCTTAGGGTTCTGTAGGACTAGATAGTCGATGTAGATGCGTCATCCGAACCATACCTTTTTCTAAACTAAGGAATCATATGTATCTTTTAAATGTATATCTTGAGGGATGTTACGTATTTTCAAATGATATCTTTTCGTTAAAAAGCACCGTAAACCCTGTTTCCAAAACTACGATTCACTTTTTAAAAATCTGATTGTATGGTTCGGAAGTGTTTATTAGATTAGATACTATACATAGTAGAGATAGCATGTTTATGTAAATTCGACATGATATGAGATATAAATGCGATGGAAGAATACAAGATGAATTTTATGAGATGATGATATGATATGATGGTATACGGATACGAGTCGATCGAGATGACTTATACCCTGCCGGTCCTTGATATGAGATTATTGCAGATGCGACCCGGGACATAGGTATATAGGGTTATATATATATGGAATGTTGTGAATCATGGATGATAGGCCGTTTGTGATATTAGGCCGTACCCTCATTTGTCTTATAGGATGATAGGATCCCTATTAGCTTAATGCCGGCCAGCACGATGATATTCCGTGCTTGATGAGTTGACTTGGTGATTGATCCTTACCCTTGACTAGAGTTTGCCGTACGATGGATATTATACCATACGCGATGTTATTGCGCTAGATGCCGATTGATAGATTACCGACTCGGACATATGATAGTTGTGTATACCATATAGCTGTTAGCTGATGATTTACAAGCTGCATTCATGATATTATTATTGCATCGCATATACGTGTGATAGTACACACCTGCACCATTATCGATGATGCGTAAGTTACATGTACACATATTTGCCGGCTCACACACTTCATCATTGATAATTGCCATGTCACTACACAGTAGGGTTGCTGCATCATGACATATACATTGATAACCTTCATACTTGCGCAAATACATATTGTACCTACATAAATAACCGGTTTTATTGTAAAATTGGGAACCGCATGTTATATTTTAAAAACTGGAATAATTTAAAAAGAGCGGTTTTCTCTTAATATGTCGTATCACTATTCCATATTGCATGATACTCGGATATGCTCGCATTTCTTTTTACGTGTCGCATATATCATGCTCTATTATTTTACGCATCGAGATATGCTTTTTTTATGAGATTTCTGGATTTGAGAACCGTGGCTATTTCAAAAGGAAGCATGTTATATTTTAAAAACCCGGTTTCTCTTGATATGATATTTCAGTGCATCAAACATGCGTTTTCTCGGTTCTGAGAGTGGCATGTGAAACCTGATTCAAGGAGTGGTAGGCACCGACTACGGGTACATGGTGGACCCAGTGAGGTACCCCGGGCAAGAAGACTCGTATATGTTAGACGGTAAGCCCGCAGGGGGAGCACTACCTACCGGTGATAGTATGTAGACTCGGCGGTTATCCGGAGAATACCGACCGGAGGTAGCGAGATGGATATGAGGGTCGACCAGGGAGTGCGGCGCCTGAGGGCCGATCTGAGGATACGGCGCCTGAGATATATGAGGATTTACGTGCCGATGCTGGGCACCGGTTTTCATGATGTTTTCGAGTGTCGATGCTAGGCACTCAGGTTCCATGATTTGATGTGTCGGGAGGGACACCGTTGATATATATATCCTCATACTTTCATGCACGCTCTTTCATGATATTTACATGCATGTTATCGTTGCGTCAGTAGTTGACGCATGGACTGGATCCACATACATACATACATACAGTGATGTTACTAAGGGAGATTATACACATGCTTATAGACATTAATTCATGGGTGGACGAGATCCACATATCTGCATACCTTGATTATGGTTGGACGGTTCCCATATAATTGCATTGATTATTACTGTTGGATGTTATCCGCATGCACATAGGTAGTGACGACCTTGTTGGCACATATACGACCCCGGTCACCCTAGATATCATAGTATTACCTGTATGATATATTGTTGACCTAGGAGTCGTTGTTTATTTCGATTTCTACTTGTAGATATATTTCTATTCACGAGTTGGCAATTCACTCCCCCCCGTTGTGCCCACAAGTTCTTGCAGGTTGACCGCTTGGATCAGTAGCGGATTCGCTGGCACACAGCTTTATTTGGGTGTTTTGCTTTGGTAGGTGGGACATTGTATCGTACCCACTCTTGTATTATATTTCATATTGTATCTAGTTAACTCCCATCAATCAAGCAAAAGTTGTATTTGTATAAGTGATGAGACTTAGTGAGACTTGTAGTTGCGAGATTTGAGCGATGGGTTTTATTTTCCCTTTGGGGTTATATCTTGCTCTTTTCTTTATCTTTTTTTGGTGAACTTCGCCGTTGGGCGTCGTATACTCATTTATGTTGTATTGCGTGGTTGTGATCCGCCGTTTGGCGAAGAGCTAGCTCCCGCTTGGGGATGCCATTATTCTTGCTATGTATTTATGGTTTTGGATCAAAATATACAAAGGAGGTGCTGCCAAAATTTTTCAAAAGACGAAACATGTTTTTCAAACTACAAAATTTAATTTGCATCATTCATGTTTCTTCTATGCATTAAGCACACTTAATTTTATTATACCTTTATTTAAAAAACTCCACCTCCTTTATTTTCTTAAAAGGTTTAGATTTCTGGGTTTCAGCTTACTTGAATTCCGTTACGCCTTTAGACGTGGCGTGATTCAAGTGCTGGTCACGAGCTAATATTTTGGGTCGTGACAATTTGCCTGCACGGATTTTTAAGCTATTGCAAATAATTTTTTGACCACTTTTGAAATCGACAGCAAACTGAAGAATGAAATCGTGATTTCGGTAAAATCCGTCGATCGATCTTTTTAGGAGACAGGATAGGAGGGAAACTAAACAAGATCGTACACTAGTAAGGGTTTAAAGGGTGGCTTTGATACCATGAAGGGTTCCGGCAGTGCCCTGGCCGTCGAAACGCGGCCAAAATGCGGACAAAAATTTATCAAACCGGCGCTACCGCTACCCGATTCCCGGATCGACCTTAAACCCTAAACTAGCAAACAAACTAAGAGTTAGAATCGTTATACCGAGTTGATCCAAGTCCTTCAGTTTTCATTCCAAGCACCTAGCGGTCCTTTGATGATGTTTGGTTGCCGGTCTTCCTCCATCTCCGATGATCCACCTGAGGGAAACGGTGCAAGCTCAGCCTCTACAAACGACGCAACCGACGCCCCAAAGTTGCTAGCTATGGAGAATAGGGGTGTATCAAAGTGTCGCTACAATTTTCTCTCTTTTCATGTGCTCCATGGAGCAACCATAGAAGAAGATGAAGGAGGTGATGGCTTTTGGCATGAACAAAATTTGCTAACTCATTTTTGGGTGAATGAGAGAGTGGGAGTAATGCAAGTGTGTTGTGTAAAATGAAATTAACCCCATCCCAAATAATGGCCGGCCCTCCTCTCTCTTCCACCCAAAAAAATATCATTTCCTTTTTAATTAAAGCAATAAACAAATGAGACCATACCATGCTACATGCACAAACCCATGCCATAAATCACATCACCTTTTCCACCTCATTAATAAAAAAACAAATGAATTTCCATAAATGAGGTGGCATCTTCTAGAAGCTATTCCGTATAAAATACGGAATACTTCCTGGTATATGTACCGAAATACATATACGCGTATTCGTACAAAATACGAACAGCCGAGAGAGAAAACGAATAGTGAAAAATAATACTAGAATACGTATACACAAATACATATATAAATTATTAAATCAAAACCCGATTTAATAAACTGGCTTAATCCTAAGCCGCTATTATTATCAACCGTCCAATTAAAGTCTGCGCAGCAAGTGCACATATTTAATCGGACATCTGTAATGTATCAACATACTTCATGTACACCATATCGCCTGAACCGTGAAAACCCTCTGTGTGGGACTCTAAAGACTCGTCAATACGCTGGCAGTGGGTTTAACCACAAGCACGTCAACGGCACTAGCTGTACGTAACGGCTGCCCAGGTATTGAGCGAAAGGGAGGCCGACGAGAAAACTCATCCAGAACACCTACTGAGCCTGTCAGTGACAATATCCGTACAGTCTGGTCTGTTCATCTAAGAGAATCGCATATCGAGTCTAAGGGGGTGGATAAAGTCAGACCCCTAACAACGCGACATTTAGTGTCGGTATGAAACCCTATCACCACCTGAGAAACTATCGATCTTGGATCGATAATTCTCGTCCACCGTGGCTATGGATTTATGGTGATGGCCATCCGTATACAACGCGACATCAACCCCCAATACAGGGAGAGACAAATCCCCGACGATCCGACCACTGCCTCCATGTGGCTCGGGACTATGCCCAACTAAAACCTGTTTGCACGACTCCTTTGAGCCATGGTAAGTTAGTAATCAAAGCACAGTGGGAACTCACACGAGATAAATGACGATCTCAGGTCGACAGACTAACCTGTACACATGTCACCTGGGAACTGCTATCTGGCAATAGGTATAATAATAACTAGCAGGTTCCCGGCGAGTCCGTCCAGTGTACTCATAACCCAGTGAGCACCTGTATAGTATCTTAGGTGAACAAACTAACACTAATTGCTTGTGAGACCTGGCCACCGCCGCTCGTCGGGGTCTCGATCAGTATACACAATTGTACACTGGAGTATCGATGCCCGGTCTCGATACTCCTACGACTAGAGACATTTGAGGATGTGCTTATAGACCCCCAGCTCCCACGTATGTGATCGCCATCACAATGCTGGCAATCAAGCAAGAATCCTATGGGCTCTATCAACATGATGATAAAGACAATACAGATAGCATATCATCATCTTGAGTAAGATTATTTTATCGGTATATGTCCTGCCTCAATCATCATAATCATAAGTCCGCGACTATGATAATTGCCTTGAGGGCACTATAGCCAACACATTTCATATGGATGGTCAGTAGTATTCAAACTATGTTTGTTGGCCTTCGTCAAGGCATAGTGTTTGGTAGCTGCTGGGATATTCATATGTAGCATAGATAGATGTGTTGGTTTGAGACAGTCGTATAACTTTGTCGGCCTTCGTCGAGGGTATGTACAGGTGGGTTCAAATTAACAAGGATAATGATGGGAAGAAGTTGACATGCGACTTATGATTTGTTGGCCTTTGTAAAGGTCATAAAAGCATAGGTAAAAATCCACATCGGGGGTTTCTAAAAAAACTGAAACTTGCTAGTGTTGCATACCATTTGTAGTTTGATAATGTTGGTAGGATGCCTTCAGCATTATCACACGATGATATTTGGATCCCGATCATACTGTGAGTATCCGCTACTCATCAAGAGATTCGTCACTTAACGATCAATGCTATAAACCAAGTAGGTGTCTAGAACGGTGTCAGCGGGGCAACGCCTCCTGAGAAAAGAGGTTATTTAATTAAGGAACTTCGCGAAAGCATCGTAAATCCTCCCTCGAAGTACCGACACTAGCCTGGCAGAACGATTAAGCAAGTATTGTACAGTGAGATCAGTCATGACTAATTCTTCTTTTATGGTTTGAGGAAAGATTCGAGAAACTGTTGGAGCCAACCAGTTTAGATAAACTAAAAACCAATCTAAACTTGCACGAGCATCATTCTAAAGTGTTTTCTTCTCTCTCTCAACTGCAGCGACCATGTGACCATGACTAGGTTACATATAGATAACAATTTGACAGAATCGGACATTTATGACTGGCAAAGGTCTGTCCTGATGTCCATTGCCTATGACAAGATGGACCACCCTATTACTACTCATGTCCCCGCCATCCCAGGTCCAGTTTCCACCGTCGCGGATATGGATATTCGTCAGACAAGGGAAAAGGACAGTGCGAATGCCAAGTGCCTCGTGTTGGCTTCAGTAGATGGTGTATACCAGAAGCAGCATGAGAAGATGGACTTAGTTTTCATCTTCCTCCATAACAAAGATTTATATGGAGAGCAATATCGTATCGCAAGATATGAGAACTCGAACGAATTGCTTCAAGTGAGGTTGGCTGTCGGGTCATCTGTATGGGACGACGTCCTTACGATGACTAGTTATATTGATGAGCTCACGGACCTGGAGAACACATTTGGAAACAGGTCATATGCTGACTTATTTCCACAATCCCTACGCTCTACTTACACCGTGAAAGAAACAAGGAAGACACCCGTTCTGCTTAATAGGGGACCTTCTTCTTCTGCATCCAAGGCGAAAGTAAAGGGTGAAAAGAAGAAGACCTCCACAAATCCGATATACAGTGTCAGTGAAGTAGAAAGAAAGGTAAGAGCTAAAGTTTTGGGACTTGGTGTAGGTAAGGAGGGATGTTCCTAATGTTGTGGGAAGGGGCATTGGCAGAAGGATTGCAGGGCTTTGGATGCCAGTAGCCAGGATTCGAAGCATGTTGTGGCTTCAGCCTCGGGTCTGTTTGTAATTGAGAACTGTTTGTCAATTAACTCTACTTCCTGGGTACTAGATACCGGAGCAGGATCTCATATCTGTAATTCATTACATGCTTTGAGAAACCATAGAGTTATCAGGTTTGGCGATTTTTCTCTCAGAGTTATGAACGGAATGAGTGTGGATGCTGAATCCGTGGGAGAATATCGCCTAGCTTTGACAAGTGGGCAGATATTGATTCTGCGTAACTGTTTGTACGTACCTAGTTTTACTTGAATATCATATCAGTGTCCTCACTTTCGAGAGAGGGATATGATTTTACATTCGTAAGCGATGTGGTTCACTTCCACCTAAATCAAGTTCTGATTGGGTGCGGTACATTAGATGACGGTATATACGTATTGAATCAAGCTCAGGTTTTCAATGTCCAGAACAAACTTAAAAGAAAGTCTCTGGAAATAAATCAGGCTTTCTTAGGACTTTGTAGACTAGGTCACATCAATGAAATATGGTTGTTTAAGTTACATAAGGAAGGATATTTGAATCCGTTCGAATATCAATCTTATGCTACTTGTGAATCTTGTCTCATGGGAAAGATGATAAAGACTCCGTTTACTGGATACGGAGTAAGAGCGAGCTCGCTCTTGGGACTCATACACAGCGATGCGTGTGGTCCAATGTCTACACATGCGCTAGGTGGTTATTCCTACTTCATTACTTTTAAGGATGATTTCCTTAGATATGGATATATTTTCTTGATGAAGCATAAATACGAGGCCTTTGAGAAATTCCAGGAATACAAGAATGAAGTGGATAGCCAAATAGGCAAAAGTATCAAGACACTGAGATCTGATCGAGGTGGTGAATACTTAAGTGCCGAGTTCCTGGGTTACTTAAAAGAGAATGTAATTCTTTCTCAGCTTACTCCTCCATACACACCATAACACAACGGTGTATCGGAAAGCCGGAATCGAACCCTATTAGATATTGCTCGTTCCATAATGAGTAAGGCTGATTTACCACGATCTTTCTGGGGTTATGCACTAGAATCAGGTGCATATCTTTTGAACAAGGTTCCAACCAAAACTGTGCCTACCACACCATATCAGATGTGGAGTGGAAAGAAACCTTATCTTCATTACTTGAAGACATGGGGATGTCCAGCTTTTGTTAAAAAGCAGCATGCTGACAAGCTCGAGGTACGCTCAGTACAGTGTATGTTTGTGGGATATCCAAAGAACTTCAAGGTGTATTGTTTCTATCATGCAGAGGAACAAAAGGTTTTTTTTTCTCGTCATGCCCACTTCTTGGAAGCTGAATTTTTAGAAAATCAGAAGAGTGGGAGCGCAATAGAACTGGAAGTAATTCCAGAACCACAAGCTGTTATTGAAAGTATGGTAGAACCAGAAGTTTCAGAAGAAAGGGACATCCCAGTGCTTATCCACAGAAGTAGTAGGCAGTCTCATCCGCCCGAGAGATACTACGGTTTTCTCATAGACGGGGATCGAGAAGATTGCATCATTGATAATGATCTCCCTACTAGCTTCCAGCAAGCCATTCAGAGCGGCGACTCAGTAAGATGGCTGGATGCAATGCGGACTGAAATGGAGTCCATGTACACTAACAAAGTATGGACTTTGGACATTGCTCCAGATGGGGTAGAACCCGTAGGATGCAAATGGATCTTCAGAATGAAGAATGATGTAGATGGACAAGTTGGAACCTATAAGGCTAGACTTATTGCAATGGGTTTTTGTCAAAGACCTGGGTTGGACTATGACGAAACCTTTTCTGCGGTGGCTATGCTCAAATCCATTCTGGTCCTTCTTACCATTGCATCTTTCCATGATTATGAGATCTGGCAGATGGACGTAAAGATGGCTTTTCTAAATGGTAATTTGGAAGAGTGCGTCTATATGGATCAGCCATAGGGATTCATTCAGAGTGGGAGCAGCGGTAAAGTGTGCAACTTGCTTAATTCCATTTATGGACTAAAGCAGGCATCACGAAGTTGGAACATCTGTTTTGATGATACTGTCAAAGAATTCGACTTTATCAAGAATCAAGATGAACCATGCATATATAGTAAGATTGTAGGGGGAGTTGTAGTATTCCTTTTCTTGTACATGGATGACATTCTCCTAATAGGAAATTATATTCCTATACTACAGTCAGTCAAAGGATTCTTGTCACAGAAGTTCTCCATAAAGGACCTAGGTGATGCCACCTACATTCTGGGGATCCAGATCTATCGTGATAGACCAAAGAGGATGTTGGGACTTTCGCAGTCCAGGTACATAGACACCATATTGAAAAGATTCAGTATGGAAGATATTAAGCGCGGTAACCTACCGGCTTGTCACGGAATCACCCTCTCTAAAGAGATGTCTCTCAAGACTAATTTAGAAAGGTCTCGCATGTCGATTATACCCTACGCTTCTGTGGTAAGCTCTATAATGTATGCGATGTTATGTACCTGACCAGATGTAGCATACGAATTAAGTGTTGTAAGCCGGTATCAGGAAACCCAAGGGGAGAAGCACTGGATAGAAGTAAAAAACATTCTCAAGTACATGAGGAGGACTAAGAAGATGTTCTTGGTGTATGGCGGAAAGGACCTCTAGATCGAGGCTTTTGCCAACTCCAGCTTCCAGAGTGACAAGGATGACTCCAAGTCCATGTCGGGTTATGTCTTTACCCTTAATGGAGGGGTAGTCTGTTGGAAAACTTCCAAGAAGGACACCATTGCTGACTCAACGATGGAAGCGAAGTACATAGCTACTTGTAATACCGCAAAAGAAGCTGTCTGGATGAAAAAGTTCCTCACAGAACATCAGGTGGTTCGTACCGGTGTTGATCCAATACCTCTGTATTGCGACAACAACGGCGCTATAGCTTTAGCAAAGAAACCCTGGTCCCATCAGAAGTCAAGACACATCTTAAGGCGGTATCACCTGATCAGGGAGATCGTAGATCACCTGGAGATCGAGGTGAAAAGAGTATATACGGAGAATAATATTGCTGATCCATTTACAAAGGCCATTCTTCAGACACAGTTCGAGAGGCTATTCGAGATGATAGGCCTGTGATATGCCAGTATATGGCCCTAGTGCAAGTAGGAGATTGTTAGTGTTTATGCCATAGAAGCCATTATTGTATCATACTAGTTTGTATATTACTTAATGGAAGCTTAGGATATTCACAGTTGTATTGACAGTCTTGCTAAAAATGATAGTATGCTACTTGGTTTGTATCTAGTTTAATATGTGCATGTGTTTCTTTTAACATATCGCTTATACATATTAGTAGAGCCCTTAGAATCTTTGCTTGATTACCAGCGTTGTGATGGCAGTCACACTAGTGGGGGCTGGGTAGTCTATAAGCAACATCCTATACAGGTCCCTGGTCGTAGGATTATCGAGATGGGGCTTCGATACTCCGGAGCAGACTGGTGTATATGCTTCTCATCCCAGAATGGGAAGATGGTCTGTCCCATAGCTATCAGTACGTCTTACTGGAGATAGTATGCAGGTGCTCGTTAGGTTACGAGTACACTGGACAGGACCCGCCGGGAACTACAAGTTGGTTCTATACCCATCGTCAGATAGCAGTTCCCAAGTGACATGAGTACAGCTTAGTCCGTTGACTTGACACTGCTCATTCACTTCGGGAGTGTTCCCACTGTACTTAGATTACTAACCTTCCATGGCTCAAAGGAGTCGTGTAAACAGGTAGTAGTTGGGTGCAGTCCCAAAGCATTTGGAGGTTGTGGCTGTAAGACAGGATTTATCTCTCCCGGGATTGGGGGTTAATATCGCGCTGTGTATAGAGAGCTATTATGCCAAGTCCCTGGACAGGGCAAGCGAGATTTACTTGTAGATTCCAGTAGTCTCTCAAGGGCTAATGGGCTTCACTCTGACACGACTAATACCGCTATTAGGGGTCTGACGTTTACCGCCCCCTTAGGCCCGATTTGAGATAGTGCTAGACGAACAGACTGGACTGTACGGAGACTGTTACATACCGGCTCTGTAGGAGTTCGGATGGGATTCCTTATCGTCCTTCTTATCGATATCTACCCAGGGACCGTTACGTACAGCTAGTACCGCTTGCGGCCTGTTGTTAAACCCACTGCCAGCGTAGTGTCGAGTCTTTAGAGTCCCACACAGAGAGTTTCCCTACACCGGGCAAAAGGTGTAGAGGCCGTATGGTTTTACGGCAGGGCCGCGATCACTTACGTACACTTGTTCACGTACTATGATCGGTCAGGTAATACCAACGGGCTTTTGTTTAAGCCAGATTCTAGTATTATACAGATGGATTTATCCAGTCAAAAATTATTCGTGTTTTTTGGAAATACGGATGGGAGGGGCAGTCTCGTAATTTGTCGGGAAGCTTTTAGAAGGAGATGACTCATTTGTGTTTATTTCTTTTTTGATTTAAACTAAATGAGGTGGAGGATAAGGTTTAAATTTCATTAAATGCTTAATGACTCATGAGGTGATTCACCCTTAGAATTAAATTAAGCGTGCTAGATATTATCTTGATATTATCAAGGGAGATATTTTGTATGCTTCATATTATTCTAGCATGAGTATTATTCATTTCATAATCACAAAACTGTTCTCTATCCTCAAGTCTTCATCTTCTTCCTCAAACCCTAAAAGCTCTCATGAGTTGAGAATCCTAGGGTTTAAGTGACTAAGTATTCAATCTAAATACTCTACACCCTCTAGGACTTCTAGATTAGCAAACTAGAAGCCGTAGTTACCTCAGATTCGAGATAGAAGCTCGGACTATAGACTCTCGGGTGGATTGTCTTTGACTCGAGGAGGCCGTTGAGGTGCCCATGTTCCATAGAGCCGACGAGGTATGGAGGACAGTGAAGAAGACCCGAAGGACATGTAACGTGATGTATAACTTCGAATCAGAATTGTAAAACCTCTCGTAGTTTGCTAATAATGGTTTAGACACGATCTGTGTGCTCAAGTCCTTGTTACGAAGCTTGGATAATTGTTTTTCATATATTCCGCCTCCCCGCAAACACGTGGGGTGCGTGTCATGGACTTACAGTGGTATCAGATCCTACTAAACCATTACTAGCTTGTTAGAAACTAATTAGAACTTCGATCGTCAGAAAAACACGAAAACTTAACCCCGGACCCCTCAAGTTTCAGTCGATTTTAAACCTGTCAAAAAAATTATTTCAGAGGCAAGAAAATTCACGGTAGGGAATTCTAAGAATAACTGCGAAATACGAGTTGCTAACTCGGTGCGACGACCTCGGAAACGCGGCGGATTGGTGCAATTCGCCGCAGATCCGCGGCCGAGTCGACTCTGTGTCGACTCGTATATACAAAGTAACTCTTATTTCTTGGTGTTCTGTTTTCCTGTATATTTTTTTTCTGCCCAGGTTTTTTCATTGCTGGCTTGCATTTGGGGTAGACACGGAAAAGGATGTCGATCGATATTCTAAGTTATTTGCTAATCAGGTTTTATCTGTGATGTTTAATGAGTTCGTAAACCTCCGCTAGTTCTAGTATGTTGGTTAGTTGGGGGTTGCGCATTTCTGTAATAGATATTGGTTTGTGGATATGGACTTCATTTGATTGTCGTGAATGAATAGCCGGGGATCTGAGATGAGAGTTTTTATCTTTCATTCGATATAAATTGTAATATGTTGTAATATTCTTTTGCGGGGCACATCCGAGTTGAGCTTGTAGCCACCGTTGTATTATTTCATTTACTGTTTTATGCTCTTAGGATAGACCCAAGGTGGGGTGCATAAACAACCGGGTATTTTGAAGTGTTTAATGGCCTACCCACGTCGTTCAAAGAGACTGTTTCACTTCTGGTACTAGGCGGGTAGTTTGCCACACCCGTAGGGGTCTAGGGTGGGATTTGGCTATTCATCACTACCGTGTAATCCGTCTTTTGTTGCAGGCTCAAACGAAACGCCGATTCTTAGTATATCCAATAAGTTCAACTGCGATCTGGAATGCATATTATAGCGTCTAACAAATGTACAATATCTTTATATGATATCTAGTAGGCTTTGCTTATGTTTTGCATCCGCGCTAGCTCAGCCCCCGCTCTTTCGTTAGTTAAGTAACATAACGGGTGAATGACAGGGCCCAGTGGCGAATGCGGATGGCATACACAGACGTTGTATTTTCGTTGTTTTCTGCAATGATAGATAAATGATGGGATGCATTATATTAGTGCAAAGAAAACAAACCAAAGCTGAATCGTTGGAAAAAATTTAGAAGAAACCACTCGGTTATTTTAAAAGGGCAAAATTTTTAATTGCGGAGCTTTAACCACTCCTTTTAAAAAGCTATTAGGTTCCTTTGATTATATCAAGTTCACTACGTTCACGGTTTTGCCAAAACCAGTCGTAGCCCTCCGGCATTTCATATGGATTGTCAGTAGTATTCAAGCTATATTTGTTGGCCTTCGTCAATGCATAGTGTTTGGTAGCTGCTGGGGTATTCATATGTAGCATAGATAGATACGTTGGTTTGGGACAGTCGTATTACTTTGTTGGACTTCGTCAAGGGTCTGTACAGGTGGGTTCAAATTAACAAAGATAATGATGGGAAGAACTTAACATGTGACTTATGATTTGTTAGCCTTCGTCAAGGTCATAAGAGCATGGGGAAAAAATCCACATCGGGGGTTTCAAAAGAAACTCAAACATGCTAGTGTTGCATACCATTTGGAGTTTGATAATGTTGGTTGGATTCTTTCAGCATTATCATACGATGATATTTGGATCCCGATCCTACTGTGAGTATCCGCTACTCATCAGGAGATTCGTCACTTAACAATCAATGCTATAAACCTAGTAGGTATCTAGAATGGTGTCAACATGGCTACGCCTCCTGAGAAAAGAGGTTATTTAATTAAGGAACTTCGCGAAAGCGTCGTAAAATCTCCCTCAAAGTACCGACACTAGCTTTGCTGAAAGGTTAAGCAAGTATTGTACAGTGAGATCAGTCCTGACTAATTATTCTTTTATGGTTTGAGGAAGGATTCGAGAAACTGTGGGAGCCATCCTGTTTAGATAAACTAAAAACCAATCTAAACTTGCAAAAGTATCATGCTAAAGTGTTTTCTTCTCTCTCTCAACTGCAGCGACCATGTGACCAAGAGTAGGTTACATCTAGATAACAAGTTGACTGAATCTGACTTTTATGGCTGGCAAAGGTCTGTTCAGATGTCCATTGCCTATGACAAGCTGGACAACCCTATTACTACTCTAGCTCCCACCATCCCAGGTGCAGTTTCCACCGTCGCGGATATGGATATCCATCAGACAAGGGAAAAGGACTGTGCAAATGCCAAGTGCCTCGTGTTGGCTTCAGTAGATGGTGTATACCAGAAGCAGCATGAGAAAATGGACTTAGTTTCCATCTCCCTCCATAACAAAGATTTATATGGAGAGCAATCTCGTATCGCAAGATAAGAGACCTCGAACGAATTGCTTCAAGCGAGGTTAGCTGTCGGGTCATCTGTAAGGGATGACGTCCTTATGATGACTAGCTATATTGATAAGCTCACGGACCTGGAGACCACATTGGGAAACAGGTCATATGCTGACTTATTTCCACAATCCCTACCCTCTACTTACACTCTGAAAGAAACCAGGGAGACACCCACTCTGCTTAATGGGGGACCTTCTTCTTCTGCATCCAAGGCGATTGCAAAGGGTGAAAAGAAGAAGACCTCCACAAAGCCGATATACAGTGTCAGTGAAGTCGAAAGAAATGGAAGAACTAAAGTTTCAGGGCTTGGTGTAGGTTAGGAGGGATGTTCCTATTGTTGTGGAAAGGGGCATTGGCAGAAGGATTGTAGGGCTTTGGATGTTAGTAACCAGGATTCGAAGCATGTTGTGGCTTCGACCTCGGGTGTGTTTGTAATTAAGAGCTATTTCTCAATTAACTTTACTTCTTGGGTACTATATATCGGAGCAGGATCTGATATCTGTATTTCATTACATACTTTGAGAAACCATAGAGTTATCAGGGTTGAGAGTTGCGAACGGAATGAGCGTGGACGCTGAATCCGTGGGAGAATATCGCCTAGGTTTGACAAGTGGGCATATATTGATTCTGCGTAACTGTTTGTATGTACAGAGTTTGACTTGTAATATCATATCAGTGTCCTCACTTTCGAGGGAGGGATATGATTTAACATTCGTAAGCGATGTGGTTCACATCCACCTAAATAAAGTTCTGATTGGGTCCGGTACATTAGATGATGGTATACACGTATTGAATCAAGCTCAGATTTTCAATGTCTAGAACACACCTAAAAGAAAGTCTCCAGAAAATGATCAGGCTTTCTTATGGCATTGTAGACTAAGTCATATCAATGAAACACGGTTGACTAAGTTATATAGAGAAGGATATTTCAATCCATTCGAATATCAATCTTATGCTACTTGTGAATCTTTTCTCATGGGAAAGATGACAAAGACTCCGTTTACTGGACACGGAGTAAGAGCGAGCGAGCTCTTAGGACTCATACACAGCGGTGGGTGTGGTCCAATGTCTACACATGCGCGAGGTGGTTATTCCTACTTCATTACTTTTATGGATGATTTGTCTATGTATGGACATATTTTCTTGATGAAGCATAAATCCGAGGCCTTTAAGAAATTCCAGAAATACAAGAATGAAGTGGAAAACCAAATAGGCAAAAGTATCAAGACACTGAAATCTGATCGAGGTGGTGAATACTTATGTGCCGAGTTCTTGGGTTACTTAAAAGAGAATGGAATTCTCTTTCAGCTTACTTCTCCGTACAAACCACAACACAACGGTGTATCGGAAAGGCGGAATCGAACCCTATTGGATATGGTTCGTACCATGATGACTAAGGCTGAGTTACCGCGATCTTTCTGGGGTTATGCACTAGAATTAGCTGCATATCTTTTGAACAAGATTCCAACCAAAACTGTGCCTGCCATACCATATCAGATGTGGAGTGTGAAGAAACCTTATCTTCAGTACCTGAAGACATGGGGATGTCCAGCTTTTGTTAAAAAGCAGCATGCAGTCAAGCTCGAGGCACGCTCAGTACAGTGTAAGTTTGTGGGATATCCAAAGAATACCGAGGGGTATTGTTTCTATTACGTAGAGGAACAAAAGGTTTTTGTTTCTCGTCATGCCCACTTCTTGGAAGCTGAATTTTTAGAAAATCAGTAGAGTGGGTGCGCAATAGAACTGGAAGAAATTCCAGAATCACAAGCTGTTACTGAAAGTATGGTAGAACCAGAAGTTTCAGAAGAAAGGGACATCCCAGCGCCTATCCGCAGAAGTAGTAGACAGTCTCATCCGCCTGAGTGATATTATGGTTTTCTCATAGATGGGGATCGAGAAGATTGCATCATTGATAATGATCACCCTACTAGCTTCCAGCAAGCCATTCAGAGAGGCGACTCAGTACGATGGCTGGATGCAATGCGGACCGTAATGGAGTCTATGTACACTAATAATGTATGGAATTTGGACATTGCTCCGGATAGGGTAAAACACATAGGATGCAAATGGATCTTCAGAAAGAAGATTGGTGTAGATGAACAGGTTGAAACCTATAATACTAGACTTGTTACGAAGGGTTTTCGTCAAAGACCTGGTTTGCACTATGACGAAACCTTTTCTCCAGTGGCTATGCTCAAATCCATTCGGGTCCTTCTTGCCATTGCTGCCTTCCACGGTTATGAGATCTGGCAAATTAACGTAAAGAAGGCTTTTCTAAATGGTAATTTGGAAGAGTGCGTCTATATGGATCAGCTAGAGGGATTCGTTCAGAGTGGGAGCAGCGGTAAAGTGTGCAAGTTGCTTAAGTGCATTTATGGACTAAAGCAGGCATCGTGAAGTTGGAACATTTGTTTTGATGATACTGTCAAAGAATTCGACTTTATCAAGAATCCAGATGAACCATGCATATATAGTAAGATTGTACGGAGAGCTGTAGTATTTCTCGTCTTGTACATGGATGGCATTCTCCTAATAGGAAATGATATTCCTATACTACAGTCAGTCAAAGGATTCTTGTGACAGAAGTTCTCCATGAAGGACCTGGGTGATGCCACCAACAATCTGGGGATCCAGATCTATCGTGATAGATCAAAGAGGATGTTGGGACTCTCACAGTCTAGGTACATAGACACCATATTGAAAAGATTCAATATGGAAGGTTTTAAGCACGGTAACCTACCGGCTTGTCACAGAATCACCCTCTCCAAAGAGATGTCTCCTAAGACTGATTTAGAAGGGGCTCACATGTCGATTATACCCAACGCTTCTGCGGTAGGCTCTATAATGTATGCGATGTTATGTACCAGACCAGATGTACCATACGCATTAAGTGTTGTAAGTCGGTATCAGGCAAACCCAGGGGAGAAGCACTGGATAGAAGTAAAAAACATTCTCAAGTAACCGAGGAGGACTAAGTAGATGTTCTTCGTGTATGGCGGAAAGGACCTCCAGATCGAAGCCTTTGCCGACTCCAGCTTCCTGAGTGACAAGGATAACTCCAAGTCCATATCGGGTAATGTCTTTTCCCTCAATGGAGGGGCAGTCTGTTGGAAGAGTTCCAAGCAGGACACCATTGCTGACTCAACGATGGAAGCGGAGTATATAGCTGCTTGCGATGCCGCAAAAGAAGCTTTCTGGATATAGAAGTTCCTCACAGAACATCAGGTGGTTCCTACCGGTGTTTATCCAATACCTCTGTATTGCGACAACAACGGCGCTATAACTTTAGCAAAGAAACTCAGGTTCCATCAGAAGTCCAGACACATCTTAAGGCAGTATCACCGGTTCAGGGAGATCATAGATCACAGGGAGATCGAGGTGAAGAGAGTATATACGGAGAATAACACTGCTGATTCATTCACAAAAGCCATTCCTCAGATGCAGTTCGAGAGGCTATTCGAGATGATTGGTCTGCGATATGCCGGTATATGGCCCTAGTGTAAATGGGAGAATGTTAGTGTTTATGCCCTAGAAGCCATTACTGTATCATACTAGTTTGTATATTACTTAATGGAAGCTTGGTATATTCACAGTTGTATTGACAGTCTTACTAAAATTGGTAGAATGCTACTTGGTTTGTGTCTACTTTAATATGTGCATGTATTTCTTTTAACATATCGCTTATACATATTAGTAGAGCCTTTAGGATCTTTTCTTGATTACTAGCGTTGTGATAGCAGTCACACTAGTGGGGGCCGGGTAGTCTATAAGCAACATCCTATACAGGTCCCTGGTCGTTGGATTATCAAGATGGGGCATCGATACTCCGGAGTAGACTGGTGTATACGCTTCTCGTCCCAGAATGGGGAGATGGTCTGTCCCACAGCCATCAATATATCTTATTGGAGATAGTATGCAGGTGCTCGTTAGGTTACGAGTACACCGGACAGGACTCGCCGGGAACTGCAGGTTGGTTCTATACCCATCATCAGATAGCGGTTCCTATGTGACATGAGTACAGCTTAGTCCGTCGACTTGACATTGCTACTTCGCCTCGGGAGTGTTGCGACTGTACTTAGATTACTACCCTACCACGGCTCAAAGGCGTAGCGCAAACAGGTTGTAGTTGGGTGCAGTCCCGAAGCACATGGAGGCAGTGGCGGTTAGACAGGATTCATCTCTCCCGGGATTGGGGATTGATATCGCGTTGTGTATGGAGAGCCATTACGCCAAGTCCCTGTCCAGGACAAGCGAGATTTACTGGTAGGTTCCAGTAGTTTCTCAAGGTTTAATGGGCTTCACTCCGACACGACTTATACCGCTATTAGGGGTCTGACGTTTACCGCCCCCTTAGGCCCGATATGCGACAATCCTAGACGAACAGACAGGACTGTACGGAGATTGTCACATACAGGCTCTGTAGGAGTTCGGATGGGTTTCCTCATCGTCCTTCTTATCGATATCTACCTGGGGATCGTTACGTACAGCTAGTACCGCTGGCGGACTTTGGTTAAACCCACTGCCAGCATAGTGTCGAGTCTTTTGAGTCCCACACAGAGAGTTTCCCTGCACCGGGCAAAAGGTGTAGAGGCCGTCTGGTTTTACGGCAGGGCCGCGATCACTTACGTCCACTTGTGTACGTACTATGATCGGGTAGGTAATACTAGCGTTCTTTGGTTTAAGCCCGATTCTAGTAATATACATATAGATTTATTCAGTCAAAAATTATCCGTGTTTTTCGGAAATACGGATGGGATGGGCAGTCTCGTAATTTGTCGGGAAGCTTCTAGAAGGAGGTGACTCATTTGTGTTTATTTCTTTTGTGATTTAAACTAAATGAGGTGGAGGATGGGGTGTAAGTTTCATTAAATGCTTAATGACTCTTGAGGTTATTCACCCTTAGAATTAAATGAAGCTTGCTAGATATTATCTTCATATTATCATGAGAGATATTTTGTATGCTTCATATTATTCTAGCATGAGTATTATTCATTTCATAATCATAAAACACTTCTCTCTCCTAACGTCTTCATCTTCTTCCTCAAACCCTAAAAGCTCTCATGAGTTGAGAATCCTAGGGTTTAAGTGAATAAGTAATCCATCTAAATACTTTACACCCTCTAGGACTTCTAGATTATCAAACTATAAGCCGCAGTTATCTCAGATTCGAGATAGAAACTCGGACTATAGACTCTCGGGTGGATCACCTTTGACTCGAGGAGGCCGTTGAGGTACCCATATTCCATTGAGCCGACGAGGTGTGGAGGACAGCGATGAAGACCCGAAGGAAATGTAACATGAGGTATAACTTCGAATCCGAATAGTTAAACCTCTCGTAGTTTGCTAGTAATGGTTTAGACACGATCCGTGTGCTCAAGTCCGTGTCACGAAGCTTTTATAATTGTTTTTCATATATTCCACCTTCCCGCGAACATGTGGGGTGCGTGACTTGGATTTACAATATCTGGATTCCAACGCGACCCGAACGATTTGTCACGACCCGGAATAGCCCGTGACTGGCACTTGAATCATTTGAAGTCTATAAGACCCCATCTAATTCAAGTAAGCCAAATTCCCAGAAATCTAAAACCATTTTAATTATAAATGAAAGAAAAATAGTTTTAAGAAGTAAAGAAACATGTTTTAAAAACAATGTTTTTAAATAAGTAGCCGAATATGCATTATTAAAATCTATATCATTTTCTAAAAATTTCGTCAGAGTTTCCTTTGTAAATAATGGCCCCGAACGAGGTACAACAAGAATAAAAAAATATCCAATGATAAAAGGCATCCCTAAGCGGGAGGTAGCTCTTCGTCAAACGACGGTCACAACCACACTAGCAATATAATATACAACGCTGAAGGGCAAGGATCAAAACTCAAAAAGAAACTCAAAATCAGCATGAAAACCAATAATACTACAACGCGCGACTCTAAAGTCAAAATAATAATAGATAACTGGTTTTCTAATTCTGAAACAATATACAAGTTTTGGTTAATGGAATTACTAGATACAACTGAATAAAATAATACATGGGTGGTTCTGATGCCAAAGAACCCACCTACCAATACAATCACCCAGAAAGGGAGCAGTATGCCAGAAACACTGCAATGGAACCTATACGGCAAAACCTGCAAGAACTGTGGCACAATCGGGGTGAGTTGCCAACTCATGAATAGAAAACATCACAGAGAAGAAATCGTATGTATGACATAATCCTAGGTCAATACGATCAGTAATAATATATAAACCTCAAATGAATAAGTCTGAAGCATGATAAGGTGGCAATGTAACATCTATACATGAGTGTAGTGCCAAGTGCTCGTGCCAGTGCCTCAGGTAATAGCATGTCAAAAATATGAGGTATGATCATTGTAATCAATATGAATCAATGTCAACTATAACATGAAATCTAGAAGTATGTGGATATCATCCAACTATGTGATCAATGTCATCAATATCAACTATATGTATGTGGAAATCGTCCACGTGTCACCCAATGACAATAAGCATCATGCATGAAATATCATAAAGCATATGCATGGAAGTATGAGGATGTAAATCAACATGTGTCGCTTGCGACATATCAAAATCATGGAACCTTAGTGTCTAGCATTGACAGTCGAAAACATGATGAATACCGTGCCTATCATTGGCACGTAAATCCTCATATATCTCAGATGCCGCACACCCTGGTCGGCCCTCATATCCATCTCATGAATCCGGTCGGTATCCTCCGGATATCCGCCGAGCTCAAATACAATCACCGGTAGGTAGTGTTCCCTCAGCCAGGCTCACCGTCTATATACACAACATCCCTTTCTTGACCCGGGGTACCATACCGGGCCCACCATGTACCTGCAATCGGCCTCGCCGTCTCCTCGAATCGGATTTCACATGTCGCTCTCAGCACCGAGAAAACACATGGTAGACGCACTGAAATATCATATAAAGGGTAACCGTGTTTTTAAAACAATTATATAATCTCTTTGAAATATCCACGGTTCCCAAATCTAGAAATATCATGGAAACAACATATCTCAATGCGTATAATCAAAATGCATGATGTATGCGACATATAAAAGAATGTAAGCATATCAATATATCTTGCAACATGGAATAGTAATATGCACATATTGGGGAAAACCGCTCTTTTAAAATGAATCAGTTTTAAAGAGTATCTTGCGGTTCCCAAATCTCCAAATCAAGCGAGAAATCATCTATGTATGTGCAAATATGTATGTGTACAAGTATGCCATGCAAAGGTCATATCCTGAACGCAACAGTACTACAGTGTAGTGACATGGCAATTATCGATGATGAAGTGTGTGAGCTGGCAAGCAAGTGTACGTGGAACATACGCATCATCGATAATGGTGCTGGTGTCCTAACAGCATGGATTTGATCTAACAATAATCATATTTAACATGCAATGCGATGCAAACAGTAAGAATATGCGACAATGAATAATAACACAACAGCGCAGTAACTACATTAATGTATCAATGTCATGATGTTTTGCCATTTTAAAGAAGAATCGGGGTTTTAGGAAAATAAGGTCTACGGTGTTTTTAAGAAAAGATGCGTCTTTGAAAATATCTGTAGAATCCCTTTACCTGTCTTTAAAATACTCCCGATTCGTTAGTTTTTGAAATAGGCATGACATCAACCTAGCCTAAAATCTACTAGCAAAACTACAGCTCTAACTAACAAGTCAATCAGGAGGGGCATGGAAACCACCTAAATCTGAGTCGATATATATATATGAAAGTAAAATAGTCGGTGATCCCGCCTCAAGGTACCACGTACGATATAATATCATATGACATCCTGGAGTCATGAGTGTGGATCTATCATCAATATAAAGCTCATACCGTAAATCATCGTACGGCATCCCAAAAGCTTGGTACGGGTCAATATCACATTCCTCTCATCAAATATCATGTATCATTATCATCATATCACATAATCTGGGTACTGATCTAAGTCTAGTACAATCGATACCATCTATATAAATATGAATGCATGTGTGGAACACAGGTCTAAAGGCCCGCTAAAATCACCTGTCGTATCCCAAATACGAAACACAATATATCACCGATCTCATGGCACTATGCCCAATCTCGTCGACTCATCTCCAAATATCATCCACAATCCTCGTCATCTAGGTATATGTATAACGAAATGCATGTGTGTGCGTGTAGGTGTAAACCTATTCTAGGGTTCGCAACTAGGAACTATACTAGTTTACTTCTACGCTCTAATCTAATCATAGTACACCTAAACTCATCTCTAATATTCACGACACAAAATAAGCTATCATAAATAGTATATATATTATACTAAGTATCGGACGGCGGGGTGCTATACGCCATCCACCCGACTTCCCCCATAGATATAATCTATTCACCTTGCTTTCGCTTTCCGTTGCCGACGCCGCCACGCGCTTGCTTGTCGTCTCGAAATCTTCGTAGGGTACCAACACATCATAACGTATCGCATTGCGTTAAAACAAAATCAAAACCAAAATGACACACGAAAACTAAAACGACACGCTTAAAAGCCTATAGGTTAGAACCTATGGTTAGCCATCGCAAAACAACCCGAAATCACTCAATATAGACGTACAAACGTCACGCGATCGAGATAACACACAAATATTAACACACAAATATCAAAATTTGGAAATCGAAATGCGGAAAACCATTACTAAATTCAAAGCAGCAACTTATAAAAGTGTTCCCAGATTTCGTCTCAGGTGAAACTAAGGTTACAAAACAACACTAGGGTGATATATAGGGTACATATGACCTACAGAAGAAACCTGGACCCTACCCCAAACCATGTGGCCGAGCCCCCTAAAGGGAAAATCCGGCAAGGCCGGCCCTGCATGATCCTATGGGGTTCGTATTTCTACAGGGGGTTCCTAGGGTCAATTATAGTCCTATGGTGTTGTTTACTTTTCTAGAAAATTCCCCAGTTCATTCCAGATCTCCCTGCACACTAAAATACCTCACAAACCGACATGAAACTCCCGTAATTCCGTATTTTTGTGTTTCAGGTTTTGTTTGGTCAGGGTTTTAGACAATAGGTGGTCTAAGGTCATCTTTAAAGTCCAATTGCATAGCCACAACTCAAATTAACCCTAGCCCCTCTAGGGTTTTCTAAAGTTCGCTAAACTTTGCCAAATCGATACTAAACTAATTGTGAAGGTATTACCTCAATAGACACTCATGAATCCTCCTACAGCACCAAAATGAATACTTTCTTGTTCCATTGTGTAGCTAGGGGGCTTGTGCACCTTTTTTGTGAAATGGGAGTGGGGTTTTGGAGTTGATTTGGATGTGTTTTGAGGAGTTGAAGAGGGGAGGGAGGTGAAGGAAGCAGCAGCAGCAGCATCAAATGAAGAGGGAGAGAGGAAATGGTGGAGGAAATGGAGGAGGTGCCAAGTCAAAGAAGACCCCATACTCTCTCATGCCCATGCCTATTTCTTTATTCCTTTCTCTTTTTCTTTTCTTGTCTTTTTCCCTCTAAATCATTCTCACATCAATAGTAAACCCAAAAAAACCATGGTAGAAATGCACAAGTGTAAAAAAAAAGATATGTGCATGTTTATCACAAAAATGCAAAAAAACCGATTAGCTATTTTTAATCGCGATTAGCACTAAATTAGCCTATAATTAATCGTAAAATCTTTAAAATGGCATAATTCCATAAAAATACCCTATTTTAGAATTTTTACAAATTTTTTCCCATTTATCGGTATTTAATTATGCCGAAATATTAAAATATTCAATAAAATAATATTAAATTATAAAAATTCCCAAAAATAATATTTTATATTTTTTTGAGATGTTACAATCTTCCCCATTAAAGAAATTCGGTCCCCGAATTTAAATTTAAACCCCCAAATTCTAAAACATTTCAGTAATAGTCCAAGTCGTTGGGGATCCGAAATCATCAATACATAAAACGCATCATAGCGCAATGCATGCGCATGAGTAATGAGCAAATAACTCAAAAGTAAATCTCCGTCAGGCTTCCCGCAATCATCAGAATCATGGTAAAGACACAAATGTCAAATCCAAAATCAAATCAATATTATATAAATCAGAACTATACATGTAAATCGCTGAAGTAAATGCATGCCAAATCTTTTTAAGTCGCTGTGCGATGTGCATAACACTGCACAGTGGCGGACGTCTATAATAAGAAAATAACCATATACGTATATATCTTTTGTTTAATATGTACGTTCCGCCGTTTTGAAAACAATTTAGAAAGGTTTTCTTGTCTTAAACGTTTCGTGTCATATCGGACACGTAGGTAATATACTGAGACTATAGCTCGCTTTTTGGAAATCCCTTCGATAACTATCAATGCATGAAAAATATATCCAGGTACTGTACTCCGACTAGTCCTGCTCGGTACGAAAACGAATAGCAAATATCATAAAAACGTACTGGTCCATAAGGAATAAATCCCGAAAATGTATATAAAAATACCCTGTGCGTCTGGTGCGCACGGAAATCAAAATCCATATATGTGCTATACATGTGCACAGAAACATCATATAGGTGAAACGGGTGTGCACGAAACATCTGCCAAGGGCAATGGGCGGGCCTGACAGAAAAAATCAGGTGCATCAGATATGCGCGAAGAATATCGATTTAGTGTATCTGGTGTGCACCAAAATCGTATCTCAAAACATGCGCTCAATATGCGCGAAAATCCAAATCGAATGCACGGAGTGCAAGAAATCAACATCAATATCAGAATCAAAATCAATATGTCGAATGACATCAAATCGAAGTCTTGTGCAACTGCAGTGCACGAAATATAAAACTGATGCATCCTGTGCACAAATATGAATACCCAGTAGGTGCAACCATGGTGTACGAAAACAATTATCATAAAATTCAGTCATCAAGACAAAATCATGCGAATAGATTGCCCAAAATACCGAAATCCAATGTGACAGATACGTGATAATCGAATCACAAAATCACAAATCATAAATACCGTCGTCGATATGTCCTCCTACAAAGTCGGGAAGGTGTCGGTGCATCCAATGCTAGCAGCGCAAGATATCTACTTGCCTCTTGCTCATGGTCTGGCGTCCTCTGTTTCTAGATCCTTATCTTCTTTATGGATTAACAATCTCGCAATCTATCGGCTCATCGGCCCTGTCATGTGTGCTAACGGGTGTAGGGATGCTAGGCACATGCACAAGGGCCTACGAGGCATCAATCATGCCCGATTTAAAATTTAGCCGTGCCGAACAACCCAAATCCAGATCTTTAAACTAGAGATTAGGCGAAAACAAGCATGCTAAACACTTTAACACAAAGTGAGAGGGATTACAACCTTTGTAGATCCGGTCCTTCACTTCTTAAGCTCCGTGTTGAGGTCCCTTCGCTACGATCATCATGTTCCGGACTCTCGAGAGGCTCTACAAAGAGAAAGATGTAAGCTTGCTTCCGATCTTCGATAACAAAGATGATATACCTTGAAGTTTCATTAACACAAGCTCTCACTCACTAAATGAATTGAACACTCTCATCTAAAGGGCAAGGGTAGATGAGGATGAGGAAGTAGAATTTTTGCTCTCATTTGTTTTCTTATTCTCACTCATTTTTCATCACAAAATCAACGCAAGAAAACTTTTCATGAAGAAGTCAAACTAGAAGAAGATGAATAATGATTAATTCTTTTTGTGATGAATAATGAAAGTTATGATAAGGTTAGAAATGCAACCATGGTTCAAGTAACATTTGTAGAGATTTTACTAGGGTTAAGGGTTTGGGTTGGGTTAAAGAAATATCTTGTAAAATATCTTTTCCAAACAAAAAATGAAAGCTTCTAGAAACTTCTAGAAAAGCTTAACCCAAATCAAACCCTAACCATGTTTAATCTCCACTAAACATATTGCATTAATAACCACATCATGTTATAATATTATATATCACATATATAATATTTATTGTTACAAAATAAAATAATACAATTAACATATATCAATGTATTACCCGAGTGAGAAAAAGAATCTTTTAGTGAGCTAATATTAGTTAATGTAATATAATATATCATATTTATTATTATACATTAAATTATCGAATTAACACTTGATCCGACAATCCGGCTATATCGCATACAACCGACTAATATTTCATTTTACCGATTCATCGAATCAACACTTGATCCGATGACCCGGCTGATATCAAATATCGCGAGAATAGAATACGGTATCTCATATCGCATTATCCTCGGTCCCGCACATATCACATATGTGCTCCTACTCCGTTTTGCCTGAGTCAAGAAACCTCTGTGTAGGACTCTAAAGAATCGTCAATACGCCGGCAGTAGGTGATGATCATATCAAGCACCTACAAGCTGCAAACGGTCAGCTAAACGTAATTGCCACCAAGTATTGAGCGCTCAGAAGATCAACAAGCAAGCCTGTACATTCTTCTGTGAATCCAATCAGTAACACTCCCATACAGTCCGGTCTCGTCCTCTGATATGTCGCATATCTCGCCTAGGGGTGGTAAACGTCAGACCCCAGTAGCTTGATACGTCGTGTCGATATGAGTTCTATAACTGTTCGAGACACTACTGATAACACTTACCAGTAAATCTCAGCAAATCTCGCCAGGGATTTCCAGTTATAACCAATCGAACACAGCACAACATCAACTCCCTATACCGGGAGAGACGAATCCCCTCCTATCGCTCATTGCCTCCATGTGATTCGGGACTGTACGCAAAAGCCACCTTTTTGCATGCCATCTTGGACGTGGTATGATGGAAATCAAAGCACAGTGGGAATCACACAAGACTCTATGACGATCTCAGGTCAACAGACTACTCTATACCAGTGTCACCGGAGAACTGCCATCTGACGTGAGGTATAATACCATCTGGGAGTTCTCGGTGAGTCCGTCCAGTGTACCCAGTCTCCATTGAGCCCCCGTACACCATTCTTAATGTCAAACACCGATGGATATGGGATCATCCATCGCCCATCATATGGGTCAAGATGCGTATACGCTAGTCTACTCTGGTGTATCGATGCCCTGCCTCGATACACCCTCGACTAGGAACAGTTATAGGATTTACTCGTCGACTACCGTGGCCCCACTAGTATGATCTCATCATAGTCCCAGTAGTCGAGTACATATCTTAAGGGCTTTATCAACATGTAACATAGAGACATTCAGAGTACATGTTAAGATAAAGTACAACCAGATAGCGTATTATCATGTCGAGCAAGAAAGTCCTCCCTATATATGTCCAAGCATCCACTACAATATACATCGTATGTACAGTAATGGCCTTTAGGGCATATATATAACTAACAATCTCCCACTTGCACTACGGCCATCAGTTGTGGTATCACAGACCCAACAATTAGCTATGGTTCAAGTATCTCATACTCAACCATCCCATAAAAGTCTCTACTGGGAAAAAGGCCTTTGTGAGTGGATCCACGTTGTTGTCCTCTGTGTCTACTCTCCTAACCTCGATCTCCATTGAGATCAACCATCTCCATGATCAGGTGATACTGCCTAAGAATTATATCTGGATTTCTGATAGGACGGGGGTTTCCTTGGCAAAAGCCATAACTCCATTGTCACACAATGGTAGGAACGAAGTTCATTTCATGAACTTATATATATCTAGACTGCCTCTTTGGTAGCATCCTTGGTAACGATGTATCTTCCCTTTAATCGTCTAGTTAGTCACGGTATCTAGCTTGGAACTCTTCCACCATACCGTCCCTCCACTGAGGGTAAAGACAATGCCTGCGATTGACATTCAATCTTCCTTATCACCCAGGATCGATTGATACCATCTCACTACAACTAGTGAGTATCCTAACATCCAATTAGATCTATCTCATAGATTCAAAACCCAGAATTTAGTAGGTATCACTTTGATCCTATATGGAGAATCCTTGTGATAAGCGGAGATTGACCGAGTGTAGCATAGGCAACACCTTCCCTATCAAGAGTATGTCATCCACGTACTCTACGAGGATCACCACCAAACTCCCTAGTACCTTTTTGTATATACATGGTTCATCTACCATTTTGATGAAGTCAAACTCTTTGACTACACCATCAAAACAGACGTTCCATCTCCGCGATGCCTGATTTATCACATAAAACATCTTGCAAACGTTTCCGCTGCTCCCACTGTCTACGAAGCCCTCTGGCTTTGTACTTATAGACGCTTTCTTCTAAAACATCATTTAGAAAAGCAGTCATGACACCCAACTGCCAGATATCGTAGTCATGGTTTGTAGCTGTGGCAAGTAGGATCTGGATGGACTTAAGCATAGCTTTGAAAGTCTCAACTTTTCCATGTACACCAAGTAATCTTCTCAAGATATACTTGCCCCTGATGGGGATTTAACCCTTCAGATAAAGCAACCAAAGTCCATACTTTGTTGGTGTATAAGGATTCCATCTCAGATCGCTAAGCATCAAGCCATTCTTACAGAGTCCCGCTCCTGATGGCCAGCTCGAAACTAGTTGGGTCATCATCTCATGATGCAATCCTCGATCCCACTGTCATAGAGAAACCGAAGTATCTCTCAGGTGGGTGAGGAACCCTACTAGATCGGCGGAGAGGCTGAGGTTCGTTAAAAACTATTGAATCCACATTCAATAGGTATGCAGCTTCTCAAGTGCATAACTCCCAAAAGGAAATAGGAAACTCAGTAGTACTCATCATAGAGCACACTATAACACATAGGGTGTGATTGCTCCACCCCGATACACCGAGGTGCTGTAGTGTATACGGAGGAGTAATGCTGAGAGAGAATCTCATTCTCCTTTAGAATAGTCCAGGAATCCCGTGCTCAAGTATTCTTCTCCTTGATCTCATCAAAGGACTTAATACTTATACCCATTTTTGGTTCTCTACTTCTAACTTATATTCTGTGAATATCTCAAAAGGTTCGGACTTGTGTTTCAACAGGAGCATATGTCTGAATCTTGAGAGATCATCAGAGAATGTAATGAAGTATAAAGAACCGGTCTTGGCATGTGTAGACAGGGGACCTTCATACATCAACATGTATCAATCCCAAGAGTTCACTAACTCTTTCTCTGTTTCTAATAAACGGAGCGGTGGTCATTTTATCTCTGTGACATGACCGGCAAGTTTCACAAGATGTAAATTCAAAGTAATTTAAATATGCATCTTTATGTAAATTCGGCTAGCCGGGTCGCATTGATATGACCTAGTCTACAATACCTAAAGAAGGATTCGTTCATTTCTGAACTATTCCTCTCGTGTGTGTTCGGTATACTAAGAACTGTAGTTTGATTTAGAACGTCTATGCTTTTAGATAAAGTACCTGAACCGTTCAACTCTTGATATAGAAAATGTTCAAAACATTATCCAACAATACAAAATTTTATCCTTTCTTTACTAATAAAGAGACTGATATAATGTTGTATATCAGGTTCGGTATCTAATAACATTCGTTCAGAATCAATGTATTCTGGTAATACAGGATGATAGTGACCAACATACTTGGCTGCAACACTTGCACCGTTTCTATCTCATGAAACTTATCACCCGTTCTCAGTTCTCTACCTATCTATAGCCCATGTAACAAATTACATTTAAGGGATCCTAATCCGGTATCAAATACCCAGGACGTAAAGGATATTAAGAAACAGTTCTGTGTAATGAACACACCCGAAGAAGATGTATCAACATGCACTTTTTTCGTTTGGGCGGCACGGGAATTCTGGAAATCCCCTATTTCCTGCTCTGTTTTATAACAATTATAAGTTGGAGCAGGACCAACATTACCTAGCGCAGTATAACAAGCGGGTTCGGTCAATATATCCGTATTATTTTTTTGATTAAGGCATGACATAGTCGTAACCAGGAGAGAGAGACAGAAGAAAACACTCAGCGTGCGCTTTTACAAGATTAGATTGATTATCAATTTATCTAATCAGGATGTCTCCCACTGTTTTAGTCAAATCTTCCTTCAAACCCTAAAAGGAAAGACTAGCCGGGAAAAATTACACTCTACAAGTTCGCCAATCTTTCAGCCAGGCCAGTGCCGGTACATTGAGGGCGGTTCCCCGTGCTTTCGCACGAACCTAATTAAAGTAAACCTCATTTTCCCAGGGGCATAACCCCGTTGACACCTTTCTAGACACCCACTTGATCGGCTAATTGTAATGTGTAAAACTCTCCTAGGAGTAACTCTTACTCGCAGCGGGTATCGGGATCCAACTATCTAATAGAAGGTATGCAATCTCATTGCAAATTTCAACACTTGAAATTCCCAATAATATTTTACCCCTAGCGTCCTATGACCTTGACGGATGCCAACAAACCATAGGCTACTAGTCAAGTTCAACCCGTCATTTCCTGATTGAATTAAACCCACCCGCACGACCCTTGACGAAAGCCAACAAAGCCGCACGACAACCCTAACTCAATCGCATCATATGCTTATACAGATAAGCATAAATAGATACCGCACACTACGCCTTGATGAAAGCCAACAAACGTAGTACGAATATTATGAAGTACTTATCTGAAATGATGGAGGGCTACGACAGGTTTTTAAGAAAACCCTTTGCGTAATGAACTTGATATCGTTGTAAAATAGAGTGATTTTAAATGGAGTGTTTTTGAGGTTTTTCTAGTTTTCCTAAAGAGGTCACTCTCGGTGAAGGGATCGTCGGCTCTTTCCTCATCGAATAAGGTGCAGGATATTTCACAAATACCGCTGTGCAAAGCAAGAACTATAGAAGCAATCAAAAGACAGACCAAGTTTGTAGCATCTGCTAGTTTCACTGAAGAGGTCACTCCCGGTGAAGGAATCTCGGCGCTTTCCTTATCGAATAAGGTGCTGGATGTTCTACAAGGAACACCGCTATGCAAAGCAAGAAATAGAGCTACCAGTTTTTGAGAAAAGTTTCTACAACATCTTTTGGTTTCTTTTATTTTATTAATCTCATTAATGAAGTCACATTTTATTATGCTTCACAAGCATCACATTTGAAACGAAATCTGCAATATAACATATATCTCATATATATAATATAAACATTCATCTCAGGCAGTAAAATGATCTCATCACATAACATTGCAGCAGAAGAACATATATGAAATATTGGATATACTAGGACTTCCGTGTTTTAATACGAGCCTGTATAAAACACGGATTCCACGGTCGCGATGAATAGCCAAACCCACATCCCTAGACCCCTACGAGAGCGGCAAGCAACACAACCAATTCTGGGGTTAGGAGACCCGGTCTCGACTCCTCGAGATGGTCCCCCACTGGACCGTAGAACCCGGTTACTTATGCTCCCCGCCTTGGGTCTACCTAATGCGGAAAAGTAAATAATATACAATGGTGACATCATCCTCAGCCCGGAAGTGCCCCAATAAAAGAATATTACAAACAAATGAATTTTACATGAATGAAAAAGAAAAAACTCTCATCTCACATAAAACCCCCGGCTATTCAGAACGCGACGATCCAATATAACATATCACGGCAACACATAATATCTCATATCATCAACGTAAGCAAGTTAGTGTATCTCGATTATTGTTGATGTATAGCAACGAAGCCGGCGCTACACCACATACTACGCTTACGGTCACAGAAAAGAATGTGTAAAACTACAACAGTTGGAATCCGCAACTTCCTTAGACATCTCATGCCTAACCAAATGAATTCCTTAGACATCGCATGCCTAACAATTATAAACCCCGCATTTTAGTCTCATTTATCGAAAACTCTTTTCAATATCTAGTCGGGCAATTCAACAAGATTCCCGACATCCTGTTCGATTGCTCGTCGCAAACTTTAGTAGACGGCCGCACCCTCGGATGCCGTCGACGAAGTGCACAAAGGCGGAACACCGCTGCCACGAGCACCCGAACGGATGCTTTTGGCGACAGGGTTCTCCTACAGTCACTTGGTCGGGGCAATGGGGCATGGCTGTCTATTAAGTTTACCCGGCGAGTATCCGTGTACACTACGTGATTGCGACGGACTTTTGATCACATCAAAATTCCGTGGCAACCGATCAATTGAGACTAAACTGCTAGATTTATAACATTCAAATTAGTTATCTCATAACTACCTGTGGATTCCAAATATTGTATCACATTCCAGATAAACAGACATGTTAAACTTTCCGATCGAATAAACAAACACCCAAGATTTCCCAAAAAGCTCAACACTTGAGCGGAGTTCAAAAAGTATCCATTACATGCCACAGTACCAATGGTCCAGCTGTAGAAGGGTCATGTAAACGCCTCGCATGTGGCAACGCCGTACTGCCACAAACCCTAAGGTTTAGAGGCAATTCAAGACGGTCACATAATCGAGTTAGGGTTTGTTGTCTTCTAAAGGGTCCACTGCGTTACTTGCATGATTTTCCGGAAGTTTCAAACTCGAGAAAAAATCCAAGTTTTGAAAATTTTCCGACAGGGGAAAAAGTGTGTTATTGATATCTGTTCAAACTTTTAACAGTTTCTAAAATTATCTGGAAAAAACTTAAAACGAAGTTAAATTATCCGATCGAATCAACGAGTCCCCAATACAACCCAGAAAACTCAACACTTGAGTAAAAATTAAAAATTCCCAGAAAAAACAGGAAACACCTACGGACGTTACTGTAGAAAAAGGAGTCCCTGATCTTTACATACGACCGTGGAAACGCCGCTAAAAGCAGGGTATGGCCGCGGTTCCGCGGCGCTACAGTGGATTTATGGAGTCGTATTCTACAGTTATCCTTAGATTTCCCTGCTATATTTTCTGAGCATTTTTAATTCATAAAAAATCACATTTTTGGAAAATGTCCAGAGAATGGTATATATCGGGGTTTCCAGGTTCGATCGGACTTTAAACTTCGCCTAGATTTCGCCTAAAGCTCCAGCTTGGCTCTGATACCACTGTAGGGATGCTAGGCACATGCACAAGGGTCTACAAGGCATCAACCATGCCCGATTTAAAATTTAGCCGGACCGAACAACCCAAAGGCCGGATCTTTAAACTAGAGATTAGGCGAAAACAAGCATGTTAAACACTTTAGCACTAAGTGAGAGGGATTACAACCTTTGTAGATCCATTCCTTCACTTCTTAAGCTCCGTGTTGAGGTCCCTTCGCTGCGATCATTGTGTTCCGGACTCTCGAGAGGCTCCACGAAGAGAAAGATGCAAGCTTGCTTCCGATCTTTGATAACAAAGACGATCTACCTTAAAGTTTCATTAACACAAACTCTCACTCACTAAATGAAGTTAACACTCTCATCTAAAGGGTGAGGGTAGATGAGGATGATGAAGTAGGATTTTTGCTCTCATTTGTTTTCTTATTCTCATTCATTTTTCATCACAAAATCAAAGCAAGAAAACTTTTCATGAAGAACTCAAGCAAGAAGAAGATGAATAATGATTAATTCTTTTTGTGATGAATAATGAAATTTATGATAAGCTTAGAAATGCAACCATGGTTCAAGTAACCTTTGTAGAGATTTTACTAGGGTTAAGGGTTTGGGTTGGGTTAAAGAAATATCTTGCAAAATATCTTTTCCAAAACAAAAAATGAAAGCTTCTAGAAATTTCTAGAAAAGCTTAACCCAAATCAAACCCTAACCATGTTTAATCTCCACTAAACATGTTGCATTAATAACCACATCATGTTACAATATTATATATCACATATATAATATTTATTGTAACAAAATAAAATAATACAATTAACATATATCGCATATATATCAATGTATTACCCAAGTGAGAAAATGAATCTTTTAGTGAGCTAATATTAGTTAATGTGATTTAATATATCATATATATTATTATACATTAAATTATCGAATCAACACTTGATCCGACAATCCGGCTATATCGCATACAACCGACTAATATCTCATTTTACCGATTCATCGAATCAACACTTGATCCGATGACCCGGTTGATATCAAATATCGCGAGAATAGAATACGGTATCTCATATCTCATTATCCTCGGTCCCGCACATATCACATATGTACTCCTACTGCGTTTTGCCTGAGTCAAGAAACCTCTGTGTAGGACTTTCAAGAATCGTCAATACGCCGGCAGTAGGTGATGACCATATCAAACACCCACAAGCTGCAAACGGTCAGCTAAATGTAACAGCCACCCAGGTATTGAGCGCTCAGAAGATCAACAAGCAAGCCTGTACATTCTCCTGTGAATGCAATCAGTAACACTCCCGTACAGTCCGGTCTCGTCGACTTATATGTCGCATATCTCGTTTAGGGGTGGAAAACGTCAGACCCTAGTAGCTTGATAAGTCGTGTCGATATGAGGTCTTTAACAGTTCGAGAAACTACTGATAACACTTACCAGTAAATCTCAGCAACCCTGGCCAGGGATTTCCAGTTATAGCCGATCGAACACAGCACAACATCAACTCTCTATACCGGGAGAGACGAATCCCCTCCTATCGCTCATTGCCTCCATGTGATTCGGGACTGTACCCAAAAGCCACCTTTTTGCATGCTTTCTCGGACGTGGTATGATGGAAATCAAAGCATGGTGGGAATCATACAAGACTCCATGACGATCTCGGGTCAACAGACTACTCTGTACCAGTGTCACCGGAGAACTGCCATCTGACGTGAGGTATAATACCATCTGGGAGTTCTCGGCGAGTCCGTCCAGTGTACCCAGTCTCCACTGAGCACCCGTACACCATCCTTGATGTCAAACACCGATGGATATGGGATCATCCATCACCCATCATATGGGTCAAGATGCGTATACGCCAGTCTACTCTGGGGTATCGATCCCTGTCTCGATACACCCTCGACTAGGAACAGTTATAGGATGTACTCGTCAACTACTGTGGCCCCACTAGTATGATCTCATCATAGTCCCAATAGTCGAGTACATATCCTAAGGGCTTTATCAACATGTAACATAGAGACAATCAGAGTACATGTTAAGATAAAGTACAACCAGATAGTGTACTATCATGTCGAGCAAGAAAGTCCTCCCTATATATGTCCAAGCATCCACTACAATATACATCGTATGTACAGTAATGGCTTCTAGGGCATATATATAACTAACAACGGGGACGATTCCGTTCTGGTACTTCTCTGGTCACTCTGCGTCCTCAGCACAGCATTTTCTCGGAAACTGGTCGCATCCCAACGCCTCTGTATGCGTATCGCATCTCTGATGTCAGCGGAGTGGAACTTCATCTCGTCGAAATCTCGTGCGAACTCTTTACTCCACTTTGTTCCAATGTTGACTGATTCGGACTCGTATTCTCATGGCTGCATGGACTGCGCTCCAACGGCTCTACTCGTATCTGGAGTCTCCCAAGCAGTGTATCCAATCAAATGATATCCGAAAGATGTCGAACCATTTGATAGATATGTCAAAACCTCATAATCCCTCAAGAGATCAACATCTTGGGTACCGTTTAATAGTATCTTGTACATACCACAGCATCAGTGGTCCAGCCGTAGAAGGGCAAACCCAAGCCTCACTAATGGCGCCGTGGAACTGCCGCAAACCCTAATGTTCAAGGCTTTTACACGGTCATTATGTCGAGTTAGGTTTTCATTCTTCTAGAGGGTCCATAGAATCGCTTGCACGTCTTTCCGAATACTTTAAATTTGGAATATGGGTTTCTGACATTCGATCGTCTCTATCGACTCTCAACGAATTTGCATGAAGTCGTCTCTAGCTGGAATGAATCTATCTGATGACCTCGCAACGGGGTAAGCGAACGATCCATATGTCCTAGTCATTCATCCTTGGGTGACTAGCGACCTTCCTTCATATCTCTATGTATATACTTATGCTGCAGTAGCTCCAATCATCTGGGCGATATCTCGTCATTTGCAGCAACAAATGGCTCATTCGTCTGTACGCTGAACAACGCCTCAATCATCATGAATAAGCGATATATCAATGGTCATCACACTCTGGCTGGCCTCTAGCAGTAGCCTGATCCTCTGGTGCTGATCGGCATGTCCGAGAAATCCCGTAACACCGATCTATCAAAAGCTCATGGTGCGAAAACACAATAAGACGAAGCATCTATGCAGTCGTACGTCTCTGGAATCACACCCTGGTGAGTCCTCGTCCGTGACGAGCTCATACTGACGCAACTCTAGCCGTAGCTCTCTCTGCCCGTGCAATCGTAGCAGCAAAATCATAACCAGTATCGATGAAGATAGATCATAGGAATGAATATAATACTGTGCAAGGAAATGTACATCCTAAGGTTTGTTAAGCGGAGTGCGTGTCGTAAATATGCCGCGGAACATGCGTACGATACGTCCCTATACTCAAGCTACCTACTCCATCAACCAAGGGTCAACCTACACGATGAAAGTTGGTGTCTAATACCCCCTTGACTAAGTCTAAGTTCCGTAAGGTCAAGCCTAATTTCCGTATATATATAAACGCTCTAGGCTCCGCATAGTCAAACTTAGACTCGAACCAAGGTTAACCTAGCGCTCTAATACCAACATTGTCACGACCTAAAATAGCCCGTGACTGGCACTTGAATCATATGAAGTCTATAGGACCCCATCTAATTCAAGTAAGCCAAAAGCCCAGAAATCTAAAACCATTTTAATTATAAATGAAAGAAAAATAGTTTTAAGAAGTAAAGAAACATGTTTTAAAAACAAGGTTTTTAAATAAGTAGCCGAATATGCATTTTAAAAATCTATATCATTTTCTAAAAATTTCGGTAGAGTTTCCTTTGTAAATAATGGCCCCGAACGGGGTACAGCAAGAATAAAAAATATGCAATGATAAAAGGAATCCCCAAGCAGGAGCTAGCTCTTCGTCAAACGACGGTCACAACCACACAAGCAATATAATATACAACGCCGAAGGGCGAGGATCAAAACTCAAAAAGAAACTCAAAATCAACATGAAAACCCGTAATACAATAACGCGCGACTCTAAAGTCGAAATAATAATACATAACTGGTTTTCTAAGTCTGAAACAATATACAAGTTTTGGTTGATGGAATTACTAGATACAACTGAATTAAATAATACAAGGGTGGTTCTGATGCAAAAGAACCCACCTACCAAAGCAATCACCCGGAAAGGGAGCAGTGTGCCAGAAAAGCCGCAATGGAACCTGTACGGCAAAACCTGCAAGAACTGTGGCACAACGGGGGTGAGTTGCCAACCCGTTAATAGAAAACATCACAGAGCAGAAATCGTATGTATTACATAATCCTAGGTCAATATGATCAGTAATAATATATAAACGTCAAATGAATAAGTCTGAAGCATGATAAGGTGGCAATGTAACATCTATACATGAGTGTAGTGCCAAGTGCTCGTGCCAGTGCCTCAGCTAACAACATGTCAAAAATATGAGGTATGATCAATGTAATCAATATGAATCAATGTCAACTATAACATGAAGTCTAGTAGTATATGGATATCATCCAACTATGTGATCTATGTCATCAATGTCAACTATATGTATGTGGAAATCGTCCACGTGTTACCCAATGACAATAAGCATCATGCATGAAATATCATAAAGCATATGCATGGAAGTATGAGGATGTAAATCAACATGTGTCGCTCGCGACATATCAAAATCATGGAACCTGAGTGTTTAGCATCGCCACTCGAAAACATCATGAATACCGTGCCAATCATCAGCACGTAAATCCTCATATATCACAGGCACCGCATACCCTGGTCGGCCCTCATATCGATCTCATGACTCCGGTCGGTATCCTCCGGATATCCGCCGAGCTTAAATACAATCACCGGTAGGTAGTGGTCTCTCTGCCAGGCTCACCGTCTATATGCACAACATCCCTTTCTTGACCCGGGGTACCATACCGGGCCCACCATGTACCCGCAATCGCCCTCGCCGCCTCCTCGAATCAGGTTTCACATGTCGCTCTCAGCACCGAGAAAACACATAGTGGACGCACTGAAATATCATATCAAGGGTAACCGGGTTTTTAAAACAATTATATAATCTCTTTGAAATATCCACGGTTCCCAAATCCAGAAATATCATTGAGACAACATATCTCAGTGCGTATAATCAAAAAGCATGATGTATGCGACATATAAAAGAATGTAAGCAAATCAATACATCATGCAACATGGAATAGTAATATGCCCATATTGGGGAAAACCGCTCTTTTAAAATGAATCAGTTTTAAAGTGTATCTTGCGGTTCCCAAATCTCCAAATCAAGCGAGAAATCATCTATGTATGTGCAAATATGTATGTGTACAAGTATTCCATGCAAGGGTCATATCCTGAACGCAACGGTACTACAGTGTAGTGATATGGCAATTATCGATGATGAAGTGTGTGAGCCGGCAAGGAAGTGTACGTGGAATATACGCATCATCGATAATGGTGCTGGTGTCCTAACAGCATGGATTTTATATAACAATAATCATATTTAACTTGCGATGCGATGCAAACAGTAAGAATATGCGACAATGAATAATTACACAACAGTGCAGTATCTACATTAATGTATCAATGTCATGATGTTTTCCCATTTGAAAGAAGAATCGGGGTTTTAGGAAAATAAGGGCTACGGTGTTCTTAAGAAAAGATGCGTCTTTGAAAATATCCTTTGAATACTATTACCTGTCTATAAAATACTCCCGATTCGTTAGTTTTTGAAATAGGTATAACATCAACCTAGCCTAACATATACTAGCAAAACTACAGCTCTAACTAACAAGTCAATCAGGAGGGGTATGGAAACCACCTAAATCTGAGTCGATATATATATATATATATATATATATATATATATATATATGTATAAAAGTATAATAGTCGGTGATCCCACCTCAAGGTACCGCTTACGATACAATATCATATGACATCCTCGAGTCATGAGTGCGGATCTATCATCAATATAAAGCCCGTACGGTAAATCATCGTACGGTATCCCAAAAGCTCGGTACGGGTCAATATCACATTCCTCTCATCAAATATCAGGTATCATTATCATCATATCACATAACCTAGGTACTGATCTAAGTCTAGTACAATCGATACCATCTATATAAATATGAATGCGTGTGTGGAACACACGTCTAAAGGCCCGCTAAAATCACCTGTCGTATCCCAAATACGAATCACAATATATCTCCGATCTCACGGAACTATGCCCAATCTCGTCGACTCATCTCCAAATATCATCCACAATCCTCGTCATCTAGGTATATGTATAACAAAATGTATGTGTGTGCGTATGGGTGTAAACCTACTCTAAGGTTCGCAACTAGGAACTATACTAGGTTACTTCTACGCCCTAATCTAATTATAGTACACATAAACTCATCTCCAATATTCACGACACATAATAAGCTATCATAAATAGTATATATATTATACTAAGTATCGGACTGCGGGTGTGCTATACTCCATCAACCCGACTTCACCCATAAATATAATCTATTCACCTTGCTTTCGCTTTCCGTTGCCGACGCTGCCACGTGCTTGCTTGTCATCTCGAAGTCTTCGTGGGGTACCTACACATCATAACGTATCGCATCACGTTAAAACCAAATCAAAACCAAAACGACACACGAAAACTAAAACGACACGCTTAAAAGCCGATAGGTTAGAACCTATGGTTAGCCTTCGCAAAACAACCCGAAATCACTCGATATAGACGTACAAACGTCACGCGATAGAGATAACGCACAAATATAAAAATTTGGAAATCGAAATACGGAAAACCATAACTAAATTCAAAGCAGCAACTTATAAAAGTGTTCCCAGATTTCGTCTCAGGTGAAACCAAGGTTCCAAAACAACATTAGGGTGATATATAGGGTACATATGACCTACAGAAGAAACCTGGACCCTACCCCACACCATGTGGCTGAGCCCCCTAAAGGGAAAATTCGGCCAGGCCGGCCCTGCATGATCCTAAGGGGTTCGTATTTCTACAAGGGGTTCCTAGGGTCAATTTTAGTCCTATGGTGTTGTTACTTTTCTAGAAAATTCCCTAGTTCATTCCAGATCTCCCTGCACATTAAAATACCTCACAAACTGACATGAAAGTCCCGTAATTCTGTATTTTTATGTTTCAGGTTTTGTTAGGTCAATGTTTTAGACAATAGGGGGTCTAAGGTCATCTTTAAAGTCCAATTGCACAGCCACAACTCAAATTAACCCTAACCCTCTCTAGGGTTTTCTAAAGTTCGTCAAACTTCACCAAATCGATACTAAACTTTAAAAGAGGCTTAAACACAAGAAATACTACACTAATTGTGAAGTTATTACCTCAATTGACACTCATGAATCCTCCTACAGCACCAAAATGAATACTTTCTTGGTCCATTGGGTAGCTAGGGGGCTTGCGAACGTTTTTTTGTGAAATGGGAGTGGGGTTTTGGAGTTGTTTTGGATGTGTTTTGAGGAGTTGAAGAGGGGAGGAAGGTGAAGGAAGCAGCAGCAGCAGCAACAAATGAAGAGGGAGAGAGGAAATGGTGGAAGAAATAGAGGAGGAGCCAAGTCAAAGAAGACCCCATACTCTCTCTCATGACCATGCCAATTTCTTTATTTCTTTCTCTTTTTCTTTTCTTTTCTTTTTCTCTCTAAATCCTTCTCACATCAATAGTAAACCCAAAACAACCATGGTAGAAATGCTCAAGTGTTAAAAAAAAGATATGTACATGTTTATCACAGAAATGCTAAAAAACCGACTAGCGATTTTTAATCGCGATTAACACTAAATTTTCCTATAATTAATCATAAAAACTTTAAAATGGCATAATTCCATAAAATACCCTATTTTAGAATTTCTATAATTTTTTCCAAAATTTTTCCCATTTATCGGTATTTAATTATACCGAAATATTAAAATATTCATTAAAATAATATTAAATTATAAAAATTCCCAAAATTAATATTTTATATATTTTTTTAAATGTTACAATGAGTATGTTGATGCATCTTCTTCAGGTGTGTTCGTTACCGAGAACCGTTTCTTAGTACACTCTACATCCTGGGTATTAGTTACCGGATCAGGATCCCACATTTGTAATATGTTACATGGGCTAAAGTAAGGTAGAGAACTGGGAAAAGGTGATCATTCTCTAAAAGTAGGGAATGATGCAAATGTTGCAGACAAAGCAGTTGGTAAACTCAGGGGACTTATACAAAGTATTGCATGTTGTCCGGTGTCCGTAAAGACAAAGGGGTTGGTACTCGTACAATATTCTGTTTACTCATGACTTCTCCAGTTCTAGACAAGTATTTCGTTGAAATACAAGGTCTGGATTTTGAGAAGTTATAGGTATAAGAATGAAGTAAAGAACCATATGTTGCAAGACAAAGGGTTGGTACTCATACTATATTCTCTTTAAATTTGACTTCTCTAGTTTTAGAAATGTATTTCATTGAAATACAGGGTCCAAATTTTAAGAAGTTATAGGCATAAGAATAAAGTAGTTGACCATTTGTTGGAAGTATCAGGATTCTTCAAGATGGTCGAAGATATAGATACTTGTACTATGTATTCCGTTGTATGTAATGGTTTTGAGAACTTGCTTCTCTTTCACGCTACACAATTGTGGATATATTCCTAGATGAGTAATGCTGCTTGGCCTCCTTCCAGTGGGTTGATATACACTGGAAACAGCTGTAAGAATTTAGAATCTTGTTCCAATTAAATTAGTGCGTTTGTTTCTATATTGGATATATAGAATGGATTCATATCTTAACGTTGTTAAGGTATATGGAGTTGTCCGGCTGATGCTTAAAACCCGAAACTGGATAAACTCTTGGCACGTTTCATTAATGGCAGTTTGTGGGTTATCCCGGGTTTTGACGAGGTTTAGCATTCTACCATCAGGAAGATCAATAGTTATATTGTTCTTGACTCGCCACCAGTTTTAATAAAATGGATTCTTTTCAGAAAACATTAGTAGGAGTATGGTAGAACTGGAAGTGATCCCAGAACCACAAACAATTACTAAAAATTAAGAGAACCGAAATATTCAATTGGTTTCGACAATCCATTAGCCACTCCGCAGATTTGGTGGGTAACCTCAGACCCCCGAGAGCTACTTCGGTATCCTCAAAGACAGTGACAAGAAGTTCTATGATTGCCCAAACTTGCTATTGCTGCTGTTCTAGACTATGAGACCTGCAGGTGTTGAGGTACGGCAGCGCCCCGACCGTCAATCCGACGCCAAATGCGGAACAAAGACTTTTTACAAAACTGGCACAACCACAACCAAATACTCGGATTGTACCATTAACCATTAACTAGCTAACTACTAAAGTGGTTCAAAAATTATACCGATCGATCCATGTCCTTCGGTCTTCAATCTCCGTCCCTCCTTGTCGCGACTGCCCGACGAAGTTCGCCCTCCGGTCTCGCTTGTCGAAGTGGCACCATATAGAGGAATCTTTATACGGGCTCCCGCTTCAAACTGAAGTAACTCGGACATGAAGTTTGCTAGCCGGCATGTTCAAGTTGAAATAGACAAGTGATGATGCTCTATATTGGCAACCTACTAAGATCAAGACACGTGGCAGATGAAGTGTCCCAGAAATCAGAAGAAATGGCCCACAGGGGCCGACCAGGCTACCCCTGTGCCTAACATGCAAGCGCAAGCTGGCTCTCATCAGAGCCCCTGGAAATTAGACCCTTCGGCCTCTCAGCTCGCCCGAGCTGCCACAGGACCAAGACTCCTCAGCCCACTCGCTCATTCCCGAGCTCCCCAGCCGAGGCCATCTTCCTCGGTCCTCCGACCGACCAACGGTACTGCTCACAGATGCAACCGCCGCTCCGCAAATCTCGCCATGCGCAGATTCTCCACCAGCAACTTCCCACGTTCCACGCCATCACGATCCCCATTAATGGGCGATCCGCTCTTTACGCAGGCATGACGTCGGGAGCGTAACTGCCGGCGAGATTCTCGAGCCTGCTGCTGCGTGCCGCCGCCGCTATATAATCCTCCATCACAGAGGGGTGAAGTAAGCCATTCTTTACTCTACTAAGCCGTTACTCTGCTCGAATATCATTACTAACTCGATCGCCGGAGGGTCCTCGGTGGTACCAAACCACCCCGGGACTTCTTTGCAGGTACTCCACGCCAAACTCCTCATACAACCTCAAATCACCAATCTCCTCATACCCATTGAGACCCACACGCAACAGGAGAAAACCTTCAAAATATACCGGGAGATCGACGGAAGACAACATCTGACGGAGACCCGAAAAGGACCTCCATCAGTTGGCGCCGTCTGTGGGAAACGAAACTCCACAAAAAACAAAGTTGGCCTTCCGATCTCCATCCCCATGGCATGCGATCACCTTGAAGATCCAGATACCAGCCGCCGCCTCCCCCTCACCGGAGGCGCGGGTGAACCTCCTCCATCGACCATCATCAACGCCCTCGTCGGCAGAATAGACCGATACCCCCTCCCTTGACGGAGTCGCACAGAGGGGGCTCGCCACGACTGCTCGAGGGCCACCTCGCCCAAAGATCTAAGCCCTCACTAAGAGGCAGCCCAGCAGCTTCCCTGCTTGGCTATCCCTGGCGGGTAGCTTCCCTACCGCAACGCCAGGGATCAGAAAGTCCTCCGAGAGGCAGTCGAGCCCGAGGATCCTTCGCTCGGCAATCCATGGCAGGTAGCTTCCCTACCGCAATGCAAGGTATCAGAAAGTTTTCCCAGAGGCAGTCGAGCCCGAGGATCCCTCGCTTGGCTATCCCTGGTAGGGAGCTTCCCTACCGTAACGCCTGGGATCAGAAAGGCCTCCCAGAGGCTCCTCGCTCGGCTATCCCTGGTGGGTAGCTTCCCTACCACAACACCAGAGATCAGAAAGTCCTCCCAGAGGCAGTCGAGCCCGAGGATCCCTCGATTGGCTATCCCTGGTGCGTGGCTTCACTACCACAACGCCAGGGATCAGAAAGTCCTCCCAGAGGCAGTCGATCCCGAGGATCCCTCGCTCGGCTATCCCTGGAGGGTAGCTTCCCTACCGCAACGCCAGGGATCAGAAAGTCCCCCCAGAGGCATTCGAGCCCGAGGATCCCTTGCTCAGCTAACCCTGGCGGGTACCTTCCCTACCGCAACACCAGGGATCAGAAAGCCCTCACAGAGGCAGTCGAGCCCGAGGATCCCTCGCTCGGCTATCCTTCAGGACAAAAGCCCTCGCTAAGAGGCACCAGGCAGTAACCCTGCCCGGCCAAGGGCCCTTGGTAGGCTTCGTACAGCCCTATAGCTCTTCCCGCGCCAAGAACCAAAGTCCTCCCAGAGGCAGTCGGGTCCTTGCTCGGCTATTCACGGCGTGTAGTTTCCTACCACAATCGACAGGGATCAAAGTCCTCGCCAAGAAGCACTGGGGCAGCAACTCTGCTCGGTTCCCGTCCCTGAAGGATCAAAAGCCCTCGCAAGAGGCATCCGAGCGTCTACCGCGCTCGATCATCCCTGGCGGGTAGCATCCCTACCGCAACGCCGGGGATCAGAAAGCCCTCGCCAAGAGGCACCGAGTAGCTACCCTGCTCGACCATCCTTCGCATGCCTCTTACGGCCATCCAGCGTCAAGGATCAAAGCCCTCACCAAGAGACACCGAGCAGCTACCCTGCTTGGCCATCCTTCACAGGCCTTTCATGGCCCCCTCCAGCGTCAAGGATCAAAGCCCTCATCGTGAGGCCGCCGAGTTCCTTCCTGCTCGGTGCATCCCAGCGGGCATACTTTTGCCCATCAGATGCTGAGTAGCTCAAGACCTCATCGTGAGGCCGCCGAGGTCCTTCCTGCTCGGCGGATCCCAGCGGGTATTCTCCTGCCCATCAGACGCTGATGGTCAGAAGCCCTCATCGCGAGGCCGCAGAGTCCTTCCTGCTCGGAGCATCCCCAGCAGGCATCCTCCTGCCTATCAGAAGCTGAGGATCTCAAGCCCTCATCGTGAGGCCACTGAGTTCCATCCTGCTCGGCGCATGCCCAGCGGGCATCCTCCTTCCCATCAGACGCTGATAGTCTGAAGCCCTCATCGTGAGGCCGTCGAGTTCCTTCCTGCTCGGCGCATCCTCAGCAGGCATCCTCCTTCCCAACAGACGCTGATTGTCTAAAGCCTTCATCGCGAGGCCGCCGAGTTCCTTCTTGCTCGGCGCATCCCCAGCGGGCATCCTCCTGCCCATCAGACGCTGATGGGCTCAAGCCCACATCGTGAGGCCGCCGAGTTCCTTCCTGCTCGGCGCATCCTCAACGGGCATCCTCCTGCCCAACAGACGACGCAGGTCTGCACACGTCGCGTCGGCCAACCGACGCTTGACACGCAGACCATCGCTTCAGTAACACGATGCACGAACTGGCGGACCTTCCTTAAATGCTGAGATTTCGCCCTGATTTGCTGGCAGAAAAGGCAGCTGACAGCCCGGGGATGCGTCCCGACGAAATCTTAGGAGGGAGCTCTACCCGGGCGGCCCGGCAGTCCACTCTTGGCCTGACCCACCAGCTGGTCGGGAAAAGAGTGGGGGGCTAACGATGATGCTCTTTATTGGTGACCCACCAAGATCAGGACACATGGCAGATGAAGTGTCCCAGAACTCAGAAGAAAGGGCCCACAGGGGCCGACTAGGCTACCCCTGTGCCCAACCTGCAAGCGCAAGCTGGCTCTCCTCAAAGCCCCTGGAAATTGGCCTCCTCAGCCTCTCAGCTCTCCCCGAGCTGCCACAGGACCAAGACTCCTCGGCCCTCTCGCTCGTTCCCGAGCTCCCCAGCCGAGGCCATCTTCCTCGGTCCTCCGACCGACCAACAGTACCGCTCACAGACGCAACCGCCGCTCTGCAAATCTCGCCATGCGCAGATTCTTCGGCAGCAACTTCCCACGTTCCACGCCATCACGATCCCCATTAATGGGTGATCCGCTCTTTACGCGGGCGTGACGTCGGGAGCGTAACTGCCGGCGAGATTCTCGCGCCTGCTGCTGCGTGCTGACGCCACTATATAATCCCCCATCACAGAGGAGTGAAGTAAGCTATTCTTTACTCTACTAAGCCGTTACTCTGCTCGGATATCATTACTAACTTGATCGTCGGAGGGTCCTCGGTGGTAGAAAACTATCCCGGGACTTCTTTGCAGGTACTCGGCGCCAAACTCCTCATACAACCTCAAATCACCAATCTCCTCAAACCCATTGAGACCCACACGTAACAGGAGATCACCTTCAAAATCCACCGGGAGATCGACGGAAGACAACATCTGACGGAGACCCGAAAAGGACTTCCATCAAGAAGAGTGTAGAATACTTTGTCTCAAGACACCTGTTCATATCAGATTTTTGCATTTTTATACCGCCCAATTTTTATCATATTGCTTATCGGTAGGTACTCTTGAGCCGTGTTTGCTAGTCAATTGCAGGATACAGGTTCTCGGCTCTAAAACGGTGAAATTCACGGAAAAACATGACAAAACCTGGGTTCCTGCCGACCACAGATAAAACACGGTCTCCGCTTTCCATCCGTCTGTTGCCACACACCAGTTTAAGAGACAAAATGGCAAATCAATGTCATTTTCATGCATAAGGCTCAATAGCAACACAACAACCAAGAAATCTATGCGGAGCTCGAGGAAATCATGACAAAAAGATCCACATCAAATCACTTTTTGCTCAACAGAAATTCTGGAAATATAGTGAAGAAAATCTGAGAAAAAACATGTACCAGAATAAAGGAAACAGCAGACCACGGAAGAACCAAAAAAACCAAAGCCCCAATTCCACCATAGGGCCGCGGAACCGCGGCCAATAGGGGGTCTAGGCCGCGGTTCCGCGGCCGTATAGTCTCCTCAGCTGAAACGTTTTCAGGGGTATTTTTGTCATTTCTTGTTTATTCTGAATGTTGCCCTAGATTTCCTTTTCCCTGCCTATAAATAGCCCAGATCCTTGTGAAGCCAAGGGTGGATAATCTTGTATTTTTAGGTTTTAGAATACTTGTTGTTCTTCTTCCTCTTCTCATCTCTTCTCCATTGAAAAACTTGTAGTGAGCTTTTGTGAGTGAAGAATGATGAATAAAGAAGTTCATTTTGTTATTATACTTGTCTTGCTCTTGTTATGTTAATTGCTTGTAATCTTTAATTGATAAGTAGTTGTTGTTATTTATTGTTGTTTCTTTCTTTTCTCTTTTCCTTTATCCTTAAACAACCATGATGCTTACGCTTGATCCTTGCCAAGGTGAGGTCGCAAATAGCTAGTTGTTATCTTCTAATCTCTTACTTTCTATCTTCCTCTTTTATTTTATTTTCTTTTCGTATAATGGGTGAGTAGTTTCATACTTGTTAGGGTAAGATAAGGGAAGTTTGAGAGAAGGAAATCTCATTCGCTCTTTCCTTGCCCAACATCTTAAATCGACTCCCGTTATTTGAACCACAATCCGCTCCCTACGGCACCCTATCCTATATGATAGCGGTGATTCCGTAGTGAGACCGGTTGTGGTTGAATTAACCGGAGGTTATGGCTAAGAGCCAAGAACGGACGGACAAGCACCAAAAGGAAGAACTTAAGCGTTGGAAAGCCTAGCTTATACTCGCAAGTTTCTTCCTAGTCGTGCTAATCCCCGTTGTTGCCGATTACCGTAACATCGATAATAAGAGTGGCAACGAAAGAAGTGAGCGACTCCTAACTCAAACTAACATAATCCTAACCCTAACAAGCTCTCTTTACATATCATTTTAACACTTAGTTAATCACAAACAAATCTGGACTTTTGGACTTAACTCGTTAAAGCACATTGAAAAAGATTCCCATCTCCCTGCGGACGACCCGTACTCAACCGGCTAGCTATGAGCGAAACCGTTTTGATTACGGTAATTAACTAAAACTTGAACACGCAAAATCCCTAACAATCAAATGGCGTCATTGCCGGGGAGACGGTAATTTATTTCTTTGTGTAATTTCGGGTTAATTTGTGAATATAAAGCTAACCGAAAAACAATACACAAAAAAATATACATTGTAAAAAAAAACCATTTTGTTATTTTTGATTAGTTTTTGTGCAAGTGTGCAGGATAATACGAAGATCGAGTTCTGAGCCAAAGAAGTGGGATATACGAAGTTCAAGTTCAGTGCCAAAGACGTAGGAAGTTAGACCCACATCTCGCGGCAACCCCGGGACGGATCAAAACAAAGCAAACGGTCTACTGTAAAAATCTGAAGCAGATACAGTGAGCAAATCGAGATTCAACAAATCCAGACAAGCAGATGACAACCACACAAGCACACACAAAAAAACTGAAGTCCCAATCCCACCACCTTGCCGCGGAACCGCGGCCTGAGCACGTGTTTGGCCGCGGAACAGCGGCCATTTGTTGGCTTCAGGGTACCAAATTTTCTGTGAGTCTCTCTCTCCTCTTCCCCACTCCTCTGAACTCCACTGAATTGTGTTTTCTGCAGCATTCTTTGCGCAAATTCTCTTCCCCCTTCCAATAAACTGTTCTTGTGCTGGATTCTTTACGCCGCGCTAAAAATAAAAATTGTTTGCAGTTGATTTGTTACCGCTTTGCATTCATTAATACAGACTTAAGGGGCTTGAAACCAATTCAGATTGGGTGGGGATTTCATCACCCTTCCCAGGACACCAGAAATCACAAAAAGCATATGCATTGACCATTGTTAATTAAAAAAATACTAGACTCAGCCCTAAGGACTTCGCGCTCAATAGGACAGAGGACTAGTTACAGGCATCGGCCGTTTATCCTATCTGACTTTTGCGGTGTCTAGACAAGTGTGTCAAAGGCAAGTGGTTATTTAATTAAGGAACTTCGCGAAAGCGTTGGACAACCTCCCACTTACCTGGCACTTACCTGGTCGCAATTGACGGAGAAGAAGCGGTTCGAGGTCCTATTTCTAGCCTTTTGGAACAGTTAGGAGCTGTCTAGCAGACCTAGGTGACCCTAGATCTAGGTGTGATTGTGCATATCTTGTTTGTGATTGTTTAAAGCCGTAAGTCCGCACATATTTCTGTAAAGTTCTTTCTAAAAATAAAATAAAATAAAAAAATTCAAAAACTTTTATAAAAACTTGCCCTTTGTCGCCAGAATCCATTTTTCACCCACCACCCATCGTATTTCTCCATTGACATTTTCTTACCCTCACCTTCTCCGCTTTGACTATACTAAACTCGTTTAGTGTATGTCCGCTTGGACTCGGGACACTAACGCCCGCCTAGTCCGCGTTACGTTAGTCGCTACCGACTACGCGATCGACTCAGACGTCGAAACTCCGTGCACTCCTCTTTCACCCTTACCTTTGCCGGCCAACACCGACGTTGACCGGAATTCTGTTCATACATCTTCACCTTCACCATCACCAACCTCTTCTTCCGCGATGTCAGGATTTAATTCAAACAACTCTTTGACTACCCCTGGACTGGCTCCACCTCCTACGGAGACCAATAACCCACCACCACCGCCTGTTGTAGCGCTGCAGCGAATCGCGCTCCAGGATCGTTTCTATCCCACCCGTTCTGCACTTCCCACCTGCCTTTCTCTTCCACCGGCCAATGGGGATAATTTTGAAATTAAGCCCCACTTCATCAACATGCTTCCACGATTTCATGGGCTTGAATCTGAAGATGCCTATATCTTCATCAATAAATTTCAAAACGTTTGTGCCATGATGAAAACCACCCAACTGTCGGACGATGCTATACGTCTACGGGTCATTCCGTTCATTTTATGCGATCTTGCTGAAAAATGGCTGTATAGCACCGCTTCCCACTCCATAACCAGTTGGGACGAGTTTGTTAAAGCGTTTCTAAAGAAATTTTATCCGAATCATAAAACCGCAAGGATACGTAACGAAATCAACCAATTCTCTCAGCTTCCTTCTGAACCCTTCTGGAAGTGCTTTGACCGGTACAAAGACCTTTTTGTTCAGTGTCCTCACCACGGTATAGAGAAATGGCAACTTTGCCAAACCTTATACGAGGGCCTGAACCCAGCAACCAAGCAGTTGTTGGAAACCATCTGTCAGGGCCACTTCCTATCAGAATCTGATGAGGAAGCGTGGCAATTCTTTGACGACCTTGCGGAACAGACGCTACAATGGGAGAGCACCAGACCGACTTCTTCTTCTTCTACCTCCACTTCTACCGGTCAATCTAGGGTAGGAATTCACCAACTTGATGTCTCTATTGCGATGAAAGCTGAAATGGCTGCAATAACGAGAAAGCTTGAAGCGATAGAGAGCAAATTTTCTTCTCCTGCTCCTGCCCCTGTTCTTCCCCTTCGGACCATTTGCGCTTGTTGTTCCGATCCTTCTCACTTAACCGAAGAGTGTCCTTACAACCCACCATCGCAAGGACAGGATCAGGTTAATGCTGCATTTCAGCAAAGACCGAGGAATGATCCATACTCTTCCACCTACAATCCCGGTTGGAGGAACCACCCCAATTTCGCCTGGAATCAGAATCAGAATCAATTCCAAGGCAACAATTTCCAAAGGCCCCCTCCGCCGCAACAACAAGCGCAACAACAAACTCAACATCAGTTTCAGCAGCCCTTCCAACCCCAACCTTTTCAAAATCAGACGAACAACTTTGCACCCAACAATTCTTTTCCCCAAAACAACTTTGTTCCGTCAAACAACGATAAGGTTTCCTCGCTCGAACGAAGTCTGGAGGCGTTCGTTAAACAATCGACTCAGTCCACCGCCAACATCCAGTCTTCCATTCAGTCCTTAGTGCAACACACTGCCGCTCACGGGCAAAGCATCAAGACCATCGAGGCCCAGATTGCACAGCTGAATGCGGCCTTAAGCGAGCGAGAGAAGGGGAAGCACCCGTCCCAGCCACTCCCAAATCCCGGTCACCCACATAATGTACATGTTGCTCTTGAACAACAGAATCATAATGTGAGTGCCGTGACCACATTGAGATCGGGAAGGATGCTGCAAAACAACATTGGCACACGAATCGACGATGACACCCCGGCCGCTTCTTCTTCTTCTTCTTCTTCTTCTTCTTCTTCGTCTTCTGAGCCTATTCTCCATTCGTCAAAAGGCTCCTCTTCTTCTTCTTCTGCTCTGAACGGACCCGCTTCTCACTCCACGAAAACACCTGTTCAGGGATCCGTTCCAACTCCACAATCTCCTCCACAAGCATTAGACTCAACCAATTTTAAAAACGTCCCATTTCCAAACCGGTTGAGGTCTAATAAACAAAATCCTCAAATGGAGAAGATTCTGGAGTTATTTAAGCAGGTTAACATTAACATTCCTCTTTTAGATGCCGTCCAACAAGTCCCATCCTACGCGAAAATCTTAATGGACTTATGCACGAAAAAGAGGAAGTCTCAGGTACCAAAGAAAGTTTTCTTGGCTAGTGCTGTGAGTGATGCTCTTACCCAATCTTTACCACAAAAATGGAAGGACCCTGGCTGTCCTACGATTTCTATTACCATTGGAGATAAGAACATCAACCGCGCACTATTAGATCTTGGTGCCAGTGTTAACCTGCTTCCGTACTCAGTATACGAGCAATTAGGAGTAGGAGAGCTGAAACCCACGCATTGCACTCTCCAAATGGCCGACCGATCGATCACCCATCCTAGGGGTGAGCTAGAGGATGTGTTAATCAAAGTCGGGGACTTCATATTCCCCGTTGACTTCATTGTATTAGACACAAAGCTTGTAGCCAACCCCCGGAATCAAATTCCGGTGATACTCAGTCGCCCATTCCTTGCAACCTCAAATGCTGTGATCAATTGTCGCAATGGTTCGATGAACCTCTCTTTTGGAAATATGACAATTGAACTCAACATTTTTAGGTTGGGGAATCAGCCATCCGAACCTAATGCTTATATACTGGACGTTTGCTCAATCCAGAAGATCACCCCAGAAGAGTGTGAATTCGAGGTGTTTCTGTTTGATCACGATAACCTTGACGCCACTAGTGCGTTCCTCCTCGAACCTGCTGCTGTTTCTGCGCCCGACAATGACTACGAGTGTTTCACGTTCTTGAACGATCTTAGCCGCTCGCATCCCATGTTTGAATCCTTCGAATTTCCGGATGAGTTACCTGAACCATCCGACTCGGTCGCTTACACTCGTTTTGAACCTTTGCTGGAATCTTTTGAGTTCGAGACCTTTCCACCAATCTTGCCTTCAATCGTTTCACCTCCAACGCTCGAACTCAAGCCTTTGCCGTCTCACCTTAAGTACGCTTACTTAGGTGAGAACGCGACCCTCCCTGTCATCATCTCGGCTTCTCTAGCCCCAGAGCAAGAGAAAGCCCTTCTCGCGGTCTTGCACAGCAACAGGCAAGCTTTTGGCTGGTCCATGGCGGACATCAAGGGGATTAGTCCCCTGATCGTTGAACATCACATTCATCTAATGGATGATGTCAAACCAGCCAGGGATCCACAAAAACGTCTCAACCCAGTCATGAAGGAGGTTGTAAAGAAGGAGATCATAAAATGTCTGGATAGTGGTATCATTTACCCTATCTCTGATAGCCAGTGGGTTAGCCCCATTCACGTTGTCCCCAAGAAATCAGGTATAACGGTCATCACTAACGAGGCGAACGAGTTAATCCCTACTCGCACCCAAACTGGGTGGCGAGTATGCATCGATTACAGAAAACTCAACGCCGCAACGCGGAAGACCACTTTCCGCTACCTTTTATTGACCAAATGCTTGAACGATTGGCCGGACACGAGTACTACTGCTTTCTTGATGGCTACTCCGGCTATAATCAAATTCCCATCGCCGAAAAAGACTAGGACAAGACCACATTCACTTGTCCTTTCGGCACGTTCGCATATCGTCGCATGCCCTTTGGGTTATGCAATGTGCCCGCTACATTCCAGCGGTGTATGATGGGAATATTCTCAGACATGGTGGAAAAATTTCTGGAGATCTTCATGGACGATTTCTCCATCTTCGGCGATTCCGTCAACGAGTGTTTGCTGCATCTTGACGCTGTCCTTACCCGATGTAAGGTCAAGAATCTCACTTTGAATTGGGAGAAGTGCCACTTCATGGTGCGCGAAGGTATTGTCTTAGGACATATCATCTCGCAAAATGGCATAGAGGTTGACAAAGCCAAGATTGAGGTCATTTCCAATCTCCCTCCTCCCCGATGCGTCAGAGATATCCGAGCCTTCCTTGGCCATGCCGGTTTCTATAGACGGTTCATCAAAGACTTTAGCAAGATTGCTAGGCCTTTGACTCTTCTACTGGCCAAGGACACGCCATTCGACTTCAACTCGAGCTGTGTGACTGCATTCGAGTCGTTGAAAAGCTCACTCATTTCTGCTCCCGTTCTTTCTTCACCTGACTGGACGCACAAATTTGAGATTATGTGCGATGCATCCGACTTTGCCATTGGTGCTGTCCTTGGACAACACATCAACAAGATGCCGCACGTAATCTATTATGCGAGCCGAACCCTGAACGATGCCCAACTCAACTATACAACAACTGAGAAGGAATTCTTGGCTGTTGTATTTGCTTTAGAAAAGTTCAGGCCCTACCTCATCGGCTCTCCAGTCATTGTCTACACAGACCATTCTGCTCTGCGCCTTCTTTTTGTGAAGAAAGATGCAAAATCTCGGCTAATACGTTGGATCCTCTTGCTTCAAGAGTTTGACCTTGTCATTAAGGACAAACGAGGATGTGAAAACGTAGTTGCCGACCATCTCTCACGACTTCCTTCTTCTCCTTCGCTTCCAATTTCGATCAATGACGTTTTCCCGAATGAACAGCTCTTGACAGTATCTTGCGAACCCTGGTTCGCAGATATTGTGAACTATTTGGCCACAGGATTACTACAGACTGAATGGTCAAGTCAGGACAGACTTCGCTTCTTATCCCAAGTAAAACACTTTTACTGGGACGAACCCTATCTGTTCAAGTACCGTCCCGACCAGATTATTCGTCGGTGTGTCCCTGACGATGAATTCAAGAGTGTGCTGTCTTTTTGCCACGATCAAGCGTGTGGCGGGCATTTTGGCCCCAGAAAGACAGCTTAGAAGATCTTGCAATATGGTTTCTACTGGCCACAACTCTTCAAAGACGCTCATGACTATTGCAGGACTTGCTCCCGGTGCCAACACATGGGCCGGATATCGTGGAGTAACGAGATGCCGCTCCAACCAATCTTGGTTGTGGAGATTTTCGATGTTTGGGGGATAGATTTCATGGGGCCGTTTCCCAGCTCTTTCGGGAACTTGTACATCCTTCTCGCTGTTGATTATGTCTCTAAGTGGGTCGAGGCTGTGCCCAGCCGGACTAACGACAACAAGGTTGTCGTCAGGTTTCTTAAAGAAAACATTTTCTCCCGGTTTGGGCACCCCCGAGCGATCATTAACGACAATGGAACTCATTTCTGCAACAAGACATTCGAGGCCTTGATGCGGAAATATTCCATTAATCATAAGCTATCTACGCCCTACCACCCCCAAACCTGTGGGCAGGCCGAAGTTTCAAATCGGCAAATCAAGTAGATACTAGAGAAGACGGTTTTCAAGAACCGAAAAGATTGGTCGCTGAAACTCACTGATGCCCTTTGGGCATTTCGAACCGCTTATAAGAACGATCTTAGCATGTCTCCCTATCGGCTTGTGTACGGAAAGGCTTGCCACCTACCTGTCGAAATAGAGCATCGCGCGTTTTGGGCGATAAAGTAGCTGAATCTGTCTCTCGAAGATGCGGGCAGCCATCGGAAGCTGTAGCTGAATGAATTGAGCGAGCTTAGGGATGAGGCTTACGATAACGCGGTTGTCGTTAAGAATCGAACGAAGGTGTTTCACGATAAACACCTTTTGCGCAAAACTTTCGTACCTGGTCAACAGGTACTGCTTTACGACACCAGACTACACTTCCATCCAGGATAGCTCAGATCTTGCTGGAAAGGGCCGTATTTTGTGCGAAATGTGTATCCGCATGGCGCTGTGGATTTGGAGAATCCAGAGGACGGTTCATTTTTCAATGTGAATGGACACCGACTAAAACCGTACCTTAGCGCCGAACCAACAGAGGAGCTCCTGGTCTTGCAGGAGCCGGTTTACCCTGCATAATCTTCCTCTGCCTACCTCCAAACTTCGGTTATCCAGCCAAGAACAAGTAGACACTGTTCCAAATAAGTTTGGGGGTATGTGTATACCATTTTGTGCATTTTTTGTGGATATTCTTTTACATTTTTGCTTTTCTTTTCTTTTCTTTAAAAACAAAACACAAAAAAAAATGTGTATATCTAACCGACAATTTTGACCCTTCAAATGATCCCTTCATGCAATGACAGTGAGGACACTGTCCAGTTTAAGTTTGGGGGTACGCTCGGTACACATTTCTTACCTTCGCATTCATATGTATATTTTGCATCTGCATATTAAAATCCATAAAATCCATAAAAATATGAAAAATTTCTAAAAACATAAAAACTTTTTTTGTCAAGTTAGCAAGTGGGAGGACTCTGATTCAACATTTCGACGGTTTTGTTTGATAAAATAAGAATAACGAAATCTTATGTTTAGATTTTGAAAACCTGAAAGATAACTCTCCTTTGAAGTTAACTATAGCTGATATACGTCTTTACATCACACTATACGTGTTGTGAGTTTTGGAAATTAGATGACAAGTCTTTTATGTCTAAAACCTTTTAAATGGATCAATGATTTTCTGAGGATCAAATAGGTTTGTTCTTAAATAAGTAATATCAAGAATAGTTTATGAAGTGAGTGAATATGAAAGAATGTTATTGATACCTTAATTGGAACTAAGTCTGAAAAAATAACACATCTGAAACTTGATTGGAATGACTACACACCGAACGCACTAAACACGTCTTTTAACCAAAAAAATAATTGAACTGCCGGTTATGTCTCCGTTCATATTGAATCATCATGATTTTCACGCCAAACTGTCTTTTGTTTTTTGGACCTAGGTAACTTAAGTAATTAAGTCCGCCGGGGTGTTTCTACACCTAATGCCCTAAAGCCAACTGGATTGGGTGCATTGGCCCAAAGCTCGCTAAGAAGCCTAGAAAGTCCAGATTAAAACAAAGTCAAGCAACTGTTCTCTCCGAGTTAAAATTCCTAACGGTTCTTTGTGTGAGAATAATCTTGATAAAAGACAGGCTTTTATAAAAAAATTTAGCGGAGATATGAAGGTTTTATTCTATGATAAAGACTATTGCACGTTCACAGAGGTGTGTATGAATGGAAACAAGAAAAAGGTGGAGTGAAAAATAAGACCTAGTTTCCTGTTAAGGAAGATAGAAATTCTGAAGTTGAAACTTTACTGGAAAACGAAACTTGAAAAATGCTTAACTCTTTATAAAACTTATGTGATCCTTTTTAAAAAATTTATCTGGGCGTTACTGTGTGACATGATGACTTAAATCGATCCTTCTGGAAACTTAACGACACTATTTGCACTGCACGTAAAGACATATAAAATCTGTAGTTAAATAAGAAGCGAGGTGTGAAAAATAAAGGTTCGATAGTCTAGACTTAGGATAATAGAATAGTTATTTTCTGAAACAAAACTTTAGGGTTTGAATCTTAGTTATTTTACAAAACCAACTTGACCGGATTTTGTGGGTAGTATCCGCTGAAAACCCTCAGGAGACAACACTCCTCCTACTAGGGACACCTAGAGGTTTAACGGCTTATTGCACATGCTCAGTGCAATCGCGTTCCCTGCAAAAGTGAGGTTAGGAAATTTTTTGTGAATAAATTGGCTTTGCTCGGGACGAGCAAATGATAAGTTTGGGGGTATTTGTTCATATCAGATTTTTGCATTTTTATACCGCCCAATTTTTATCATATTGCTTATCGGTAGGTACTCTTGAGCCGTGTTTGCTAGTCAATTGCAGTATACAGGTTCTCGGCTCTAAAACGGTGAAATTCATGGAAAAACACGACAAAACCCGGGTTCCTGCCAACCACAGATAAAACACGGTCTTCGCTCTCCATCCGTCTGTTGCCACACACCAGTTTAAGCGACAAAATGGCAAATCAATGTCATTTTCATGTACAAGGCTCAATGGCAACACAAGATCCAAGAAATCTATGCGGAGCTCGAGGAAATCATGACAAAAAGATCCACATCAAATCACTTTTTGCTCAACAGAAATTCTGGAAATATAGTGAAGAAAATCTGAGAAAAAACATGTACCAGAATAAAGGAAACAGCAGACCAGGGAAGCACCAAAAACCCCATGCCCCAATTACACCATAGGGCCGCGGAACCGCGGCCAATAGGGGGTCTAGGCCGCGGTTCCGCGGCCGTATAGTCTCCTCAGCTGAAACGTTTTCAGGGGAATTTTTGTCATTTCATGTTTATTCTGAATGTTGCCCTAGATTTCCTTTTCCCAGCATATAAATAGCCCAGAACCTTATGAAGCCAACGGTGGATAATCTTGTATTTTTAGGTTTTAGAATACTTGTTGTTCTTCTTCCTCTTCTCATCTCTTCTCCATTGAAAAACTTGTAGTGAGCTTTTGTGAGTGAAGAATGATGAATAAAGAAGTTCATTTTGTTATTATACTTGTCTTGCTCTTGTTATGTTAATTGCTTGTAATTTTTAATTGATAAGTAGTTGTTGTTATTTATTGTTGTTTCTTTCTTTTCTCTTTTCCTTTATCCTTAAACAACCATGATGCTTACGCTTGATCCTTGCCAAGGTGAGGTCTCAAATAGCTAGTTGTTATTTTCTAATCTCTTTCTTTCTATCTTCCTCTTTTGTTTTATTTTCTTTTCGTATAATGGGTGAGTAGTTTCATACTTGTTAGGGTAAGATAAGGGAAGTTTGAGAGAAGAAAATCTCTTTCACTCTTTCCTTGCCCAACATCTTAAATCGACTCCCGTTATTTGAACAACAATCCGCTCCCTACGACACCCTATCCTACATGATAGCGGTGATTCCGTAGTGAGACCGGTTGTGGTTGAATTAACCGGAAGTTATGGCTAAGAGCCAAGAACGGACGGACAAGCACCAAAAGAAAGAACTTAAGCGTTGGAAAGCCTAGCTTATACTCGCAAGTTCCTTCCTAGTCGTGGTAATCCCCGTTGTTGCCGATTACCGTAACACCGATATTAAGAGTGGCAACGAAAAAAGTGAGCGACTCCTAACTCAAACTAACCTAATCCTAACCCTAACAAGCTCTCTTTACATATCATTTTAACACTTAGTTAATCACAAACAAATCTGGACTTTTGGACTTAACTCGTTAAAGCACATAGAAAAAGATTCCCATGTCCCTGCGGACGACCCGTACTCAACCGGCTAGCTACAAGCGAAACCGTTTTGATTGCGGTAATTAACTAAAACTTGAACACGCAAAATCCCTAACAATCAACACCCGACGAATCGGTGGAAGGAAAATGAAGTTGCCAAAAGTTGTGAAGAAAAATAGTGAGCAACGGAATTTTACTTCAAAAAACAAAACCATGGGCTCGGCCAAAGAAATTTGTGCTCTGGGGAATTTGAAGTGAGGGGGTGAGGTGAGTGTAGCAATCCACATGAATAAAACCCCTCACCTCAAAATCCAACAGCACCACACCAAAACAAAATCTCTTAACACAAAAAAAAAATCATGCAAATACAAAAGACATTAAATGCTCAAGGGACACCATAACCACACACATGCTGCCAATGCCCAAAGTGATGAGTCACAAAGTTCCATACCATAAATAGTGCTCGAAATATCCACTGCCAAATTCGAAAATGCCAAGCCCAAAAACAAAATGGTCATGAAATTAGCTCACTAAATTTCATGCACGCAAAATACTAACAATTCCAAAAAAATTATTAATCTAAATATTTAAAAGGGAACATAAGAAAATGGCAACTTCAAAATTAATCCCGTTACAAATTACAGGATTACCCAACAACTGTATATACATACCCGCATCCTTATTCCGACTGAATACAAATTCAACGAGACAAAAATATTCCTACACAATATAATATTAGGATCCGGCTTAAACAAAAGCCCGCTAGTATTATCCGTCCGAATCATGACACGTGCACAAGTGCACGTGTATGTTCGAACCCTGACATAAATCCATACGGACTCTACAACATTTCGCTCGAACTTAGGAAACTGTCTGTGGGGGACTCTAATGACTCATCAATACACTGGCAGTGGGTTTAACCACAAGCACGTCGGTGGTACTAGCTGTACGTAACGGTTGCCCATGTATTGATCGGAAGGGAAGCTGACGAGCGAACACATCCAGAAACCCTACTGGGCTTGACAGTCAGAATATCCGTACAGTCTGATCTGTTCGTCTAAGAGTATCGTATATCGAGTCTAGGGGGTGGATAAAGTCAGACCCCTACTAACGCGATAATTCGTGTCGGTATGAAGCCCATCACCACCAGAGAAACTACTGATCCGAATCAGTAATACTCAATTACCTTGGCTAAGGTTTTCTGATGATGGCCACCTATGCACCGTGCGACATCAACCCCCAATACCGGGAGAGACGAATCCCCGAAAATCCGCTCACTGCCTCCATGTGGCTCGGGACTGTACCCAACTAAAACCTGTTTGCATGACTCCTTTAAACCATGTTAGGGTAGTAATCAAAGCACAGTGGGAACTCATACGAGAAAAATGACGATCTCTGGTCGACAGACTAACCTGTACACATGTCACCTGGGAACTGCTATCAGACAATAGGTATAATACCAACTAGCAGGTTCCCGGCGAGTCCTTTCCGATGTACTCATAACAGAATGAGCACCTGTATACATCTTAGGTGAACTAACTGACAGCAGTGGCTTGTGAGACCGGCCACCGCCCTTCGTCGGGATCTCGAACTGTATACACTAGTCTACTCTTGAGTATCGATGCCCTGTCTTGAAACTCCCTCGACTAGGGACCATTTAAGGATGTGCTTATAGACCCCAGCTCCCACGTATATGATCGCCATCATACTGCTGGCTATCAAGCAAGAATTCTATGGGCTCTATCAACATGTACATGATGATAAAGACAAACCAGATAGCATTCTATCATCTCGAGTAAGACTTTCGTACCGGTATAGGTCCTCCCTCAATCATTGCAATCACGTACCCGCGATCCAATAATTGACTTCGAGGGCACTATATCCAACAATCTCCTACTTGCACTTAAGGCTAATTATTGCGATGTCGCATACTCATAACCAGTATGATACCAAACACCCAACTCCTCTACTAATCCGTTTCACAAAGCTCGTTTGTAAAACTATTATGTTCGAAAAAAAGCCTCAGTGAGTGGATCCGTCCCGATGTTTCTTTACATGTCTCTCTTAATCTCAAATTCGCAGAGAAAGCTATCTCCCGAAATGAACAATACATATCTTAGAATATGTCTGGATATCTGATGGGACCCAGTTCATAAATGAACTCCAAATCCAGCAAACTTCTTAGACCGTATCGTCAACTGAATTTAATCAGTATCCTGCGCCACACCTCCCTCAGTATCCGCTTGGACCACGTGTCCAAAATACTGCCCCTCGTCGGAGGGAAAACAATAACTCTGACAGTCACTCTGTCATCTAGGTCACCTTGGAAGTCTGGAATGATAACCGTCTTCCGAAGGATACTGCCGTTATCAAATCCCTAGAACATCCACTTATGTTCTAAAACTGCTTCTGAACGTTTCTCCCGGGTTGGATTAATATATATTGTTAGGTCCACGTTACCCACCCCGGTTCTTTCGGGGAGGCGGAATACGTAAAAATAAAAAAAAATTCACATGGTAACATGGACCATCCATGAAGGATCTTTGCTAAACAAAAACTAACATATTAACTACAAGTTCTAGCTACTATATAGAATGGTTATACCTAGATCTTGAACTCCTTCTCTTCTTGTAGTGGTTCTCCTTCTTACTTGCTCCTTGAAGTGGCGTAGACGGCTCCTCCTCGTCGTCTTTTTTTTGCCGAAAATAGATCAACCCGAGGGCCTCTACCTTGAGCACCTACCTCAACCAAGAGGTAACTAGAGTGGTTGGTTTGCTAGACAAAGAACCCTAGAAAGAGTAGATAGATAATTTGATGGTTTTGTCTCAAAAGCTTTTGATTTTCAACATATGAAAGATTAAAGCTTTGAGAGGAAGAGGGAGAGCTCAAAAACAAGAGAGAGAAAGAGCAAGAGAGAATGAGAGTAGAAAATCTACAACCATACTCATATGAGAGAAATAATAATAATAATAATAATAATTAAGTGAAAGTGTGATGGTTAGTTTTGAAATGACCATTATCATTTCACATTAAATGAAATGTGTAAGAATCAATAAGCATCTTTCATGTGAAATGATGATGGTCAAAATGTCAACAATAGTCAACCAGTCAACCAAAGTAACAAGGTCAACAAAAGTCAAATGGTCAACCTAACCATGGCACAATTATCCTTAATTAATATCAATAATCATATCTTTCATTCTCATTAGGGTTTGGAAGAAGTCAACGGTCAATAACCCTAATGAGAATCCTCTGCCTCTGTCAACTGTGCATACACACCCGCATCCGTGTTCCGAAGAACACGAATACAATGAGACAAAACCAATCCCAAAACAAATACTAGGATCTGGCTTAAACCAAAGCCCGCTAGTAATAACTGCCCGGACACCAAACGTGCACAAGTGCGCGGATGTGAACGAACCGCGTCGCAAAACCATGCGACCTCTACTCTATTTTGCCCAAAGGCGAATAACCCTCTGTGTGGGACTCTAAAGGCTCGACACTACGCTGGCAGTGGGTTTAACCATAGGCCGCAAGCGGTACTAGCTCTACGTAATGGTCCACAGGTAGATACCGATAAGAAGGCCGATGAGGTGAACCCATCTGAACTCCTACTGAGCCTGAATGTGACAATCTTTGTACAGTTCGGTCTGTTCGTCTGAGAGTATCGCATGTCAGGCCTAAGAGGGCGGTAAATATCAGTCCCTTAATAGCGGTACAAGTCATGTCGGAGTGTAGCCCAGAACACCCTGAGAAACAACTAGTAACACTACCAGCAAATCTCGCTTGCCCTGGCCAGGGACAACTATGTGTAATGGCTCTCCTAGACACAGTGCGATATCAACACCCAATACCGAGAGAGACGAATCCTGTCGAACCATCACTGCCTCCAAGTGCTTCGGGACTGCACCCAACTACTACTTGTTTGCACGACTCAATAGAGCCGTGGTAGGGTAGCAATCTAAGAACAGTGGGAACACACTTGAGGCGAAGTGACAGTGTCAAGTCAACGGACTAAGCTGTACTCATATCACCTGGGAACTGTTAACTGACAATAGGTATAATACCAACCAACAGTTCCCGACGAGTCCTGTCCACTGTAGTCGTAACCTAACGAGCACCTGCATACTATCTCCAGCACGACGTACTGATGGCTGTGGGACAGACCATCTCCTCTGCTGGGACGAGAAACATATGCACCAGTCTACACTGGAGTATCGATGCCCTATCTCGATAATCCTACGAGTAGGGACCAAAATAAGGATGTGCTAATAGACTATCCAGCCCCCACTAGTGTGATCGCCATCACAACGCCGGTAGTCAAGCAAAGATCCTAAGGGCTCCATCAATATGTTTTAGCGATATGTCAAAAGAAACATATACACATATTAAGATAGAAACAAACCAAGTAGCATACTACTATATCGAGCAAGACTGTCGTAAACCCGTATATATATCCCAAGCTTCCAAAATGTATTAAACAAACTAGTACTATACAATAATGTCCTCTAGGGCATACATATCCAACAATCTCCCACTCGCACTAAAGGCCAGAAATTGGTGTACCGCATACCCAACGTCAGCACTAAGGCCAGCTGCTGGCGTACCGCATACCCAATAGCTCAAAAAGACGCTCGAACTGTATTTAAGGGAGGGCCTTTGTGAATAGATCCGTCGTGTTGTCTTTTGTGTCCACTCCCCGTACCTCGATCTCCTGGCGATCAATGATCTCGCTGATCAGGTGATACCGTCTTAAGATGAGTCTGGACTTCTGATGGGACCTTGGTTCCTTCACTAAAGCTATAGCCCTATTGTTATCGCAATACAATGGTATTGGGCCAACAATGGATGGAACCACCTGAAGTTCACTAATGAACTTCTTCATCGAGACCGCCTCTTTTGCGGCATCGCTTGCAGCAATGTATTCAGCCTCCATCGTCGAGTCAGCGACGGTATCCTGTTTGGAACTCCTCCAACACACCGCCCCTCAGTTGAGGGTAAACATAAAACCCGAGACAGACTTGCTGTCATCTTTGTCACTCTGGAAGCTTGAATCGGTAAAGGACTCGACCCTGAGGTCTCCATTACCGTAAACCAGGAACATCTCTTTAGTCCTACTCAGGTACTTGAGAATGTACATCACTGCCGTCCAGTGGTTCTCACCTAGGTCTGACTGATACCGGCTCACCACGCTCAGCGCGTAAGCTACATCTGGTCTTGTACATAGCATCGCATACATTATAGATCCTACCGCCGAAGCGTAGGGTATAGTGCTTATGCGTACCCTCTCCTCGTCAGTCTTATGAGACATCTTCTTGTAGAGGGTGATTCCGTGCAATGCGGGTATATTACTGCACTTGGAATCTTCCATAGTAAATCTCTTTAGTACGGTCTCTATGTACCTGGACTACGAAAGTCCCAGTAGTCTCTTGGATCTATCTCTATAGATCTTGATCCCCATAATGTACAAGGCATCACCCAGGTCCTTCATGGAAAACCGTTGTGATAAGAATACCCTGACCGATTGTTGCATAGGAATGTCATTTCCTATCAAAAGAATGTCGTCAACGTACAAGACTAGGAACACGACAGTTCGGCTTACAATCTTCTTATAGACACAAGGTTCATTTTCGTTCTTGATGAAATCAAATTCCTTGATTGCCTCATCAAAACAGATGTTCCAGCTCCACGATACCTGCTTTAATCCATAAAAGGCTTTAAGCAACTTAAACACCTTCCCGCTGCTCCCACTGTCTACGAAACCTTCTCGCTGATCCATGTAAACGCACTATTCCAAACAGCCGTTTAGAAAAGCCGTTTTTACGTCCATCTGCCAGATTTCATAGTCATGGAAGGCAGTAATGGCAAGTAGGATCCGAATGGATTTGAGCATAGCCACTGGAGAAAAAGTTTCATCATGGTCCACACCAGGTCTTTGATGAAAACCTTTTGCAACGAGTCTAGCCTTATAGGTTTCCACCTGCCCATCTACACCAAGTTTCTTTTTGTAGATCCATTTGCGTCCAACGGGTTTTACCCCAGGTGGAGCAATATCCAAGGTCCACACTTTATTGGTGTACATGGACTCCATTTCGGATTGCATAGCATCCAGCCACTTACCAGAGTCCCTACTGATAATGGCCTGCCTGAAACTGGTAGGGTCATCTTCTTCCAAGATGCAATCCTCTCGATCCCCGTCTATGAGAAAACCATAGTATCTCTCGGGTGGATGAGAAATCCTACCAGATCTGCGGAGTGGCTGAGGTTCGTCTGAGGTTATTGAATCCAGTGGTTCCTCCAAATTTTTAGTTAAATTTTGTGGTTCATGGATTTCTCCAAGTTCTACCGAACTCCTACTAGTTTCTTTTACAAGAAACTCCCTTTCTAAAAAGGTGGCATGGCAAGATACAAACACCTTCTATTCCTCAGTGTCGTAGAACAGATATCCTAGTGAATCCTTAGGATATCCCACAAATTTACATAGAACTGACCATGTCTCTAGCTTGTCCGGTTTCTGTGTTTTCACATAGGGCGGACAACCCCATATCTTAAATCGCTTAAGATATGGATTTCTTCCACTCCATACTTCATATGGAGTCTTAGGCACAGATTAGGATGGAACGTAGTTTAGTATGTATGCCGCTGTCTGAAGCGCATGTCCCCAAAATGAAAGAGGCAACTCGGCACTACTCATCATGGAGCGAACCATATCCAATAGGGTACGATTCCTCCGCTCTGATACACTGTTGTGCTGTGGTGTATAAGGAGGAGTAAGCTGAGAGAGAATTCCATTCTCTTTTAAGTAATTTAGGAATTCCGTGCTTAAGTACACCCCTCCCCTATCTGATCGGAGGATCTTGATACTTTTTCCAGTCTGGTTCTCTACTTTGTTTCTGAATTCCTTGAATTTCTCAAAAGCTTCAGATTTGTGTTTCATCAGATACACATATCCGAACCTAGAGAGATCGTCAGTGAATGTGATGAAGTACGAGAACCCACCCCTTGTATGTATAGATATTGGACCACTTACATCACTGTGTATGAGTCCTAAGAGCTCTGTTGCTCTTTCTCCATGTCCGATGAACGGAGATTTGGTCATCATTCCTTTGAGACAAGACTGACAAGTTTCATTAAATGAGAACTCGAACGTATTCAAGAGCCCATCTTTATGCAACTTACTTAGTTTTTTCTCTCCGATATGACCAAGTCTACAATGCCACAAGTAGGATTCATTCGTGTCCGAATTCTTCCTCTTGCGTGTATTTTGTACATTGAGAACTGCATTCTGATTTAGAACCTAGATACCATTACACAGTGTACCTTCTTCAACCAGTACCATATGAAGGTAAATGTTCATGATATTTCTATTAAGAACAAAGTTATATCCATCTTTATTGAGTAAAGAAACGGATATGATGTTGCAAACCATGGAAGGTACAAAGTAGCAATCGTTCAAAATCACAGTATTGCCATTTGGCAACACTAGGTGATATTCACCGATGGCTGCAACATTAACTTGTGCTCCGTTCGCTACCATGAGCGACAAATCACCAGGTACAACTTTCCTACTTTTTCTCAGTCCCTGCAATAAATTACAGATATGAGATCCTGATCCGGTATCAAGTACCCAGGAGGTAGGGCTGACCGTAAAGCAGTTCTCAATTACAAGAACACATGAAGTAGATGCAAAACTATGCTTCTTCTTGAACTGGGTCTCCTTGGAATCCATACAATCCTCTTTCCCTAGCTCATACTTGTGAAAATTGTCATAAGTTAGAGCCAAACCGACGTTCCCCACCCCCGAATAAAAATTTGGATCGGTCAAGCGATACATTTTATTATCTTGATTAGGGCGTGAAATGGTTGCAACCTAGAGAGAGAAACGAAACACTCAGCGTGCGCTCTTGCAAGATTAGATTGGTTTATTAATTTATCTAATCAGGATGGCTCCCACAGTTTCCTCAAATTTTTCTTCAAACCCTAAAAGAAGAACTAGTCAGGATTAATCGCACGTCACAATACTTACTTAACCTTTCAGCCAGGCTAGTGTTGGTACTTCGAGGGAGGATTTCCAATGCTTTCGCGAAGTTCTTTAATTAAATAACCTCTTTTCCCTAGAGGCGTAGCCCCGCTAACACCGTTCTAGACACCTACTTGGTTTATAGCATTGATTGGTAAGTGAAATAATCTCTCGAGAGTAATCCAACTCATTAGTGGGATCGGGATCTAACTATCATTGTGCGATACCTAGATGGATTACTGTCTAATCACCACACTCTAGAAGGTATGCTAAATCTGCAAGTTTCAGTTTCTTTAGAAACTCCCGATGTGGATTTTTGCCCCTAGGACCCAAGTGACCATGACGGAGTCAACAAATCAAAAAGGCCTTGTCAATTTCAACCCGTCATTATCTGGATTGCATTAAACCCACCCGCGTAACCCTTGACGGAGTCAACAAGGTTATACGACTGTCCTAACCAATCCCATATACTGCTACAAACAAGCACCACTCAGGTACCGTACACTACGCCTTGACGGAGTCAACAAACGCTGCACGAATACTAAGGATTACTTGTAAGAAATGACGGAGGGCTACGGCTGGGTTTTTGGCAAAAAAACCCGTTAACGTAATGAACTTGATATCGTTGAAGGAACATCATTGCCTTTTTAAAAATATAGTGGCGAAAACTTTTGCTAAAGAGGTCACTCCCTATGAAGGGATCTCGGCTCTTTCCACATCGAATGAGGTGCAGTATATTCCAAACGAAATACCTCGATGCAAAGCAAGAATAATCGACTGTAGTGAAGTTATTACCCTGACGCAAACTTTCGTCCAAGGGGTCACTCCCGATGAAGGGATCTCAGCCCTTGCCTTGTCGAATGAGGTGCTGGGCATTCATAACCGAATACCTCTGTGCAAAACAAAAGAGAACGTCCTTGTAATAACAGCTTTTTGAAAATTGTTCCAACAATGTCATTTAGGTTTGTTTTTCTTTGCATTATTATAATTCGTCCCTTCAGTTAATCCTGCCATTGCAGAAAACAACGAAAATATGACGTACGTTTATGCCATCCGCATTCGCCACGGGGCCCCGTCATCACCCGTTAGGTTACTTAACTAACGACAGAGCGGGGGATGGACTTGCGCGGATGCAAAACATAAGCAATGCCTACTAGATATCATATATTGATATATACATTCGTCAGATGCAATGATAGCCATTCCAGATCACAGATGAACACATTGGATAAGCTAGGAATCCGCATTTCGATCGAGCCTGCAACGAAAGATGGATTACACGGTCGTGATGAATAGCCAAACCCCACCCTAGACCCCTACGGGTGCGGCAAAGTACCCGCCAAATACCCGAAGTGAAGCAGCCTCCCTCAACAACGTGAGTAGGTCACTCAGCATTTCAAAGTACCCGGTAGTTTGTGCACCCTACCTTGGGTCTATCCTAGGAGCAAAAACAGTAAAAGAAATAATATACAATGGCGGCTACAACCTTATCCCGGATGTGCGGCCTGAAATAATATTACATCAATTTACATATTACATCAAATGAAAGATAAAGAAAACTCTCATCTCACAACCCCCGGCTATTCATCCGCGACAATCCAACACGTTCATATACACAATCCAACAACATTACAGATCACATATATGCACTGTTGGGGTAAAAATTTACACCCCGGTTGACCAAGTGAAAATCAAAGTCAACCCCAAGCCAAGTGGGCCCAAGCCCAGATCCAGTGGGCCCATGCCCGGGTCGAGCCCGAACATGAAGCGGCCGGCCTCACCCCATGCCAAGATAAAAATTTTGTTATAAATAATTTTGTTGTATTTCTTTTATTTTATTTTATGGATAAATGTAAGTAAAATATGCATAAAGCCAAATTTTTGTAAAGCCCATGGCTTATGTGGAAAAAGAAATGGCACATGAGCCATGGGATAGGCAAAATGCCATTTTGTGAAGCTCAAGAGGTTATGTGTAAAGTGTATGGCCTATAAAGGCAAAGATAATGAAATATCTCACAACTTTTTCTCTCTCCATAAAAGTTTTAGATCTGAGATCTTTTCTCCTTCTTCAAGGTTCCAAAACCTTCTTCTTTCTTTTGAATTAAATCAAGAGTTTTACTCTTCATTCTAAAAAACTAAATCGATTTTCACCACAAAACCCACAAAGGGAACTTGGATCTGTCTTTAGATCTCAAAATGGAGAGATTTTTAAAAAAAAATCTCATATCTCTTGATCTTCAAGATCCAGCCAACAGAGGAGAAAGAAGAAGAACCCCTTTCGTTAACCAAAACATCTTAGGAGTTAAACTCCACTCTAAATCCTCTTTTGGGATATTAAACCCTATTTCTGGGACTAAAAGCCCTTTTTTCTCGCCAGCGCCCTACGCTAGTGCCAACGTGCCGACACGTGACGCGCTTGCGCTCCAGCGCCCTGCGCTCGAGAGTAAAGCGCCCACGTGCCGACACGTGGGGCGCTTGCGCTCAAGCGCCCTGCGCTCGAGAGCAAAGCGCCCATGTGCCAACACGTGGCGAGCATGCGCTCCAGCGCCCGGCGCTCGAGCGCAAAGCGCCACCGTGCCGACACGTGGCGCGCTTGCGCTCCAGCGCCCGGCGCTCGAGAGCAAAGCGCCCACGTGCCGACACGTGGCGCACTTGAGCTCCAGCGCCCAGCGCTCGAGGGCAAAGCGCCTACGTACCGACACATGGCGCACTTACGCTCGAGCACCCAACGCTCGAGCGCAAAGCGCCCACGTGCCGACACGTGGCGCGTTCACGCTCCAGCGCCCTGCACCTAAGCATACAGCGCTCAAGGCGCTGACCCCACGCGTACTTTGGGCGCTTTTTCCCTTTTCTATATATGTATACATATATATATATATACAGATACACACAAACTCTATGACACTGTCCTTGTTAGAAAATAATTTCTAACGGGGCGCTGCCCCGCACCCCGCAAGGGGGCTGCTAGCCCCCTTGACCCCCAGCCTGCTATCCGGATAGCGGGACCCCCATAAAAACTCTGCGTGGCTCCCGATATATCCAAACCCCCTCCAAAACAACACACACGTACACTGCACATTGAGTTCGCATGACCAGTTTAACCCGTTAATCGGAGGTTCCCTTGCCCCAAAGGCGAGGGGTAATTAACGGCAGCTTAGTCCGCGTCTGCCGGAGATTCGGATCCCCACAATCAATAATCCTCGGCCTACCCTAGGCAGGGGGAATCTGTAGTACGCCTGACAAGCGCACGCGTATTCCCATCTCAATGGGGTGACAGAAAACACCCTATAGATTCTGGCACGCCCGGTGGGACCTTTCTCTCCTCCCATATTTCGGGTTAAACGTTTATGCGAACTCAATCAATATACATATCGATTGCTTATACTGAAATGATGTTTTTTTTTCTGTGCAGCAATCAACTTTCGACGACAATGTCTCCCAAGATGAATTCAGCTTCCAACGCGACCCCGATCCCGTACGTGGTCATGGTCAATGCTCGTGTGGTTTTCCCCGCAAGCCTCAGTCGACAGTGGGAGGAACTGCCCCGCCAGTTTGGTTCCGTCATCATCTACCCTGCCGGAAGCGCTCATCTGGCAGAAATCCTAACAAAGCAGGCGGCCAAGCCGGTCTCAAGGGGAAAGAGGCCGAATGTTGTGATCACCAAGGCACCATAACCGAAACTTAAAACGGTGTCTGAACGGCTCTCTGGCGCTCCAGGTGGGGGCAAGACTTTCGGTATGAAGGGCAACATCAAATGTTGCGGACGAGCTCAGGCGATGACTCCAACAAGTGCACAGTCGATCGTATCTCCAAAATCCTCCATCGCCCGGTCTACGGTGTCTTCCCAAAGAGCCGAAGTCTGCCAGGTACTTAAAGCAGAAAAGTTAAGGCAGAAACGGTTCCGGTATCGAGCCAACAAGAGGGCCAGGACTTCATCTAAATGGAATTTTGTGAAGTTATAAGTGCAGGGTCGCTCCGCGACGACGGCTCAGTCGGACGTGAGAATCAGCAATTCCTTCGAGCCTCTGAGGTAGGTTCAGAAAAATGTCGTGACTGCCAGAATCAAGAAGACAGCGGTCCGAACAATGCTACAAAGGGACGTGTCTCGGCCCTAACAGAAAAGGTATGACACTGTCTCTTCAAGAGTCTATCAGGCACTCTGTGCCGCATGAAAGCTGCGGGGAAAATCCAGAAAAGAAGCGCCAGCACCATTCAAGAATCCGGCCAGGCCATCCGCCTTCAATCGACTGCCCGCTACCGAAACAGGAGGGCCAAGACAGCGATCCATGAAATCAGCCGCCGATAATAAAAAGACGGTTGGATATGTTGTCCATACGGCCTATATGGCGTGCGGGCATCCCAGCAACAACCTCCGCAGCAAAAGCTAGGATGGGGCCACCACATCCCAAGTCCAATTTGGCTTGAATGTAGTTGCCGCTTCCCAAGAACAGCCGCCTTTGCTGGATGATGAAAACCCTCTTGATGAGGACGATAGGCAGAAGGACCCTTCAGTCCAGGCAGAGTCAAGCACAGAGAGCGAGGAAGAGCCGACTTTCCGCCCCAGGACCGCGGAGCAAGAGCTGCTCCAAGAGCTTCGGAAACAGCTCAAGAGCAAAGATAAAGAGATGCCCAAGCCTTATTTGAAGATTGACGACTTAACGAACGTTGTGATGCAACTTACGGATCAAATTGCTCGAGCACCTCCCAATCAAGCACAAGTCGCTACTAATCAGCCGGGTGATGACAATCCGAAGCAGCCATTGCCTGCTTCTTTGGGTCCAAGAATGGTCGAGCCGAACGAAAGCCGGCCCCATTCCACTTCTGGGGATGCCTTGGCCCCAGATAGCACTATCCCGCTAATATAAGATCGGATAATGGATTTGGTCACCAGCAAAGTTAAAACATTGGTGGCCAAAGCTGAAGCTCAGAAAGAAATTGGCAGTAGTGGGCGGCCATATCCCGCACAGTATGTTGTGATTGAGTTCCCGAGAGGCTACGTCATTCCTAAGTTTGAAAGATTTGACGGAACAGGGAATGCAAATCAGCACGTCGCCCACTTCAAAGCATCATGCGGAAATACATGGGGCAATGACGCGCTCCTTCTTCGTCAGTTTGTCAACAGACTGACTGGTGTCGCTTTTGATTGGTGCGCAAGTATACCAGACAGGTCCGTCATTACCTTTACCCAAATGGAGTCTTTGTTTCGGCAAAGGTTCATGAGTGTCAGTCATAAAATCTCCATTGCCGACCTTCTATCATTACGAATGGCCGACGCGACGTATGCATACCTGCGGCGTCTGTTGAGCAAGAGGATGCCCACTAGGGATGCGCCGAGCAGGAAGGAACTCGGCGGCCTCACGATGAGGGCTTGAGCCCATCAACGTCTGTTGGGCCGGAGGATGACCGCTGGGGATGCGATGAGCAGGAAGGAACTCGGCGGCCTCGCGATGAAGGCTTCAGACCATCAGCGTCTGATGGGCAGGAAGATGCCTGCTGGGGATGCGCCAAGCAGGAAGCAACTTGGCGGCCTCACGATGAGGGCTTCAGACCATCAGCGTCTGATGGGCAGGCGGATGCCCGCTGGGGATGCGCAGAGCAGGAAAGAACTCGGCGGCCTCATGATGAGGGCTTGAGATCCTCAGCATCTGATGGGCAGGGGGATGCCCGCTGGGGATGCGCCGAGCAGGAAGGAACTCGGTGGCCTCATGATGAGGGCTTGAGATCCTCAGCGTCTGATGGGCAGGAGGATGCCTGCTGGGGATGCGCCGAGCGGGAAGGAACTCGACGGCCTCGCGATGAGGGCTTCAGACCATCAGCGTCTGATGGGCAAGAGGATGCCCGCTGGGGATCCACCGAGCAGGAAGAAACTTGACGGCCTCACGATGAGCTTGAGATCCTCAGCATCTGATGGGTAGGAGGATGCCCGCTGGGGATGCACCGAGCAGGAAGGAACTCGGTGGGCTCACGATGAGGGCTTGAGATCCTCTGCATCTGATGGGCAGTAGTATGCCCGCTGGGATGCGCCGAGCTGGAAGGAACTCGGCGGACTCACGATGAGGGCTTTGATCCTTGACGCTGGAGGAGCCATGAGTGGCCTGCGAAGGATAGCCGAGCAGGGTAGCTGCTTGGTGCCTCTTGCCGAGGGCTTTGATCATTGACGCTGGAGGGGCCCATAGAGGCCTGCGAAGGATGGCCGAGCAGGGTAGCTGCTCGGTGCCTCTCGGCGAGGGCTTTGATCCATGACACTAGAGGATCGGGAGAGGCCTACGAAGGATGGCCGAGCAGGGTAACTACTCGGTGCCTCTTGGCGAGGGCTTTCTGATCCCCGGCGTTGCGGTAGGGAAGCTACCCGCCAGGGATGATCGAGCGGGGTAGCCGCTCGGATGCCTCTTGCGAGGGCTTTTGATCCTTCAGGACGGGAACCGAGCAGGGTTGCTGCCCAGTGCCTCTTGGTGAGGACTTTGATCCCTCTCGGTTGTGGTAGGAAGCTACCAGCCAGCGATAGCCGAGCAAGGACCTGACTGCCTCTAGGAGGACTTTGGTTCTTGGCGCGGGAAGAGCTATAAAGCTGTAAGAAGCCTACCAAGGACGCTTGGCCGGGCAGGGTTACTGCCCGGTGGCTCTTGGCTAGGGCTTTTATCCTGAAGGATAGCCGAGCGAGGGATCCTCGGGCTCGACTGCCTTTGGGAGGTTTTTCTGATCCCTGGCGTTGCGGTAGGAAGCTACACGTCAGGGATAACCAAGCAAGGGATCCTCGGGCTCGACTGCCTCTTGGAGGACTTTCTGATCCCCGGCGTTGCGGTAGGGAAGCTACCCGCCAGGGATAGCCGAGCGAAGAATCCTCGGGCTTGACTGCCTCTGGGAGGACTTTCTGAACTCTGACATTGCGGTAGGGAAGCTACCCGCCAGGGATAGCCGAGTGAGGGATCCTCGTGCTCGACTTCCTCTGGGATGACTTTCTGATCCTTGGCGTTGCGGTAGGGAAGCTACCGCCAGGGATAGCCGAGCGAGGGATCCTCGGGCTCGATTGCCTCTGGGAGGGCTTTCTGATCCCCGGCATTGCGGTTGGGAAGCTACCCGCCAGGGATAGCCGAGCGAGGGATCCTCGGGCTCGACTGCCTCTGGGAGGAATTTCTGATCCCTGGCGTTGCGGTAGGGAAGCTACCCGCCTGAGATAGCCGAGCGATGGACCCTTGGGCTCGACTGCCTCTGGGAGTACTTTGTGATCCTTGGCGTTGCGGTTGGGAAGCTACCCGCCAAGGATAGCCGAGCGAAGGATGCTCAGGGTCAAATGCCTCTGGGAGGGCTTTCTGATCCCTGGCGTTGCGGTAGGGATGCTACCCGCCAGGGATAGCCGAGCCAGGGATACTCGGGCTCGATTTCCTCTGGGAATACTTTCTGATCCCTGGCGTTGCGGTGGGGAAGCTACCCGCCAAGGATAGCCGAGCGAGGGATCCTCAGGCTCGACTGCCTCTGGGAGGGCTTTCTGATCCCTGGCGTTGCGGTAGGGAAGCTACCCGCCAGGGATAGCCGAGCAGGGTAGCTGCTGGGCTGCCTCTTAGTGAGGGCATTGATCCTTGGGCGAGGTGGCCCTCGAGCCGCCGTGGGGAGCCCCCTCTGAGCGACCCCGTCAAGGGAGGGGGTGTCGGTCTATTCGGCCGGCAAGTGCGTTGTGACGGTCGCCGGAGGAGGTTCACCCGCGCCTCCGGTGAGGGGGAGGCAGCGGCTGGTATCTGGATCTTCAAGGTTATCGCTTGACATGGGGATGGAGATCGGAAGGCCAACTTTGTTTTTTGTGGAGTTTCGCTCCCACAGACGGTGCCAACTGATGGAGGTCCTTTTCGGGTCTCCGTCAGATGTTGTCTTCCGTCGATCTCGAGGTGGATTTTGATGGTGATCTCCTGTTGCGTGTCGGTCTCAATGGGTTTGAGGAGATTGGTGAATTGAGGTTGTATGAGGAGTTTGGTGCCGAGTACCAGCAAAGAAGTCCTGGGGTGGTTTGGTACCACCAAGGACCCTCCGACGCTCAAGTTAGTGATGTGATCCGAGCAGAGTAACAGCTTAGTAGAGTAAAGAATGGCTTACTTCACCCCTCTGTGATGGAGGTTTATATAGCGGCGGCGGCATACAGCAGCAGGCGCGAGAATCTCGCCGGCAGTTACTCTCCCGACGTCACGCCTGCGTAAAGACCGGATCGCCCATTAATGGGGATCGTGATGGCGCGGAATATGGGATGTTGCTGGCGGAGAATCTGTGCATGGCGAGATTTGCGGAGCGGCGGTTGTGTCTGTGAGCGGCACTGTTGGTTGGTCGGAGGACTGAGGAAGATGGCTTCGGCTGGGGAGCTCGGGAACGAGCGAGAGGGCCGAGGAGTCTTGGTCCTGTGGCAGCTCATGGCGAGCTGAGAGGCCGAGGAGGCAAATTTCCAGGGGCTCTGAGGAAAGCCAGCTTGCGCTTGCAGGTTGGGCACAGGGGTGGCCTGGTCGGCCCCTGTGGGCCCTTTCTTCTGAGTTCTGGGACACTTCATCTGCCATGTGTCCTGATCTAGGAGGTCGCCAATATAGAGCATCATCAGTATTGTTTCGGAGTTGTTTCGGTTTCGATATTTTAACATTGTATAAACAACTAGTATGCGGTTAATGGGTTTGCTATGATACCTTGTTGGGGTAGGCAGCGCCCCGGCCGTCAATCCGACGCCAAATGCCGAACATAATCTTTTTACAAAACTGGCGCTACCACAACCAAATACCTAGATCGTACCATTAACTGTTAACTAGCTAACTACAAAAGTGGTTCATAAATTATACCGATCGATCCGTGTGCTTCGGTCTTCAATCTCCGTCCCAGGCTTGTTGCGGCGGCCTCGACGAAGTTCGCCCTCTAATCTCGCTTGTCGAAGTGGCACCACATCGAGGAATCGTTATACGGGCTCCCGCTTCAAACTGAAGTAACTCGGACATGAAGTTTGTGTTAGTGTATATGCCCTAGGGGCCATTATTGTATCATACTAGCTTGTATATTACTTAATAGAAGCTTGGGATATTCACGGTATATTAACAGTCTTGCTAAACATGGTAGTATGCTACTTGGTTTATATCTATCTTAATATGTGTGTACGTATTGATAGAGCCCTTCGGATCTTGCTTGACTACCAGTGTTTTGATGGCAGTCACACTAGTGGTGGCTGGGTAGTCTACAAGCACATCCATTTTCAGGTCCCTAGTCATAGGATTATCGAGACAGGGCATCGATACTCCAGAGTAGACTAGTATGTACGCTTCTCATCCCAGTTAGGGAGATGGTCTGTTCCACAGCCATCAGTATGTCGTACTAGAGATAGTATAAAGGTGCTCGTTGGGTTACGGGTACACCGGACAGGACTCACAGGGAACTGTTGGTTGGTATTATACCCGTCGTCAGTTAACAGTTCCTAGGTGATATGAGTACAGCAAAGTCCGCAAACTTGACACTGCTGCTTCTCCTCGAGTGTGTTCCCACTGTTCTTAGATTGCTACCCAACCACGGCTCAAAGGAGTCGTGCAAACAGGTAGCAATTGGGTGCAGTCCCGAAGCACTTGGAGGCAGTGGCGGATAGACAGGATTCGTCTCTCCCGGTATTGGGAGTTGATATCGCGCTGTGTCTGGAGAGCCATTACGCAAAGTCCCTAGCTAGGGCAAGCGAGAGTTACTGGTAGGTTTTCCAGCAGCTTCTCAAGGTGTAATCGGTTTCGCTCCGACACGACTTATACCGCTTTTAGGGGACTGACACTTGCCGCCCCTAGGACCGATATGCGATAGTCCTAGACGAACAAACCGGACTGGACGGAGATTGTCACATTAAGCTCAGTAGGAGTTCGGATGGGTTTCCTCATCGGCCTTCTTATCGACATCTACCTGGAGACTGTTATGTACAGCTAGTGCCGCTTGCGGTCTGTGATTAAACCCACTGCCAGCGTATAAGTCGAGTCTTTAGAGTCTCACACAAGGAGTTTCCCTGCTTCGGGCGAAACGATATAGAGGTCGTATGGTTTTACGACAGGGTTCGGACTCATACGTGTTTTCACGCACGTACGATGTTCGGATAGTTTTTACTAGCGGGCTTTAGTTTAAGCCAGATTCTAGTATTGGATTATTGGATTTATACAGTCTCAGTATTTCCGTGTTTTCACGGATAGGAGGGGTGTTCTCGTAAATTCTCGAGAAGCTTTTAGAAGGTTGATGAGGTGGAGAGCTTAGGTGTTATATGCATTAAATGGTTTTGTGACTCATGGAGATGATTCATCAAGAGAGTTAATGAAGCATTAATGCTTTTAATGACTCATTTGATGATCCATTATGTATTAAATGAAGCATGAAGATATTTGTGCAAAGATATTTTTGTGCAAGATATTTTATGCTTCATATATATACACAAATAAGTTAATTTCCATATCATTCTCATTATCACATTCTCTCTCCTCAAGATCTCTCTCTTCAAACCCTAACCCTAAGCTCTCATCTGTTGAGATCAAGGGTTAGCAAGACTAATTGATCCCTAATCCTATTCTATATCCTCTAGGTTGCTTTGATTAGCACTCTTAGTCACCTAGTTACCTCAAGATTAGAGGTTAAGCTTGGAGAAGTAGCTCTCGGGTGGATCTTCTATCACAAAGAGGAAGCCGACAAGTTGGTGGTCAATGAGAACAAGAAGGACTTGATTCATTAGGTATAATCTTATTTTATAGTAGCTAATCCCTCCTATGTTGTTGTTAGTTAGGGTTTGGCAAAGATCAGTAAGTTAGTCGATGTTAGTTTAAACAAAATGATTGTTTTACCTATTCCGCCTCCCCGCATCATGTGGGTTGTCTAACGTCGACTTACAGTGGTATCAGAGCCTCGCTAAACCATAACTAACTTGTTAGCAAAGTCGTTAGAAATTGGATCGCAAAATGAACCGGAAAAAACGACTTTTTGACAAAGTTTGTGTCGTTTTTAAAACGGGGTCTAAAAATTTTTCAGGGACCCTTAAAAATACAAGCAGGGAATTATAAGGTTACTGGAGAAATTTGGGATCCTGGCTCGGCCAAACCGCCAAAGATCCGCGGCCGATCCAAGCGATCCGCCGCGGATCCACGGCCGAGTTGGAGCCGAGTCGGCCTAAAATTTCCCCAGTAACTTTTCTGTGTTGATTTTGTTCTTTCTGGAATGTTTTGTTTCTGCTCATGTTTCAGGTGCACAGTGAAGTATTTGGAGTAGAATCATTTGTGTTTGCTTGATCGAAATTCTAAGATGTTTGGGTAATTTGATTATATCTGTGATTTGTTTAATGTTTTCGTAAACCTCCCATAACTGCTAGTATGTCGGTTGGCTGGGGATTGCATATTTCTGTAATGGTTTTTACTGTTTGTGTTTGTGGACTTGTTAGATTGTCGTGAATGGATAGCCGGGGATGTGAGACGAGTGTTACTTTCATTCAAATGTATTGTAAATTGTTGTAATATTCTTTTGCGGGGCACTTCCGGGTTGAGGTTGTAGCCACCGTTGTATTATTTCATTTACTGATTTATTCTCCTAGGATAGACCCAAGGTGGGGTGCACAAACTACCGGGTACTTTGAAGTGTTTAGTGGCCTACTCACGTTGTTGAGGGAGATTGCTTCACTTCGGGTACTTGGCGGGTAGTTTGCCGTACCCGTAGGGGTCTAAGGTGGGGTTTTGGATATTCATCGCGACTGTGTAATCCGTCTTTCTTTGCAGACTCAAAAGGAATACGTATTCGCAGAAAATCCAATATGTTCATATGTGATCTGGAATGCCTATTATTGCATCTGAAGAATGTACAATATCTATATATGATAGCTATTAGACGTCACTTATGTTTTACACCCGCGCTAGCCTAGCCTCCGCTCTGTCGTTAGTTAAGTAAACTAACGGGTGAATGACGGGACCCAATAGCGAATGCGGATGGCATAAGAGGATGTTATATTTTCGTTGTTTTCTGCAATGATAGGTTAATGATGGGACTCATTATATTAGTGCAAAGAAAATAAACCAAAGTTGAATCGTTGGAACTGTTTAAAAGAAACCACTCGGTTATTTTTAAAACATAAGATATTTTTAATTGCGGAGCTTTAACCACTCCTTTTAAAAGCTATCTGGTTCCTTCGATCATATCAAGTTCACTACGTTCACGGTTTCGCCAAAACCATTCCTAGCCCTACGTCATTTCATTTGGGTAATCAGTAGTATTCAAGCTATGTATTTTGACCAACGCCAAGGCATAGTGTTTGGTAGCTGCTGGGTATTTATTTGTTGCATAGATAGATGAGTTAGTTTGGTACAGTCGTATTATCATTTGGCCAACGTCAAGGGTATGTACGGATGTGTTCAAATTAACAAGATAATGATGGGTAGAACTTGACATGTGACTTATAACATTTTGATCAATGCCAAGGTCATAAAAGCATGGGGCAGAAATTTATATCGGGAATTTCTAAAGAAACTGAAATTTACAAAGAGATGCATACCATTTGGAGTGTGATAATTTTGGTAGGATTCCTTCAGCTTTATCACACGATGATATTTGGATCCCGATCCTACTGTTAGTATCCGCTACTCATCAGAAGATTCGTCACTTAACGATCAATGCTATAAACCAAGTAGGTGTCGAGAAAGGTGTCAGCGGGGTTACGCCCCAAGAGAAAAGTGGTTATTTAATTAAGGAACTTTGCGAAAGCGTTGGAAAAGCTCCCTCGAAGTACCGACACCGGCTTGGCTGAACGGTTAAGCAAGTATTGTACAGTGAGAATAGTCCTGACTAGTTCTTCCTTTTTGGTTTGAGGAGGGATTCGAAAAACAGTGGGAGCCATCCAATTTAGATAAACTAAAAACTACTCTAAACTTGCAAGAGCATCATGCTAAAGTGTTCCCTCTCTCTTTCTCAATTACAGCGACCCAGAACATGACAGGCCTTAAGTTACTATTAGAAAAAAATATTCTGACAGGGCCAAACTATAAAGATTGGTTGCGGAATGTCAAAATGGCTTTGACTTATGACAAATTGGTGTATGTCTTTACTATTAAGTCACCTGCTGTCCCTGGTCCAAAATCCAGTATTGCGGATAAAGAAATCCACAAGACCTGGGAGTTAGATTGCGCGAAGGCCAAATGCATCGTGCTTGCCTCTATGAATAATGAACATCACAGGAGGCACGAGGATATGGATCTTGAATCCATATTTCTCCATACAAAGGATCTGTATGGAGAGCAATCACGTATAGCTAGATACGAGACCTCGAAGAACTTGTTTCAGTCGAGGCTGGTCGTCGGATCATCTGTAGGAGAACATGTCCTAAAGATGATTGGCTATAAAGAAGACCTCGCGGACCTCGGAACGACTTTGGAGAACGAGCTCTATACAGACTTGATTCTTCAGTCCCTTCCTTCCATCTACGCCCAGTTTATTCTGAATTTCAACATTCAAAGAAAAGAAATTGAACTTCCAGAACTCCTTAACACGTTGAGGAGTGCAGAGTTTCCCTTGCAGAAAGCAGGGGAAATACCTGCTATGTTTGTTCGCGGTGCTTCCTCTTCCAGGTCCAAGGCTAGGGCCAAAGGAAGGAGGACAAAGGCTGCTACCAAACCAAAAGGAGGTGTTGGTAATGTTAGTTATATGTATGCCCTAGAGGCCCTTACTGTACATACGATGTATATTGTAGTGGATGCTTGGACTTATATAGGGAGGACTTTCTCGCTCGACATGATAGTATGCTATCTGGTTGTACTTTATTTTAACATGTACTCTGATTGTCTCTATGTTACATGTTGATAAAGCCTTAGGATATGTACACGACTACTGGGACTATGATGAGATCATATTAGTGGGGCCACGGTAGTCGACGAGTACATCCTATAACTGTTCCTAGTCGAGGGTGTATCGCGACAGGGCATCGATGCACCAGAGTAGACTAGCGTATACGCATCTTGACCCATATGATGGGCGATGGATGATCCCATATCCGTCGGTGTTTGACATCAAGGATGGTGTACGGGTGCTCAGTAGAGACTGGATATACTGGACGGACTCGTCGAGAACTCCCAGATGGTATTATACCTCACGTCAGATGGCAGTTCTCCGGTGACACTGGTACAGAGTAGTCTGTTGACCCAAGATCGTCATAGAGTCTTGTGTGCTTACCACTGTGCATTGATTTCCATCATACCACGTCCAAGAGGGCGTGCAAAAAGGTGGCTTTTGGGTACAGTCCCGAATCACATGGAGGCAATGAGCGATAGGAGAGGATTCGTCTCTCCCGGTATAGGGAGTTGATGTTGCGCTGCGTTCGATTGGCTATAACTGGAAATCCATGGCCAGGTTTGCTGAGATTTACTGGTAAGTGTTATCAATAGTTTCTTGAACTGTTATAGACCTCATATCGACACGACTTATCGAGCTACTGGGATCTGACGTTTACCACCCATAGGCGAGATATGCGACATAGCAGACGACGAGACCGGACTGTACGGGAGTGTTACTGATTGGATTCACAGGAGAATGTACAGGCTTGCTTGTTGATCTTCTGAGCGCTGAATACCTGGGTTGCTGTTACGTTTAGCTGACCGCTTGCAGCTTGTGGGTGTTTGATATGATCATCACCTACTACCAGCGTATTGACGATTCTTTAGAGTCCTACATTGAAGTTTCTTGGTTCAGGAAAAACGGAGTAGGGGCACGTATGTGATTTGTGCGGGACTGAGGATAATGCGATAAGAGTTACCGTATTCTATTCTCGCGATATTTGATATCTGCCGGGTCATCGGATCAAGGGTTGATTCGAAGAATCGGTACAGATAAATATTAGTCGGTTATATTCGATATATCCGGATTGTCGGATCAAGTGTTGATTCAATAATTTAATGTATAATAATATATATGATATATTAAATTACATTAACTAATATTAGCTCACTAAAAGATTCTTTTTCTCACTCGGGTAATACATTGATATATATATATGCGATATATGTTAATTGTATTATTTTATTTTGTTACAATAAATATTATATATGTCATATATAATATTGTAACAAGTTATAATTACTAATGCAACATGATTAGTGGAGATTAAACAAGGTTAGGGTTTGATTTGGGTTAGCTCTTTCTAGAAGTTTCTAGATGGTTTTGTTTTTGTTTTTGCAAAAATATTTGTGAGTGACTCATTCTTTAACCTAACCAAAACCCTTACCCTTGGTTAAGTCTCTACAATGGTTAGCCTATCATCTTGAACCATGGTTTCATAAGCATTCATTAACACAATTCATTATTAATCACAAATAGAATTACTATTCTTCTTCTTCTTCTTCTTCCCTTATGAAAAAGCTTTCTAGCTTTGATTTTGTGATGAAAAATGTGTGAGAAAAATATTATAAATGAGAGTAAAAAAATCTTACTTCATCATCCTCATCTACCCTTGCCCTTTAGATGAGAGTGTTAACTTCATTTAGTGAGTGAGAGCTTGTGTTAATGAAACTTCAAAGTAGATCATCTTTGTTATCGAAGATTGGAAGCAAGCTTGCATCTTTCTTTTCGCGGAGCCTCTCGAGAGTCCGGAACACGATGATCGCAATGAAGGGACCTGAACACGGAGCTTAAGAAGTGAAGGACCGGATCTACAAAGGTCGTAATCCCTCTCACTTTGTGTTAAAGAGTTTAACAAGCTAGTTTTCACCTAAACTCTAGTTTAAAGATCCGGCTTTGGGTTGTTCGGCACGGCTAAATTCTAATCGGGCATGGTTGATGCCTCGTTGACCCTTGTGCATGTGCCCAGCAACCCTACAGTGGTATCAGAGCCAAGCTAGAGCTTTAGGCGAAGTCTGGGCAAGGTTTAAAGTCCGATCGAACTCCGAAACCCCGATATATACCCTTCTCTGGAAATTTTCTAGAAATGTTGATTTTTTGGTATTAAAAATACTCAGAAAAATAACTAGGAGAATCTAAGAATTACTGTGAAGTACGGACTCCTAAATCGGTCTCGCGACCACGGAACCGCGGCCAAACCACGCACGTAGCCGCGGTTCCACGGCAGAACAGTGTCTTCGTGGCCCGCAACTTCACAGTAATAATCCTGGGTTCTTTTGCAGTCTTCTGGGAATTTTTAATTTGCTCAAGTGTTGCGGTTTCTGGGATCTATTGCGGATTCGTTGATTCGATCGGATAATTTAACTTCGTTTAGTTTTTTTCCGGATAATTTTATAAACTGTTAAAAAGTTCGAACGGATATCTATAACTCACTTTTTCCCTTGTCGGAAATTTTTTCAAAAGTTGGAATTTTTTTTCTTGAGTTTGAAACTTCCGAAAAATCATGCAAGTAACGCGGTGGACTCTCTAGAAGAACACAAAGCTTAACTCGATTATGTGACCGTCTTGTACTGCCTCTAAACCTTAGGGTTTGGGACAGTACGGCGTTGCCACATGTGAGGCGTAGGCTTGACCTTTCTACGGCTGGACCATTGGTACCGTGGCATGTGATGGATATTTTTTGAACTCCGCTCAAGTGTTGAGCTATTTGGAAAACTTGGCCGTTTGATTATTCGATCGGAAAGTTTAACATTGTCTATTTATCTTAAATATGATACAATATTTGGAATCAACAAGTAGTTATGAGATAACTAATTTGAATGTTATAAATCTAGCAGTTCAGTCTCAATTGATCGGTTGCCACGGGATTTTGATGTGATCAAAAGTCCGTCGCAATCACGTAGCGTACGCGGATACTCGCTGGGTAAACTTAATAGACAGCAATGCCCCATAGCCCCGACTAAGTGACTGTAGGAGAACCCCGTTGCCAAAAGCATCCGTTCGGGTGCTCGCGGCAGCGGTGTTCCGCCTTAGTGCACTTCGTCGACAGCATCGGGAGTGCGGCCGTCTAGTAAAGTTTGCGACGAGCATTCGATCAGTAATGTCGGGAATCTTGTTGAATTTCCTGACTAGATATTGAAAAGAGTTTTCGATAAATGAGACTAAAATGCGGGATTTGTAATGGTTAGACATGTGATGTCTAAGGAATTCATTTGGTTAGGCATGCGATGTCTAAGGAGATTGCGGATTCCAACTATTGTAGTTTTACACTTTCTCTTCTGTGACCGTAAGCGTAGTATGTGGTATATCGCCGGCTTCGTTGCTATACATCAACGACAATCGGTATACGCATACTTGCTTACGTTGATGATATGAGATACTATGTGTTGCTGTGATATGTTATATTGGATCGTCGCGTTTTGAATAGCCGGGGGTTTTATATGAGGTAAGAGTTTTTTCCTTTTCATTCATGTAAAATTCATTTGTATATAATATTCTTTTATTGGGGCACTTCCGGGCTGAGGATGACGTCACTATTGTATATTATTTACTTTTCCGCATTAGGTAGACCCAAGGCGGGGAGCACAGGTAAACGGGTTCTAGGGTCCAGTGGGAGACCATCTCGAGGAGTTGAGACCGGGTCTCCTAACCCTAGAATTAGCAGTGTTGCTTGCCGCTCTCGTAGGGGTCTAGGGATGTGGGTTTGGCTATTCATCGCGACCGTTGAATCCGTGTTTTATACAGGCTCGTATTAAAACACGGACGTCCTAGTATATCCAATATTTCATATATGTTCTTCTGCTGCAATGTTCTGTGATGAGATCATATTACTGCCTGAGACGGATGATTATATTATATATATGAGATATATATTATATATTGTTGATTTCGTTTCATATCTGGTGCTTGTGAAGTATAATAAAATGGGACTTCATTAATGAGATTAATGAAATAAAAGAAACCTAAAGATGTTTTAGAAACTTGTTTAAAAACTGGTAGCTCTAGTTTTTGCTTTGCATAACGGTGTTCCTTGTAGAACATCCAGCACCTTATTGGATAAGGAAAGAGCCGAGATCCCTTCACCGGGAGTGACCTTTTTAGTGAAACTAGCAGATGCTACAAACTCGGTTTGTCTTTTGATTGCTTCTATAGTTCTTGCTTTACATAGTAATATTTGTGAAATATCATGCACCTTATTCGATGAGGAAAGGGTCGACGATCCCTTCACCGGGAGTGACCCCTTTAGCAAAACTAGAAAAGCCTAAAAAACATTCCATTTAAAATTACTCGATTCTTCAACGATATCAAGTTCATTAGGCAAAGGGTTTTCTTAAAAACCTGTCGTAGCCCTCCGTCATTTCAGATAAGTACTTCATAGTATTCGTGCTGCGTTTGTTAGCTTTCGTCAAGGCATAGTGTGCGGTAGCTATTTATGCTTATCTGCATAAGCATATGATGCGATTGAGTTAGGATAGTCGTACGGCTTTGTTGGCTTTCGTCAAGGGTCGTGCGGGTGGGTTTAATTCAATCGGGAAATGACGGGTTGAACTTGACTAGTAGCTTATGGTTTGTTGGCATTCGTCATGGTCATAGGACGCTAGGGGTAAAATATTATTAGGAATTTCAAGTGTTTAAATTTGCAATGAGATTGCATACCTTCTATGAGATAGTTGGATCCCAATACCCGCTGCGAGTAAGAGTTACTCCTGGGAGAGTTTTACACATTACAATTAGCCGATCAAGTAGGTGTCTAGAAAGGTGTCAACGGGGTTACGCCCCTGGGAAAACGAGGTTTACCTTAATTAGGTCCGTACGAAAGCACGGGGAACCTCCCTCAAAGTACCTGCACTGGCCTGGCTGAAAGATTGGCGAACTTGTAGGGTGTAATTAATCCCGGCTAGTCTTTCCGTTTAGGGTTAGAAGGAAGATTTGACTAAAATAGTGGGAGACATCCTGATTAGATAAATTGATAACTAATCTAATCTTGTAAAAGCGCACGCTGAGTGTTTCTTCTCTCTCTCTCCTGGTAGCGACCATATCACGCCTTAATCAAGATAATAATACGGATGTATTGACCGAACCCGCTTGTTATACTGCGCTTAGGAAAGTTGGTCCCGCTCCAACTTATAATTGTTATAAGACAGGGCAGGAAATTGGGGATTACCAGAATTCCCGTGCTGCCCAAACGAAGAAAGTGCATGCTGATGCATCTTCTTCGAGTGTGTTCATAACACAGAACTGTTTCTCAATGTCCTTTACGTCCTGGGTATTAGAAATCGGATCAGCATCCCGCAAATGTAATTTATTACATGGGCTACAGATAGGTAGAGAACTGAGAACGGGTGATAAGTTTCATGAGATAGAAACGGTGTAAGTGTTGCAGCCAAGTCTGTTAGTCATAATCACCCCGTATTACCAGAATACATTGATTCTAAACGAATGTTATTAGATATCGAACCTGATATATAACATCATATCATTTTCTTTATTAGTAAAGAAGAATATAATTTTGTATTGTTGGATAATGTTTTGATCATTTCCTATATCAAGAGTTGATCGATTCAGGCACGTTATCTAAAAGCATTGACGTTCTAAATCAAACTACAGTTATTAGTATATAGACCACACACAAGAGGAAGAGTTCAGAAATGAATGAGTCATTCTTGAGGCATTGTAGACTAGGTTATATCAATGTGAACCAACTAGCTGAAGTTACATTAAGATGCATATTTAAATTGGTTTAAATTTACATCTTGTAAAACTTGCCAGTCATGTCACAAAGATAAGATGACCACAGGTCTGTTTATTGGAAACAGAGAAAGAGTTAGTGAACTCTTGGGATTGATACATGCTGATGTATGAGGTCCCCTGTCTACACATGCCAAGACCGGTTCTTTATACTTCATTACATTCACTGTTTATCTCTCAAGATTCGGACATATGTTCCTGTTGAAACAAAAGTCTGAACCTTTTGAGATATTCACGGAATATAAGTTAGAAGTAGAGAACCAAAAACGGGTATCAGTATTATGTCCTTTGATGAGATAAAGGAGGAGAATACTTGAGCACGGAATTCCTGGACTATTCTAAAAGAGAATGAGATTCTCTCTCAGCATTACTCCTCCGAATACACCACAACACCTCGGTGTATCGGGGCGGAGCAATCACACCATATTTGATATGGTGTGCTCTATGATGTGTACTGCTGAGTTTCCTATTTCCTTTTAGGAGTTATGCACTTGAGAAGCTGCATACCTATTGAATAGGGTTCAAATCAAATCAGTTGCCTACCACTTCATATATGATATGGAAAGGGAAGAGCCCATATCTTAAGTTTGTTAAGATTTGGGGTTGTCCGGCCTATGTCTAAAAAGGCAAAATCCAGACAAGCTCGAGGCAAAATCATATCTGTGGAAGTTTGTTGGATATTCCAAGCATACGCAAGGGAATATCTTCTACCTAACCGAGGAACAAAAATGTTTTGTTTCTCAACATGCCACATTTGTGAAAGGGAATTTCTTGTGGAAAAATTAGTGGTCAAGAGGTAGAACTGGAAAGAGTTCCAGCTATACAAACTACAACAGATGATTTGATAGAACTAAATGATTCAATAGTTTCCAACGAACCTCGGCCTCTCCGCCGATCTAGTAGGGTTCCTCACCCACCTGAGAGATACTTCGGTTTCTCTATGAAAGTGGGAGCGAGAATTGCATCATGAGATGATGACCCAACTAGTTTCGAGATGGCCATCAGGTGTGGGACTTTGTAAGAATGGCTGGATGCTTAGCGATCTGAGATGGAATCCTTATACACCAACAAAGTATGGACTTTGGTTGCTCTATCTGAAGGGTTAAATCCCCATCAGGAGCAAGTATATCTTGAGAAGATTACTTGGTGTACATGGAAAAGTTGAGACTTTCAAAGCTATGCTTAAGTCCATCCAGATCCTACTTGCCACGGCTACATACCATGACTACGATATCTGGTGGTTGAGTGTCATGACTGCTTTTCTAAATGATGTTTTAGAAGAGAGCGTCTATAAGTACACAGCCAGAGGGCTTCGTAGACAGTGGGAGCAGCGGAAACGTGTGCAAGATGTTTTATGTGATAAAGCAGGCATCGCGGAGTTGGAACGTCTGTTTTGATGTGGTTGTCAAAGAGTTTGACTTCATCAAAATGCTAGATGAACCTTGTATATACAAAAAGATAGTAGGGAGTATGGTGGTGATTCTCGTAGAGTATTTGGATGACATACACTTGATAGGGAAGGAGTTTCCTATGCTACACTCGGTCAATCTCCGCTTATCACAAGGATTCTCCATAAGAGGATCAAATTGATACCTCCTAAATCCTGGGTTTTGATCTATGAGATAGATCTAATTGGATGTTAGCATACTTACTAGTTGTAGTGAGATGGTATCAATCGATCCTGGGGAGAATCACTGGAAAGGTTCCAGAGTGATAAGGACGACTGAATGTCAGACGCAGGCATTTTCTTTACCCTCAGTGGAGGGATGGTATGTTGGAAGTGTTCCAAGCTTGATACCGTGACTTACTAGACGATTAAAGGCAAGATACATCGTTACCAAGGATGCTACCAAAGAAGCAGTCTGGATATATAAGTTCATGAGATGAATTTCGTTCCTACCATTGTGTGACAATGTTGTTGTTGCTTTAGCCAAGGAACTACCGTCCCATCAGAGATCCAGATATAATTCTTAAGCAGTATCACCTGATCATGAAGATGGTTGATCTCCAGGGAGATCGAGCTTAGGAGAGTAGACACAGAGGACAACATCGCGGATCCACTCACAAAGGCCTTTTTCCCAGTAGAGACTTTTATAAGATGGTTGAGTATGAGATACTTCAAACACAGCTAATTGTTGGGTATGCGATACCACAACAGATGGCCCTAGTGCCAGTGGGACATTGTTAGTTATATGTATGCCCTAGAGGCCATTACTGTACATACGATGTATATTGTAGTGGATGCTTGGACATATATAGGGAGGATTTTCTAGCTCGACATGATAGTATGCTATCTGGTTGTACTTTATCTTAACATGTACTCTGATTGTCTCTATGTTACATGTTGATAAAGCCCTTAGGATATGTACACGACTACTGGGACTATGATGAGATCATACTAGTGGGGCCACGGTAGTCGACGAGTACATCCTATAACTGTTCCTAGACGAGGGTGTATCGAGATAGGGCATCGATGCACCAGAGTAGACTAGCGTATACTCATCTTGACCCATATGATGGGCGATGGATGATCCCATATCCGTCGGTGTTTGACATCAAGGATGGTGTACGGGTGCTCAGTAGAGACTGGGTACACTGGACGGACTCGCCGAGAACTCCTAGATGGTATTATACCTCACGTCAGATGGCAGTTCTCCGGTGACACTGGTACAGAGTAGTCTGTTGACCCGAAATCGTCATAGAGTCTTGTGTGATTACCTCTGTGCTTTGATTTCCAACATACCACATCCAAGAGGGCGTGCAAAAAGGTGGCTTTTGGGTACAGTCCCGAATCACATGGAGGCAATGAGCGATAGGAGGGGATTCGTCTCTCCCGGTATAGGAGTTCATGTTGCGCTGTGTTCGATTGGCTATAACTGGAAATCCCTGGCCAGGGTTGCTGAGATTTACTGGTAAGTGTTATCAGTAGTTTCTGGAACTGTTATAGACCTCATATCGAGCTACTGGGGTCTGACGTTTACCACCCCTAGGCGAGATATGCGACATATCAGACGACGAGACCGAACTGTACATGAGTGTTACTGATTGGATTCACAGGAGAATGTACAGGCTTGCTTGTTGATCTTCTGAGTGCTCAATACCTGGGTGGCTGTTACATTTAGCCAACAGCTTGCAGCTTGTGGGTGTTTGATATGATCATCACCAACTGCCGGCGTATTGACGATTCTTTAGAGTCCTACACTAAGGTTTCTTGGCTCAGGCAAAACGGAGTAGGGGCACGTATGTGATATGTGTGGGACCGAGGATAATGCGATATGAGATACCGTATTCTATTCTCGCGATATTTGATATCAGCCGGGTCATCGGATCAACTGTTGATTCGATGAATCGGTACGGATAAATATTAGTCGGTTATATGCGATATAGCCGGATTGTCGGATCAAGTGTTGATTCGATAATTTAATGTATAATAATATATATGATATATTAAATTAGATTAACTAATATTAGCTCACTAAAAAATTCTTTTTCTCACTCGGGTAATACATTGATATATATGCGATATATGTTAATTATATTATTTTATATTATTACAATAAATATTATATATGTGATGTATAATATTGTAACAAGTTATAATTACTAATGCAATAAGATTAGTGGAGATTAAACAAGGTTAGGGTCTGATTTGGGTTAGCTCTTTCTAGAAGTTTCTAGAAGGTTTTCTTTTTGTTTTTGCAAAGATATTTGTGAGTGACTCATTCTTTAACCTAACTAAAACCCTAACCCTTGGTTAAGTCTCTACAATGGTTAGCCTATCCCCTTGAACCATGGTTGCATAAGCAATTATTAACACAATTCATTATTCATCACAAATAGAATTACTATTCTTCTTCTTCTTCTTCCTTGATGGAAAAGCTTTCTAGCTTTGATTTTGTGATGAAAAATGTGTGAAAAAAAGATTATAAATAAGAGTAAAAAAATCCTTCTTCATCATCCTCATCTACCCTTGCCCTTTAGATGAGAGTGCTCACTTCATTTATTGAGTGAGAGTTTGTGTTAATGAAACTTCAAGGTAGATCATCTTTGTTATCGAAGATCGGAAGCAAGCTTGCATCTTTCTCTTCGCGGAGCCTCTCAAGAGTCCGGAACACGATGATCGCAGCGAAGGGACCTCAACACGGAGCTTAAGAAGTGAAGGACCGGATCTACAAAGGTTGCAATCCCTCTCACTTAGTGTTAAAGAGTTTAACATTTTAGTTTTCACCTAAACTCTAGTTTAAAGATACGGCTTTGGGTTGTTCGGCACGGCAAAATTTTAAATCGGGCATGGTTGATGCTTCGTAGACCCTTGTGCGTGTGCCCAGCAACCCTACAGGTAAGGTGGGAGCTAAGGGAAAAGCAAAGGTTGCGGTGCTAGTAGTGGCAATGGACGAGTGCTTCCACTGTCGTAGGAAAAGGCACTTGAAGAAAGATTGCAAAGCTTGGGTTGCCAAGAACCAGGAACCGAAGCATGCTGTGGCTTCGACTTCAGGTGTGTTTGTAATTGAAAATTGTCTGTCAATCAACTCTACGTCCTGGGTATTGGATACCGGATCAGGATCTCATATATGCAATTCATTGCAGGCACTGAGAAACCGTGGAGTGCTGAAGGTTGGTGATATGACCTTCCAGGTTGCTAACGGAGCTAGCATGGGTGCTGTGTCCGTAGGGGATTATTACCTTGGATTGACGAGTGGACATATTTTGGTTTTGCATAACTGTTTTTGTGTACCAGTTTAACGTGTAATTTCATATCAGTATCGTTGTTATCAAAAGAAGGTTATGATTTCACGTTTGTAAGCGATGTTGTTAACATCCACCTTAATCATGGTTTGATTGGGTCTGGTACAGTAGATAACGGTATATATGTCTTAAACCAATTACAGATTTTCAACGTCCAGAACACATTAAAACGAAAGTCTCCTGATATAAATCTGGTTTTCTTATGGCATTGTAGACTAGGTCACATCAATGAGACAAGGTTAACTAAGTTACATAGAGAAGGATATTTGGAACCGTTCGAATATCAATCTTATGCCACTTGTCAATCATGTCTCAAAGGAAAGATGACAAAGACTCCATTCACTTGACATGGAGTAAGAGCGAGCGAGATCCTAGGACTCATACACAGCGATGTATGTGGTCTGATGTCTACACATGCAAGAGGTGATTTTTCATATTTCATTACTTTTACGGATGATTACTCTAGGTACGGATTCGCTTTCTTAATGAAACATAAATCCGAGGCCTTTGAGAAATTCCAAGAATATAAGAATGAAGTAGAAAACCAAACCGGCAAAAGTATCAAGACACTAAGATCTGATCGAGGTGGTGAATACTTAAGTGCTGAGTTCCTAGGTTACCTAAAAAAGAGAGGAATTCTCTCTCAGCTCACTCCTCCATACACTCCACAGCACAACGGTGTATCGGAGAGATGGAATCGAACCCTATTGGATATGGTACATTCCATGAGGAGTAATACTGAGTTACCGCGATCTTTCTGGGGTTATGCACTTGAATCAGCTGCATATATTTTGAACAGGGCTCCTACCAAGACTGTTTCTACCACACCATATCAGATGTGGAGTGGGAAGAAACCCTATCTTCAGTATCTGAAGATATGGGGATGTCCATCTTTTGTTAAAAAGCAGCATGCGGACAAACTCGAGGCACGAATAGTACAGTGTAAGTTTGTGGGATATCTAAAAACTCCAAGGGGTATTTCTTCTATTACGCAGAGGAACAAAATGTTTTTGTTTCTCGTCATGCCCATTTCCTAGAACAGCAGTTTTTAGAAAAGGAAATTAGTGGGAGTGCAGTAGAACTGGAAGAAATTCCAGAACTACAGACTACTACTGAATGTTTGGTAGAACCAGTAGTTCAAGAAGAACTGGACATTCCCGCACCCCTCCGCAGGAGTAATAGGCCATCTCATCCTCCTGAGAGATACTAGGGTTTTCTCATAGATGGAGATAGAGAGGATTGCATCACTGATGATGATGAACATACTAGCTTCCAGCAGGCCATCCAGAGCGGCGACTTGGTACGATGGATAGATGCATTGCGGACCGAGATGGAGTCCATATACACCAACAAAGTATGGACTTTGGACTTTGCTCCAGATGGGGTAAAACCCATAGGATGCAAATGGATCTTTAAGAAAAAGATTGGTGTAGATGGACAGGTGAAAACCTATAAGGCTAGACTTGTTGCAAAGGGTTTTCGTCAAAGACCTGGTTTGGACTATGACGAAACTTTTTCTCCGGTGGCTATGCTCAAATCCATTCGGATCCTTCTTTCCATTGCTGCCTTCCATGATTATGAGATATGGTGGATGGACGTAAAGACGGCTTTTCTAAATAGTAATTTAGAAGAGTGCGTCTATATGGATCAGCCAGATGGTTTCAATCAGAGTGGGAGCAGCGGAAAAGTGTGCAAGTTGCTTAAGTCCATTTATGGACTGAAGCAGGCATCATGGAGTTGGAACATCTGTTTTAATGAAACGGTCAAAGAATATGACTTTATCAAAAATCCAGATGAACCAGTATATAAAGTAAAATTGTAACATGAACTATCGTATTCCTCGTCTTGTACGTGGATGACATTCTTTTAATAGGAAATGACATTCCTATGCTACAATCTGTCAAAAGATTCTTATCACACAGGTTCTCCATGAAAGACCTGGGTGATGCCTCTTATATTCTGGGGATCCGGATCTATCGTGATAGATCCAAGAGGATTTGGGACTTTCGCAGTCCAGGTATATAAACACTATACTGAAAAGATTTAGTATGGAAGATTCTAAGCGCTGTAGTTTACCGGCTTTTCACGGAATCACCCTCTCCAAAGAGATGTCTCCCAAGGCTGATTTGGAAAGGGATCGCATGTCTATTATACCCTACGCTTCTGCGGTAGGCTCTATAATGTATGCGATGTTGTGTACCAGACCAAATGTAGCTTACGCGCTGAGCGTGGTAAGCAGGAATCAGTCAGACCCAGGGAAGAAGCACTGGATAGCAGTAAAGAACATTCTCAAGTACCTGAGAAGGAATAAGGAGATGTTCTTGGTTTACGGCGGAAAAGACCTCAAGATCGAGGCCTTTGCTGATTCCAGCTTTCAGAGTGACAAGGATGACTCCAAGTCCATGTCAGGTTAGGTCTTTACCCTCAATGGAGGGGCAGTGTGCTGGAAGAGTTCTAAGCAGGACACCGTTGCTGACTCGACGATGGAAGCAGAGTATATCGCTGCTTGCGATGCCGCAAAAGAAGCAGTCTGGATGAAGAAGTTTCTAACAGAACTTCAGGTGGTTCCTACCATTGCTGATCCAATACCGCTGTATTGCGACAACAACGGAGCTATAGCTTTAGCGAAGGAACCCAGGTTCCATCAAAAGTCTAGACACATCTTAAGGCGGTATCACCTGATCAGGGAGATCATAGATCGCCGGGAGATCGAGGTCCGGAGAGTTGCTACAGAGGAGAACACTGCTGATCCATTCACTAAGGCCTTACCTCAGATTCAGTTCGAGAGGCTACTCGAGATGATCGGTCTTCGATACGCCAGTACATGGCCCTAGTGCAAGTGGGAGATTGTTAGTGTATATGCCCTAGGGGCCATAATTGTATCATACTAGCTTGTATATTACTTAATGGAAGCTTGGGATATTCACAGTATATTAACAGTCTGGCTAAACATGGTAGTATGCTACTTGGTTTATATCTATCTTAATATGTGTGTACGTATTGATAGAGCCCTTAGGATCTTGCTTAACTACCAGCGTTGTGATAGCAATCACACTAGTAGGGGCTGGGTAGTCTACAAGCACATCCTTTTTTAGGTCCCTAGTCGTATGATTATTGAGACAGGGCATCGATACTCCGGAGTAGACTAGTGTGTACGCTTCTCATCCAAGTTGGGGAGATAGTCTATCCCACAGCCATCAGTACGTCGTACTGGAGATAGTATACAGGTGCTCGTTGGGTTACGGGTACACCGGACAGGACTCACAGGGAACTGTTGGTTGGTATTATACCCGTCGTCAGTTAACAGTTCCCAGATGACATGAGTACAGCATAGTCCGCAGACTTGACATTGTTGCTTCGCCTCGAGTGTGTTCCCACTATTCTTAGATTGCTATCCTACCACGGCTGAAAGGAGTCGTGCAAACAGGTAGCAGTTGGGTGCAGTCCCGAAGCACTTAGAGGCAATGACGGTTAGAAAGGATTCATCTCTCCCGATATTGGGAGTTGATATCGCGCTGTGTCTGGAGATCCATTACGCAAGGTCCCTGGCCAGGGCAAGCGAGATTTACTGGTAGGTTTTCCAGCAGCTTCTCAAGGTGTAATGGGCTTCGCTCCGACACGACTTATACCCCTTTTAAGGGACTGCCGCTTGCCGCCCCCTAGGCCCGATATGCGATACTCCTAGATGAACAAACCGGATTGTACGGAGATTGTCACATCAGGCTCAGTAGGAGTTCGGATGGGTTTCCTCATCAGCCTTCTTATCGGCATCTACCTGGGGACTGTTACGTACAGCTAGTGCCGCTTGCGATCTGTGGTTAAACCCTCTGCCAACGTAGTAGTCGAGTCTTTAGAGTCCCACTGTCACGTCCCGAAAGTACGGAACATGACCGGCACTTAAACTACGAACGTCTCGAGGCGTACGTAATCCATGTAAACCGAGAACCCACAAAACCAAACCAAGAAAAGTAGTAGAGTGAAGGAAAACCAATTTAAAACAAGTAGTTTCAATAGCATAAGCTGAATTATAGTTAAAAACATAAAAAATTTACTGAAAATTTCGGCAGAGTCTCCTTTGTAAATACTGTCCCCCAAACGGAATACAACATGAATAGTATACGAAATCAATAAAAGGCATCCCCAAGCGGGAGCTAGCTCTTCGTCAATCGACGGTCACAACCACACAAGCAATATAATATACAACGCCAACGGCGAGGATCAAAACTCAAAACCACAAGAAAACCACAGAAATAAAACGCGTGACTCTAAGGTCGAAAGAATAACATCACTGGTCTCTATCTCTGAAATAAATACATGTTTGGTTGATGGAACTTCTAGATACAACAGAGTAATAATATACAAGTTATATAATGGGGGGTACGATACAAGTAAACCCACCTACTAGCAAATCACCCGAAGGAAACTATGCCCGCAAGCCGTAATGAAACCTGTACGGCAAACCTGCAAGAAACTGGGGCACAACGGGGGTGAGTTGCCAACTTGTGAATAGAAAAACATGTACACACAGAAATCGCATAAATAACGCAACCTAGGTCAATGATCATAATATATCCTCAAATATATGAATAACATGCAGCCTATAACAATGGCTAGGGTAATATCTAACCCGAGTGTGATCTCATGTGCCCATGTCAGTGCCTCGGTAGCAATATATCATATGAATGAGATATGAATGCATGAAAACAGAATACATGTAAATGAAGAAACTGTTTTCATAAATTAATGAGATTTCCTTTGTATTTTTAAAATGAGGTATCATAAATGAAATCAGCATCAACAGTGTCTAGCATCGACACAAAACATAAATCTCAATGTCTCAAAACCTCAGGCTCCGGCTATCCGGACTGGCCTGTATCATCAAATCTCAGTACCTCAATATCTCGAAATCTCAATGTCTCAATCTCAATATCTAGGGCGCCGTCAGTCCAGACCGGCCCCTACCATCCATCTCAAGACCACGACGGTATTCTCCGGATATCCGACGCGTCGGGAAAAATCACCGGTAGGTAGTCTCCCCCTGCCAGGCTCATCGTCATCACCACGAGCTTCTTGCCCCGGGGTACCTTACCGGGTCCACCATGTACCCGAAACGGTTCATCCAACTCCTCGAATCGGGTCTCGAAATCCATCAGCAAACTCATGGTGGACGACTCATACTTCAGGGGAAAAATCGCGCTTTTTATTTAAAAAGAGAAAGAAGAAGTTCGTATATGTTTTGCGGTTTTCCCCAAATCCAGAAAATCTCATGGAAATCCGAATCCAAAACCTCAATAGCACGTAAAAAGTGAATATATGCATGAGAATCCATGAATGTGGCATAACAATGAATAACGGTATGCATGAGATAGCAGGTAATAACCACAATGTCTAAACTAACATATAGGGCAAGTACACTAATATCATGTCTAAACTATTAGCTAACAGGCTATGTCAAGCAATAATATTTTCTAAGGTGTACGTGATATGGCAATTACCGATGAAGATGTGTGTGAGCCGGCAAGTAAGTGTACGTGGTACATACGCATCATCAGTAATGGTGCTGGTGTCCTAACCACAAGATATCAACAGTAGAATATGAAGCATAATATAAGCATGTGATGCGGAGCCAACAACAATAATGAGCGGGAGATGAATACTAGACGCAACGATAACTAATCTGTTTTAACCTAATATATGTCCTACAATGGTGCCTTTTGAAATAACACGAATCGTGGGGTTTTGAAAATAGGGGCTACGGTGTTTTTAAGAAAAGATACGTTTTATTTTTTGAAATATCCGTAGAATCTCTTGACTTGTCTTTTAAAATACGCACGATTCGTAAACTTTGAAATAGGTAGGAACCGAATCTAATTTAACAACTAACTAAACTAAAGGGCTAAGCTATAAGCTAGACTACAGGTAAGGAAACCGCCTAATATCTAAGACGATACATATACATACCTGTATATATATTAGTCGGTGATCCCGCCTCAATAATATCATATCCGATACCATATCTATAATCAGACATCCCAAGTCAAGAGTGCGGATCAATCATCAAGATATAGCTCGTACGTAAATCCGTCGTATGGCATCCCCAAATCTAGGTACGGGTCAATATCATATTCCTCACACTATTCCTCTGGTATCCTCTTTATCCAAGATCATAGTCTAGGGTACTGACCTATGTCTAGTACAATACTAATATCCTCAATATACTCATGATCTGACTACTGATCGACAATCTCGTACAAACCGATATCGTCAGCACATATCATCATCAAGGGGTATATATCGCCCGATACGGCCTAATATCAATATCCTAGCATATCATGCCTCATATCACGATCACATGTCAGCCATTTTATTTATAACACTATTCACCCGTATCGCCGCCCCAAGATCCGCTATAACACCAGGACGTACCTCAAGTACGAATCCTGCCATATCACCGATATCATAACCACAAACAAATCTCATCGACTCAGCTCAATCCCAAGTATCATCCTCAAATCCGTATGTGAACACATAGTCCCATACCCATGTGAACACATAACTATAAAGAATCCCATGAGCACATATAAATTGGAATGTATGCAAGTATGTATGTGTGTATGTGTAGTGCAACACTACCCAAGGGTTCGCGACACTAAAAAATCTAAACACACTCATTTGCGCATTCACGAACACTAATTATAATATAAAATAGCTTAAAAATTCACAAAAACCCCAAGTTCACTTTAAAATCCATTTTTCCGAAAATCTAGTAAGCACAAATTACCCATTTTAGTACCAAACTCGACGTTTAAACAATCTAATGGCCATAATACTTATTAAACATCTTAAATAAGTCCTAAAAATAATTTTCATAATTTAATCTCATTAAATTCCATTAATCCCAAAATTCTAGTTTACAATATACCCAAATTTTAACAATTTAATAGCAAAAAGCACAAACAACAATTTAGCTTGGATTTTCATGAACTAAAGTGTAAAGCTACACTTAATAATGTTAATGAAGTCATGAAAAACCTAATTACATTTTTAAACCCAATTATTTAACCATTTTCAAAAACCTAGTTTGTTAAAACTCCAATTTTAACAATTTTAAGTGACAATATACAAAACAACTACTAGACTAGATTTGCATATCATAAGATGCTAAAATACATTTCACAACCATCATCAATTTATCACAACCCTAACATGATTCAAATCCTTCTCTTGAATTTCACAAACCCTCACATTAAATTAGAAACCCAAACAACTTTTAACTACTTTAGCTTAAGCAAAATACCAACAATTTAACCATTTGGACAAGATTTATACCTTCAAGACTTGTAGATCTACATGCAATTTAGCCTCCCAAATTAGCTTCTATGCCCCAAGATCAATGCTAGATGAGATAAAGAATAATGGGTAGGAGTTAGATTTTGATTTCGGTGAGGTTTGCTTGATTTTTTCATGGAATTTTTTTGTAGATTTTTGGAGAGAGATGAGGTGAGGAAATTTAGAGGGGAGGGGCTGTAGAAATCTTCAGTTTTCGGCCATAATTGGGGAGGGGAAATGAGTGAGGGAGGAGAGAGAGTGAGGTGGAGAAAGTGGGAAAGTCAAAGTCCACATTTCTTTTATCATTTTCTTCTCTTTTCTTCTCTTTTCTTTGTGATTGGAGAGAGAGAGAGAGGGAGGGCTGTCATGGTGGGGTCGGCCACATGGGGAGAGGGAGAGAGGGTGAGTTATAGGTGTATGGGTGAGGAAAAATGATAAATGTTATACCCCAATTCCTATTAGCACTAATTTCACCGAAAAAAAAATATTTTTCTTCGATATTTTCTAAACCGTTTTGGCAAACGATTTCGTTTCAAAATTCACATGATAAAATTTTATTTAAAGTTTTATGATGCACAAAATTTGTTTCAACTCATTCTAATTTGTAATTTTCCCTAATTAAATGTATTAGTGACGGCTTAAAATAATAATAAAATAATTTTTTTTTCAGAAAATTTGAAATTTCACCAGTGGCTCAATAAACACCAAATACTAACAATTACATAGCTAGAATATGTATATTTAATTTTTATAATAAAATATTTGCATTTTGAGTTTTTACAGAAAACCCCCTTACTTGACCGATTTTCCGAAATTTCACCGAAACGATTTTCAAAACGCTACAATCTTCCCCGCTTAAAAAAATTCGGTCCCCGAATTTAAAGTAAAACTCCCCTCAAATACTAAAACATCTAAACCAAAACCATCAAGTCGTCGGGGCTGCGAAATTGTAAATACATAAAACAAATCGTAGCGCAGCGCATGCACATGAAAAATGAGCATATAACTCAAATCAAAACTCCGTCAAGTATCCCGCAATCATCGGAGTCATGGGGAAGACATCAATGCCAAATCCAAAGCAAAACCACTATGATATAACTCGAAACTATACATGTAAATATCGAATCTATATATGTAAATATCTGAAGGAAATAAATGCCAAATATATTCAGGTACTGTCCTCTGCCTAGTCCTGCCCAGTACGAAAACACGTAGCAAATATCATAAAAACGTACCGCTCCATAGGTTAAATCAATCCCAAAATACGCGTACGAATACTACGTGCGTCTGGTGCGCACGGAAATCAAAATCATTATACGTGCCAAACAAGTGCACAGAAACAACATCTAAGTGCATCGGTTGTGCACACAACATCTGTCATAGGCAACGTGTGTGCCTGACAGCAAGGACATGTGCGTCTGACATGCACGAAGAATCTTGATTTAGTGCATCTGGTGTGCACCAAAATCGTATCTCACAACATGCGTCCAACATGCGCGAAAAACCCCAAATCAGGTGCATCCATCATGCATGAAATCATGAAATCCAATATCAAGCACCGAACATGCGCAAAATCCAATCAAGTGCACAAGGTGCACAAAACAAATATCGAAGATCACAATCGAAATCGAAGTCCAGTGCATCTAAGTGCACAAAAGGCGTATCACTGCACTGCAAGCATATATAAACTATACAGAGTGCAGGAACCAAATCGTGTGCGTGCATACGCACAAAATCAACTCAAATGTTTAAAACCGTAAAATCACAAACATGTGAAACCAAAGCACGAAAACGATATCAAGTGCAACACTGTACAAAGATCGTAAATCTTCAATCATCAAAATCAAATCATACGAATAAATCACCCAAAACATCGAAATCAATAATGGCGGAACAGTACCGCTCAAGTGCATCCTCTAAGAATCTCGGGCCAACTGTCCGGAAGTCATCGTCCATTCCTATATCTGCATCTTGCTCTGGAATGACTGCATACTCATCGCGACTCTTTCTGGAAGGTAAATCCAAGTACCATACCTCGGCATGCGCATCGCATCTCTGATGTCGGCGGAGTGGAACGTTATCTCATCTATATCTGGTACGAACCTCCTACTTCACTTTTCTCTAATGTCGTCTGCTTTGCACTCGTCTTGTCGTGGCTGCATGGACTGAGCTCCAACGACTATCCTCGTATCTGGAGTCTCCCAAGAATGAATCTCACCACCTAGCATCCGAATTAAGTCGAGCCATCCGATCGAGTGGTCAAAATCTCATAATCCCCCAAGAGCTCAACATCTTGGGCACAGTTTAATAGTATCGAGTACATACCACAGCATCGGTGGTCCAGCCGTAGAAGGGCAAACCCAAGCCTCATTAATGGCGCCGCAGAACTGCCGCAAACCCGAAGGTTCCAAGGCTTTCACACGGTCATTAAGTCGAGTTAGGGTTTCATTCTTCTAGAGGGACCATAGAATTGCCTGCATGTCTTTCCGACTACTTTAAACTTGGAATAATAGGTTTCTGACATTCGATCGTCTCTTTCGACTCTCAACGTCTCCACATGAAGTCGTCTCTAACTGGAGTCAATCTATCTGATGACCTCGCATCGTGGTAGGCGAACGAACCACCTATCCTAGTCATTCATCATCGGGTGACTAGCGACCTTCTAGCATCTATTAGTACAACTCGTCCCGCAATAGCTCTAACGTATGGGACGATATCTCGTCACTCGCAGCAACAACTGGCTCACTCGTCGGCACGCTGAACAGTGCCTCAATCATCATGAGTAAGCAATACACCAACGGTCATCAAAATCTGGCTGGCCTCTGTCAGTGGCTCAATCCTCTAGTGCTGATCGGCACGTCCAAGTAATCTCATGCAGCGATCCATCCAACGCTCGTAGCTCAAAACACAATCAAGACACATCTCTACAATCGTGTGTCGCCGGAATCATGCCCCGGTCAGTCCTCGTTCGTGACGAGCTCATGCTGACCGCAACTCTGGCCGTAGCTCTCCCTACCCGCAATCGTGGCAGCAAAACCATAACTAGTACCGATGAGGCTAGATAAGGAATGAATATGATACTGAATAAAAAAATGTACATCCTTAGTCTCCTTAAGTGGAGTGGCGTGTCGTAAGTATGCCGCGGAACATACCAGCGGTACGTCACTCTACTTTAGTCACCTATTTCATCAACCAAGGGTCATCCTACGCTCCGAAGGTAAAACCTAACGTTCTGATACCAACTTTGTCACGTCCCGAAAGTACGGAACATGACCGGCACTTAAACTACGAACGTCTCGAGGCGTACGTAATCTAAGTAAACCGAGAACCCAGAAAACCAAACGAAGAAAAGTAGTAGAGTGAAGGAAAACCAATTTAAAACAAGTAGTTTCAATAGCATAAGCCGAATTATGCGGTTTTTAAAAACATCAAAAATTTACTGAAAATTTCGGCAGAGTCTTCTTTGTAAATACTGGCCCCAAAACGGAATACAACATGAATAGTATACGAAATCAATAAAAGGCATCCCCAAGCGGGAGCTAGCTCTTCGTCAATCGATGGTCACAACCACACAAGCAATATATTATACAACGCCAACGGCGAGGATCAAAACTCAAAACCACAAGAAAACCACAGAAATAATGTAAGTCCATATTGCGACCCCCGGTGCTTACGGGGAGGCGGAAACGGTATAAAAAACGAATTTTTATCGCAAGAGGCAACATGGACTAAACAAGGTCGGGATCGTTGTCTAAACTAAAACTAGTATACTTGCTAAAGAGAGTTAGCTACTATGGAAGATGGTTATACCTAAACTTGAACTCCTTCTTCTTCAAACCTTGTAGAGGTTGATGGTTCTCTTTTCGTCGCCTTCTTCTGTCGAAGATGGATCCACCTCGAAGGTTCGACCTTTGGGCTCTTCCTCGATCTTTGAGTGAACTAGGATTTCCGGCTTGCTAAACCTTTAACCTAGAGTGAGTAGAGAGTGACTAGGGTTTGCTTTTCTTTTTAAAGAGAAGGATTCTCAACACATGAGAAGGTTTCTCTTTGCTAGAGGAAGAAGAAGATGAAATGAGGAGAGAGAGAGGTTATGATAGAATGAGCTCAATTATTTCTTTCTTGCAACCATATTGCAAAAGAAAAGAATTATCTAAATGATAATAATTGAAATAAGAATAGTTGATGGTAATTTTGGAATGACCACTATCATGCTTCTTTAAATGAAGTGTAAGCATGAATCAAGGAGGATCTTTCAAAGCATGATGGTGGTCAATGGTCAACAAGTCAACAAAAAATCAACCATAACATAATTCTCATTTAATTACTATTATTAATAGATAATATATAAATCCATTAGGGTTTGGAAAAAGATAACTGTCAACTGTGCATACGCACCCGATCCGAAACCCTAATGAAAAACCTCATTCTCCGCCTCAAGCAACTGTGCATACACACCTGCATTCTCGTTCCGAGGAACAAGAATACTAAGATATAAAAGCAACCCCCAAAACATATACCAGTATCTGGCTCAAACCAGAGCCTGCCAGTATAATCCGTCCGGACTCCAAACGTGCACAAGTGCGCGGATGAGAACGAACCCTGTCGCAAAACCATGCGACCTCTACTCTGTTTTGCCCAGAGGCGAATACCCTCTGTGTGGGACTCTAAAGACTCGACACTACGCTGGCAGTGGGTTTAACCACAGACCGCAAGCGGCACTAGCTGTGCGTAACGGTCCCCAGGTAGATGTCGACAAGAAGGCTGACGAGGTGAAACCCCATCTGAACTCCTACTGAGTCTGAATGTGACATTCTCCGTACAGTCCGGTCTGTTCGTCTGATACATCGCATGGCGGGCCTAGGGGGCGGTAAAACGTCAGTCCCCCAATAGCGGTACAAGTCGTGTCGGAGTGAAGCCCAAAACACCCTGAGATAACACTGGAAACCTACCAGTATATCTCGCTTGCCCTGGCCAGGGACTACTCGTGTAATGGCTCTCCTAGACACAGCGCGATGTCAACCCCCAATACCGGGAGAGACGAATCCTGTCTAACCGTCACTGCCTCCAAGTGCTTCGGGACTGCACCCAACCACCACCTGTTTGCACGACTCCTTTGAGCCGTGGTAGGGTAGTGATCAAAGTGCAGTGGGAACACACTCGAGGCGAAGTGTCAGTGTCAAGTCAGCGGACTAAGGTGTACTCATGTCACCTGGGAACTGATAACTGACGATAGGTATAATACCAACCTGTCAGTTCCCGACGAGTCCTGTCCAGTGTACTCGTAACCCAACGAGCACCCGTATACTATCTCCAGTACGACGTACTGATGGCTGTGGGACAGACCATCTCCCACACTGGGATGAGAAGCGCATACGCTAGTCTACTCCGGAGTATCGATGCCCTGTCTCGATAGTCCTACGACTAGGGACCTGTATAAGGATGTGCCTATAGATTACCCAGCCCCCACTAGTGTGACTGCCATCACAACGCTGGTAATCAAGAAAAAGATCCTAAGGGCTCCACTAATGCGTATAAGTGATATACTGAAATAAACACAAGTACACATTGAAGTAGAAACAAACCAAGTAGCATACTACTATATTGAGCAAGATTGTTTATACAAGGTGAATATCCCAAGCTTCCATCAAGTAATATACAAACTAGTATGATACAGTAATGGCCTCTAGGGCATATACACTAACAATCTCCCACTTGCACTAAGGCCATGTACTGGCGTATCGAAGACCTATCATCTCGATCAGCCGCTCGAACTGAGTCTGGGGTAGGGCCTTGGTGAATGGATCTGCAGTGTTCTCTTCTGAAGCAACCCTCCGAACCTCGATCTCCTTGCGATCCACGATCTCCCTGATCAGGTGATACCGCCTCAAGATGTGCCTGGATCTCTGATGGGACCTGGGTTCCTTTGCTAAAGCTATAGCCCCGTTGTTGTCGCAATACAGAGGTACTGGGTCAACAATGGACGGAACCACCTGAAGTTCTTTTGAGAACTTCCTTATCCAGACAGCTTCTTTTGCGGCATCAGATGCAGCGATGTATTCCGCTTCCATAGTCGAGTCTGCAACGGTTTCCTGTTTGGAACTCTTCCAACACACCGCCCCTCCATTGAGGGTAAAGACAAAACCCGACATGGACTTGGAATCATCCTTGTCACTCTGGAAGCTGGAGTCAGCAAAGGCCTCAATCTGGAGGTCTTTTCCGCCATACACCAAGAACATCTCCTTAGTCCTCCTCAGGTACTTGAGAATGTTCTTTACCGCTATCCAATGTTTCTCCCCAGGGTTTGACTGATACCGGCTTACTACACTCAGTGCATAAGCTACATCCGGTCTGGTACACAACATCGCATACATTATAGAGCCTACCGCAGAAGCGTAGGGTATAATAGACATGCGATCCCTCTCCAAATCAGTCTTGGGAGACATCTCTTTAGAAAGGGTGATCCCGTGACAAGCCGGTAGGTTACCGCGCTTGGAATCTTCCATACTGAATCTTTTCAGTACGGTGTCGATGTACCTGGACTGTGAAAGTCCTAATATCCTCTTGGATCTATCACGATGGATCCGGATCCCCAGGATGTAAGAGGCATCACCCAGGTCTTTCATGGAGAACCTGTGTGACAAGAAACCCTTGACAGATTGTAGCATAGGAATGTCATTTCCTATTAAGAGAATGTCATCCACGTATAAAACAAGGAATACTACAGTTCTCGCTACAAATCTACTATAGATGCATGGTTCATCTGGATTTTTGATAAAGTCAAATTCCTTGACCGTCTCATCAAAACAGATGTTCCAACTCCGCGACGCCTGCTTCAGTCCATAGATGGACTTAAGCAACTTGCACACCTTTCCGCTGCTCCCACTCTGAATGAAACCCTCTGGCTGATCCATATAAACACACTCCTCTAAACTTCCATTTAGAAAAGCGGTTTTTACGTCCATCTGCCAAATCTCATAATCGTGGAAGGCAGCAATGGCAAGAAGGATCCGAATGGATTTCAGCATAGCCACTGGAGAAAAGGTTTCGTCATAGTCCAAGCCAGGTCTTTGACGGAAACCCTTTGCTACAAGTCTAGCTTTATAGGTCTCAACCTGTCCATCTACACCAATCTTCCTTTTGAAGATCCACTTGCATCCTACGGGTTTTACCCCGTCTGGAGCAATGTCCAACGTCCATACTTTGTTGGTGTACATGGACTCCATTTCGGTCCGCATTGCATCCAGCCATTTTACCGAGTCAATGCTCCGAACGGCCTGCTGGAAGCTTGTAGGCTCATCATAGTCTATGATGCAATCCTCTCTATCCCCGTCTATGAGAAAACCGTAGTATCTCTCGGGCGGATGAGACTGCCTACTACTTCTGCGGAGCGGCATAGGAATGTCCTGTTCATTTGAACCCTCTGGTTCCATTAAGCTTTCAGTAATAGTCTGTGGTTCTGGAATTTCTTCCAGTTCTATTGCGCTCCCACTTACTTCTTTTTCTAAGAACTGATGTTCCAGAAAATGGGCATTACGAGAAACAAGGACTTTTTGCTCCTCTGCGTAATAGAAAAGATACCCCCTGGAGTTCTTTGGGTATCCCACAAACTTGCACAGTACTGAGCGCGCCTCGAGCTTGTCCGTATGCTGCTTTTTGACATAAGCTGGACATCCCCAAATCTTCAGGTACTGAAGATAGGGTTTCTTCCCACTCCATAACTCATATGGTGTGGTAGGCACAGTCTTAGTAGGAACTCGGTTCAATAGGTATGCAGCTGTTTCTAGCGCATACCCCCAGAATGATCGCGGTAACTCAGCGTTACTCATCATGGACCGTACCATATCCAATAGGGTCCGATTCCGTCTCTCCGATACACCGTTATGTTGCGGGGTGTATGGAGGAGTAAGCTGAGAGAGAATCCCATTCTCTTTTAAGTAATTCAGGAACTCGGCACTTAAGTATTCTCCACCTCGATCCGATCTTAGAATCTTGATACTTTTGCCGGTTTGTTTCTCTACTTCATTCTTAAATTCCTGGAATTTTTCAAAAGATTCTGACTTATGTTTCATTAAGAAGACATAACCGTATCTTGAAAAATCATCCGTAAAAGTAATGAAGTAAGAATAACCGCTTCGCGCATGTGTAGACATTGGACCGCACACGTCGCTGTGTACGAGTCCCAAGAGCTCGCTCGCTCTTACTCCGTGTCCAGTGAACGGAGTCTTTGTCATCTTTCCTTTGAGACATGATTGACAAGTGGCATACGATTGATATTCGAACGGATCCAAATATCCTTCTGTATGTAACTTAGTCAACCTTCTCTCATTGATGTGACCCAGTCTACAATGCCATAAGAAAGTCTGATTGATATCTGGAGACTTTCTTTTGTGTGTATTCTGGACATTGAAAATCTGTGGTTGGTTTAATACGTATATACCATTGCTCAATGTACCTGACCCAATCAGAACTTGATTAAGATGAATGTTAACAACATTACTTACAAACGCAAATTCATAACCTTCTTTAGAAACCAAAGATACAGAAATGATATTACAAGTTGCGTTGGGTACAAAAAAGCAATTACGCAAAACCAAAACATGCCCATCTGACATTCCCAGGTGATAGTCCCCCACGGCTTTAGCATCCATGCTAGCTCCGTTCGCAACTCTGAGGGTCATGTCACCTGCCTTCAAAACCCTACGGTTTCTCAACGCCTGCAAAGAATTACAGATATGAGATCCTGATCCGGTATCCAATACCCAGGAAGTAGAGTTTATAGAAAGACAGTTTTCAATAACATACACACCTGAAGCTGAAGCCGCAACCTGCTTCAGTTCCTGTGTCCTGGCTTTCCAAGCCCTGCAATCTTTCTTCCAGTGTCCACTCTTGTGACAATAGAAGCATTCCTCTTTACCAACAAGCTTCCCCGCTATCTTTGTTGCCTTTTCCTTTCCCTTCGTACCCACTTTACTAACACCGCCCCTTGGTTTGGCGGGGGCTTTCCTCTTCTTTCCCTTGGCTTTCGCCTTGGACCTAGAAGAAGAAGATCCTCCTACAAACAAAGTGGATGTATCCCTACCCTTCTGTAGGGTGCCCTCTGCGCTCCTCAGCAGGTTGAGGAGTTCTGAAAGTTCAACTTCCTTTTCTTGCAAGTTGAAATTCAGTATGAACTGGGCGTAAGTGGATGGAAGGGACTGGAGAATTATATCCGTATAAAGTTCACTGTCCAACATAGTCCCAAGTTCCGCGAGCTCCTCAGTGTAGCCAATCATCTTAAGCACGTGGTCCGCTACCGATGATCCGACGGCCAACTTAGTCGAAAATAACTTCTTCGACACTTCGTATCTTGTGATACGAGACTGCTCTCCATACAGTTCTTTTGTATGAAGAAATATGGATTCCAAATCCATATTCTCGTGCCTCCTCTGATGGTCGTTGTCCATCGAGGCAAGTACGAGGCATCTGGCCTTCGCGCTGTCAATCTCCCAAGTCTTACGGATTTCCTTATCCGCGACGCTGGAGGTGGGACCTGGGACGGGGGGAGCTTTGGTGGTAAGAAGATACCCCAGCTTGTCGTAAGAGATTGCCAATTTGACATTCCTGAGCCAATCTTTGTAGTTTGGCCCTGTCAATATGTTTTTATCTAGAAGTAACTTAAGTCCAGTCATTTCGATTTGGTCGCTGCAGGGGGAGAGAAGAAACACTTAGCACGATGCTCTTGCAAATTTAGAATGGTTTTTAATTTGTCTAAACAGGATGGCTCCCACTGTCTCTCGAATCCCTCCTCAAACCACAAAGGAAGAATTAGCCGGGATCAATCCCACCATACAATACTTGCTTAACCGTTCAGCCAGGCCAGTGTCGGTACTTCGAGGGAGGTTTTCCAACGCTTTCGCGAAGTTCCTTAATTTAAGAACCTCTTTTCCCTGGGGGCGTAGCCCCGCTAACACCTTTCTAGGCACCTACTAGGTTTATAGCATTGATCGTTTAGTGAGAAATTTCCCGAGGAGTAGCATATACTCACAGTAGGATCGGGATCCAAATATCATCGCGTGACGAAAATAAAGGAATCCTACCATAATCATCACACTCCAAATGGTATGCAAATCTAGCAAGTTTCAGTACTTATGAAACTCCCGATGTGGATTTTTGCCCCATGCTCTTATGACCTTGGCGTGAGGTCAAAATGTCATAAGTCACATGTCAAGTTCTTCCCATCATTATCCCGGTTGATTTGAATCCACCCGTACGTACCCTTGACGTAGGCCAAAATGGTGGTACGACTGTCTCAAAACAACGCATTCTATCTATGCAACAGATAAATATCCGGTAGCTACCAATCACTATGCCTTGGCGTGAGGTCAAAATACATAGCTTGAATACTACCGTATATTTAACTGAAATGATGGAGGGCTACGAATGGTTTTGGCGAAACCGTGAACGTAGTGAACTTGATATAATCGATGGAACGAGATAGCTTTTAGAAGGAGTGGCTCAAGCTCCGCATTTAAAAGTTAGTTTTTGAAAAGAACCGAGTGGTTTTTCGAAAGTGTTCCATCGACTTAAACTTGGTTTATTATCTTGCATTAGTTCTTTTAATGCGTGATATTCTTGCATTAGTTCTTTTAATGCGTCCCATCATTTAATTCCTACCATTGCAGAAAACAACCAAAATATGACGTACGCTTATGCCATTCGCATTCGCCACGGGGTCCCGTCATCACTCGTTGGGTTACTTAACTAACGACAGAGCGGGGGCTGGGCTAGCGCGGCTGTAAAACATAAGCAACGCCTAAATAGAAAGCAATGATAGACATTACAGATCACAGATGAATACATTGGATATACTAGCAATCCGCAATCCTTTCGAGCCTGAAACGAAAAGCGGATAACACGGTCGCGGTGAATAGCCAAATACCCCACCCAAGACCCCTACGGATGCGGCAAACTACCCGCCAAGTACTCGGTAGTTTGTGCACCCCTCCATGGGTCTATCCTAGGAGCAAAAACAGTAAAAAGAATTATACAATGACGGCTACAACCCCGACCCGGTTGTGCGGCCAAACAAATAATATTATTACATCAATTTACATTTACAATGAATGAAAGAAAAACAAAAGCTCATCTCACATCCACCCCGGCTATTCACCCGCGACAGTCCAACAGATTCATATACACATTCCAGCACATTACAGATCATGTATAACCCCGACTAATCGACTTATAGCGATTAGCCGACGTTCAATACATGCAAACAACACAGATATAACCAACATAGCCAAAGTGCAGTGAAGTTCGGAAAAAATACGGAATTATAGGACCCCAAAAGTGAATTTCAGTTCTGGAAAATCTGGGTACATATAATATATCTTAAAAATCCCAAAACCAACACAGAAGAACACTGCACAAAAAACGATGCAGAGATGACACCAAACAGCGGCGGTTCCGCGGCCAGATGAAGAGGTGAGGCCGCGGAAGGGCGGCGCTTTGGAGGAATCATGCTATCGTTTTTAGTGTTTATTCTTAGAAAACCCTGAGACGATTTTACAAGTCTAAAGTTTTTCATTTTTAGCAGAAAAAATTTCAACAGAAACTTAGGGTTTTGTTTTTCCGGTTTTGCGATTTTTCGGTTCCGAACTTCGTTACACTTCACTACCAAGCTAGTTTAAGTTTAGTTAGGCTCTGATACCACTGTAAGTCCATATTGCGACCCCCGGTGCTTACGGGGAGGCGGAAACGGTATAAAAAACGAATTTTTATCGCAAGAGGCAACATGGACTAAACAAGGTCGGGATCGTTGTCTAAACTAAAACTAGTATACTTGCTAAAGAGAGTTAGCTACTATGGAAGATGGTTATACCTAAACTTGAACTCCTTCTTCTTCAAACCTTGTAGAGGTTGATGGTTCTCTTTTCGTCGCCTTCTTCCGTCGAAGATGGATCCACCTCGAAGGTTCGACCTTTGGGCTCTTCCTCGATCTTTGAGTGAACTAGGATTTCCGGCTTGCTAAACCTTTAACCTAGAGTGAGTAGAGAGTGACTAGGGTTTGCTTTTCTTTTTAAAGAGAAGGATTCTCAACACATGAGAAGGTTTCTCTTTGCTAGAGGAAGAAGAAGATGAAATGAGGAGAGAGAGAGGTTATGATAGAATGAGCTCAATTATTTCTTTCTTGCAACCATATTGCAAAAGAAAAGAATTATCTAAATGATAATAATTGAAATAAGAATAGTTGATGGTAATTTTGGAATGACCACTATCATGCTTCTTTAAATGAAGTGTAAGCATGAATCAAGGAGGATCTTTCAAAGCATGATGGTGGTCAATGGTCAACAAGTCAACAAAAAATCAACCATAACATAATTCTCATTTAATTACTATTATTAATAGATAATATATAAATCCATTAGGGTTTGGAAAAAGATAACAGTCAACTGTGCATACGCACCCGATCCGAAACCCTAATGAAAAACCTCATTCTCCGCCTCAAGCAACTGTGCATACACACCTGCATTCTCGTTCCGAGGAACAAGAATACCAAGATATAAAAGCAACCCCCAAAACATATACCAGTATCTGGCTCAAACCAGAGCCTGCCAGTATAATCCGTCCGGACTCCAAACGTGCACAAGTGCGCGGATGAGAACGAACCCTGTCGCAAAACCATGCGACCTCTACTCTGTTTTGCCCAGAGGCGAATACCCTCTGTGTGGGACTCTAAAGACTCGACACTACGCTGGCAGTGGGTTTAACCACAGACCGCAAGCGGCACTAGCTGTGCGTAACGGTCCCCAGGTAGATGTCGACAAGAAGGCTGACGAGGTGAAACCCCATCTGAACTCCTACTGAGTCTGAATGTGACATTCTCCGTACAGTCCGGTCTGTTCGTCTGATACATCGCATGGCGGGCCTAGGAGGCGGTAAAACGTCAGTCCCCCAATAGCGGTACAAGTCGTGTCGGAGTGAAGCCCAAAACACCCTGAGATAACACTGGAAACCTACCAGTATATCTCGCTTGCCCTGGCCAGGGACTACTCGTGTAATGGCTCTCCTAGACACAGCGCGATGTCAACCCCCAATACCGGGAGAGACGAATCCTGTCTAACCGTCACTGCCTCCAAGTGCTTCGGGACTGCACCCAACCACCACCTGTTTGCACGACTCCTTTGAGCCGTGGTAGGGTAGTGATCAAAGTGCAGTGGGAACACACTCGAGGCGAAGTGTCAGTGTCAAGTCAGCGGACTAAGCTGTACTCATGTCACCTGGGAACTGATAACTGACGATAGGTATAATACCAACCTGTCAGTTCCCGACGAGTCCTGTCCAGTGTACTCGTAACCCAACGAGCACCCGTATACTATCTCCAGTACGACGTACTGATGGCTGTAGGACAGACCATCTCCCACACTGGGATGAGAAGCGCATACGCTAGTCTACTCCGGAGTATCGATGCCCTGTCTCGATAGTCCTACGACTAGGGACCTGTATAAGGATGTGCCTATAGATTACCCAGCCCCCACTAGTGTGACTGCCATCACAACGCTGGTAATCAAGCAAAAGATCCTAAGGGCTCCACTAATGCGTATAAGTGATATACTGAAATAAACACAAGTACACATTGAAGTAGAAACAAACAAAGTAGCATACTACTATATTGAGCAAGATTGTTTATACAAGGTGAATATCCCAAGCTTCCATCAAGTAATATACAAACTAGTATGATACAGTAATGGCCTCTAGGGCATATACACTAACAAATAAAACGCGCGACTCTAAGGTCGAAAGAATAACATCACTGGTCTCTATCTCTGAAATAAATACATGTTTGGTTGATGGAACTTCTCGATACAACAGAGTAATAATATACAAGTTATATAATGGGGGGTACGATACAAGTAAACCCACCTACTAGCAAATCACCCGAAGGAAACTATGCCCGCAAGCCGTAATGAAACCTGTACGGCAAACCTGCAAGAAACTGGAGCACAACGGGGGTGAGTTGCCAACTCATGAATAGAAAAACATCTACGCACAAAAATCGCATAAATAACACAACCTAGGTCAATGATCATAATATATCCTCAAATATATGAATAACATGCAGCCTATAACAATGGCTAGGGTAATATCTAACCCGAGTGTGATCTCATGTGCCCGTGTCAGTGCCTCAGGTAGCAATATATCATATGAATAAGATATGAATGCATGAAAACAGAATACATGTAAATGAAGAAACTGTTTTCATAAATTAATGAGATTTCCTTTGTATTTTTAAAATGAGGTATCATAAATGAAATCAGCATCAACAGTGTCTAGCATCGACACAAAACATAAATCTCAATGTCTCAAAACCTCAGGCTCCGGCTATCCGGACTGGCCTGTATCATCAAATATCAGTACCTCAATATCTCGAAATCTCAATGTCTCAATCTCAATATCTAGGGCGCCGTCAGTCCAGACCGGCCCCTACCATCCATCTCAAGTCCACGACGGTATCCTCCGGATATCCGACGCGTCGGGTAAAATCACCGGTTGGTAGTCTCCCCCTGCCAGGCTCATCGTCATCACCACGAGCTTCTTGCCCCGGGGTACCTTACCGGGTCCACCATGTACCCGAAACGGTTCATCCAACTCCTCGAATCGGGTCTCGAAATCCATCAGCAAACTCATGGTGGACGACTCATACAACAGGGAAAAAATCGCGCTTTTTATTTAAAAAGATAAAGAAGAAGTTCGTATATGTTTTGCGGTTTTCCCCAAATCCAGAAAATCTCATGGAAATCCGAATCCAAAACCTCAATAGCACGTAAAAAGTGAATATATGCATGAGAATCCATGAATGTGGCATAACAATGAATAACAGTATGCATGAGATAGCATGTAATAACTGTAAGTTCACGGCGGCGCCCCGGCCGTCAATCCGACGGCCAAATGCGGAAAAAGTGATTAACTTTAATTTTGCGAACTTAGCAAACCGGCACCACCGCGCACTAAACCCCGGATCGGGCCATTAAACTAGATCAAGCTAACTACAAGACGGGTTAGAGATATACCGAGTGATCCGAGTCCTCCGGTCTTCTCGTCGTCGTCCCGATCTCTCGCGGAAACTCCGGTCGTCGCCTCCTCGCCGGAAGGGCACCACATCGCCTGCATCTTTTACGGGCTCCCGCCTCTATACCGAGGCAACTCGGGCATGAAGCTGGCAAGTGGACATGCCCAAGATTAGCTATAGAATGTGTAGGGTTGTGTCTCATTTGGGGTTTATGAGGTTGCCAATTTTTGGAGGAATTTGGGTACTAGAATTTCATGGATGCTTGCTAAAAAATGAGCATTCCATCAAATAAAAGAGCTCGGCCAAATCCTGTAAGTGCTTGCTGGAAAATAATGAAGCAAACTCTCTCTCTAGAATGAATGTGTGAAGGTTGCAAATTAATACCAAAGAAAGAGAAGAAATATTCTCACAGCACATTTCCAAAGGGGGGGCCACCCCATGCATGAAATGAATTATTCCACTCAAATAAATACTCACTCCATACCCCCAACAGTGGCCGGCCCATACCTCATGTGTGAGTGGAGAGGGAGAGCATGGTCAAGGTAAGGAGCAACCATTATGAGGTCAAAAAGTTAAGTGATCATGGCATGGCAATATGCAAAGAACCCCTCCAACGAAAAGTCCGGCCGTGAAGGAATAAAAGAAAACCGGCCGGAACGGAAAGCAAACTGGCAACTTCAGAAAACTGGTCCCGTAATAAATCACAGGAAAAACCCCGATACTGTGCATACACACCCGCATCTGTATTTCGACCGAAATACAAATGCAATGAGACAAAATCTACACTGTACTAAACTAGGATCCGGCTTAAACCAAAGCCGGCTAGTAATATCCGTCCGATCTTGATCCGTGCAATACCGCACGTATCTTATCGGACCCTGCCATATCTCCATACGGCCTCTACAGCGTTTCGCCCGAAAGCTTGAGTAACTGAAAGTGTGGTGGACTCTAAAGACTCGTCAATACTATGGCTGAGGATTTAACCACTAGCATGTAAGAGGTATAAGCCAATACGTAACGGGCCACCAGCTATTGACTAAAAGGGACGTCGATGAGCGAACTCATCCTGACACCCTACTGAGCCTGTCAGTGACAATATCCATACAGTCCGGTCCGTTCGTCTATGAGCATCGCATGGAGGGCCTAGGGGGTTGGTAAAAGTCAGACCCCCAAAAGCGGTACAAGTCGTGTCGGAGTGTAGCCCAGAACACCCTAAGATACTACTGGAATACCTACCAGTACATCTCTTGCCTTGGCCAAGGACTTCGTGTAATGGCTCTCCTAGACACAGCGCGACCTCACCCCCAATACCGGGAGAGACGAACCCCTGAAGATCCGCTCACTGCCTCCATGTGGCTCGGGACTGTACCCAACTAAAACCTGTTTGCACGACTCCTTTGAGCCGTGGTAGGGTAGTAATCAAAGCACAGTGGGAACTCACACGAGACAAATGACGATCCCCAGGTCGATGAACTAACCTGTACACATATCACCTGGGAACTGCTATCTGACGTCAGGTATAAGACCAACTAGCATGTTCCCGGCGAGTCCTGTCCGGTGTACTCATAACCAAATGAGCACCTGTATACATCTTAGGTGAACCATCTGACACCAGTGGCCTGTGAGACCGGCCACCGCCCCTCGTCGGGGTCTCGACTGTATACACTAGTCTACTCTGGAGAATCGATGCCCTGTCTCGAATCTCCCACGACTAGGGACCATTTAAGGATGTGCTTATAGACCCCAGCTCCCACTTATATGATCGCCCTCATACTGCTGGTGGTCAAGCATGAATCCTAGGGGCTCTACCAACGTGTAATAGCGACTTGTCAGGTCACCTGAAGCAGTACACGATGATAAAGGTAAACCAGATACCATACTATCATCTCGAGTAAGACTGTCCTACCGGGATTGGTCCTCCCTCAATCATTGCAATCACGTGCCTGTGATCCAATAATCGACTCTGAGGGCACTATCTCCAACAATCTCCCACTTGCACTCAAGGCTAATTATTGCGATGTCGCATACTCACAGCCTGTGTGATACCGAACACCCAACTCCCCTACTAGTCAGTCTCACAAAGCCTGTTTGGAAGACTATTGCGTTCGAGGAATAGCCTCAGTGAGTGGATCCGCCTTGATGTTTCTTTCTATGTCTCTTTATATCTCAAGTTCGCGGAGAAAGCCATCTCCCGAAATGAGCAATACCTGTCTTAGAATGTCTAGATGTCTGATGGGACCTAGCTCATAAATGAACTCCAAATCCAAACTTCTTAGACTGTATCGACAACTGAACTTAATCAGTATCCTGCGCCATGCCTCCCTCAGTATTGCCTTGGATCACCTGTCCAAAATACTGCCCCTCGTCAGAGGGAAAACTATAACTCTGACAACCTCTTTGTCGTCCATGTCACCTTGGAAGCCTGGAGTGATAACCGTCTCCTAAAGGAGGCAGCCGTTATCATATCCCTAGAACATTCACTTATGTTCTAAAACTGCTTCCGACTGTTCCTCCAGGATCGGATCAATATCAACTTATTGCATCTAGTGCAAGAACAACATCTGGTGTGGTACTTGACATCTCATGATTGACTCAATTGCCTAAGCAAGTGATCTGCCAATCATGCACATCCCTCTCTACTTTAGTCTATATGACACCTTTAGAGAGGGTGACTCCATTACCTGCAGGTACACTACCATGCCAGGAGTCGTCCATTCTAAATACTCTTAGAATGCTGTCAAAGTACCCTGATTGGGAAACCACCCAAATCTAGATCTAAAACCATAGATCTAGTAACCAGTATGTCTGATATAATGTCCAAATTCCATGTGGAGAAACCACTGTGTGACAACCAAAGTATAACCGATCGTAGCATAGGAATGTCACTTCCTACTACCTTCTCAACAGATCCATCCCCTATTCTGATGACGTCAAACCTATGACTGTCACATCAAAAACAGATGATCTAACTCCGCTATATCTGCTTTAGTCTATAAATAGACATAAGCCTGATGTCTACCAATGCTTCCGCTGCTCCCACTGACTACGACAACCCTCTGGCAGAGTCATATAGACGTGCACTTCTAAAGCTAGTTTAGAACGACGCTATACTCATCCTCCTGCCGGGCCTCGCAGCCTGGAACAACAGCAATGGCAAGTGTGGGTAACCAAGAACTTCCCTGTCACCGTCCTTGAGGCTACCGGGGTACCTCTCGGGTGCCTGAAGTTACCCACCGTATCTGCGGAGTGGCCAATGGAATGTCAAATCAGATTGAATCTTTAGGTTCCTTATCAAATCTTCAGTAATCGTTTGCGGTTCTGGAATCACTTCCAGTTCTACCATACTCCCACTACTGTTTTTGAAAAAATCCATTTTTATTAAAACTGTGGCGAGTCAAGAACAATTATCACTATTGATCTTTCTTATGGTAGAAAGTCAACCCTCGTCATAGACTGGGTCAACCCACAAACAGCCATTACAGAAACGTGCCTTGAGTTATCCAGAGTCTGGTTTTAATCATAAGCCGGACAACTCCCCGTACCTTAACAATGTTAAGATATGAACTGTACTATATCCAATATAGAACCAGAGGCACTGATTTAATTGAACTAGATTCAAATCATGCAGCTGTCTCCAGTGCATGTCAACTAAATGGAGAGAGGCCGATCAGCGTTACTCAACTTAGGAATGCTTCCAATTATGAGTAACCTGAAAGAGAAGCAATTTCTCTTTATCATTACTATCAACTGAATACCATACACAAGTATCTACATTTTCGATCACCTTGAAGAATCCCGATACTTGCTACACCTGGTTTTCTACTCTATTCAAATACCTATAACTCCTCAAAACTTAGACCCTGTGTTTCTACGAAACACATGTCTAAGAACTAGAGAAGTTAAAAGTAAACAGAATATAGTATGAGGACCAACCCCTTTGTCCTAATGGACACTGGACAACATACAATACTCTGTATAAGTCCGTTGAGTCTAACAACTCTTTCACTGTGTGTCGTAGGTTGAAAACTGTACTTATGGTTAAGAAGAATTACACCGCTGTTTAATGCTCCTTACCTAACCATCCACTGATATGGGTAAATGTCATCGACATAATATCAAAAGGTATATCTCACTCTATGAAAATAGACGTACAGATATATCAATTTGAAATTGGTGCACAACAGCGGATATTCAAAACCATATATTTGCCGACCGGCAAAGAGCCCAGGTGATCTCCTCAAATATCACCGATTACAACGAATCCCGATATAATGAGGATGATCACCCAATTCCCAATAACGTACTCCCACTCATCATCTGTAAAACCATACAGATGTGAGAATCATACCTGGTAAATACATACCCTGGAGTAAGTATCTAATCGGGAAATCAGTTTTCTTTTAACATTACACAGTGAACTGAAACATTGAAATGTTTCGATGGGGTATCCTGGTATTCCTAGTAATGCCTCTACCATTATCCAGATTCACAACTATAACCGCATAATTCTTTGCCACCTCTCCAAATCCCTTTATATGTCTTTAGTCGTTACCTTCTGCACACCCGTTAGGCCAAATGGTTTTCTTCCTTCCCTACCGTTTGGCACCAGCCTATGGTTTGGAAGAAGACTATCCAATAAGCATAATGGGTGTACTGTCCTAGTCCTAGGAGCACTCGCGATGCGAGAGAAGGTGAAGATAAAAGACAACCGAATAAACCTTATTCCTATTTCTCCTGGACCATAATCCATCCCCGAACTGGAACAAGTTCCTTTCGAGTTCGTATATAACCATACGATGGAGTATCCAATAAACTGTGGATCTTCGTAGTGATACGGAGTGTCCTGGAGAAATACAAAGGTGATTTAGGATTGGCGAAGAAATACTTGGTTTGGTCGTGAATATCAGTCGCAATTTACTTTGCCCTCTTACTAATCCCTTGCTTTGTCTTAATCTTAATACCTTCTGCACATCATCGTTATGCTAATTGGTTTTCTTCATTCCCCACTGTTCGGCACCAGCCTAAGGTTTGGAAGAAGACTATCCAATTTGCGTAATAGGTGTACTATCTCCTAAACTAAGGAGTACTCACAACTTGAGAGAAGGTAAAAGGGAAAAGACAACTGAATAATCCTATCCGTTTTCTCCAGAACCGGAAACCATCCTCGAATTCCTTCGAGTTCGTATCTAACCATACGATGGTTTTGTCCAATGGAAGTGGACGTTCGTAGTAATACGGGGTGTCCAGGAGAAAAGGGTAAAAGTAGGAGTGGCAATGAGGTCTGCAACTCTGACAATCCAAAAGCTAGTGTTAAGAAGGTTCGGTCAACTTGGTCACTGAGTCATGGTCTTAGGGTCGGGTCAATGGTCGCTGCCAGAGAGAGAGAGAAAAGAAACACTCAGCGTGCACTCTACCCTAGATCAGAATGGTTACCAATTTATCTAATCAGGAAACCTCCCACTGTACCTCAAATTCTCCTCCAAACCTGAAAGAAGAATTAGTCGGGGTCACCCGAGGAGTAAACCAACTCATCAGTGGGAATCGGGATCCAACTATCATCGCATGATAACGTGACGGAATCCGCTCACAGTATTACACTCCAGAAGGTATGCGCATATCTGGCAAGTTTCAGTTCTTTTGAAACTCCCGATGTGGATTTTTACCCCATGCTCTTATGACCTTGACTTTGGCCAACATATCATAAGTCACATGTAAAGTTCAACCCGTCATTCTCCAGGTTAATTTGAGCCCACCCGTACATACCCTTGACTTTGGCCAAAATGGTAGTACGACTGCCCCAAACCAACACATCTATCTATGCTGCATATGAATAACCAACAGCTACCAAACACTGTGCCTTGACTTTGGCCAACATACACAGCTTGAATACTATTGACTACCCATATGAAACGACGGAGGGCTACGAATGGTTTCTGGCGAAAACCTTTAACGTAATGAACTTGATATCGTTGAAGGAACGGATAGCTTTTTAGAAAATATAGTGACGAAAACCTTTACTAATGAGGTCACTCCCGGTGAAGGGATCTCGGCTCTTTCCCCGTAGAATGGGGTGCAGGATATTCCAAATGAATACCACGATGCAAAGAAAAAGTAATCGGCTATAGTGAAGTTAATGCCCCGACGCAAACTTCTGTCCAAGGGGTCACTCCCGGTGAAGGGATCTCGGCCCTTGCCTCGTCGACTGAGGAGCAGGATATTCCAAATGAATACCACGATGCAAAACAAAAGTGAACGTCCTTGCAATAACAGCTTTTTGAAAAGTGTTCCAACAACATCAGAATAGGTTTGTTTATCTTGCATTGATCCGAATCAATGCAGTCCCATCAATTGATCACACCACAAAGAACGAAAATATACTGACGTACGTATATGCCATCCGCATTCGCCACTGGGTCCCGTCATCACCCGTTAGGTTAGCTAACTAACGGCAGAGCGGGGACTGGACTAGCGCGGATGAAAAACATATACAACATCTACAAATATATATACCAATATATAGTATTTCGCTCAAGGCGTGATAAAATGCAACATCACAGAAATGTACAGCATCACAGAACAATACAGATATCTGGGATCCCCGGGTTTCACAGAGCCACTACTGAAACCCGACGTTCCCCTTGTCGTGTGGATAGCCTGTGCAATGAAATCCTAGACCCCTACGGGCGCGGCAAGTCACCCGCCAAAATCAGAAGCGAGGCAGCCCCCTTCAGCACCGTGAATGGACCACCCAGCACTTCACGGAATCCGGTAACTTGGGCACCCCTCCTGGGTCAACCTGTACCCCCTACGAGTGCGGCGAATAGCCCGCCAATTCCAGACTGAAGCCCCCTCCGTCTTAATGCCCTGAGATGCGGGCCCGTTTCCCTCTAGAACCTGGCTATCCGTGCACCCCTCCGCGGGGTAAACCTAGTACAGAAAGTAAAATATACATACAACGGGTACATCGACCGCAACCAGGTCGTGCCCCAAAATAATAATACAATCAGGCAGTGACGGCAGTCCACATGTCGGACGCTCGCCCCGCAATATCAAATGTACATAATACAACCACAACTGTACTAGCATTGCATCCAGGCTATCCCCCATGACCGATCCGCAACATCACAGCAAAACACAGAACATCAACGTGAAAGTCACGTTCGCAAATCCGTCTAACCGGGCTATAGCAGTTAGACTGGATTTACCGATCAAGTGACATTCACGGTCGCAGATATAATGTAAATACTGTGAAATAATGTGTTTAAAATATCCGATCGATCAAAAATTAACAAGTGGGCCCCCAAGCAATACTGTAGCAGATCAAGAAATTCTGGGCCCAATATTAATATTCCAAAACCCCTAAAATCAGCCATAAAGCCTACTGGAAAAATTGTACACACTGATCCATCAATACTGCGGCGGAACCGCGGCAACAAGTAGGGTTTTGCCGCGGTTCCGCGCTCCTCTGAAGAGATCAGTGTCTCGAATTTTTACAGTAGTCTTAGGTCTTCTAGCACAGTACTTTTATACAACCTGAAAAAATTTTGGAGACCAAAAAATTTCAACAGAAAACTGTCGCTAGCAAAAATGTAGATTTTGGAATTTTGGTCGATCGGAAATGCAAAACACATCAAACGAAGCTAGACGAAGTTAATGGCGAGGCTCTGATACCACTGTAAGTGCACGGCGGCGCCCCGGCCGTCAATCCGACGGCTAAATGTGGAAACAGTGATTAACTTTAATTTTGCGAACTTAGCAAACCGGCACCACCGCGCACTAAACCCCGGATCGGGCCATTAAACTAGATCTAGCTAACTACAAGACGGGTTAGAGATATACCGAGTGATCCGAGTCCTCCGGTCTTCTCGTCGTCGTCCCGATCTCTCGCGGAAACTCCGGTCGTCGCCTCCTCGCCGGAAGGGCACCACATCGCCTGCATCTTTTACGGGCTCCCGCCTCTATACCGAGGCAACTCGGGCATGAAGCTGGCAAGTCGACATGCCCAAGATTAGCTGTAGAATGTGTAGGGTTGTGTCTCATTTGAGGTTTATGAGGTTGCCAATTTTTGGAGGAATTTGTGTACTAGAATTTCATGGATGCATGCTAAAAATGAGCATTCCATCAAATAAAAGAGCTCGGCCAAATCCTGTAAGTGCTTGCTGGAAAATAATGAAGCAAACTCTCTCTCTAGAATGAATGTGTGAAGGTTGCAAATTAATACCAAAGAAAGAGAAGAAATATTCTCACAGCACATTTCCAAAGGGGGGGCCACCCCATGCATGAAATGAATTATTCCACTCAAATAAATACTCACTCCATACCCCCAACAGTGGCCGGTCCATACCTCATGTGTGAGTGGAGAGGGAGAGCATGGTCAAGGTAAGGAGCAACCATTATGAGGTCAAAAAGTCAAGTGATCATGGCCTGGCAATATGCAAAGAACCCCTCCAACGAAAAGTCCGGCCGTGAAGGAATAAAAGAAAACCGGCCGGAACGGAAAGCAAACTGGAAACTTCAGAAAACTGGTCCCGTAATAAATCACAGGAAAAACCCCGATACTGTGCATACACACCCGCATCTGTATTTCGACCGAAATACAAATGCAATGAGACAAAATCTACACTGTACTAAACTAGGATCCGGCTTAAACCAAAGCCGGCTAGTAATATCCGTCCGATCTTGATCCGTGAAATACCGCACGTATCTGATCGGACCCTGCCATATCTCCATACGGCCTCTACAGCGTTTCGCCCGAAAGCTTGAGTAACTGAAAGTGTGGTGGACTCTAAAGAATCGTCAATACTATGGCTGTGGATTTAACCACTAGCACGTCAGAGGTATAAGCCAATACGTAACGGGCCACCAGCTATTGACTAAAAGGGACGTCGATGAGCGAACTCATCCTGACACCCTACTGAGCCTGTCAGTGACAATATCCGTACAGTCCGGTCCGTTCGTCTATGAGCATCGCATGGCGGGCCTAGGGGGTTGGTAAAAGTCAGACCCCCAAAAACGGTACAAGTCGTGTCGGAGTGTAGCCCAGAACACCCTGAGATACTACTGGAATACCTACCAGTAAATCTCCTGCCTTGGCCAAGGACTTCGTGTAATGGCTCTCCTAGACACAGCGCGACCTCACCCCCAATACCGGGAGAGACGAACCCCTGAAGATCCGCTCACTGCCTCCATGTGGCTCGGGACTGTACCCAACTAAAACCTGTTTGCACGACTACTTTGAGCCGTGGTAGGGTAGTAATCAAAGCACAGTGGGAACTCACACGAGACAAATGACGATCCCCAGGTCGATGAACTAACCTGTACACATATCACCTGGGAACTGCTATCTGACGTCAGGTATAAGACCAACTAGCATGTTCCCGGCGAGTCCTGTCCGGTATACTCATAACCCAATGAGCACCTGTATACATCTTAGGTGAACCATCTGACACGAGTGGCCTGTGAGACCGGCCACCGCCCCTCGTCGGGGTCTCAACTGTATACACTAGTCTACTCTGGAGAATCGATGCCCTGTCTCGAATCCCCCACGACTAGGGACCTTTTAAGGATGTGCTTATAGACCCCAGCTCCCACTTATATGATCGCCCTCATACTGCTGGTGGTCAAGCAAGAATCCTAGGGGCTCTACCAACGTGTAATAGCGACTTGTCAGGTCACCTGAAGCAGTACACGATGATAAAGGTAAACCAGATAGCATACTATCATCTCGAGTAAGACTGTCCTACCGGGATAGGTCCTCCCTCAATCATTGCAATCACGTGCCTGTGATCCAATAATCGACTCTGAGGGCACTATCTCCAACAATAACCACAATGTCTAAACTAACATATAAGGCAAGTACACTAATATCATGTCTAAACTATTAGCTAACAGGCTATGTCAAGCAATAATATTTTCTAAGGTGTACGTGATATGGCAATTACTGATGAAGATATGTGTGAGCCGGCAACTAAGTGTACATGGTACATACGCATCAGCAGTAATGGTGCTGGTGTCCTAACCACAAGATATCAACAGTAGAATATGAAGTATAATATAAGCATGTGATGCGGAGCGAACAACAATAATGAGCGGGAGATGAATACTAGACGCAACGATAACTAATCTGTTTTAACCTAATATAAGTCTTACAATGGTGCCTTTTGAAATAACACGAATCGTGGGGTTTTGAAAATAGGGGCTACGGTGTTTTTAAGAAAAGATACGTTTTATTTTTTGAAATATCCGTAGAATCCCTTGACTTGTCTTTTAAAATACGCACGATTCGTAAGCTTTGAAATAGGTTGGAACCGAATCTAATCTAACAACTAACTAAACTAAAGAGCTAAGCTATAAGCTAGACTACAGGTAAGGAAACCGTCTAACATCTGAGTCGATACATATACATACCTGTATATATATTAGTCGGTGATCCCGCCTCAATAATATCATATCCGATACCATATCTATAATCAGACATCCCAAGTCAAGAGTGCGGATCAATCATCAAGATATAGCTTGTACGTAAATCCGTCGTACGGCATCCCCAAATCTGGGTACGGGTCAATATCATATTCCGCACACTATTCCTATGGTATCCTCTTTATCCAAGATCATAGTCTAGGGTACTGACCTATGTCTAGTACAATACTAATATCCTCAATATACTCATGATCTGACTACTGATCGACAATCTCGTACAAACCGATATCGTCAGCACATATCATCATCAAGGGGTATACATCGCCCGATACGGCCTAATATCAATATCCTAGCATATCATGCCTCATATCACGATCACATGTCGGCCATTTTATTTATAACACTATTCACCCGTATCGCCGCCCCAAGATCCGCTATAACACCAGGACGTACCTCAAGCACGAATCCTGCCATATCACCGATATCACAACCACAAACAAATCTCATCGACTCAGCTCAATCCCAAGTATCATCCTCAAATCCGTATGTGAACACATAGTCCCATACCCATGTGAACACATAACTATAAAGAATCCCATGAGCACATATAAATAGGAATGTATGCAAGTATGTATGTGTGTATGTGTAGTGCAACACTACCGTAGGGTTCGCGACACTAAAATAATCCAACACACCAATATCCATCCTAAACAACGTTATTAATCCTAAATAACATATAATAATTGTTGGTGTGTATACGCATCCGTATACACCACCACGGACTGCGGGGGTGCTATACGCCATCCACCCGACTTCTCCCCATAGATATAAATCTACTCACCTGGTCCTCGCTCGCCGGTGCCGACGTCGCCACGCGCTTGCTTGTCGTCTCGAAGTCCACATGGGGGTACCTACATGCCACAATGTATCGTATCGCATTAAAACCAAATTCGAAATCGAAACGGGATACCAAAATCAAATCGGCACGCGTATCATGCATAGGTCAAAACCTATCGCCTACGCATGCAAGAATAGCCAAACCAACCCTCGATGTCGACGTACAAACGTCAAACCCTCGTAAAAAATCCAAACACACTCATTTGCGCATTCACGAACACTAATTATAACATAAAATAGCTTAAAAATTCACAAAAACCCCAAGTTCACTTTAAAAGCCATTTTTCCGAAAATCTAGCAAGCACAAATTACCCATTTTAGTACCAAACTCGACGTTTAAACAATCTAATGGCCATAATACTTATTAAACATCTTAAATAAGTCCTAAAACAATTTTCATAATTTAATCTCATTAAATTCCATTAATTACAAAATTCTAGTTTACAATATACCCAAATTTTAACAATTTAATAGCAAAAAGCACAAAAAACAATTTAGCTTGGATTTTCATGAACTAAAGTATAAAGCTACACTTATTAATGTTAATGAAGTCATGAAAAACTAATTACATTTTTAAACCCAATTATTTAACCATTTTCAAAAACCTAGTTTGTTAAAACTCCAATTTTAACAATTTTAAGTGACAATATACAAAACAACTACTAGACGAGATTTGCATATCATAAGATGCTAAAATACATATCACAACCATCATCAATTTATCACAACCCTAACATGATTCAAATCCTTCTCTTGAATTTCACAAACCCTCACTTTAAATTAGAAACCCAAACAACTTTTAACTACTTTAGCTTAAGCAAAATACCAACAATTTAACCATTTGGACAAGATTTATACCTCCAAGACTTATAGATCTACATGCAATTTAGCCTCCCAAATTAGCTTCTATGCCCCAAGATCCATGCTAGATGAGATAAAGAATAATGGGTAGGAGTTAGATTTTGATTTCGGTGAGGTTTGCTTGATTTTTTCATGGAATTTTTTTGTAGATTTTTGGAGAGAGATGAGGTGAGGAAATTTAGAGGGGAGGGGCTGTAGAAATATGCAATTTTCAGCCATAATTGGGGAGGGGAAATGAGTGAGGGAGGAGAGAGAGTGAGGTGGAGAAAGTGGGAAAGTCAAAGTCCACATTTTCTTTTATCATTTTCTTTTCTTTTCTTCTCTTTTCTTTGTGATTGGAGAGAGAGAGAGAGAGGGAGGGTTGTCATGGTGGGGTCGGCCACATGGGGAGAGGGAGAGAGGGTGAGTTATGGATGTATGGGTGAGGAAAAATGATAAATGTTATACCCCAATTCCCATTAGCACTAATTTCACCGAAAAAAAGCATTTTTCTTCGATATTTTCTAAACCGTTTTGGCAAACGATTTCCTTTCAAAAATCAAATGATAAAATTATATTTAAAATTTTATGATGCACAAAATTTGTTTCAACTCATTCTAATTTGTAATTTTGCCTAATTAAATGTATTAGTGACGGCTTAAAATAATAATAAAATAATTTTTTTTTCAGAAAATTTGAAATTTCACCAGTGGCTCAGTAAACACCAACTACTAGCAATTACATAGCTAGAATATGTATATTTAATTTTTATAATAAGATATTTGCATTTAGACTTTTTAAAGAAAACCACCTTATTTTACCGATTTTCCGAAATTTCACCGAAACGATTTTCAAAACGCTACACCCACACAGAGAGTTTCCCTGCTTCAGGCGAAACGATATAGAGGTCGTATGGTTTTACGACAGGGTTCGGACACATACGTGTTTTCACGCACGTACGATGTTCGGACAGTTTTTACTAGCGGGCATTAGTTTAAGCCAGATTCTAGTATTGGATTAGATTTATACAGTCTCAGTATTTCCGTGTTTTCGTGGATAGGAGGGGCGTTCTCGTAAATTGTCGAGAAGCTTCTAGAAGGTTGATGAGGTGGAGAGCTTAGGTGTTGTATACATTAAATGGTGTTGCGACTCATGGAGATATTCATCAAGAGAGTTAATGAAGCATTAACGCTTTTAATGACTCATTTGATGATTCATTATGTATTAAATGAAGCATGAAGATATTTGTGCAAGATATTTTATGCTTCATATAAATACACAAATGAGTTAATTTCCATATCATTCTCATTATCACATTCTCTCTCCTCAAGCTCTCTCTCTTTAAACCCTAACCCTAACCTCTCATGTGTTAAGATCAAGGGTTAGCAACACTAATTAATCCCTAATCCTATTCTATATCCTCTAGGTTGCTTTGATTAGCACTCTTAGTCACCTAGTTACCTCAAGATTAGAGGTTAATCTTGGAGAAGTAGCTCTCTGGTGGATCTTCTATCACAAAGAGGAGGCCGACGAGGAGGTGGTCAACGAGAACAAGAAGGACTTAATTCATTAGGTATAATCTTCTTTCATAATAGCTAATCCCTCCTATGTTGTTGTTAGTTAGGGTTTGGCAAAGATCCGTAAGTTTGTCGATATTAGTTTAAACAAAATGATTGTTTTACCTATTCCGCCTCCCCGCATCATGTGTGGTGTCTAACGTCGACTTACAGTTTGCTAGCCGACATGTCCAAGATGAAGTAGAGAAGAGTGTAGAATATTTTGTCTCAATACACCCGACGAATCGAGAGAAGGCAAATGAAGTTGCCAAGAGTTGTGAAGAAAAATAGTAAGTAAAGGAATTTTACTTCAAAAAACAAAACCTTGGGCTCGGCCAAAGAAATTTGTGCTCTGGGGAAATTGCAGTGAGGGGGTGAGGTGAGTGTAGCAATCCACATGAATAAAACCCCTCACCTCAAAATCCAATAGCACCACAACAAAACAAAATCTCTTAACACAAAAAAAAACTCATGCAAATACAAAAGACATTAAATGCTCAAGGGACACCATAACCACACCCATGATGCCCATGCCCAAAGTGATGAGTCACAAAGTTCCACACAACAAATAGTGTTCGAAATATCCACTGCCAAATTCGAAAATGCCAAGCCCAAAAACAAAATGGTCATGAAATTACCTCACTAAATTTCATGCTCACAAAATACTAACAATTCCAAAAAAAATATTAAACTAAATATTTAAAACGGAAGATAAGAAAATGTCAACTTCAAAAATAATCCCGTAAAAAATTACAGGATTACCTCACAACTGTATATACATACCCGCATCCGTATTCCGACTGAATACAGATGCAACGAGACAAAAATATTCCTAGACAATATAATACTAGAATCCGGCTTAAACCCAAGCCCGCTAGTATTATCCGTCCGAATCATGGCACGTGCACAAGTGCACGTGTATGTTCGAACCTTGCCATAAATCCATACGGCCTTTACAACGTTTCCCCCGAACTTGAGAAACTGTATGTGGGGGACTCTAATGACTCATCAATACACTGGCAGTAGGTTTAACTACAAGCACGTCAGTGGTACTAGCTGTACGTAACGGTTGCCCATGTATTGATCGGAAGGGAAGCTGACGAGCGAACTCATCCAGAAACCTTACTGAGCTTGACAGTGATAATATCCGTACAGTCTGGTCTGTTCGTCTAAGAGTATCACATATCGATTCTAGGTGGGTGGAAAAAGTCAGACCCCTACTAATACGATAATTCGTGTCGGTATGAAGCCCATCACCACCTGAGAAACTACTGATCTGAATCAGTAATTCTCGATTACCTTGGCCCAGGTTTTCTGGTGATAGCCACCCGTGCACTGTGCGACATCAACCCCTAATGCCGGGATAAACAAATCCCCGAAGATCCGCTCACTGCATCCATGTGGCTCGGGACTGTACCCAACTAAAACCTGTTTGCACGACTCCTTTGAGCCGTGATAGGGTAGTAATCAAAGCACAGTGGGAACTCACAGGAGACAAATGACGATCTCAGGTCGACAGACTAACCTGTACACATGTCACCTACGAACTGCTATCTGACAATAGGTATAATACCAACTAGCTGGTTCCCGGCGTGTCCTGTCCGGTGTACTCATAACCGAATGAGCACCTGTATACATCTTAGGTGAACTAACTGACACCAGTGGCTTTTGAGACCGGCCACCGCCCCTTGTCGGGATCTCGAACTGTATACACTAGTCTACTCTAGAGTATTGATGCCCTGTCTTGAAACTCACTCGACTAGGGACCATTTAAGGATGTGCTTATAGACCCCATCTCCCACGTATATGATCGCCATCATACCGCTGGCTGTCAAGCAAGAATCCTATGGGCTCTATCAACATGTACATGATGATAAAGACAAACCAGATAGCAAACTATCATCTCGGGTAAGACTGTCCTACCGGTATAGGTCCTCCATCAATCATTGCAATCACATACCCGCGATCCAATAATTGACTTCGAGGGCACTATATCCAACAGCAGGAGGATGGGTATAACGGCGTTCTAAATTAGTTTTAGAAAGTACACGTGTATATGACTTTACCGGAAGGTTGTTGTAGTCAGTAGGAGTAGCGAAAGTATAGTAGGAAAGTAGCTTATGTCTATGTATAGACTAAAGCAAGTATAGCGGAGATATATCATCTATTCTTGATGTGACAATCATATAATTGGATATCATCAAAATAAGAGATGGATATGGTAAGAAAGTAGTAAATAGTGATGTCCAGGTATTTGGATGAAATGCAATTGATTGGGAGACGTCTTCCTATACTACGATCGGTTATATACTATGGTTGTCACAAAGTGTTTCTCCACATGGAATCTGAATAAAATATAAGAGATTCTAGTCACTAGATCTATGGTTTTAGATCTAGATTTGGGAAGTGTCCCAATTTTGGTAATTTGACATTATTCTAAAGGTGTTTTAGAATGGACGACTTCTGGCATGGTGGTGTACCCGCAGGTGATGGAGTCACCCTCTCTAAAGAGATGTCTTATAGAATGATGAGTAGAGGGATTTGCATGATTGACATATCACTTTCTTAGGCAATTGAGTCAACCATGAGATGTCAAGTACAACACCAGATATTGCTTTTGCACTAGCTGCAATAAGCATATATATATTAATCATTCCTGGAGAAACATTGGGAAGCGGTTATGAACATAAGTGTATGTTCTTGGGATATGGTAATGGCAGCCTCCTTCGGGAGACTGTTATCATCTCAGGCTTCCAAGGTGACTTGGATGACAGAGTGGCTGTCTGAGTTTTAGTTTTCCCTCTTTTGAGGGACAGTATGTTGGACAGGTGGTTGAAGCGGATACTGTAGAAGGCATGCTGCATGATACTGATTAAATTCAGTGGATGATATAGTCGAAGAAGTTTGTTGGATTTGGAGTTCATTAATGAACTGTATCCCATCAGATATCCAGACAAATTCTAAGACAGGTATAGCTCATTTTAGGAGATATCTTTATCCGGGAAGTTGAGATATAGAGAGATATAGAAAGGAACATTGGAGTGCATCTGATTGGTTTGGAATTTCGTGATCATAGAATTGTTAACCGCAATCATGAACGGCGTCGCTTGGTAGCTAGCCGATGAGTACGGGTCGGTCCACAGGGATTTTATTTATTCTCAATTTGTTCTAACGAGTTAATTCCAATTGGTGTTGGATTGATTATCACTAAAAACCAAGGTTGATTTAGACTTGGATTAAAATCTTTCTTGGGTTAGGTTTACGTTAAGTTTGGAAAGTCAATATTCCTTACTGCTTTCTATGCCCTAATTTAGATTTATGTATGTATTATGGTAATAATTAATAAAAGGGATTAGCACGATCGGGAAGAAACTAGATTTCTTCCTCTAGGTCCTTGTCCGTCCTTTTCTTAATTCTTACCCTAACCTCCATGGAAAACATGCACAACCGGTCTTTTAAACTACGATATCACCGCTACCTCATGTGGTAGGGTGCCGTAGTGATCGGTGTGTGTATGTATGAATAGAGTCCTATAAATAATATGCGATGGGCAAGAAAGGGGTGAGTGATTTTCATCTCTCAAACCTTTTCTATTCCTAACCCTAAGAAGTGAGGATCTACAAACTTATTAGGGGATTGATAAAAGACATTTTTTTTATGATTTTTTTTAAAAGACTAACTATCTAAACTACGGCAAATAATTAAAGTGCTAAACAAATTAACTAGGGAAGATAAATACGGCAGAAAAGAAATTAAAACTAGGGCAAGGTAAAAAAAATAGTTACTTTTATTCGATGCACTCTTCAAAGCATTACAATGAATTTTGAATTTTTTTCAATAAAAAGAGGCATACCTCAAAAAGAGTTTTATGGTTTCTATTTATAGATCATAGAAACCCTAGGATCATATTCGATCCCTATCTGTATTTACCCCTAAGACGCCTAGTCAATGCACCGCCACACCGTCACAATATGCACCGACACGTGCTCATCATGGCCGTGGAACCGCGGCCAAAAGCCCTGTTTGGCCGCGGATCCGCGGCCATATAGAGAGGTCTTGGGCTGGACTTCTCTGGGCTGCTTCTGGTTGCATTTGTCTTCTTGTTTCTTCACTTGGTTTCTCAGATTGTCATCTAGTTCTCTGTCCGATTTCCACAGTGCATAATTTTGTAGACTTTTACCTTTTGCTTCGTGTCGAAGTCTTGAACATTGCGCTGCCTTTGTGCTTTGTGAAATTGACCATTGATCTTCGTTTATTCATCAAACTATAGGCATTATCAAGATTCTTTCATTTGTTGGTCGTAGTCTCACTTTTGTATCGTCTTTTCATCATTTTCACTGTTTTTGTTCCGAGAACCTGTAACCTGCAACTATGTAGCAGACATGGATCAAAAGCACCTGTTTATTTCTAAAATTAAAAAGAATGGCGAATATAATAATGCAAAATTATGATATGAACAAATACCCCCAAACTTATCTTTTGCTCGTCCTCGAGCAAAACTAGTTTATTCTCGAAAAAACCTAACCTCACTTTTGCAGGGAAACGCGATTGCACTGAGCTCGTGCAACAAGCCGTTAAACCTCTAGGTGTCCCTAGTAGGAGGAGTGTTATCTCCTGAGGGTTTTCAGCGGATACTACCCACAAAATCCTATCAATTCGGCCTATTGACTTTTATTCTCCAATTCGGTTTTCTAACAAGAAATTCTATTATCTTTGACTCAAAAATTATCAACCCGTATTTTTCACGCTTCCTGATTATTTATCTTAAGATTTTATATGTTTTGTAAATTTACTTAGGTTTTAGCATATTCTGAATATTCCTTCTATGGTTCCATCTCAACTTAGGAATTTTTATCATCTCTTCTAAAGATATAAGTTCTATTTTTCATTCCTCTCTCTTATCTAAACCCCAATCATATACCCCTACGTGTGCGTATATATCACCCCTACACATGGAAATTCAAATCATGCTATTATGCTCTTGTCCATCGTCCAAAGTACTTTTCAATTGGTGAATTTTTTGATGAAATTGCTCACACATTCTTCATGCGACCGTTAATATTTCTTGAGGTACCAATGACCGATTACAAAATGTGTTTCCACATTAAGGCGTAATTCCTAGTCTTGTAACAACTAAGGCTTTAGCAGTGACTCCCAAACCAGTTGGTTTAAGGCACTAGGTGATAAAGTGTAAGTCTACGGTAGCACTCCTGGCCGTCGATCCGAAGCCAAAATGCGGAAACAAAAACTTCTTCTAAACTAGAAACCGGCGTTAACGCATACTTTAATCCCGGATCGAACCATTAACCTATAACTAGCAACTAGAGAATGGTTAGAAAGTGGCTATACCGATCGATCCGTGTCCTTCGGTCTTTGGCCGCCATCCCAAGCTCCTCGCGGCATCTCCGATCTCTAGTCTCCTCGTCGGAAGGGCACCACATCAAAGAGTCTTTTTACGGGTTTCCGCCTCTGAACCGAAGCAACTCGGACATGAATTTTGCTACCCGACATGTCCAAGATTGCTGTAGAATATACGTAGAATACTTTGTCTCGAGGGTTAATCGAAATTGCGTTTAGGAAGTGTGAGGAGAAATGAGCTTTTGAATTGAGCTAAGGATTTTGTGCAAGAAATGAGATCAATTTTCCCACTCCCCAAAAGAATGAGGTTGTCAAAATTGTCCTCGGCCATGGCATGGAGGAAATGGTGGTAGTGGTAAGCATAAGCATAAGTGTGGTGATAATGAGGAAAAAATGTCACACCCAAATCCTTATCAATCCACTCACAATTAATGCAAAGAAAATGAGTCAAGCTCAATCAAGAACACTCAAGAGAGTGCAGGAAATTTCTGGAGACCCGGGACCACAGAAAACACCCCCATTTTATAAATCTTCACTTTTGCAAATAAGTCCCTCAATGCATGAATTTCAGCCATGAAAAGATTGAAGGGAATATGGCGAAAAGGAATGCAAACCGGCAACTTCAAAAAGCAATCCCGTAATAAAATTACAGGGTAACTCCGCAACTGTATATACATACCCGCATTTGTTTTCCAACCGAATACTGCAATGAGACAAAATCTACACAGTATAATACTAGGATCTGGTTTAAACCAAAGCCCGCTTGTAATATCCGTCCGATCATGATCCGTGCACGACTGCACGTATAAGATCGAACCCTGCAATAATACCATACGTCCTTTACAACGTTTCGCCCGAAACTTAAGAAACTGTCTGTGGGGGACTCTAAAGACTCATCAATACACTGGCTGTGGATTTAACCACTAGCACGTCAGTGGTACTAGCTGTACGTAACGGGCTACCAGGTATTGACCAAAAGGGAGGTCGATGAGCGAACTCATCTTGACACACTACTGAGCCTGTCAGTGACAATATCTATACAGTCCGGTCTATTCGTCTATGAGTATCGCATGTCGGGCTTAGGGGGTTAGTAAAAGTCAGATCCCCAAAAGCGGTACAAGTCGTGTCAGAGTGTAGCCCAGAACACCCTGAGATACTAAGGGAATACCTACCAGTAAATCTCCTGCCTTGGCCAAGGACTTCGTGTAATGGCTCTCCTAGACACAGCGTGATCTCACCCCCAATACCAGGAGAGACGAAACCCCTGCCGATCCGCTCACTGCCTCCATATAGCTCGGGACTGTACCCAACTAAAACCTGTTTGCACGACTCCTTTGAGCCGTGGTAGGGTAGTAATCAAAGCACAGTGGGAACTCACATGTGATAAATGACGATCTCAGGTCGATAGACTAACCTGTACACATGTCACTAGGGAACTGCTATCTGACGTCAGGTATAATACCAACTAGAATGTTCCTGGCGAGTCCTGTCCGGTGTACTCATAACCCAATGAGCAATTGAATACATCTTAGGTGAACCAACTGACACCAATGGCTTGTGAGACCGGCCACCGCCCCTCGTCGGGGTCTCGACTGTATACACTAGTATACTCTGGAGTATCGATGCCCTGTCTCGAAACTCTCTCGACTAGGGACCTTTTAATGATGTGCTTATAAACCCCAGCTCCCACGTATATGATCGCCATCATACTGCTGGCAGTCAAGCAAAAATCCTAAGGGCTCTATCAACGCACTATAGTGATCTGTAACATCACCTAAAGCATGTACACGATGATAAAGATAAACCAGATAGCGTACTATCATCACGAGTAAGAATGTCCTACCGGCATAGGTCCTCCCTTAATCATTGCAATCACGTGCCTGCGATCCAATAATTGACTTTGAGGGCACTATATCCAACAATCTCCCACTTGCACTCAAGGCTAATTATTGCGATGTCGCATACTCACAGCCCGTGTGATACCGAACACCCAACTCCTCTACTGATCAGTCTCACAAAGCCCGTTTATGAAACTATTGCGTTCGAGGAATAGCCTCAGTGAGTGGATCCGCCCTGATGTTTCTTTCTGTGTCTCTCTTAATCTCTAGTTCGCGGAGAAAGCCATCTCCCGAAATGAGCAATACCTGTCTTAGAATATGTATAGATATCTGATAGGACCTAGTCCATAAATGAACTCCAAATCCAAATTTCTTAGACTGTATCGTCAACTGAACTTAATAAGTATCCTGCACCATGTCTCCCTCAGTATCAGCTTGGACTACCTGTCCAAACTACTGCCCCTCGTCAGAGGGAAAACTATAACTCTGACAGTCACTCTGTCATCCAGGTCACCTTGGAAGCCTGGAATGATAACCGTCTCCAGAAGGAGACTGCCGTTATCAGATCCCTAGAACATCCACTTATGTTCTAAAACTGCTTCCGAATGTTTCTCCAGGATTGGATCAATATCAACTTATTGCATCTAGTGCAAAAAGCAACATCTGGTGTGTTACTTGACATCTCGTGATTGACTCAATCGCCTAAGCAAGTGATATGTCAATCATGCACATCCCTCTCCCCTTTAGTCTGTAAGACACCTTTAGAGAGTGTGACTCCATCACCTGTAGGTAGACTACAGTGCCAGGTGTCGTCCATTCTATAATACATGTAGAATGCTGTCTAAGTACCCAGACTGGGAAACTACCCAAATCTAGATCTAAAACTATAGATCTAGTAACCAGAATGACTGATATTATATATATATCTTATGTGGAGAAACCAATGTGTGAAAACTAAAGTATAACCGATCGTAGTATAGGAATTTCACTTCCTACTATATGTATGTCATCCATATACCTGGACATCACATCCTACTACCTTCTTAACAGATCCATCCCCTATTCTGATGAAGTCAAACCTTTAACTGTCATATCAGAAATAGATGATATATCTCCGCTAAATCTGTTTTAGTCCATAAATAGACATAAGCTACTTGTCCACTATGCTTCCGCTGCTTCCACTGATTACGACAACCCTCTGGCAGAGTCATATACTCGTGCATTTCTAAAGCTAGTTTAGAACGACGCTATACTCATCCCCCTGCCGGGTCTCATAGTCTGGAACAACAGTATTGTCAAGTCTGGGTAAACAAGAACCACCCTGTCACCGTCCTTGAGGCTACCGGAGTACCTCTCGGGTGCCTGAGGTTACCCACTATATCTGTGGAGTGGCAAATGAGATGTCAATATAGATTAAATTTTTAGGTTCTTATCAAATTTTCAGTAATCGTTTGCGGTTCTAGAATCACTTCCAGTTCTACCATATTCCCACAATTGTTTTCTAAAAAAATCTATTTTTATTAAAACTGTGGCGAGTCAAGAACAATATCACTATTGATCTTCCAGATGGTAGAAAGTCAAACCTCGTCATTGTTGGGGTAAAAATTTACACCCCGGTTGACCAAGTCAAAATCAAAGTCAACCCCAAGCCAAGTGGGCCCAAGCCCAGATCCAGTGGGCCCATGCCCGGGTCGAGCCAGAACATGAAACGGTCGGCCTCCCCCTATGCCAAGATAAAAATTTTGTAATAAATAATTTTGTTGTATTTCTTTTATTTTATTTTATGGATAAATGTAAGACATAAAGCCAAATTTTTGTAAAGCCCATGGCTTATGTGCAAAAAGAAATGGCACATGAGTCATGGGATAGGCAAAATGCCATTTTGTGAAGCCCAAGGGGCTATGTGTAAAGTGTGTAGCCTATAAAGGCAAGGATAATGAAATATCCCAACAACTTTTTCTCTCTCCAAAAAAAAGTTTCAGATCTGAGATCTTTCTCCTTCTTCAAGGTTCCAAAACCTTCTTCTTTCTCTTGAATTAAATCAAGAGTTCTACTCTCCTTTTTATAAAACAAATTAGTTTTTCACCACAAAACCTATCAAGGGGAAATCAGATCTTCCATTAGATCTCAAAAAGGAGTGATTTTAAAATCCCATATCTCTTGATCTTCAAGATCCAGCTAACAGAGGAGGAAGAAGAAGAACCCCTCCCATTAACCCAAAAAAAAAAAACAATACACTCAGGAGTCCAACTCCTCTCTGATTTCTCTTCCGAGAAATTTTTTTAGGCTAGAAGCCTATTTTTCTCGCCGGCGCTCAAGCGCAGAGCGCCAGCGTGCCGACACGTAGAGCGCTTGCGCTCCAGCGCTCAGCGCTCAAGGGCAAAGCGCCCACGTACCGACACGTGGCGCGCTTGCGCTCCAGCGCAAGCGCTCGAGCGCAAGTCGGCACCGTGCCGACATGAGACGCTCTTGCGCTCAAGCGCAAGCGCTCGAGCGCAAGTCGCCCCGGTGCCGACACGTGGCGCTCTTGCGCTCCAGTGCAAGTTGCCCCCGCGCCGACACGTGGAGTCTTGCGCTCCAGCGCAAATGCTCGAGCGCAAGTCGCCCACGTGCCGACACATGGCGCGCTTGTGCCCAAGCGCTCAGCGTCCGAGCGCAAAGCGCCCACGTGCCTACACATGGCACGTTACGCTCCAGCACTCTGCGCTCGAGCGCAGAGCGCCCACGTGCCGACCCATGGCATGCTTGCGCTCAAGCACCTAGGCACTGGCCCCACGCATTCTTTGGATGTCCTTTTCCCCTTTATTTATATGTACATGTATATATATACATATGTATACAAATGTACACATACACATACTCCGCGACACTTTCCCCCTCAAAAAATTTTTTGGGCCGGGGCGCTGCCCTGAACCCCGCAAGGGGGCTGCTAGCCCCCTTGACCCCTAGCCCGCTATCCGGGTAGCGGGACCCCCGTAAAAACTCTGCGTGGCTCCCGATATATCCAAAACCCCCCTTTTAAAACAAAACACACGCACACCGCACATTGAGTTCGCATGACCAGTTTAACCCGTTAATCGGAGGTTCCCTCGCCCCAAAGGCGAGGGGTAATTAATGGCAGCTTAGTCCGCGGCTGCCGGAGATTCGGATCCCCACAATCATTAAACCCCAGCCTACCCTATGCAGGGGGAATCTGTAGTACGCCTTACAAGCGCGCGCGTATTCCCATCTCAATGGGATGACAAAAAACACCCTACAGATTCTGGCACGCCCGGTGGGACCAATCTCTCCTCCAATATTTCGGGTTAAACGTTCATGCGAACTCAATCCATATATATATCGATTGCCTATACTGAAATGATGTTCTTTTTTCCGTGCAGCAATCAACCTTCGGCGACAATGTCTCCCCAGTCGAATTCAGCTTCCAACGTGACCCCGATTCCGTACGTGGTCAAGATCAACGCTCGTGTTGTTCTCCCTGCAAGCCTCAGTCGACAGTGGGAGGAACCGTCCCGCCAGTTTGGCTCTGTCGTCATCTACCCTGCCGGAAGCACTCATCTGGCAGAAATCCCGGCGGAACAGGTGGCCAAGCCGGTCCCAAGGGGCAAGAGGCCGAATGTTGTGATTGCTAAGGCACCACAACCGAAACTTAAGATGGTTTCTGAACAACTCCCTGGTGCCCCAGCTGGGGGCAAGACTTCCGATGCGAAAGGCAACATCAAACGTCGCGGACGAGCTCAGGCAGCGACTCTAACAAATGCACAATCGAGCGTATCTCCAAGGCCCTCCATCGCCCGGTCTGCGGCGTCTTCCCAAAGAGCCGAAGTCTGCCAGGTGCTTAGAACGGAAAAGTTAAGGCAGAAGCGGCTCAGGTATCGAGCCAACAAGAAGGCCAGGGCTTCGGCCAAATGGAATCGTGTGAAGTTCCAAGTGCAGGGTTGCCTCGCGACGACGGCTGAGTTGGACGTAAGAATCAGCAATTCCTTCGAGCCTCTGAAGTGGGTTCAGAAAAACGCCATGACCGCCAGAATCAAGAAGACAGCGGTCCGAACAGTGCCACAAAGAGACGTGTCCTGGCCCCAACAGAAAAAGTATGACACTGTCTCTTCAAGTGTCTATCAAGCACTCTGTGCCGCACGAAAGCAGCGGGGCAAACCCAGAAAAGAAGCGCCAGCACCATTCAAGAACCTGGTTAGGCCAGCCGACTTCAATCGACTACCAGCTACCGAAGCATGGGGGTCAAGACAACGATCCATGAAATCAGCGGCCAATGATAGAAAGAGGGCCGGATATATCATCCATACGGTCTATATGGCGGGCGGGCGCCCCAGCGACAACCTTCGCAGCAAAAGCAAGGATGGGGCCACCACATCCCAAGCTCAATCTAGCCTGAATGTGGTTGCCGCTGCCCAAGAACAGCCGCCCCCGCTGGATGAAGAAAACCCTCTCGATGAGGATTATAGGCAGAAAGACCACTCGGTCCATGTAGAGTCAAGCTCAGACAGCGAGGAAGAGCTGACTTTCCGCCCTAGGACCACAGAGCAAGAGCTGCTTCAAGAGCTTCGAAAATAGCTCAGGAGCAAGGATAAAGAGATGGCCAAGCTCTATTCGAAAATTGATGACCTAACAAATGTTGTGATGCAGCTTACGGCTCAAATTGCTCGAGCGCCTCCCAATCAAGCACAAGCCGCTACTAATCAGCCGGGTGATGACAATCCGAGGCAGCCAATGCCTGTTCCTTCAGGTCTAAGACTGGTCGAGCCACATGAAAGCCGGCCACACTCTGCTTCTGGGACGCCTTGGCCCCAGATAGCACTATCCCACTAACACAGGATCGGATAATGGATTTGGTCACCAGCAAGGTTAAAACATTGGTGACCGAAGCTGAAGCTCAGAAAGAAATCGTCAGTAGTGGGCATCCATACCCTGCACAGTACGATCTGATTGAGTTCCCAAGCGGCTATGTCATTCCTAAGTTCGGAAGATTTGATGGAACGGGGAATGCAAATCAGCACGTTGCCCACTTCAAAGCATTGTGCGGAAATACAGGGGGCAATGACGCGCTCCTTCTTCGTCAGTTTGTCAACAGCCTGACTGATGTCGCTTTCGACTGGTACGCGAGCATACCAGATGGGTCCATCATTACCTTTGCCCAAATGGAGTCTCTGTTCTGGCAAAGGTTCATGAGCGTCGGTGATAAAATCTCCATTGCCGACCTTGTGAGGACCAAGCCGGGGAAGAATGAAAGCAACACTGACTTTATCGCCCGATGGCGTAATCTCACGGTCAAGTGCGAACCGCCGCTGGAGCAGGACCAGTCCGTCAGCCTTCTCATTGGGAACCTCAGCAATTGGATGGTCCCATTCTTGTTGACAGCGGGACTCAAGACATTTCAGGAGCTAACCAAGAAAGTCCAAATGCTGGAACGCTCGAACCAAGAGTCCCCGCCGGACACTCAGAGAGACAAAACTTGGAAAAGCAAGCGGGACGACAGCCGTAGAAGCGGGAGTTCCAGCAGTACCAATGTCTTCAATGCGTCCGACAATGAAGAAAAGCGAAGGGCGGGCGAATCCAAAACCAACCGGTCTCGAAAGCAATTGCTGGGAGGAGCTGGGCCTTCCCTAGAGGAGAAGAAGAACAAGGTTTACTCTTTCAGAAGGGACAAGGTCCGTAAGATATTTAAAGATGCCTTGAACAACGGCCTACAATTGCCGGAGTCGAAAAGACCCCAAGAAGCAAAAATGACCGACAATCCCTTGTATTGCCCGTACCACCGAGTAGTGAGCCATGCGATCGAGGATTGCTATATCTTCAAAGACTGGGTCGAGAAGCAGTACAAGGATGGAGAGATCGAGCTGTCCAAGAGTGTGTTGGTGAACAATCAAGTCGTAACCACCAACTTTATACAGACAGAAGCTGAAGCCTTCTGGGAGCAAACAGCCGAACCCGCTGCCCTGAGAAATGAGACGGACTCAACACGGTCTCCGTGGAGTACGCACATATCTAACAAGACGAAGAAAATTATAAAGCTACTTCGGAAAGAGCCCAGGACAGAATGGGAAGGGCAGAAGAAGCCTACCAGTCCAGCTGCCAATGCGGCTCCATCACGCTCAAAATCCAAGAAACTCAAGAAGAAGAAAAGTGTGGCTCGACGCGAAAAGGAGTCTGCAGGGAGATCGACCATTCAAAAATATATCGATTCCCTCGAAGAATATGAACAGAAGGAAAGAACTTTGGTTCAATTGAAAGAGTCCCTCCCTGTACAAGCGGCTGAAATTCTGGAGGAGTTAGAAGAAGACTCCAATGAAGAGATCCTAGTAGTGACCTGCTACGCCATCCATCTTGGCAGCGACTCCGAGGATGAGCTCTGTTTTCCCGAAGAGGACGTGGAGCTCACCACAAAGGCTAATCAAATCCAGCTCAGAAGCGGCAGGGCTCTACCGCCAAATCAGGGCAACGCCTCAAAAGGGAAGGAAAAAAAGTCGCTAATGAAGAAGATGGCAGAGAACTGGCCGATGAAAACATAAGTCCTTCCTCGGTGGACTATAATGTTTTGGCACATCTCCGGAAGCTTCCGTCTCTCCTGAGCATCTACGACGCCTTGGTCCTATCTAAGGAGCTTAGAGATGTTCTCATTCACGCTCTACAAAACCCCGAGCGGTATCTGGCTCACTTTGCGGAAATTAATATGAAAGAAGCCCAGCACGCTTTGCATGCCGCCGCAGTCACATTTAAGGATGAAGACTTGCTACTGGGAACGGCTGAGCATAATCGGCCGCTTTACGTGACCGGGTACAGTGACGGAGATCGATTAATCACATATTGATTGATCCGGGGTCTTCAGTGAACATCATGAACTTGCGGACGCTGAAGAGTTTATCAATGGACGTCTGACACCTGTCAAGGGAAAGGATTGTCATTCAAGGCTTCAACCAAAATTGCCAGCAAGTTCTGGGGTCCATAGCTCTGCCAATCAAATTCGGGGATCTGCAAACTGAAGCTAAGATATACGTGATCGATGCCGACACGTCTTATAAGATTCTCTTGGGGCGGCCGTGGCTCCACGATTATGGCATCATTCCGTCAACTCTCCATCAATGCATGAAGTATACTAAAAATGGCGAAGAAAGACGCATTGACGGAGACAGACAGCCATTCGGTGTGCATGAAGTCCGCTATGAAGATTCTCGGTACTTTATGAACCACCAAAATGCTATGACACAACTGACTGAGGATAGACCGGCCCCAAGACTCAAAAGCAAATCTGCGCCGGCTGTCACTTTCAAGAGCAAAAACGCCCAAGTGCGCCCGCATTTCGGTAGCGACACTGACGAGTCCGACGCTGGAAGCCCGTCCTTCCGTAAAACTCGTCCTCGTTTCGGCAGCGATACAGACGAATCTGTTACTGAAGGCCCATCTAGCAGCAGTGTCCACCCTCATCTTGGCAGCGACACTGAAGAGTCAGAGGAAGAGGACCTGCCGTGCAACAGCGATGCAGATTGGACCGCTATGCAACAAGCGAAACTACGAGAGACCTTCGAAGTTGCAGAAAGGTCCCTAGCCGTGACAAGGGTACCAAAGCAGATGTGCAAAGAGCTCGATGCGTTATCAGTCTCCACCGTGGACCAGCTGAAGACTTTCTACGTTCCCGGGAGGAATAGTGGACAGAAGGGCATCCTGTTTTATGGGTCAAACCCCGTTGCGCACCCGGATGATTTGTCTGTCGCGTGCCTTCCATATGAGAGAGGCATAAGAGCCGTCCTCAATCCCAGATACTATGCGCCCGAGATGCGGGAATACTTTAAGAAGTGCGGATGCCGGTTATATCAAACGGAGTCCGAAGCAAAGTTTTACGAAGGACTATGGCATCCGCCCCAGGTCCGAGCGCTCATCGATGGACGAATTCCAGATAGACGGGGCATAGGCTACATTCAACCTGATTCCAAAGCGTGCTACATGGTCCATGTTGGCGAGGCCAGCGAAAGATCAAATGATGATGACGAGATAGCCGAGCCAGAAGAAGCTCCTCAAGAGCTCGAAGATGGCGGACAAGCAACCTTTGACGAGCTAACCGAGATTGACTTAGGAACGCCCGATAATCCAAGGCCAACCTACGTCAGCTCGCTCTTGTCAGAGGAAATGAAAGCGCAGATAATTGCCCTGCTGCATGAGTTCGTCGACTGCTTCACGTGGACATACAAAGAAATACCAGGCCTTTCCCCTGAAGTGGCTGTGCATAAGCTGGCTATATCTCCTGATGCTAAGCCAGTCAAACAAGCCCCTCGAAGAATGAGAAGGGAACTAGAAGAAAAAGTCATCGAGGAAACCAAGAAGCTCATCGATGCCGGCTTCATCAGGGAAGAGAAATATGCGGACTGGATGGCATGCATAGTCCCAATGAAGAAAAATGGGCAGATCCGAGTTTGTGTCGACTTCAGGGACCTCAACAAGGCATGTCCTAAAGACGACTTCCCGCTACCGGTCATGGAAATGATGGTCGATGACACCTCAAATTACGAACTGTTCACCTTTATGGATGGCTCGTCCGGATACAATCAGATCAAGATATCGCCTAAGGGTGAGAAGCACACAGCGTTTCGAACTCCGATCGGAATATATTGCTACAAGGTGATGCCGTTCGGACTGAAGAACGCAGGTGCTACATATCAAAGGGCAATGACCAATATCTTCAATGACCTAATTCATAAATTCGTCGAATGCTATGTTGATGATCTGGTCGTCAAGACTAAAGCCAAGGCCGATCATATCTAAGATCTCAGGACCGTTCTCACCAGACTGAGGGAATACGATCTGAAGATGAATCCTCTGAAGTGCGCTTTTGGCGTGTCATCGGGAAAATTGCTGGGCTTCATAGTCCAACATCCAGGGATCGAAGTTGACCCATCAAAGATAAAGGCCATCATGGAGATGCCCCCTCCGAAAAGTCTGACGCAGCTAAGGTCTTTTCAAGGCAAGCTTGCTTATATACGGAGGTTTATCTCAAATTTATCGGGGAGATGTAGGCCCTGCTCAAAGCTCATGAAGAAAAGGAGCTCCTTTTATCTGGGATGTTGAATGTCAAGCAGCGTTCGAAAGCATCAAACAGTACTTGTTGCACCCTCCAGTGCTGGCCGCTCCCATTCTAAATAAACCGCTGATTCTCTACACTGCCGCGCTGGATGAGTCACTCGGTGCGCTCCTTGCCCAGAATAACGAGGAGGGAAAAGAAAATGCCCTCTACTGCCTCAGTCGAACTCTAGTCGGGGCGGAACACAACTATTCCCCAATCGAGATGCAATGCCTGGCTCTGATATTTGCTGTGAAGAAGCTGAGGCACTATCTGCTTGCTCATCGGTTTATGCTGATCTCCAAGGTTGACCCGCTCAAACACTTGATTACCAGAGCGAGCCTAGCCGGCAGAATGGCAAGATGGGCTGTTATGCTACTTGAGTTTGACATAGTTTATACTCCCCAGAAAGCAGTAAAAGGGCAAGCTCTTGCAGACTTTCTCGCTGCTCATCCCATACCAGAGGGATCGCCGCTAAATTGTGAGTTACCCGACGAACAAGTGCTGCACCTCGAGGAAGACGAGCCATATTGGGAGCTCTACTTTGATGGGGCTTCATCAATATGAAGCTCCGGCAGATCAAGCGTCCCGGAGGTAAAAGCGGGGATAGGATTGGTGTTCACCACGCCATCAATGGGAACCCTGCGGCGTTCTTTCGCTCTCACTGAGCCTCGGACAAACAATGAAGCTGAGTATGAAGCTCTGATAGCTGGTTTGGAGCTCGCCATAGAAATGGAAATCCGTCGGCTACGAGTTTACGGTGACTCCCAGCTCTTCGTCAACCAAGTAAGCGGCGATTATAAAATATAGAAACCTGAGTTAGCTCGGTACAGAGGCCGAGTGGTGGAACTCATGAAACGGTTCACTCACATTGAACTAATGAGAGTCCCTAGAGCGTTGAATGGGAAGGCTGATGTACTCGCTCGCCTGGCCAAGGAGCTAGCTGATCCTGACATGGACGAAATTCTGATCACAGTCAGGAGCCAGCAAATTCTACCCCTAGTCTCTCTACGAGAAGTGGAAAGCGCGGAACAGAAGAACAGACCTGCGGAAGAAGCTTCGATCATCTAAGACGAGCCCGATTGGAGAGAACCCTTCATAGAGTACCTCCGATACGACAAGCTGCCCGAAGAAAAATCTGCGAGGATTCAGCTGAAGAAAAGAGCTCTTCGATACGTGTTTGTAAATGACACGTTATACCGCAGGTCATATGACCAACTCTGGCTTAGGTGTCTGTCATTGGCCGAAGCCCAAAAGGTCATGAAAGATGTTCACTCGGGCGTTTGCGGTGCTCACCAATCCGGCCCCAAGATGCGACTTCAAATCAAACGGCTTGGGTATTACTGGCCCACCATGATACGGGATTGCGGAGAACATGCAAAGAAATGTCGGATCTGCCAAATCCATGGTGATTTCATTCACAAGCATCCCAATCCGCTACATCCTACGGTGGCGTCGTGGCCCTTCGAAGTCTGGGGCACCGACATTGTTGGCCCAATTGATCCTCCGTCATCTAAAGGCCACCGGTTCATACTGGCCGCGACAGACTACTTCTCCAGATGGGCTGAAGCTGTCCCGCTAAAAGAAGTCAAGACTAAAGATATTCTGACATTCTTCTAGCATAATATTCTATACCGCTTCTGTACACCAAGAAGAATCATTTCTGACAACGGGCCTTCTTTTAAGAGCTTCAATGTCTCAAGGTTCGCTACTCAGCACAAGATAGACTGGAGATATTCCTCCATCTATAATCCAAGAGCCAATGGGCTAGCCGAAGCCTTTAATAAGACTCTATGCAAGCTCCTGAGGAAAAATGCTTCAGCCAACAAGAGAGACTGGAATCTCAAGCTTCATGAGGCATTGTGGGCATATAGTACAACGCACCGTACTCCAACTCAGTCCACTCCATACTCATTGCTCTTCGGAGTGGAGGCGGTCCTCCCCTTCGAAGTCGAAGTTCCAAGCTTAAGAATGGCCATTCAGCATGAGTTGACAGAGGAGGAAAACGTGCTCCTTCGACTTGAGGAACTCGATGCCCTCGAAGAAAAGAGGCTTGCGGTGCAGCAAAGTCTGGAGCTATACCGAGCCCAAATGTCACGGGCCTATGACACGATAACCTGTCTCCGCACTTTCAAGAAAGGTGAATTGGTGTTGGTCCTCAAAAGACCGATTATCCCCAATCGACATGCCGAGGTAAAATTCGAGCCAAACTGGGAAAGACCATATGTCATCGAGAAAGTGTTCGACGGAGGATCCTACTAACTAATAAGTGCCGAGGGAGAAAGGCCCATGCCACCCATCAATGGCCGATACCTTTAGAAATACTACACGTGAATGCTCCAAGTCGCAGGCAAATTGAGCACATCAGCCCTACGGTCTGAATCATACATCCTGCAAAACCGTATACAATCCACGGGCATGAATGACCCCTATCTCTCCCAAATCCTGCCGGTGAGACTACTTTTAAAGTCCCACCGGCGGCAAAAAAAAAAAGAAAAAAAATATAAAATAAAATAATAAAGAGAAGAAAAAAATAAAAATAAAAGAAATAAAAAATAAACGGTATGTCCACAAGCAAAACGGGCACGGATGAAAACCCGAAAGGGCTCCGTGAGTAAAAACAGCAGGACTACCGGCGAGTCTGTGAAAACCCGAAAGGGCGCAAACTCGTGAAAAGAGATGAAATAAACTCGCAAAGTCCTCTCGACCTTGTGAGGAGAAAACCCCTGCGTGAGATCCTTACGACTCACAAAGGACCAACACACTTAGGAATCCTCACGATTCCTAAGGAGAAAATACACCTGCGAGATCCTTACGACTCGTAGGGAGAAAATGCTTTTATGGGACCCTCACGGCCCATAAAATTGAAAAGCCTTAGGTGATAGGGACCCAAACCTGTCTCCTAAGCCATCGTTCCCCAATGGGCAACGGCAAATGATGAGTCGCTCCTGGCATTTCGCTTCAGTGTTAGCGGTGCTGATGCCGACCAAAAACCCAAATCCCAAGTCCTCCCAAGGCAAATGATGAGTTGCTCCTGGCATTATTCCAGTGCAGCAATGCTGATGCCAAACAAGATCAAAATTCCAAGTCCCCGACCCCAAAGTGGCGAATGATGAGTCGCTCCTGGTACCGTATTCCAGTGTAGCGATGCAGACGCCAACCAAATTCCAAATCCCATACCCCAACGGCGAATGATGAGTCGCTCCTTGTACCACATTCCAGTCCAGCGATGCAGACGCCAACAAAGCCCTGAAATTTTTCCGGCCCTACGGTCTGGATCATACATCCTGCAAAATCGTATACAATCCACGGGCGTAAAACAATCCTAACCTCTCCCAAGTCCTACCGGTGAGACCACATTCAAAGTCCCAAAAAAAAATCCCAAATCCTCCCGGAGCAAATGATGAGTTGCTCCTGGCATTATTTCAGTGCAGCAATGCAGATGCCAAACAAAAACCAAAATCCCAAAATCCTCTAAATGACAGATGATGATTCGCTCCTGGTACCATATTCTAGTATAGTGATGCTAATGTCGACCTAAATCAAAATCAACAAGTCAACTTTCACTCCGACACCGCAAAAAGCGGAGCATGTCAGAATCCAATCTCGACACCGCAAGTAGCGGAGCAAGTCAAGTCTACCCCTGACACTGCAAGAAGCAGAGCAAGTCAAATCAAGCATCGACCGTCCAAGTCGCAAAAAGGGCAGCATCGACCGTCCACGTCGCTAAAAGGGCAGCATCGACCGTCCAAGTCGCAAAAAGGGCAGAACCGACCGTCCAAGTAGCAAAAAGGGCAGTACCGACCGTCCAAGTCGCAAAAAGAGTAGCACCGACAGTCCAGGTCGCAAAAAGGGAAGCGCAGGATTCGTACAAGCGGGAACCAGATCACTCCGGGCCAGAGAAAACGTCTATCACGGACACTCCGTCTTGGAGACATGTCAAGCAACGACCGTCCATGTCGTAAAAAGGGCAGTGCCAGCTTCCCAAAAAGCGGGAACCAAATCAAGTAGCCTCCATGTGAAAGAAGATCCATCAATTTCATACACACGACCCACATATGTGGTGTGCATTTATTGATAGGGGCAATTTGTTGGGGTAAAAATTTACACCCCGGTTGACCAAGTCAAAATCAAAGTCAACCCTAAGCCAAGTAAGTCCAAGCCCAGATCCAGTGGGCTCATGCCTGGGTCGAGCCAGAACATGAAGCGGTCGGCCTCCCCCCATGCCAAGATAAAAATTTTGTAATAAATAATTTTGTTGTATTTCTTTTATTTTATTTTATGAATAAATGTAAGAAAAATAGGCATAAAGCCAAATTTTTGTAAAGCCCATGGCTTATGTGCAGAAAGAAATGGCACATGAGCCATGGGATAGGCAAAATGCCATTTTGTGAAGCCCAAGGGGCTATGTGTAAAGTGTGTAGCCTATAAAGGCAAGGATAATGAAATATCCCAACAACTTTTTCTCTCTCCAAAAAAAAAGTTTCAGATCTGAGATCTTTCTCCATCTTCAAGGTTCCAAAACCTTCTTCTTTCTCTTGAATTAAATCAAGAGTTCTACTCTCATTTTTATAAAACAAATTAGTTTTTCACCACAAAACCCATCAAGAGGAACTCATATCTTCAATTAGATCTCAAAAAGGAGTGATTTTTAAAATCCCATATCTCTTGATCTTCAAGATCCAGCTAACAGAGGAGGAAGAAGAAGAACCCCTCCCATTAACACCCCAAAAAAAAAATACACTCAGGAGTCCAACTCCTCTCTGATTTCTCTTCCGAGAAATTTTTTTAGGCCAAAAGCCTATTTTTCTCGCCGGCGCTCAAGCGCAGAGCGCCCGCGTGCCGACACGTGGCGTGCTTGCGCTCCAGCGCTCACCGCTCAAGCGCAAAGCGCCCACGTACCGACACGTGGCGCGCTTGCTCTCACACAAGGCGCTCTTGCGCTCCAGCGCAAGCGCTCGAGCGCAAGTCGCCCCCGTGCCTACACAAGGCGCTCTTGCGCTCCAGCGCAAGCGCTCGAGCGCAAGTCGCCCCCGTGCCGACACGTGGCGCTCTTGCGCTCCAGCGCAAGTCGCCCCTGTGCCGACACGTGGAGCTCTTGCTCTCCAGCGCAAACGCTCGAGCGCAAGTCGCCCACGTGCCGACACATGGCGCGCTTGCACCCAAGCGCTCAGCGTCCGAACGCAAAGCGTCCACGTGCCTACAAGTGGCGCGTTGTGCTCCAGCACTCTGCGCTCGAGCGCAGAGCGCCCACGTGCCGACACGTGGCGCGCTTGCGCTCAAGCGCCTAGGCGCTGGCCCCACGCATCCTTTGGATGTCCTTTTCCCCTTTATTTATATATACATGTATATATATACATATGTATACAAATGTACACATACACATACTCCGCGACACTTTCCCCCTAGAAAAATTTTTTGGGCCGGGGCGCTGCCCCGAACCCCGCAAGGGGGCTGCTAGCCCCCTTGACCCCCAGTCCGCTATCCGGGTAGCGGGACCCCCGTAAAAACTCTGCGTGGCTCCCGATATATCCAAAACCCCATTTTAAAACAAAACACACGCACACCGCACATTGAGTTCGCATGACCAGTTTAACCCGTTAATCGGAGGTTCCCTCGCCCCAAAGGCGAGGGGTAATTAACGGCATCTTAGTCCACGGCTGCTGGAGATTCGGATCCCCACAATCATTAAACCCCAGCCTACCCTAAGCAAGGGGAATCTGTAGTACGCCTGACAAGCGCGTGCGTATTCCCATCTCAATGGGGTGACGAAAAACACCCTACAGTCATAGCCCGGGTCAACCCACGAACAGCCATTACAGAAACATGTCTTGAGTTATCCAAAGTCTGGTTTTAAGCATAAGCCGGAAAACTCCCCGTAACTTAACAATGTTAAGATATGAACTATTCTATACACAATATAGAAATAGAGACGCTGATTTAATTGGAACCGGATTCAAATCATGCAGCTGTCACCAGTGCATGTCAACTAAATGGAGAGAGGTCGATTAGTATTACTCAACTTAGGAGTACATCCAAATATGAGTAACCTGAAAGAGAAGCAAGTTCTCATAATCATTACTATCAACTGAATACCATACACAAGTATCTACATTTTCGATCACCTTGAAGAATCCCGATACTTGCAACACATGGTTCTCTACTTTACTCTTATACCTATAACTTCTCAAAACTTAGACCTTGAATTTCTATGAAACACATGTCCAAAAAACTAGAGAAGTCATAAGTAAACAGAATATAGTACGAAGACCAACCCCTCTATCCTAATTGACACTGGACAATATACAATACTCTGTGTAAGTCCCCTGAGTCTAATAACTTAAACCCTATGCGTCAATGGTTGAAAACTGTACTATGGTTATGAAGAATTACACCGCTGTTTAATTCTCCTTACCTAACCATCAACTGATATTGGTAAATGTCATGGACATAATTTCAAAAAGTTATATCTCACTTTATAAAAATAAATGTACGGATATATCAACTTGAAATTGGTGCATAACAACGGATATTCAAAACCAAATATTTGGCGCCCGGCAAACAACCTAGGCGATTTTCTCAAATATCACCAATTACAACGAATCCCGATACAATGAGGACAATCACCTAATTTCCAATAGCTTACTCCCAATCATCATCTATAAAACCATACAGATGTGAGGATCATACCTGGTATATACATACCCTGGAGCAAGGACTAATTGGGAATTCAGTTTTCTATTAACAATACACAGTGATACTGAAACATGAATTTGTTTCGAAAGGGTATCCGGGTATCCCTAGTAATGCCACTTCCATTAACCAGATTCATGAATGTTACCATATATTTCTTTGCCATCTCTCCAAATCACTTTATTTGTCTTTAGTCGTTACCTTCTGCACACCACCGTTAGGCTAAATGGTTTTCTTCCTTCCCTACCGTTCGGCACCAGCCTATGGTTTGGAAGAAGACTATCCAATAAGCGTAATAGGTGTATTGTCCGAATCCTAGGAGCACTCGCAATGCGAGAGAAGGTAAAGATAAAAGACAACTAAATAAACCTTATTCCTATTTCTCCTGAACCAGAATCCAACCCCGAACTGGAATAAGTTCCTTCGAGTTTGTATATAACAATACGATGGAGAATCCAATAAACTGTGGATCTTCATAGTGATACGGGGTATTCCGGAGAAATACAACGGTAAAGTAGGAGTGGCGATGAAATACTTGGTTTGGTCGTGAATAGCAGTCGCAATTTACTTTGCCCTCTTACTAATCCCTTTATTTGTCTTTACTTAATACCTTCTGTACACCTTATTTAGGCTAATCGGTTTTCTTCATACCCTACCTTTCGGCACCTGCCTTTGTTTGGATTAAGACTACTCAATAAGCGTAATAGTTGTACCCTCTCCTAAACCAAGGATTCCTCGCAACCTGAGAGAAGATAAAAGGAAAAGACAACTGAATAATCCTATTCATTTTCTCCAGAACTGGAAACATCCTCGAATTTGGAACAAGTTCCGTCGAGTTCGTATATAACCAAACGATGGTTTTATCCAATGGAAGTGGATGTTCGTAGTGATACGAAATGTTCCGGATAATAGCGTAAAAGAAGGAGTGGAAATTAGGTATGCAACTTAGACAATTTAAAAGCCAGTGTTTTAAGAAAGTTCGGTCAACTTGGTCACCGAGTTATAGTGCAGGTCAGGCCATGGTCGCTTCCAAAGAGAGAGAGAAAAGAAACACTCTGCGTGCACTCTAACCTAAATCAGAATGGTTATCATTTTATCTAATCAGGAAACCCCCCACTGTATCTTCAAATTATCCTCCAGACCTGAAAGAAGAATTAGTTGGGATCACCCGAGGAGTAAACCAACTCATCAGTGGGAATCGGGATCCAACTATCATCGCATGATAACGTGATGGAATCCACTCACGTTATCACACTCCAGAAGGTATGCGCATGCCTGGCAAGTTTCAGTTTCTTTAGAAACTCCCGATTTGTTTTTACCCCATGCTCTTATGACCTTGACTTTGGCCAACAAATTATAAGTCACATGTCAAGTTCTACCCGTAATTAACCAGGTTAATTTGAACTCATCCGTACCTACCCTTGACTTTGGCTAACATAGCAGTATGACTGTCTCAAACCAACGCATCTATCTATGCAACAGAAAGATAACAAATAGCTACCACACATTATGCCTTGACTTTGGCCAACAAACTTAGCATGAATACTAAGTGCTACCCGTCTGAAATGACGGAGAGCTACGAATTGTTTTTGGCGAAAATCTTTAACGTATTGAACTTGATATCGTTGAAGGAACCAGATAACTATTTATAAAAATATAGTGGCGAATACCTTTGCTAAAGAGGTCTCTCCCGGTGAAGGGATCTCGGCTTTTTCCCCGTAGAATGAGGTGCAGGATATTCCAACTAAATACCATGATGCGAAGCAAAAAGTAATCGACTATAGTGAAGTTATTACCCTGACGCAAACTTCTGTCCAAGGGGTCACTTCCGGAGAAGGGATCTCGGCCCTTGCCTCGTCGATTGAGGTGCCGGATATTCATAACCGAATACCGCTGTGCATATCCGGCAATTGATCCGAATAGGTTTGTTTAGCTTGCATTGATCCGAATCATTTCAGTCCCATCAATTGATCACACCACAAAAGAACGAAAATATGATGTACGTATATGCCATCCGCATTCGCCACTGGGTCCCGTCATCACCCGTTAAGTTACTTAACTAACGACAGAGCGGGGACTGGACTAGCACGGATGTAAAACATATACAACATCTACTAGTATATATATCAATATATAATAATCACTCAAGGCATGATAAATGCAACATCACAGAGAGTAATAAGCATCACAGAACAATACAGATAATCTGGGAGCCCCGAGATTCATACAGCCGCAACTGAAACCCGAAGTTCCCCTAGTCATGTGGATAGCCTGTGCAATGAAATCCTAGACCCCTACGGGCGCGGCATGTTAACCGTCAATACCTGAAGAGAGGCAGCCCCATTCAACAAAGTGAATGGGCCACCCAGCACTTCACGGAATCCGGTAACTTGAGCACCCCTCCATGGGTCAACCTATACCCCCTACGAGTGTGGCGAATAGCCCGCCAATTCTAGAGTGAAGCCCCTTCCGTCTTAAAGCCATGAGATGCAGGCCTGTTGCCCTCTAGAACCCGGCTATCCGTGCACCCCACCGCGGGGTAATCCTAGTACAAAAAATAAAATATATACAATGGGTACATCGACCTCAGCCCGGTCGTGCCCTAAAAGAATAATATACAAACAGGCAGTGACGGCAGTCCTCATGTCGGACGCTCGCCCCGCAATATCAAATGTACAAATATAACCAAACTGTACTACCATTGCATCCAGGCTATCCACCACAACAAATCCGCGACATCACAGTACAACACAGAACATCAACGTGAATGTCACTTTCGCAAATCCGTCTAAAGGAGCTATAGCGATTAAACAAGATTTACCGATCAAATGACATTCACGCTCGCAGATATAATGTAAGCACTTTGAACTAACTTATTTAAAATTTTCGATCGACAAAATGTCCCGGAGTGGGCCCCAAGTACTAATCCAGCACTCAAAACAATCTGGGCCATTACTGAATATTCCAGAAACACCAATTCCAAGTCAAAGACCACAGTAGAAAAATTGGTGCACTGAAGCTACAGTACCGCGGCGGAACTGCGGCCAAAACGTGGGTAATGCCGTGGTTCCGTGGCGCTATGGTGGAATCACACTTCCAAATTTCTACAGTGGTCTTAGAAAAGCCTGTCTGATTTTCTGACGTACGCAAAATAATTTTTAGACCACAAAAAAAATTCGACAGAAACTTGACTTTTGAAATTGCGGTTTCGGAAATTTTGTTCGATCAATGTTTTAAACAAGTTAGAACTAGCTAGTAAAGGTTTAATGGCGTGGCCTTGATACCATGTAACTCTACGGTAGCGCCCTTGGCCGTCGAACCGAGGTCAAAATGCGAAAAAATTTTTCTAAACTAGAAACCGGTGCTAAAACAGACTTTAATCCCAGATCGAACCATTAACCTATAACTAGCAACTAGAGAAAAGTTAGAAAGTGGCTATACCGATCGATCCGTGTCCTTCGGTCTTTGGCCGCAATCCCAAGCTCCTCGCGGCATCTCCGATCTCCGGTCTCCTTGTCGGAAGGGCACCACATCAAAGAGACTTTTTCCGGGCTCCCGCCCTTGAACCGAGGCAACTCGGACACGAACTTTTCTGGCCGACGTGTCCAAGATTGCTGTATAATATACATAGAACACTTTGTCTCAAGGGTTAATCGATGTTGCCCTTAGGAAGTGTGAGGAGAAATGAGCTTTTGAATTGAGCTAAAGATTTTGTGCAAGAAATGAGATCATTTTTCCCACACCCAAAAGAATGAAGGTGTCCAAATTGTGCTCGGCCATGGCATGGATGAAATGGTGGTGGAAGTGTGGTGATAATGAGGAAAAAATGTCACACCCAAATCCTTATCAATCCACTCAGAATTAATGCAAAGAAAATGAGTCAAGCTCAATCAAGAACACTCAAGAGAGTGCATGAAATTTTTGGTGCCCCAGGACTACAAAAAACACCCCATTTTATAAATCTTCACTTTTGCAAATAAGCCCCGGAATGCAAGAATTTCAGCCATGAAAGGATTGAAGGGAATATGGCCAAAAGGAATGCAAACCGGCAACTTCAAAAGCGATCCCGTAATAAAATTACCGGGTAACTCCACAACTGTATATACATACCCTCATTTGTATTCCAACCGAATACAAATGCAATGAGACATAATCTACACAGTATAATAGTAGGATACGGCTTAAACCAAAGCCCGCTAGTAGTATCCGTCCGATCAAGATCCGTGCACGACTGCACGTATATGATCGAACCCTGCCATAATACCATATGGCCTCTACAACGTTTTGACCGAAACTTGAGAAACTGTCTGTGGGGGACTCTAAAGACTCGTCAATACACTGGCTGTGGATTTAACCACTAGCACGTCAGTTGTACTAGCTGTACATAATGGGCTACCAGGTATTGACCAAAAGGGAGGTCGATGAGCGAACTCATCCTGACACCCTACTGAGCCTGTCAGTGACAATATATGTACAGTCCGGTCCGTTCGTCTATGAGTATCGCATGTCGGGCCTAGGGAGGTGGTAAAACTCAAACACCCAAAAGCAGTACAAGTCGTGTTGGAGTGTAGCCCAGAACACCCTGAGATACTACTGGAATACCTACCAGTAAATCTCCTGCCTTGGCTAAGGACTTCGTGTAATGGCTCTCCTAGACACAGCGCGATCTCACCCCCATTACCGGGAGAGGCGAAACCCTTGCCGATCCGCTCACTGCTTCTATGTGGCCCAGGACTGTACCCAACTAAAATCTGTTTACACGACTACTTTGAGCCGTGGGAGGGTAGTAATCAAAGCACAGTGGGAACTTATATGAGACAAATGACGATCTCAGGTCGATAGACTAACCTGTACACATGTCACCAGGGAACTGCTATCTGACGTACGGTATAATACCAACTAGCATGTTCCCGGTCAGTCATGTCCGGTGTACTCATAACCCAATGAGCACCTGTATACATCTTAGGTTAACCAACTGACACCAATGGCATGTAAGACCGGCCACCGCCCCTCGTCGGAGTCTCGACTGTATACACTAGTCTACTTTGGAGTATCGATTCCCTGTCTCGAAACTCTCTCAACTAGGGACCTTTAAGGTTATGCTTATAGACCCCAGCTCACACGTATATGATCGCAATCATAATGCTGGCAGTCAAGCAAAAATCATAAGGGCTCTATTAACACGCTATAGTGATCTGTAACATCACCTAAAGCATGTACACGATGATAAAGATAAACCAGATAGCATAATATCATCACGAGTAAGACTGTCCTACCGGCATAGGTCCTCCCTCAGCCATTGCAATCACGTGCCTGTGATCCAATTATTGACTTTGAGGGCACTATATCCAACATAAAGTACTCTCGCTAAATATTTTTTTCTATTTATGCAGCCTTAAGTAATTACAAAAACCAGTGTTCATTTTTTTATCTCCTTATTCACACTTGTATTTTTATTTTATTTTCCTTCATATTAAGGAGTTTAGACAACAGCATTTCAAGGTTTCTTCTACTATTCCAAGTTTCAAGGTTCATGTTTGTGCAATTTGTAGGGTATATATTTTCAGAATTTAGACTTAAGCTTAGGAATTATTTTGTAGACTTACACTCTAATAAAAATATCAATACTATTCCCTTGTTTTAACTTAGCCTAAGAAGTGAACTCATAATTTTCTTGTTTCTAAGTAAACTACAAAGACATATATTTTTCTACCGTTAAATTTTGAGAAAGGTTATTTTTAAGGTTTTTAATTTACTAAGTCTAGGATCTAGTTGTTCCTAGATAGTTAACCTTCTTGTCAAACTCAAGTCAATTATGGACAAAATTGAATTCTTCAATTTTTTATAATTTTTCAAAATTTTAAGTTTTTATTTGATTTTTATATTTTTATAATTTTTTTTTATTTTCTATTTTTTTTATATAGATGCAATGCAGAATTTAAACATGCAAAAGAAAAAGAAAAATATAGACGAAAATTAAAAAAAGTATGTAATGCAAAAGATAACTATTTACAACCACCATCTCCCCCAAACTTATCATAAGCAGTGCCCTCACTGCTCGGCCCCACGCTGTGCTCTCGGTCGTGAGGGGGAACGTTCAGCCCTACCAAGCAGGGTTCGAATCCCCTGCTCTAGCTCAGTCAACCGCCTATCATGCTCCCTAGATATCCCCCTCAACACATCTATGCCCCTAACAGCTCTCCGCATCAAATGTGCATGTTCTAAAGGGGTCATTTCTCCTTCGCTCGCTGTCGAGCTAGAGCTAGGTGTTCGGGCGGGCACTGATTGATCAAAGAATTTGTTAACCGCAATCAAGAACGGCGTCGCTTGGTAGCTAGCCGGTGAGTACGGGTCGGTCCACAAGGATTTTGTGTATCTTTAAACGGTGTTGGATTGATTAAATCTAAAAACTATGTTTATCTAGATTAAAATATTGCTAGGGTAAGGTTTAGGTTAAGTTTGGAGAGTTAATATTCCTCACCGCTTTCTATGCCCTTTTAAGATCTATGAGGTGTTATGATAATAATTAATAAAGTGGATTAGTACCATCAGGAAGAAACGGTGTTTGTTCCTCTAGGTTTTTGTCCTTCCTTTCTTAATTCTTAACCTAACCTCCATGGAAAACACGCACAACCGGTCGTTTATACTACGGTATCACCGCTACCTCGTGGGATAGGGTGCCATATGGAGCGGTGTGTGCATGTTGTAGGGTTCCTAGGCACCCTAATGAGGTCTCACAAGGCATCGAACATGCCAATTTCAAAAAATTTAGGTGCCGAGAGACCCGACTACGGATCGTTGGCTAGATATTTAGGCGAAAAAGCAACTAGTTAAAACTTAACTAAGAGATACGGAAATACAACCTTTGTAGATCCGGTTCTCCACCTCCATAGCTCCGCAATGAAGTCTCCTCGCTGTCCATAACAAGTCCCGGGCTCTAGCGTCGGCTTCATCGGAGAATAGACGGGCTAGGTCATCGATGTCCATGCCGAAGATGATCTACGTCGAGGCATCGCTAAATCAAGCTCCGACTTCACCAAGTCAAGAAACTTGTGAAGAAAACACACTCTACTACTTGGAAAGAGGTAGAGGATGAAGAAATAGGAAGTGGGTAGACTTTAGAATTGGTTTTCTCACTCATATACATCAAACACTATTGATGAAGAAAGCTTTTCTTCTTTTGAAAAAGATGAAGAAGAAGAAGCTAATTGTTATGATAAGTTAATTAAAAGAAAAGAATAATCAAATCTTTATCATAACATGACCATGGTTATGTGTAGAGACTAAACTCAAGTTAAGTGAATGGTTAGGTAGGTATGAAGACAAAAATGGTGACTAAGTCAAAGTATTCATGAAGCTTCATGAATGAACAAAACAATTCCACCATTTTTCTCTTTGCATTTTATTTTCCAAAAAGAATAAATGAATAAATAAATGAATAATTAAAAACCCTAATCATCCACTTAACCATAGTTTAATACTTTACACTTAACCATAAAGCATGTATCATCAAACATGATACAATCAAGTGCACAAAATCATATCGCATATGCAATGCGCACACCCGAGTGAGAAAAGCCATTTAAAGTGAACCGATACTAGTTAATGCAAAGTAATATATCAAATATATAATTATGCATTAAATCATTAAATCAACACTTAATTTAATGATCCGGTCATATCGCATATAACCGACTAATATCAACAGTAACAACTTATCGAATCAACACTTGATCCGATAACCCGGCTATATCGCATATAACCGATCAATGTAACAAATCGTGAGAATCGAATACAGTATCACATACTGGAATCAGTCTCGGTCCCGCACATATCTCATATGCGCTCCTATTTCGTTTCGCTTGAGCCAGGAAACCTCTGTGTAGGACTCTAAAGACTCGTCAATACGCCGGCAGCAGATGATGATCATATCAAACACCAACAAGCCGTAAGCGGACTGCCAAACGTAACGGCCACCCGGGTATTGAGCGATCTGAAGATCGACGAGCAAGCCCGCTCACACTCCAGTGAATCCAACCAGTAACACTACCGTACAGTCCGGTCTGATCGTCTGATATGTCGCATATCTCGCCTAGGGGTGGTAAACGTCAGACCCCAATAGCTCGATAAGTCGTGTCGATATGAGGTCTATAACTGTTTGAGAAACTACTGGTAACACTTACCAGTAAATCTCAGCAACCCTGGCCAGGGATTTCCAGTTATAGCCAATCGAACACAGCGCAACATCAACTCCCTATACCGGGAGAGACGAATCCCCTCCTATCGCTCATTGCCTCCATGTGACTCGGGACTGTACCCAAAAACCACCGTTTTGCATGCCCTCTTGGACGTGGTAAGATGGAAATCAAAGCACAGTGGGAACCACACAAGACTCTATGATGATCTCGGGTCAACAGACTACTCTGTACCAGTGTCACCAGAGAACTGCCATCTGACGTGGGGTATAATACCATCTGGGAGTTCTCGGCGAGTCCGTCCAGTGTACCCAGTCTCTACTGAGCACCCGTATATCATCTCTGATGTCAAACACCAATGGATATGGGATCATCCATCGTCCATCTGTATGGGTCGAGAAGGTATACGCTAGTCTACTCTGGTATATCGATGCCCCGTCTCGATACACCCACGACTAGGGACTTTAAAGGATGTACTTATGGACTACCATGTCCCCACTAGTATGATCCGCATCATAGTCCAGGTAGTCAAGTACACATCCTAAGGGCTTTACCAACATGTAACAGAGAGACAATCAGTGTACACGTTAAGGTAAAGAGCAACCAGATAGCATACTATCATGTCGAGCAAGAAAGTCCTCACTATATATGTCCCAGCATCCACTACAATATACATCCTATGTATAGTAATGGCCTCTAGGGCATACATATAACTAACAATCTCGCACTTGCACTAGGGCCATCTGTAGCAGTGGTTGTAGTATCTCATACTCAACCATCCCGTAAAAGTCTCTCTCTGGGAACAGGCCTTTGTGAGTGGATCCGCTGTGTTGTCCTCTGAGTCTACTCTCCTAACCTCGATCACCCTGGAGATCGATCATCTCCATGATCAGGTGACACTGCCTTAGAATATGTCTGGATCACTGATGGGACCGTCGTTCCTTGGCATAAGCCACAACTCCATTGTCTCACAATGGTAGGAACGTAGTTCATCTCATGAACCAATATACACCCAAACAGCCTCTTTTGTAGCATCTTAAGTAGCGATGTATCCAGCCTTTATCGTCTAGTATGTCACGGTATATAGCTTGGAACTCTTCCAACATACCGTCCCTTTACTGAGGGTAAAGACAATGCCTGCGACTGACATTCTGTCGTCTTTATCACCCTGGAACCATTCCAGTGATTCTCCCCAGGGTCGATTGATACCATCTCACTACAGCTAGTGAGTATCCTAACATCCATTTAGATCTATCTCATAGATCCAAAATCCAAGATTTAGGAGGTATCATTTTGATCCTATATGGAGAATCATAGAGATAAGCGGAGATTGATCGAGCGTAGCATAGGAAACTCCGTCCCTATCAAGAGTATGTCATCCACGTACTCTACGAGGATCATTACCATACTCCCTACTACCTTTTTGTTTATACAAGGTTCATCTACCATTTTGATGATGTCAAACTCTTTGACTAATTCATCAAAACAGATGTTCCAACTCCGCAATGCCTGCTTTATCAAATAAAGCATCTTGCACACGTTTCCGCTGCTCCCACTGTCTACGAAGCCCTCTGGCTGTGTACTTATAGACGCTCTCTTCTAAATCATCATTTAGAAAAGCAGTCAAGACACCCAACCACCAGATATCGCAGTCATGGTATGTAGCCGTGACAGGTAGGATCTGGATGGACTTAAGCATAGCTACTTGAAAAGGTTTCATCATTATCCACACCTGGTCAATGATGCAAACTTTTAACAAGTCTAGCTTTGAAAGTTTCAACTTTTCCATGTACACCAAGTAATCTTCTCAAGATATACTTGCTCCTGATGGGGATTTAACCCTTCAGATATAGCAACCAAAGTCCATACTTTGTTGGTGTATAAGGATTCCATCTCAGATCGATAAACATCCAGCCATTCTTACAGAGTCTTACTCTCGATGGCCTGCTCGAAGCTAGTTGCGTCATCATCTCATGATGCAATCCTCGCTCCCACTGTCATAGAGAAACAGAAGTATCTCTCAGGTGGGTGAGGAACCCTACTAGATCGGCGGAGAGACTGAGGTTCGTTGGTTACTACTGAATCCTTCGGTTCTACCAAATCATCTGCTGTAGTTTGTATAGCTGGAACCTTTCCAGTTCTACATTACAGACCTTGCCTCGAGCTTGTCCGGTTTTTGCTTTTCAGACATAGGCTGGACAACCCTAAATCTTAACTGACTTAAGAGATGGGCTCTTCCCTTATCATATCAAATATGAAGTGGTAAGCAACTGATTTGATTTGAACCGTATTCAATAGGTATGCAACTTCTCAAGCGCATAACTCCCAGAAGGAAAAAGGTAACTCAGTAGTACTCATCATAGAGCACACCTTATCATATAGGGTGTGATTGCTCCGCCCCGATACACCATCGTGCTATGGTGTATACAGAGGAGTAATGCTGAGAGAGAATCTCATTCTCCTTTAGAATAGTCCAGTATTTCCGTGCTCAAGTATTCTCCTCCTTGATCACATCAAATGACATAATACTTATACCCTTATTGGTTCTCTAGTTCTAACTTATATTCTGTGAATATCTCAAAAGGTTCGGACTTATGTTTCAACAGGAACGTATGTCTGAATCTTGAGAGATTATCAGAGAATGTAATGAAGTAAAAGAACCGGTCTTGGCATGTGTAGACAGGGGACCTACATACATCAACATGTATCATCCCAAGAGTTCACTAACTCTTTCTCTGTTTTCAATAAACGGAGCTATGGTCATCTAATCTTTGTGACATGACTGGCGAGTTTCACAAGATGTAAGTTCAAACTAATTTAAATATGCATCTTTATGTAACTCTAGCCAGTCGGGTCGCATTGATCTGACCTAGTCTACAATACCTTAAGAAGGATCCGTTCATTTCTGAACTCTTCCTCTTATGTGTGTTCCATATACTAAGAACTATAGTTTGATTTAGAACATCAACGCTTTTAGATAACGTGCTTGAACCGATCAACTTTTGATATAGGAAATGTTCAAAACATTATCCAACAATAAAAAATTTTATCATTTCTTTACTAATAAAGAGACTGATATGATTTTGTATATCAGGTTCGGTATCTAATAACATTCGTTCAGAATCAATGTATTGTAATACAGGGTGACAGTGACCAACAGACTTGGCTGCAACTCTTGCCCCGTTTTCTGCCTTATGAAACTTATCACCCGTTCTTAGTTCTCTACCTATCTGTAGCCCTATGTAACAGATTACATATCTGGGATCCTGATCCGGTATCATATACCCAGGACGTAAAGGATACTGAGAAACAGTTCTGTATAATGAACAAAGCCGAAGATGATGCATCAGCATGCACTCTCTTCGTTTGGGCGGCACGGGAATTCTGGTAATCCCCAATTTCCTGCTCTGTCTTATAACAATTATAAGTTGGAGCGGGACCAACGTTCCCCAGCTCAGTATAACAAGCGGGTTCAGTCAATATTCCGTATTATTATCTTGATTAAGGCGTGATATGGTCGCTACCTGGAGAGAGAGAGAAGAAAACACTCAGCGTGCGCTCTTGCAAGAATAGATTGGTTATTATTTTATCTAATCAGGATGGCTCCCACTGCTTTTTATCAAATCTTCCTTCAAACTTTAAAAGGAAAGACTAGCCGGGATTAATTATACACTACAAGTTCGCCAATCTTTCAGCCAGGCCAGTGTCGGTATTTTGAGGGAGGTCCCCCGTGCTTTCGCACGAACCTAATTAATGTAAACCTCGTTTTCCCAGAGGCGTAACCTCGTTGACACCTTTCTAGACACCTACTTGATCGGCTAATTGTAATGTATAAAACTCTCCCAGGAGTAACAATTACTCGCAGCGGGTATCGGGATCCAACTATCTCATAGAAGGTATGCAATCTCATTGCAAATTTCAACACTTGAAATTCACGATAATATTTTGCCCCTAACCTCCTATGACCTTGACAAAGGCCAACAAACCATAGGATGCTAGTCAAGTTCAACCCGTCATTTCCTGATTGAATTAAACCCACCCGCACGGCCCTTGACAAAGGCCAACAAAGTCGCACGACTACCCTAACTCAATCTGCATCATATGCATAAGCAGATAAGCACCAGTCAGCTACCGCACACTGCGCCTTGACAAAGGCCAACAAACGCAGCACGAATACTAACTACTACTTATCTGAAATGACGGAGGGCTACGACAGGTTTTTCTGAAAACCTATTGCGTAATGAACTTGATATCGTTGTAGAATCAAATGATTTTTAATTGGAGTGCTTTTGAGGCTTTTCTAGTTTTGCTAAAGGAGTCACTCCCGGTGAAGCGATCTCGGTCCTTTCCTTATCGAATAAGGTGCAGGATATATCACATATACCGCTGTGCAAAGCAAAAACACTTAAAAGCTATCAAAAGACAAACCGAGTGTGTAGCATCTGCCAGTTATTGCTAAAGGAGTCACTCCCGGTGAAGGGATCTCGGTCCTTTCCTCATCGAATAAGGTGCAGGATATATCACATATACCGCTGTGCAAAGCAAGAACTGTAGCTACCTGTTTTATTTTGAAATTCGATTCTACAACATCTTAGGTTTCTTTTATTTCATTAATCACATTAATGAAGTCCCATCATTTAAGCACCTAAACATCACAGATAAATACGACGTACACTTATGCCATCCGCATTCGCCTCGATGTCCCCTCGTGCACCGTTAGGTTAGGTAACTAACGGCAGAGCGGGGCAGGGCTAGCACGGGTGTAAAACATAAGTAACGTCTATATAATATATCATATATACTATATACTATATCTATCACAGAACATCACATGATCACATCACAGATATCGCAGCAGAAGAATCATATGAAATATTGGATATACTAGGACGTCCGTGTTTTCAATACGAGCCAATATAAAACACGGATTCCACGGTCGCGATGAATAGCCAAACCCACACCCCTAGACCCCTACGAGAGCGGCAAGCAACCCTACCAATTCTGGAGTTAGGAGACCCGGACTCGACTCCTCGAGTTGGTCTCCCACTGGACCCCAGAACCCGGTTACTTGTGCTCCCCTCCTTGGGTCTATCCTAGTGCAGAAAAGTAAATAATATACAAATGGTGACAACATCCGCTACCTGGAAGTGTCCCAATAAAAGAATATTACATACAAGTTTTTACATGAATGAAAATGAAAAACACTCATCTCACATAAAAACCCCCGGCTATTCAAACACGACGATCCAATATAACATATCCAGCAACACGTAACATCACATGTCATCAACGTAAGTAAATATACGCATCCCAATTGTCGTTGACATATAGCAACGAAAACGGCGATATCACATATTACACTTACGGTCACAGAAAAGAAAGTGTAAAACTACAACAGTTGGAATCCGCAACCTCCTCAGACATCGCATGCCTGACCAAATGAATTACTTAGACATCACATGCCTAACAATTATAAACCCCGCATTTCAGTCTCATTATCGAAAACACTTTTCAATATCGAGTCGGGCAATTCAACAAGATTCCCGACAGTCTGATCGAATGCTCGTCGCAAACTTCTGTAGACGGCTGCACCCCCGATACCGTCGACGAAGTGCACCAAGGCGGAACACCGCTACCGCGAGCACCCGGACGGATGCTTTCGGCGACGGGGTTCTCCTACAGTCACTTGGTCGGGGCTATGGAGTGAGGCTGTCTATTAACTTTACCCGGCGAGTATCCGCGTACGCTACGTGATTGCGACGGACTTTTGATCATATCAAAATTCCGTGGCAACCGATCAAGTGAGACTAAACCGCTAGATTTATAACATTCATTCAGTTATCTCATAACTCTTTGTGAATTCCAATTATTGTATCCCATTCCAGATAAAATAGAAAATGTTAAACTTTTCGATCGAACATTCGAACACCCAAGTTTTCCTGATACAGATCAACACATGAAATAAGTCTAACAACATTCAGTTCGTGCCTCAGTACCAACGGTCCAGCCGTAGAAGGGTCAAGCCAACGCCTCACATGTGGCACGCCGTACTGCCCCAAACCCTAAGGTTCAAAGGGCAGTTCAAGACGGTCACATAATCGAGTTAAGGTTTGTTGTCTTCTAGAGGGTCCATCGAGTTACTTGCACTACTTAGAACGTCGTTAAACTACGGAAAAATCCAACACTTGGAAATTTCCCGACAGGGGAAAAATTAGGTATTTATATCCGGTCGAACCTTTTAACATATTCTAAAAATTATCCGGAAAAACACAAAGACGAAATTTGATACCCCGATCGAAACACCGAATCCCCAAAACAACTCCAGAAAAATTCAACTCTTGAAAAAATATTAAAAATACCCAGGAAAACCAGCACTGTTAAATAGGAGTTACTGTGCAAACATCACCTCACAACACGACAAACAGGCCGCGGTTCCGCCGCACGAGCCATGCTCGTGCCGCGGAAGTGCGGCGCTTTAATGGAATTAGGGCATCGAAATTTACAGTAACTCTTAGATATTCCTGCTGATATTTCTACATATTTTTAATACTGAAAAATCCCTGTTTTTAGAAAAAGTCCAGAGAGCCATTTTGTGATCGGGTTTCGGGTTCGTTCGGACTTCAAATTCCGTCTAGACTTCGCCTAAGGCTCTAGCTAGGCTCTGATACAACTGTAGGCTCCCTAGGCACCCTAATGAGGTCTCACAAGGCATCGAACTTGCCAATTTCAAAAAATCTAGGTGCCGAGAGACCCGACTACGGATCGTTGGCTAGATATTTAGGCGAAAAAGCAACTACTTAACACTTAAGTAAGAGATACGGAAATACAACCTTTGTAGATCCGGTTCTCCACCTCCATAGCTCCGCAATGAAGTCTCCTCACTGTCCATAACAAGTCCCGGGCTCTAGCGTCGGCTTCATCGGAGAATAGACGGGCTAGGTCATCGATGTCCATGCCGAAGATGATCTACGTCGAGGCATCGCTAAATCAAGCTCCGACTTCACCAAGTCAAGAAACTTGTGAAGAAAACACACTCTACTACTTGGCAAAAGGTAGAGGATGAAGAAATAGGAAGTGGGTAGACTTTAGAATTGGTTTTCTCACTCATATACATCAAACACCATTGATGAAGAAAGCTTTTCTTCTTTGAAGAAGATGAAGAAGAAGAAGCTAATTGTTATGATAAGTTAATTAAAAAGAAAAGAATAATCAAATCTTTATCATAACATGACCATGGTTATGTGTAGAGACTAAACTCAAGTTAAGTGAATGGTTAGGTTAGGTATGAAGACAAAAATGGTGACTAAGTCAAAGTATTTATGAAGCTTCATGAATGAACAAAACAATTCCACCATTTTTCTCTTTGCATTTTATTTTCCAAAAAGAATAAATGAAATAAATAAATGAATAAGTAAAAAACCTAATCATCCACTTAACCATAGATTAATACTTTACACTTAACCATAAAGCATGTATCATCAAACATGATACAATCAAGTGCACAAAATCATATCGCATATGCAATGCGCACACCCGAGTGAGAAAAGCCATTAAAAGTGAACCGATACTAATTAATGCAAAGTAATATATCAAATTTATAATTATGCATTAAATCATTAAATCAACACTTAATTTAATGATCCGGTCATATCGCATATAACCGACTAATATCAACAGTAACAACTTATCGAATCAACACTTGATCCGATAACCCGGCTATATCGCATATAACCGATCAATGTCACAAATCGCGAGAATCGAATACAGTATCACATACTGGAATCATTCTCGGTCCCGCACATATCTCATATGCGCTCCTATTTCATTTCGCTTGAGCCAGGAAACCTCTGTGTAGGACTCTAAAGACTCGTCAATACGCCGGCAGCAGATGATGATCATATCAAACACCAACAAGCCGCATGCGGTCTGCCAAACGTAACGGCCACCCGGGTATTGAGCGATCTGAAGATCGACGAGCAAGCCCACTCACACTCCAGTGAATCCAACCAGTAACACTACCGTACAGTCCGGTCTGATCGTCTGATATGTCGCATATCTCGCCTAGGGGTGGTAAACGTCAGACCCCAATAGCTCGATAAGTCGTGTCGATATGAGGTCTATAACTGTTCGAGAAACTATTGGTAACACTTACCAGTAAATCTCAGCAACCCTGGCTAGGGATTTCCTGTTATAGCCAATCGAACACAGCGCAACATCAACTCCATATACCGGGAGAGACGAATCCCCTCCTATCGCTCATTTCCTCCATGTGACTCGGGACTGTACCCAAAAACCACCGTTTTGCACGCCCTCTTAGACGTGGTAAGATGGAAATCAAACCACAGTGGGAACCACACAAGACTCTATGACGATCTTGGGTCAACAGACTACTCTGTACCAGTGTCACCAGAGAACTGCCATCTGACGTGAGGTATAATACCATCTGGGAGTTCTCGGCGAGTCCGTCCAGTGTACCCAGTCTCTACTGAGCACCCGTATATCATCTCTGATGTCAAACACCAATGGATATGGGATCATCCATCGCCCATCTGTATGGGTCGATAAGGTATACGCTAGTCTACTCTGGTATATCGATGCCCCGTCTCGATACACCCACGACTAGGGACTTTGAAGGATGTACTTATGGACTACCATGTCCCCACTAGTATGATCCACATCATAGTCCAGGTAGTCAAGTACACATCCTAAGGGCTTTACCAACATGTAACAGAGAGACAATCAGTGTACACGTTAAGGTAAAGAGCAACCAGATAGCATATTATCATGTCGAGCAAGAAAGTCCTCCCTATATATGTCCCAGCATCCACTACAATATACATCCTATGTATAGTAATGGCCTCTAGGGCATACATATAACTAACACATGTATGCATGGAGTCCAATAAAAACGTGTGATGGGCAAGAAAGGGGTGAGAGATCTTCATCTCTCAAGCCTTCCCCAAATCTATCCCTAACAAGCGAGGAGTCTATTCGCTCATTAGGGAATTGAAAATTATTTTCTTACTATCTAATTAGGGCAGATAATAAAGATCTATACTAGGGCAAGAAAGAAATTACCTAGGGCATGGAAATAAAATTTAACTAGGGCAATGAAAAGAAAACTTACTCCTAATTTTTATTTGATGCTCTCTTCATACATTGCAGAAATTTACAGATCTGAATTTTTGATAAAATGAAATGAGGCACAAAAAGAGGCATAACCTAAAACAGGTTTTAGGGTTTCTATTTATAAAACATAGAAACCCTAGGGTTACAATCGCATCATGTCTACATTTACAATTTTACCCCCTAAGAAAAGAACTAGTCAACGCACGCCAGCCGCCTTAGAAATTTTCCACCGACACGGGCGACGCACGGCCGCGGAACCGCGGCCAAAACCCCTGTTTAGCCGCGGTTCTGCGGCCATGTAGGGAGATTGTTGGCTGAGTTTTCTTGGGTTAGTTCTGGTTGCATTTTTCTTCTGTTTTCCTTAGTTGGTTCTTCAGAATGTCTTCTAGTTCTCTTCCAGATCACTACAGTGAATAATATCGTGGACTTTACCGTTTGCTTTGTGTCGAAATCATGAACCTTGCACTGCCTTTGTTCTTTGTGAAATCGTCCATTGATCTTCGTTTAGTCTTCAAACTGTTGGCATGATCAAGATCTTTCCATTTGTTGGTCGTAGTCTCATTTTTGTATCGTCTTTTCATCGTTTTCACTGTTTTTGTTCCGAGAACCTGTATCCTACAATTGCGTAGTAGACATGGATCAAAAGCACCTGTTTATTTGTAAAATGAATAAGAATGGCGAATATAATAATGCAATATTATGATATGAACAAATACCCCCAAATTTATCTTTTGCTCGTCCTCGAGCAAACCTAGTTTTATTCTTGAAAAAGACCTACCCTCACTTTCGCAGGGGAACGCGATTGCACCGAGCTCGTGCAACAAGCCGTTAAACCTCTAGGTGTCCCTAGTAGGAGGACTGTTGTCTCCTGAGGGTTTTCAACGGATACTACCCACAAAATCCTATCAATTTGGCCTATTAACTTTTATTCTCCAATTAGGTTTTCTAACAAGGAATTCTATTATCTTCGACTCATAAATTATCCACCCGTATTTTTCACGCTTGCTTATCTTTTAAGTTAAGATCACATATATTCTTGTAAATTTACTTAGCTTTTAGTATCTTGTAAGTTTTCCTTCTAGAGTTCCATCTCAACTTAGGAATTTTTTTCATCTCTATTAAATATATAAGCCCTATCTTTCATTCCAATCTCTCATCTAGACCCCAATCACATACCCCCTACGTGTGTTTATATATCACCCCTACACTTGGAAATTCAAATCAAGATATTATACTTTTATCCATCGTCCAAAGTACTTTTCAATTGGTGAATTTTTAGATGAAATTGCTCACACATTCTTCATGTGACCGTTAATACTTCTTGAGGTACCAACGACCGATTACAAAATGTCTTTGCACATTAATACGTAATTCCTAGTCTTGCAATACTAAAGGCTTTTAAGAGTGACTCCCAAACCAGTTGGTCTAAGGCACTAGGTGATGAAGCACCCTCGCTATATATTTTTTTCTATTTATGTAGCCTTATGTAATTACAAAAACCAGTGTTCATTTTTTTTTATCTCTTTATTCATATTTGCATTTTTATTTTATTTTTCGTCATACTGAGGACTTTAGACAAGAGCATTTCAAGGTCTCTTCTACCATTCCAAGTTTCAAGGTTCGTGTTTGTGCATTTTGTAGGGTATATATTTTAAGAATTTAGACTTAAGCTTAGGGAATATTTTTTAGACTTACACCTTAATAAAAATTTCAATACTCTTCCATTGTTTTAACTTAGCCCTAGAAGTCAACTCGAAATTTGCCTATTTCTAAATAAACTACAAAGACAAACTTTCTACCGTTAAATTTTAAGAAAGGTTATTTTTAGGGTTTTTAATTTACTAAGTCTAGGATCTAGTTGTTCCCAGCTAGTTAACCTTCTTGTCAAACTCAAGTCAATTATGGCCAAAATTGAATGTTTCAGTTTTTATAATTTTAAAATTTTTCTGTTTTTATGGTTTAAAAAAAAGTATGCAAATGCAAAAATATACACATGAATGCGAAGGAAGAAAGCTTACCGAGCACACCCCCAAACTTAAACATGACAGTGTCCTCATTGTCAGGCTACACCAAGAGGGTCAAAATTGTCGGCGCTCCCCTGTTTATTTATTTACAAAAATTTTTTATTGTTAAAAGAAAAACAAAATTTATATACAAAAAGGTCCTCCACAAACTTAAGTGAGACAGTGTTTCCACTGTTTTAAACGTTAAAGTTCAAAGTTAGGGAGGAGAAAAATCAAACTATACAAGGCCTTACACAGGCCCAAGGTTAGCACCAACCATTCAAAAATTTTATCGTTATAATGGTAGGGTTGGTAGAAGAATGCAGTGTAGAGAAAGGAGTTGAGAAACACATGAGACCGTATGGGAAGAAGGGTGGAATATGGTCTCGGTATATTCAGAGAAGAATGGCGGAAAAGAGAAAGAAGTGTAGCACGAACTTGAGGGTGTAAATTGAGTGAATAAATTAGCACAATTTATGATGACCGATATATTAAAAGCGATTGTGCTAATCCATCAACCCGTCGAGAAATGGGGTCAAATCCCTCAAGATTCGCAAGAAAACATAGGTACGTTAAACTTGGTAAACCATCCATTGAAAATGGAAACACGACGGATTCTTGTGTGGTCGAAATGATAGGATGGACGAAAGGGAGTGATTTAGGGATAGTCTTATTCTCACCTAAGTAATCTGTTTCGAACTTGAAGGATTCTATCAATGGTTCGAAATGATTGTAAGCAACCGCGTCTGATGGTTCAACTAACTCATCTGAAAATTCAAAGCACCCAAACTCAGGCGGTGAGTCATCCAAATCGTTCGACAAAGTGAAGCACTCGTAATCGTTATCGTCTGTGAGAACTGTGTCAGATTCAAAGAGGTACGTACTAGTGGCGTCAAAACTGTTGTGATCGAAGAGAAGTCTTTCAAGCTCACAGTCCTCCTGCGTGATCTTTTGTGTTGTCGGAACGATGGAAAGGAGGGAGGGTGATTTAGGAAGTATAGCAGTTAAAGGTTCTGGAAGATGAATTGGAAAATCTGACTCATCAAACAAAAATTGTTCATCCTCAATACTATCCTCATAATTTTCCTCAAAAGTTTTCTCATCCTTGCAATTATCATCAAAATCAAGACGCATATGAAATTCGGGAGAAACAATTACTGACTCGGGATGATGAATTGGAGATACAATTTCAGTCAAATCTACGGGTTCATCATCCAAAATATTCACGGCATCAATATTCTCAATCAAGTGAAAATCAATTTTTTCTAACACCTCATCAAAAGCATGGATATTTATCAATTCAGGTTCTAGATTGGAGGTGTAAAGTTCAAAAGGATTAGTGATGGTTTCACTCGAAAAGGGCTCTTCACAATCTGGCAAATCAAGCACTACAAAGTCGCACAACTCATTACACGTTTTATCTTTAACAGGTGAATGATTTAGGACACTTGATAGACATTCAAAACCGGAGTTGTGGGATTCAATTAGTGATGGGTAGGTTTGATTTGGAAGTGTGTAGAACTCACTCTCAGCACTCAAATTCTCACTCTGTCCAACCGCCATCTTATACATTAGAATTTTTGGAGCTAGTTGGAAACTAGCTACCGGTTCACTAGGTTGTCTAATGGCCGCCATGGATGCATCCACAATCCTCATCATTTGGTTTGTCGCTACCATATAAGCTTCCAACGACTGTTCCAGACTAGACATGGATTGTGAAAGGGTTTCAGTAGATTCAAAGTTGTTTGGATACGTGAATCTCCAAAATGGTTGTGTAGAAGCAATGTCTAGGGAAGATGCGAAAGTTGGGTAGGAATGGTAGGAATTGAATGGTTGGACAGGAGTAGGATCAACATTTGGATAAAAAGGTGAATAGACTTGTTGATCCCGAGAACTGGAAGTGTTGAAAGAAGTGAAAGATCGGTTACGAGATTGTTCTATATGTTCAGCTATAGACATGGGTTTCGGAGTTACAACAGGACTCGAAAAAGGAGTATCAACGTAAGAAGGTAGTGAAGGTTGAAATGGTTGATACAAAGTGGATTGCGGAGTCGAACTGTTTCTCCTAGACGCTTCTATTCAATCTTTCAAAGAAATTTTGGGCATGGAGGGGTCGTCCGTAATTTGAATAAAATACTTCGCGTAAGAAGCAAAGTTTGGTTCAGGATACCAAAGTTCGGCAAGAGATTTGGGAGGTGGGGTACCCATAATGTAAGAAAGAGAAGAAAAAGAAAGTGGGTGAGGTGCACGGATTTGTTAGCGACAAGTTGCAAGTTTTTGTAAAAAGTTTTTCTTTTTTTTCTTTTTGTTTTTTTTTATATGGAGCTTTTTGCAAAAAGATTTTCGATAAAAGGCTTAGACATACGTTCAATCAACCACAAATGCACAATCAGGCCTAGATCTAGGGTCACCTAGGTCAGCTAGATAGCTCTTTACTATTCCAAAGGGCAAGAAGTAGGACCTCAAACCGCCTCTTCACCGCCAATTGTGCCTAGGTAAGTGCCAGGTAAGTGGGAGGTTCTCCACCACGTAAGTAGTAGGACTAATTAAGTAACCACTTGCCTTAGACACACTTTCCTAGACACCACAAAGTCAAGTTAGGATAAACAGTCGATGCCTACAACTGTTCCTATGTTCTATTGAGCGCGAAGACCTTAGGGTGAGTCTAATATTTTTTAATTAATTGATGGTCAATGCAATATGCCTTATGTGATTTCTGGGATCCTGGGAAGGGTAATGAAATCCCCAACCAATCTGATTTAGTTTCAAGCCCCTTAAAGTCAATTTAAATATCCAAAGCAGTAAACATAAACACTTGCAAACAATTTCTTTTTTTTTAGCGCGGCGCAAATAATCCTGCACAAGATCAATTATTGGAAGGGGAGAGATTTTTTTAGCGCAAAGAATCCTGCAGGAATTTTTTTTTACAGAGGAGATATTGGGGTTGCAGAGAAAGAACAGAGGAGTCTTACAGTGGAATTTCGCTTGCTGAGGTCACCATACCGCGGCGGATCCGCGGTCAAAGAGGGGTCAACGCTGTGGTTCCGCGGTCAGTGGGTCTGTTAAGATCTCCAAATCTTTTCTGTTGCTCTGTTATGGTACTCCTCGGTTGTTCAGATCTGCTGTTTTCTGTTTCGCTCTCTGGATTTTTCCAGATCCGAACTCGTTCGTCGATCCTGCAAAATTCACACTTAAATACCCTTCACAAAATAACAAAATGACAAAATTTTTAAATTTTTTTAGTTTTTCTGTTTTTATGATTTTTCAATTTTATATTAACCCGAAATTACAAAAAGAAAACACTACGTCATCACCGGCAATGGCGCCATTTGATTGATCAAAGAATTTGTTAACCGCAATCAAGAACGGCGTCGCTTGGTAGCTAACCGGTGAGTGCGGGTCGGTCCATAGGGATTTTGTTTATTTCCTAATTGTTCTAACGAGTCAATTCCAAATGGTATGAATGGATTGATTAAATCTAAAAACTAAACTGATCTAAATCTTGATAGGGTTAGGTTTAGGTTAGGTTTGGAAAGTCAATATTCCTCACCGCTTTCTATACCCTATTTAAGATCTATAAGGTGTTATGGTAACAATTAATAAAGTGGATTAGTACCATTGGGAAGAAACAGTGTTTCTTCCTCTAGGTTCTTGTCCTTCCTTTCTTAATTCTTACCCTAACCTCCATAGAAGACACGCGCAACCGGTCATTTATACTACGGTATCACCGCTATCTCGTGGGATAGGGTGCCGTAGGGAGCGGTGTGTGCATGTATGCATGGAGTCCTATAAAAACGTGTGATGGGCAAGAAAGGGGTGAGAGATCTTCATCATTCAAGCCTTCCCCAAATCTAACCCTAACAAGCGAGGAGACTACTCGCTCATTAGGGAATTTAAAAACATGATCTATTCTAATTAACTAGGGTAATTAATGAAATCTAAAGTAGGGCAAGAATAGAAAATTATACTAGGGCAGATAATAAAATTAACAAGGGCAAGAATTGAAAACTTACTCTAATTTGATGCTCTCCTCCTTCTTTACAGAAATTTACAGATCTGAATTTTAGATATAAAATGTGGCACAAGAAGAGGCATAACCTAAAACAGGTTTTACGGTTTCTATTTATAGAACATAGAAACCCTAGGGTTACAATCGCGCCACGTCTGCATTTACAATTTTACCCCCTAAGAAAAGAACTAGTCAATGCACACAAGCCGCCTTAGAAATTTTCCACCGACACGGGCGACGTACGGCCGCAGAACCGCGGCTAAAATCCCTGTTTGGCCGCGGTTCCGCGGCCATGTAGGGAGATTGTTGGTTGAGTTTTCTTGGGTTGGATCTGGTTGCATTTTTCTTCTGTTTTCCTTAGTTGGTCCTTCAGAATGTCTTCTAGTTCTCTTCCAGATGTCCACAGTGAATAATGTCTTGGACTTTACCGCTTGCTTCGTGTCGAAGTCTTGAACCTTGCACTGCCTTTGTTCTTTGTGTAATCGTCCATTGATCATCGTTTAGTCTTCAAATTGTAGGCATGATCAAGATCTTTCCATTTTTTGGTCGTAGTCTCACTTTTGTATCGCCTTTTTATCGTTTTCACTGTTTTTGTTCCGAGAACCTGTAACCTGCAACTGTGTAGCAGACATGGATCAAAAGCACCTGTTTATTTGTAAAATGAATAAGAATGGGGAATATAATAATGCAATATTATGATATGAACAGGCACGTGCTCCACCGGTTCAATCCTCGACCACACATCAGTCAATCGTGAATAGGACGTAGAAACGCCCTCAATAAGAGGCATGACAGGTATGCCTCTAAGCATGTAAAATTCGAACTCCTCCACGGAGAGGAAATATCGACAAAGTTGTGTAACAAGTATGGGACAAGGGTAATTTGCGGCTCGTTTGCCCGCACCTATAGAGTTTAGCAAAACTGTGCACATGTCAAAACGAGGGTTTCTTGTCATGAGGGTATGCACAATATGCAAGGAGGGTGTAAAAAATGTGGTGTTGTGGGAGCTTCTAAAAATATTGTTTTGTGCCCACTGGCACACAGTTAAGACATTTGCGAAAAGGGTTCTCGCTTGGATCCCCTTCCGCGGCTCCCTTGAGCAATCATTGCCCATCAAGGGCATGTAATCCTCAAATTGTAAAGGTTGGTCATGTGCGGGAATGCGAGGGATTAATATGACTTCGTGTATAATATCCCTATCGATGATAATCTCCCTATCACCCCACGGCAATTTTATAAACCCGAATTGGGTGGGACACCCATCTTCCATACACTTGTAAAAACGAGTGACTAATTTCGGATGTGCATAAGCGTTAGGGTGATTATATATTTAAAAGCTCCAACCCCTATGTGCTATCTTATTCGCAAAATAATTCCCATACACATCGTGTGAAAAAATTTGTGAAAAGTCTCGTTCAAGTTGCATGCTATGAGCCATTAGATAAGTTACTGATCTACAAAGAATAAAAACAAAGATGGGTATAGAGATCGAACCTCCCCTAAAAAATTCAGGTGGTGAAGACAGTAGATGGCGGCGGAAGCGCGACTCTTTGCAGGGATCTGCGGCGGATCAGCGGCGGCGCAGAGGGAACTCGCAGGAAAAATTTAGGGCGGCGGCGCTAAGATTTTTAGAAGATGAAAATTAGGGTTTGTGAAAACACGGGGGGCCGGGTTCTTTATATAGGGGAGAAATGATGGATATTTGCAAATAAACCCCTCTAAAAAGAGGAAATTATTCGCAAATAAAAATTTTATTTTATTTATTTAATCTGTAAATTTACAAAAATACCCAAAAAAAAGTAATTTTCTCATTTGTTTATTTTTTTTGTTATTTTGTATTTATATATTTACAAATGATACATACCCCCAAACTTGTTTGAAATAATATTTTGGCTGGATGATTGAAAATTTGGGGGTAAATGTAGGAAGATCAGTCAGTGTACATCGGCTGCTGCAAAAACAGGAGCTCCTCCGACGGGTCCGCAGTGAGGAACAGTTTGAGTCGATATTCGTTCACTTTAAACATTGTACAGTTCTCCGGTTTTTCTAGGTCTACCGCACCGTGCGGATATACGGTGCGTACCAAAAACGCCCCTTTCCATCTAGATTTGAGCTTGCCGGGGTGGAAGTGCAACCGAGTGTCATAAAGCAAAATCTGTTGACCAGGTTTAAAAGTTTTGCGCATAAGGTGTTTGTCATGGAACACCTTCGTTCGGTTTTTAACAATTACCGCATTTCATTAGCCTCATCCCGCAGCTCAACCAATTCATTCAATTGCAGCCTTTTATTGTTTCCCGCATCCCCCATCGATAAATTCTATTCTTTAATCGCCCAAAATGCCTTATGCTCAATTTCAAGTAGGAGATGGCAAGCCTTCCTATAAACAAGCCGGTATGAAGACATGCCAAGATCAGTGTTGTAAGCAGTACGGAATGCCCATAGTGCATCAATCAGTTTGTGTGACCAATCTTTACGGTTTTTAGAAACCGTTTTCTCCAAAATTTGTTTAATTTGCCGAGTCGACATCTCGGCTTGCCCACTGGTTTGGGGGTGATATGGTGTTGACAATTTGTGAGTAATGGAGTATTTGCGCATTAAGGACTCGAAAGTCCTATTACAGAAGTGAGATGCATTATCACTTATAATTGCTCGAGGATGCCCAAACCGAGAAAATATGTTTTCTTTAAGAAATCGAACAACAACCTTTTTATCATTCGTTGGGCTGGGCACAGCCTCGACCCATTTTGACACATAGTCAACAGCCAATAGAATATACATATTCTATAAAGGAGTTGGGAAATGGTCCCATGAAGTCTATTCCCCAAACATCAAAAATGTCAACAACCAAAATTGGTTGGAGCGGCATTTCATTTCTCCGCGATATCCTGCCCAAGTGCTGGCACTGGGAGCATGACTTGCAGTAATCGTATGCATCTTTAAAAAGTCGTGGCCAGTAGAAACCACACTGCAAGATATTTTCTGCTGTCTTCTTGGGGCCGAAGTGCCTGCCACACGCTTGATCGTGGCAAAAAGACAACACACTTTTAAACTCGTTTTTGGGGACACACCGGCGAATGATTTGGTCGGAACAGTATTTAAAGAGATATGGTTCATCCCAGTAAAAATGTTTTACTTGGGACAGGAATCGAAGTTTGTCCTGTTTCGACCAATCTTTAGGTATCAGTCCGGTGGCCAAATAGTTTACTATATCAGCGAACCAAGGTTCGCATGACACGATTAAGAGCTGCTCATCGGGAAAACATCTTTAATAGGAATGTCAAGTGTGGACGAAGAAAGAAGTCGTGAAAGGTAGTCGGCAACTACATTTTCACATCCTCTTTTGTCCCTTATGACAAGGTCAAACTCTTATAGCAAGAGGATCCAACGTATTAGCCGGGATTTAGCATCCTTCTTCGCAAAAAGATGGCGAAGAGCTGAATGGTCCGTGTAAACAATCACTGGAGAGCCGATTAAATAGGGCCGGAATTTTTCAAGTGCAAACACAACGGCTAAAAATTCTTTTTCTGTTGTTGTGTAATTCAATTGGGCCTCATTTAATGTTCAGCTAGCGTAATAAATTACGTGCGGCATCTTATTAATGTGCTGTCCAAGAACAGCACCAATGGCGAAATCAGATGCATCGCACATAATTTCAAATGGATGCGTCCAGTCGGGAGATGAAAGAATGGGCGCAGAAATGAGTGAGTGTTTCAATGACTCGAATGCTTCCATGTAAGTTGAGTCAAAATCAAAAGTTATGTCCTTGGCCAATAAAAGAGTCAAGGGTCTAGCTATCTTGCTAAAATACTTGATGAACCGTCTATAAAAACCGGCATGGCCAAGGAAGGCTCGAATGTTTTTGACGCATTTAGGACAAGGAAAATTGGAAATGACTTCGATCTTGGCTTTATCAACCTCTATGCCGTTTTGCGAGATGACATGTCCTAAGACAATACCTCTCGTACCATAAAGTGCCACTTCTCCCAATTTAAAGCGAGGTTCTTATCCCTACAGCGGGTAAGAACTGCGTCTAAGTTTATTAAACACTCATCGAAGGAGTCACCGAAAATGGAGAAATCATCCATAAAAATCTCCAAAAAATTATTAACCATGTCTGAAAAGATCCCCATCATACACCGCTGGAATGTAGCGGGTGCATTGCATAACCCAAAGGGCATGCGACGGCAAGCGAATGTACCGAAAGGACAAGTAAATGTGGTCTTGTCTTGATCCTTTTCGGTGATGGGGACTTGATTATAGCCGGAATAGCCATCCAAAAAGCAGTAAAATTCGTGCCCAGCCAATCGTTCTAGCATTTGATCAATAAAAGGTAAAGAAAAGTGGTCTTTCCTTGTCGCGGCGTTGAGTTTCTATAGTCGATGCAAACTCGCCACCCAGTTTGGGTGCGAGTAGGTATTAACTCATTCCCCTCATTGGTTATGACCGTTATGCCCGATTTCTTTAGGACAACATGAATGGGGATAACCCACTGGCTATCCAAGATAGGGTAAATGATACTACTATCAAGACATTTGACAATCTCATTCTTGACAGCCTCGTTCATTATGGGGTTGAGGCGTCTTTGTGGATCCGTTACTGGCTTGGCATCATCCATCATATGTATATGATGTTCAACTATGAGGGGACTAATCCCCTTGATGTCTGCCATAGTCCAGCTAAAAGCTTGTCGGTTATTTTGTAAGACCATTAAAAGGGCTTTCTCTTGCTAGAGGGCTAGAGATGGCGATATGATAACGGGAAGGGTCTCATTCTCACCTAGGTAAGCATATTTAAGGTGAGATGGCAAAAGCTTGAGTTCGAGTTTTGGTGGTGAAACAATTGAAGGTAACATTGGTGAAACTGTCTCGAACTCGAAGGATTCCATTAGTGGTTCAAATCGAGTGTAAGCAACCGAGTCGGATGGGTCAACCAACTCATCCGAAAAATCAAAGGACTCAAACTCGGGTGTTGAGACATCAATGTCGTCCAAAAAAGTGAAACACTCGTAATCGTTTTCCGGTGTGAAAGCTGTGTCAGATTCTAGGAGGAACGCACTAGAGGCGTTAAAACTACTGTAATCGAACAGAAATTTTTCGAGCTCATAGTCCTCCTGCATGATCTCGTGGATCGAGCAAACATCAAGTATAGTAGCATTACGCTCGGAGGGCTGATTCCCCAACTTAAAAATGTTGAGTTCAATCGTCATATTTCTAAAAGATATGTTCATTGAACCATTACGACAATTGATCACCGCATTAGAAGTCGCAAGGAATGGTCGACCGAGTATCACCGGAATTTGACTCCGGGGGTTAGCTACAGGCTGTGTATCCATAACAATGAAATCAACGGGGAAAATAAAGTCCCCTACTTTAATTAACACATCCTCTAACTCACCCCTAGGATGGGTGATGGATCGGTCGGCCATTTGGAGAGTACAATAAGTGGGTTTAAGCTCTCCAACGCCTAATTGTTCGTATACTGAATAGGGTAGCAAATTGACACTAGCACCAAAATCTAAAAGTGCTCGATTGATGTTCTTATCCCAAATTGTTATCGAAATTGTAGCACATCCGGGGTCCTTATGTTTTTGGGGTAAAGATTGGACAAGAGCATCACTAACAGCACTGGCCACGAAAACTTTCTTTGGTACTTGTGACTTCCTCTTCTTGGTGCATAAGTCCTTTAAGATTTTCGCGTAAGAAGGGACTTGTTGGATTGCATCCAAAAGAGGTATGTTTATGCTAACCTGTTTGAATAACTCCACAATCTTCTCCATTTGGGGAGTTGGTTTATTGGATCTCAACCTGTTTAGAAATGGAACATTTTGAAAATTTGTTGTCCAATTTCTATGGAGTAGATTGCGGAGTTGGAGCAGATCCCAGTGTTGGTGTGTTCGTGAAGTAAGATGTGGGTACATTTGAATTAGAAGAAGTAGAGCCTTGTGAAGGATGAAGAATAGGCTCTAATGAAGAAGAAGAAGATGAAGAAGAAGCATCGGCAGGGGTGTCATCACTATTACCCATGTTATTGTGCAATACTCTTCCGGATCACAACGTGGTCACAGCATTTATATTATAATTTTGTTGTTCATAAGCAACATGTGTGTTATGTGTGTGACCGTGATTTGGCAATGGTTGAGACGGAAGCTTTCCCTTTTCTCGCTCGCTCAACACAGCATTTAGTTGTGCAATTTGGGCCTCAATTGATTTGATGTTTTGATCATGTGAAGCACTGTTTTACACCAAAGATTGAATGGAAGTCTCCAACCTTGCTGCGGATTGTGTAGATTGTTTCAAAAATGCATCCAAACTTATTTCCAGCAAGGTAACCTTATCGTTATTCAGTTGAACAAAATTGTTTTGAGGATAAGAATTGTTGGGAACAAAATTGTTCATTTGGTTTGGGTAAGGTTGGGGTTAGAAAGGTTGCTGGTATTGAGTTTGTTGAGGTGCTTGTTGTTATGGAGGAGGAGGCCTTTGAAAGTTGTTATTGCTTTGGAATTGTTGATTTTGATTCCAAGCAAAATTTGGGTGGCTCCTCCAACCAGGATTATAAGTCGAAGAGTATGGATCATTTCTTTGTCTTTGTTGAAAGGCAGCATTGACTTGATCTTGTCCTTGAACAGGTGGATTGTAAGGACACTCTTCAGTAAGATGGGATGAATCCGAACAATAAGCGCAGACAGTTCGTGGGGGTAAAGCAGGGGTAGGAGAAGGCGATGAGATTTTGGTCTCAATTGCTTCTAGCTTTTTCGTAGGTGCGGCCATTTCGGGCTTCATTGCAATCGACATATCTAGTTGATGTATTCCTGCCCTAGACTAACCTGAAGAAGAAGATGTGGTGGTCTTGGTGCTTTCCCACTGAAGTGTTTGTTCATCAAGATCGTCGAGAAACTTCCAAGCTTCCTCGCTTGATTTTGTTAGAAAGTGACCTTGACAAATGGTTTCCAACAACTGCTTAGTTGCTGGGTTCAATTCTTCATATAAATTTTGGCAAAGTTGCCAATCCTCGATACCATGGTGAGGGCATTGAACAAGTAGGTCTTTAAATCTTTCAAAACACTTCCAAAAGGGTTCGGAAGGAAGCTAGGAAAATTGAATAATCTCATTGCGAATTCTCGCGGTCTTGTGATGTGGGTAAAACTTTTTTTAGAAAAGCTTTAACAAACTCTTCCCAATTTTTAATGGAGTGTGATGCTGTGCTATATAACCATTTCTCGGCTAGGTTACATAGGGTGAATGGAATGACACGTAGCCTTATAGTATCATCTGAAAGTTGTTTTGTCTTCATCATTGCGCAAACATTCTGGAATTTGTTTATGAAGATATAAGTAGCTTTGGATTCCAGTCCGTGAAATTTTGGCAACATGTTGATGAAGTGGGTTTGATCTCAAAGTTATCTGGGAGTGAAAGACAAGTAGATAAGGCGGTGCGGATAGGGTAGAAAAGATCCTGGAGCGCGATTCATTGAGGAGCTTCAACAGGTGGGTGTTGAGGGTTATTCGCACCTAGCAGAGGTGGAATCAGTCCCGTGGGTAAGAGGTTGTTAGGATTGAATCCCAACATCTCCTTAGAAGACGAAGAATATGTAGGTGAAGGTAAGGGATTGGAAGGAATTTCGACATCGGAGTCGAAAGCGTCGTCAGTTGGCACTAAAGAGACATGAATTAATCGGGCGCTAGTGTCCCTAGTCCAATCGGACATACACTAAAAAGGTGTAGTGTAGTCAAAAAAGTGAAAACAGAAGGTGGGGGTAAGAGAACGTCAATGGAAGAAAGTGGGTGTAAGTAGGGTGCAACGGATTTCTTATCGACAAGTGGCCAGTTTTTGTAAAAAGAATTTTCTTTTTCGAGCTTTTTGCAAAAAGATTTTCAATAAAAGGCTTAGACACACGTTCAATCAATCACAAATGCACAATCAAGCCTACATCTAGGGTCACCTAGGTCAATTAGAATGCTCCTAACTGTTCCAAAGGGCAAGATGTGAGGACCTCAAATCTCCTCTTCACCGCCAATTGTGGCCAGGTAAGCATAAGTAGAGAAAGGAGGGATCCGCTCATGAATCACCGTGAGACGGGCCTTTTAAAGTTACCTTTCCCCATCTGTCTAGCCTAGGCACCACAAAGTCAGGTTTAGATCAACGATCGATGACTACAACTATTCCTTTGTCCTATTGAGTGCGAAGTCCTTATAGGCTGAGTCTAATCTTTTTTAAATTAACTTGATGGTCAATGAAATATGCTTTATGAGATTTTTAGGGTCCTGGGAAGGGTAATGAAATCCCCACCCAATCTGGATTGGTGTTCAAGACCCTTAAAGTCAATTTAAAATATGCAAAGCAGTAAACACAATCACCTGCAAACAATTATTTATTGCGGCGCAAAGAATCCTGCACAAGATGAAGTTATTGGAGAAGGGGAGAAGAGTCACGACCCGAAAAGTACGGAACATTACCGGCACTTAAATTACGAACATCTCCAGGCGTACGTAATCTAAGTAAGCCAAAACCCAGAAATCAAAACCAAAGAAACAGTAGAGTGAAGGAAAAACCAATTGAAAGCAAGTAGTTTTAATCAACATAGGCCGAAGTATGTATTTTTAAAATCCAAGTATTTTCTGAAAATTTCGGCAGAGTCTCCTTTGTAAATACTGGCCCCAAAAAGGATACAACATGAATAGTATATGAAATCAATAAAAAGGTATCCCCAAGCGGGAGCCAGCTCTTCGTCAATCGACGGTCACAACCACGCAAGCAAAAATATACAAATCCAAGGGCGAGGATCAAAACTCAAAAGAAACTCAAAACAACATGAAAAACATAATAAAACAACACGCAACTCTAAGGTCGAAAGAATAACAGGTCTGCTTTTCTATCTCTCACAAATATACAATCTGGTTGATGGAGTTTTTAGATACAACTGAAATAATAAGTAATCGATGGTGGTCCTAATGCAAAAGAACCCACCTGCCAAAGCAATCACCCGGAAAGAACAATGTGCCAGCAAAGCCGCAAAGAACCTGTACGGCAAAACCTGCAAGGAGCTGTGGCACAATGGGGGTGAGTTGCCAACTCATGAGTAGAAAACATCTACGAGTAGAAATCGCATGGATAACGCTATCCTAGGTCATATCAGGTAATATCCTCAATAAAAATCCAGGTCCAGCTATGGATAATGTGATATTACATGCTCGTGTCAGTGCCTCAGATAGCAACATATCAGATATATGATGTACGAATGCATTACGAATGGAAACAGAATATATCATGAGTGAGACAACTGTTTTCTTTAATAAATGAGATTTCTATATGTATTTCAATCACGTATCATTAATGAATGCAACAAAAAAATCAGTGTCATGTATCGACACAAAACATAAGTCTCAGTATCTCAGTATCAAATCTCAATATCTCAAATCTCAAATCAAGCCTCAAATATCAATACCTCAGGCATCCGTATCATCTGCGGGATCGGCCCGCCGGCGCCGGCAGAACGGATAAGCCCATATCATCAATCTGACGGCCATGAGCGGTATCATCAGGATATCCGCCATGCCAGGTAAAATCACCGGTAGGTAGTCTTCCCCTGCCGGGCTCATCGTCTACTACTCAAACTTCTTGCCACGGGGTACCATATCGGGTCCACCATGTACCCGCAGACGGTTCATCCAACTCCTCGAATTGGGTCTCGAAAACTATCTCAGAACCTAGAAAACATCATGGTGGACACTACTCATCATATCAAGGAAAAACCGCATTTTTCTCTTTAAAATACATCATCAGGTATAAAACTTTCACATGCGGTTTTCCAAATCCAGAAAATCTCAAGACGGATCCGAAATCATCAAATCACCATGCCAATGAAAATGAAAACCGACATAATGTCCATAATACTGTATAACCAATGAATATATGAATGCATCTGATATCATGCAATGAATGCAATAGTTTAACTATCATATGAAATCTATAACATATAGCAACATCAATTAGCAAGCCATGTCAATGAAATAGTATTTTCTAAAGTGCACGTGATATGGCAATTACCGATGAAGATGTGTGTAAGCCGGCAAGCAAGTGTACGTGGAGCATACGCGACATCGGTAATGGTGCTGGTGTCCTAACAGCATGGTTTTATAATTACTACGTACACAATGACATGCAATGAGGCGATAACAACATAATAAGGAAAATGAATAGTAAATACAACAATAATATGCTGAACATGAATAATAACGTAACAACAAGGATTCTACCCTACTATATATGTGTTATACTGTTTTTCCGTTTGAAATAGTACGAATCGTGGTGTTTGAAAATACGGACTACGGTGTTTTTAAGAAAAGATACGTCTTTTAAAATATCCGTAGTATCCCATGGTATGTCTTTAAAATTCTCACGATTCGTCAGTTTTGGAAATAGGTATGACCCGGGTCCAGTCTGACATCTACTAGGTAAACTACAGGTCTAACTAACAACCAATCAGAAAGGGTACGGAAACCTTCTACATCTGAGTCGATATAAATATACATGTATAATAGTCGGTAATCCCACCTCAATAATATCATGTACGATACAACATATCATATGACATTCCCGAATAAAGAGTGCTGATCTATCTTCAATATATAGCTCGTACAGTAAATCCGTCTTACGGCCTCCTAAATCTGGGTACGGGTCAAATGTCACATCTATCACATTAATCCTCTGGTATTCTCTTTATCAAATATCATGACCGGGGTACTGATCTACGTCTAGTACAATACTGATACTATCTATGAAATGCTTGCGTGTGTATGAAAACATCACTCCTAAAGAACCCGCTAAAATATCATGTCGTATCTCAAATACGGACCATATCACATCACCGATCTCATGGCCTCAAGCCCAATCTCATCGAATCATCTCCAAATATCATACAATATCCTCAACATTCATGCATGTGTATATGAATGTATATATGCATAGTCCCATACCTATGCGTATATACATATATACACATTCCCATATACGCACAAGAAGATGATATATGCAAGTGTATATGTGTGCGTGTACGCAAATCCTTACTCTAGTGTTCGTGACTATGAAATCCGCTAAAGTCCTTTCTTCAATTTTCGCTAACCCTAAACCCATAAGCTCCTAAGGCTTCTATTATTCGGTGTTCATATCTCATATTAACAAATAAAAGTATATCGTTACCACATCACCTCATTCCTCACAACTTTGCGGGGGTGCTATACGCCATCCACCCAACTTCTACCCGTAGATATAAATCTACTCACCTGATCTTCGCTCGCCGGTGCCGACATCGCCACGCGCTTGCTTGTCATCTTGAAGTCCACATGGGAGTACCTACATGTCACAACGTATCGTATCGCATAAAAACCCAACTCGAAATTGAAATGACATACAAAACCCAAATCGGCACGCGTATCACGAATAGGTCAAAACCTATCGCCTAGGCATGCAAGAATAGCCAAACCAACCCTCAATGTCGACGTACAAACATCAAACCGTCGAGAAAAATCCCAAACGTACCCATTTGCGCATTCGCAAACACTAATTATAATATGAAATTGGTTAGAATTCACAAAAACCCCAAACTCACTTTAAAAGACATTTTTTCGAAAACCTAGCAAGCAAAATTTACCGTTTTATTACAACACTTGATGTTTTAATAATTCTAATGGCCATAATACATATTAAACAACTTAAATAAGCCATACAAACCATTTCCACAATTTAATCTCATCAATTTGTATTAATTCTAAATTCCTAGTTTGCAAAAATATCAATTTTAACATTTTTCAAGCAAGATTCACAATTCATCAACTAGCATAGGTTTTGCATAACCTAAGGAGTTAAACTACTCATTAAATTGCTAATGAGGTGATAAAAACCCTAACAATAATTTTAATCCCCAATTCTAATTCAATTTCAAAAACCTAGTAAGCATGAAAACTAGAAAATTGACGCAACCATCGCAGATTTGCGGCAAAAAGACTACAATCTTGCATGAACAACCAATCCACACTACATGCAATCTACAACGCTCAAATAACCCACATGCAATGCTTCAAATTCCCATTTTCCATAAACAAACCCTTTCTAGAATTTTATAAACTATCAATTCCAAACAAAATTTCACACTAGAAAAACCTAGATTAACACTAATTTGAAGCTCAAATAGCAAGTTAACCTCTTAGCTTTAGGTTAGTAAAACATTAGATAGCAGAATAGAATTATTTAACTTAGCAATGGTTTTCTAAAACCCTAGTTTAAAACAAACTACTCTCTTTAAAAACCTAGAATGAGATTAGCAACAAAATAACACTTCAAAGTTCTAATTTAGCAATATTTAAACTACTAATTAACCAAAGATTGAAACTATACCTCACAAGCCCAAATCCTAAGTTGCTCTAGCCTCCCAAGATGCCATCTTTCTCCTTGTTTTAAACTAATAGAGGTGTGAGAAGAGGTATGTAGGGTTCCTAGGCACTCTCAAGAGGTCTCACAAGGCATCAACCATGCCAATTTCAAATTTTACGGTGCCGAGAAACCCTAGACTAAATCGTTAACTAGAATTTTAGGCGACAAAGTGAAACTTGTTAACTACTTAACTAAAAGAAAGATGCTACAACCTTTGTAGATTCGGTTCTCCACTTCCTTAGCTCCATGTAGACGTCCTCTCGCTGTCCATCTCTAATCCCGGACTCAATCGTCGGCTTGATCGGAGAAATGGGCGGGCTAGGTCGTCGGCTTCGTGCCGAAGATGATCTACGTCGAGACATCACAAGTTCAAGCTCCAACTCCATCAAGTTGTGAAACTTGTGAAGAAAACACCCTATACTACTTGGCAAGAGGTAGAGGGTGAAGAAATAGGAGGTGGGTTCACTTTAGAATTGGATTTCTCACACTGTAGCTCAAGTTACCATGAATGGACTTAAGCTTTTTCTTTTGAAGATGAAGAAGAAGATGAAGCTAGAATATGATAAGTGTTAAAGAAAATAGAAAATAAAATAGATACTTATCATATACTAACTATGGTAGAGTGTAGAGAATAGACCATGGTTTCTTGGAATGGTTAGGGTTAAGCATGAGGACAAGAATGGTTACAAAGTCAAAGCTTGATGAAGCTTCAACTAGAAACAAAGAAAGCCACCATTCTCTCCAAAATCTTTTCCAAATAAATGAATAAATAAATAAATAAATGAATAAGCAAAACCCTAATTATCAACTTAACCATGGTTTAATTCTATACACTTAACCAAATGAGCAAGTATCATCAAACATGATACAAACATGTGCACAAAAATATATCACATATACAACTTGCACATCAAGTGAGAAAATCCATTTAAAGTGAACCAATACTAGTTAATGCAAAATAATATATCAAATATATAATTATACATTAAATCATTAAATCAAAACTTGATTTAATGATCCGGTCATATCGCATATAACCGACTAGTATCCTATGTATCGGCTTATCGAATCAATCCTTGATTCGATATCTAGGTTATATCGAATATAACCAATCGATACATTCATCGCGAGAATGGAATACGGTATCACATACACGCATTATTCTCGGTCCTGCACATATCTCATATGCGCTCCTATTTCGTTTCGCTTGAGCCAGGAAACCTCTGTGTAGGACTCTAAAGACTCGTCAATACGCCGGTAGCAGATGATGATCATATCAAGCACCTACAAGCCGCAAGCGGTCTGCTAAACGTAACGGCCATCCGGGTATTGAGCGATCAGAAGATCGACGAGCTAGCCCGCTCACACTCCTGTGAATCCAACCAGTAACACTTACCGTACAGTCCGGTCTGTTCGTCTGATATGTCGCATATCAAGTCTAGGGGTGGTAAACGTCAGACCCCAATAACCGATAAGTCGTGCCGATGTGAGGCTCATAACGGGTCGAGAAACTACTGGTAACACTTACCAGCAAATCTCTGATCAGCCCTGGCCAGGGACTTCCCTGTTACGGCCAATCGAGCACAGCGCAACATCAACCCCCAATACCGGGAGAGACGAAACCCCTCCTATCGCTCATTGACTCCATGTGACTCGGGACTGTACCCAAAGACCACCGTTTTGCACGCCCTCATGGACGTGGTAAGGTGGAGATCAAAGCACAGTGGGAATCACACAGGACTCTATGACGATCTCGGGTCTACAGACTAACCTATACAAGTGTCACCTGAGAACAGCCATCTGACGTGAGGTATAATACCATCTGGGAGTTCTCGGCGAGTCCGTCCAGTGTACCCAGTCTCCACTGAGCACCCGTATACCATCTCTGATGTCAAACACCAATAGATATGGGATCATCCATCGCCCATCTCATGGGTCGAGAAGCATATACGCTAGTTTACACTGGTATATCGATGCCCCGTCTCGATACACCCACGACTAGGGACCTTGAAGGATGTATATATGGACTACCATGTCCCTACTGGTATGATCTGCATCACAGTCCAGGTAGTCAAGTACACATCCTAAGGGCTTTACCAACATGTAACTATAAGACAGTGCAAAGAGACAAGTGTACATGTTAAGATAAAGAGTAACCCGATAGCATACTATCATATCGAGCAAGAAAGTCATCTCTATATATGTCCAAGCATCCAATATAATATACATCATCAGTACAATACTGGCCTCTAGGGCATACATACAACTAACAAGGTAGAAAAGGGATTTGGGTTGAATTTGTGAAGGATTTGTGGATTTTTCTTGGATTTTTGAGATGAAATTGAAGTAAAAAGAGATGGAGAAATGGGGGAAAATTTGGGACTGATGCTGCAGGTGGGTTTCGGCTTAGGGAAAGGGATGGGGGAAAGTCAAGGAACGGTGTGAAAAATCCAAGTCAAAGCCCCCCAAATTACCATAATACCCCCAACCAAACTAATATATATAAAAACCTATATTTTAAATCATTTAAATGAGTTAAAGAAGCAAAAGAATGGAGGGGGAAATGTAGGCTGCTAGTGGTAGTGGGGCCGGCCAAGTGGTGGTGAGGCTGAGTGAGAGAGTGTACAAGAAAATTTCATGCAAAAAGAACCCCTCAAGTTAAAAAATGCAAGTTTTAGTTTAATTATTTAAAATTTTCATTTCCTTTGATTAAAACTAAATAGAACTTGGAAATAACATACTAAAAATTATATTACATACTAGATTTTTGTTGTCATGGTTCTAAAGCAAGTAATTAGCCTATTCAAATTTGTATTTATCGCTAATTTAATATATTTTTAACAGCTTAAAATAATATTAAAATAATTAATTTCGGAAAAATTTTCAGAAAATTAGAAATTTTACCAGTGGCTCAATAAACACCAAACACTAGCAATTTCAAAGCTAGAATATGTATATTTAATTTTATATTAAAGATATTTATATTTTGACTTTTTACGGAAAGCCCATTTATTTTACCGATTTTCCGAAATTTTACCGAAACGATTTTCAAGACGTTACAATCTTCCCCCTTTAAAGAAATTCGGTCCCCGAATTTAATTTAAAACATCCCCCCAAATACTAAAACATTTCAACAAAACCATCAAGTCGTCGGGGCTCCGAAATTATAAATACATAAAACAAATCGTAGCGCAATGCATGCGCATGAAAAAGGAGTATATAACTCAAAATCAAAACTCCATCCAGCATTCCGCAATCATCGGAGTCATGGTGAAGACAAAATGTCTAAATCGAAAATGAAAATCAATATGATATACATCACTAAAACATCTAGAAGCAATGCATGCCAAACCTTTTTCAAATCACTGTGCGATGTGTGCATCACCGCACTGTGGCGGACGTCCAGTGTGAGAAAATAACTATATATATATATATATATATATATATATATCCTTTGTTTAACATACGCGTCCCGCCGTTTTGAAAAAAATTTAGAAGGGTTTCCCTTTTTAAACAGTTTCGTGTCATCACTGACACGTAGATAAATACTGAGACTATAGCTCCTCCTTGGAATCCCTTCGATAACTATCAATGCATGCAAAATATACTCAGTTACGGTCCACTAACTAGTTCTGCTCAGTACTAAACCAAATAGCAAATATAATAAAATATACTGCTCTAAAAGAAATCAATCCCAAATATATATATGAATGCCACGTGCGTCTGGTGCGCAGGGAAATCAAAATCCATGAATGTGCCATACATGTACACGGAAACAAAATCTAAGTGCAACGGGTGTGCACGAAAACACCTATCAAGGTCAACTTGTGTGCCTGACAGCAAAACCAGGTGCATCTGATATGATGAAAAATCTCGATTTAGTGCATCTGGTATCCACCTAAATCGCTTCAAGTGTCTTAAGTATGCGCAAAATCCAAATCAAGTGCATAATGTGCATGAAAATGAATATCGAATATCACAATCGAAATCGACGGTATACAACACACTTCAATCAAAATCTCAATTATGTATACCGCGGTATAAAATCTCACCATCCTGTGCATCGGCGTGCACAAAAGCAAATCGAATACTGGAAGTGCATGAAAATTATGCCGATAGCATATGCCAAATCATATAAATGCCCTAGGCAAGAAATCACATATCATGAAACTCGGTCATCAAAACTCAATCATGCTATAAATCACCAAAAAATACTGAAATCCATAGCGACGGATACGTGATAGTCAATCACAAAATCACAGCTCATAAATACTGTCGTCGATATGTCCGTTCTTCAAAGTCGAGAAGGTGCCGGTGCATCCAATGCTAGCAGAGCAAGATATCTACTTGCCTCCTGATCATGGCCTGTCGCCTGGTGCCCTTAGGCTCTCGTCTCTCACTGTGAATTGCTATGTACATACCTCCTCGGCTCAACGGTCCAATATGGAAATGATAACGGAAGCTGTCCGCTCCAACACATCTTCTAAAGATCTCTGGTCAACTATCATGGTTACTCTAACATGTCTCGTCGACGATGAAGAACTCCGACCTATTGGGTATGCGCCATATGACTGCTCCTGGGTCCAGGTCTTCCCGTTTAGTATTTCTAGAAAGATCTTGTCAGGGTCTCTCCCAAATCCCGCTCCTGCCGAACTGCCCGGAAGTTATCATCTCTTACTAATCTATATCTGGTCCCGGAACGGCTGCATACTCATCACGACTTCTTCTGGAAAATATATTCATATACAATACCTCTGCATGCATATCATATCTCTGATGTCGGCGGAGTGGATCGTCGTCTCATCAAGATCTCGTACAAACCTTTTACTCCACTTTTCTCTAATGTCGACTGCTTCGGACTCGTCTCTTCGTGGCTGCATAGACTGCGCTCCAACGACTATACTCGAATCTGGAGTCTCCCAAGCAATGCATCTCATCACCTGATATCCGAATAAAGTCGAATCATCCGATCGATTTGTCAAACCCTCATAATCCCCCAAGAGCTCAACATCTTGGGTACAGTTTAATAGTATCGAATATATGCCACAACACCTATGGACCAACCGTATAAGGGCAGACCCAAGCCTCACTAATGGCATCGCTAAACTGCCGCAAACTCTAAGGTTCACCGGCGTTCCATGGTCATTAAATCCAGTTAGTGTTTCATTCTTTTAGAGGGTCCATAGAATTGCTTGCATTGTTTTCCGAATACTTTAAACTTGGAAAATGGGTTCCTGACATTCGATCGTCTCTATCGACTCTCAACGTATCAGCTTGATGTCTCCTCTAGCTGGAATCAATCCATCTGATGACCTAGTATCGGGGTAGAGAATAAATCATATGTCCTAGTCTTTCATCTCTGGTGACTAGCAATCTCCTATCATATCTCGAAATATAACTCGTGCGGCGTTAGCTTCACATATCTGGGGCGATATCTTTTCATTCACCAAAATCACTGGCTCATTCGTCCGCATGCTGAACAGTGCCTCAATCATCAAAATAATCTGTGCTCTGATGGTCATTACAATCTGGCTGGCCTCTTGAAGTGGCCTAATACTCTGGTGCTGATCTGCACGTCCGAGAAATCTCATAAAAGCAATCCATCAAACGCTCGTGGCATGAAAACATAATAAAACAATGCCTCTATGCAATCATATGCCCCAGGAATGACGCCCTGGTCAGTCCCCGTCCATGACAAACTCGTGCTGACCGCAACTCTAGCCGCAACACTCTGCCCGTGTAACTGTGGTAACAAATATATAACTGGTACTGATGAGGCTAGATCATAGGAATGAATATAATATTGTGCAAAGAAATGTACATGCTAAGGCTTCTTAAGCGGAGTATTGTATCGTAAATATACTGCGGAACATACGTACGGTACATCACTCTACTCAAGCTACCTACTCCATCAACCAAGGGTCATCTTACACTCCGAAGTTAAAACCTAACGCTTTGATACCGACTTTGTCATGACCCGAAAAGTATGGAACATGACAAGCACTTAAATTACGAACGTCTCGAGGCGTACGTAATCTAAGTAAGCCAAAACCCAGAAATGAAAACCAAAGAAACAGTAAAGTGAAGGAAAAACCAATTGAAAGGAAGTAGTTTTAATCAACATAGGCCGAAGTATGTATTTTTAAAATCCAAGTATTTTCTGAATATTTCGGCAGAATCTCCTTTGTAAATACTGGCCCCAAACGGGATACAACATGAATAGTATACAAAATCATTAAAAGGCATCATTAAGTGGGAGCGAGATCTTCGTCAATCGACGGTCACAACCACGCAAGCAATAATATACAACGCCAAGGTCGAGGATCAAAACTCAAAAGAAACTCAAAACAACATGAAAAACATAATAATACAATGCGTGACTCTAAGGTCGAAAGAATAACAGGTCTGGTTTTCTATCTCTTTCAAATTTACAATCTGGTTGATGGAGTTTTTAGATACAACTGAAATAATAAATAATCGATGGTGGTCCTGATGCAAAAGAACCCACCTGCCAAAGCAATCACCCAGAAAGAACAGTGTGCCAGCAAAGCTGCAAAGAACCTGTACGGCAAAACCTGCAAGGAGCTGTGGCACAACGGGGGTGAGTTGCCAACTCGTGAGTAGAAAACATCTACGAGTAAAAATCGCATGCATAATGCTATCCTAGGTCATATCAGGTAATATCCTCAATAAAAATCCTGGTCCAGCTATGGATAATGTAATACTACATGCTCGCGTCAGTGCTTCAGATAGCAACATATCAGATATATGATGTATGAATGCATTATGAATGGAAACAGAATATATCATGAGTGAAACAACTATTTTCTTTAATCAATGAGTTTTCTATATGTATGTCAATCACGTATCATTAATGAATGCAAAAGAGAAATCAGTGTCAAGTATCGACACAAAACATAAGTCTCAGTATCTCAGTATCAATTCTCAATATCTCAAATCTCAAATCAAGTCTCAAATATCAATACTTCAGGCATCCGTATCATCTGCGGGATCGGACCGTGGGCTTCGGCAGAACGGATCAGCCCATATCATCAATCTCACGGCCACGAACGGTATCCTCCGGATATCCGCCGTGCTAGGTAAAATCACCGGCAGGTAGTCTTCCCCTGCCGGGCTCATCGTCTACTACTCGAACTTCGTTCCCCGGGGTACCATACCAGGTCCACAATGTACCCACAGACGGTTCATCCAACTCCTTGAATCGGGTCTCGAAAACTATCTCAGAACCGAGAAAACATCATGGTGGACACTACTCATCATATCAAGGAAAAATGGCATTTTTCTCTTTACAATACATCATCAGTTATAAAACTTTCACATGCGGTTTTCCAAATCCAGAAAATATCAAGACGGATCCGAAAACATCAAATCACCATACCAATGTAAGTAAAAACCGACATAATGTCCATAATACTGTATAACCAATGAATATATGAATGCATCTGATACCATGCAATGAATGCAATAGTTTAACTAGCATATGAAATCTATAACATATAGCAACATCAATTAGCAAGATATGTCAATGAAATAGTATTTTCTAAAGTGTACGTGACATGGCTATTACCGATGAAAATGTGTGTGAGCCGGCAAGCGTGTGTACGTGGAGCATACGCGACATCGGTAATGGTGCTGGTGTCCTAACAGCATGGTTTTATAATTACTACGTACACAATGACATGCAATGAGGCGATACCAACATAATAAGGAAAATGAATAGTAAATATAACAATAATATGCGGAACATGAATAATAACGTAACAACAAGGAATCTACCTTACTATACATGTGTTATACTGTCTTGCCGTTTGAAATAGTACGAATCATGGTGTTTGAAAATAAGGACTACGGTGTTTTTAAGAAAAAATACATCTTTTAAAATATCCGTAGTATCCCTTAGTATGTCATTAAAATTCTCACGATTCGTCAGTTTTAGAAATAGATATGACTCGGGTCCAGTCTGACATCTACTAGGTAAACTACAGGTCTAACTGACAACCAATCAAAAGGGGTACGGAAACCACCTACATCTGAGTCGATATATATATATATATATATATATATATGTATGTATAATAGTCGGTGATCCTGCCTCAATAATATCATGTACGATACAACATATCATATAACATCCTCGAATAAAGAGTGCGGATCTATCGTCAATATATAGCTCGTACGGTAAATCCGTCGTACGGCCTCCCAAATCTGGGTACGGGTCAAATGTTACATCTATCACATTAATCATCTGGTATCCTTTTTATCAAATGTCATCATCGGGGTACTGATCTACGTCTAGTACAATACTGATACTATCTATGAAATGCATGCGTGTGTATGAAAGCACCAGGCCTAAAGAACCCACTAAAATATCATGTCGTATCTCAAATACGGACCATATCACATCACCAATCTCATGGCCTCAAGCCCAATCTCATCGACTCATCTCCAAATATCATACAATATCCTCAACATTCATGCATGTGTATATGAATGTATATATGCATAGTCCCATACCTATGCATATATGTAAGTCCATGTCACGCACCCCACGAGCTCGCGGGGAGTCGGAATATATGAAAAACAATTATCAAAGCTTCGTAACACGGACTTGAGAACACGGATCGTGTCTAAACCATTACTAGCAAACTACGAGAGGTTTAACTACTCGGATTCGAAGTTATATCTCACGTTACTTGTCCTTCGGGTCTTCATCGCTATCCTCCACACCTCGTAGGCTCTATGGTATATGGGCACCTCAACGGCCTTCTCGAGTCAAAGACGATCCACCCGAGAGTCTATAGTCTGAGCTCCTATCTTGAATCTGAGATAACTACGGCTTCTAGTTTGCTAATCTAGAAGTCCTAGAGGGTGTAGAGTAATTAGATGGATTACTTAGTCACTTAAACCGTAGGATTCTCAACTCATGAGAGCTTTTAGGGTTTTGAGGAAGAAGATGAAGACTTGAGGAGAGAGAGAGCTTTTGTGATAATATGATATGAATAATAACTAATGAAAGAATATAATGAAGCATACAAATATCTCTTGATCAAAATATCTAGAAATATCTTGTGAGCTTCATTTAATCCTAAATGGTGAATCACCTCATGAGTCATTAAGCATTTAATGAAAACCCACAACTCATCTCTCCACCTCATTTGTGTTTAATCCAAAAGAAATAAATACAAATGAGTCATCTTCGTCTAGAAGCTTCCCGACAAATTACGAGACTGCCCCTCCCATCCGTATTTCCGAAAAGCACGGATAATCTTTGACTGAATTAATCCATCTGTATAATACTAGAATCTGGCTTAAACCAAAGCCCGCTAGTATTATCTGCCCGATCATAATACGTGCACAAGTGTACGTAAGTGATCGCCGCCCTGCCGTAAAACCATACGGCCTCTACATCTTTTGCCCGGTGCAGGGAAACTCTCTGTGTGGGACTCTAAAGACTCGACACTATGCTGGCAGTGGGTTTAACCACAGGCCGTAAGCGGTACTAGCTGTATGTACCGGTCCCCAGGTAGATGTCGATTAGAAAGACGATGAGGAAACCCATCCGAACTCCAACTGAGCCTGATGTAACAATTTCCGTACAGTCCGGTCTGTTCGTCTAGGACTATCGCATATCGGGCCTAGGGGGCGGTAAACGTCAGACCCCTAATAGCGGTATAAGTCGTGTCGGAGTGAAGCCCATTACACTTTGAGAAACTACTGGAATCCTACCTGTAAATCTCGTTTGCCCTGGCCTGGGACTTTGCGTAATGGCTCTCCATACACAGCGCGATATCAATCCCTAATACTGGGAAAGACGAATCCTATCTAACCTCCACTGCCTCCAAGTGCTTCGGGACTGCACCCAACCACTACCTGTTTGCACGACTCCTTTGAGCCATGGTAGGGTAGTAATCTAAGTACAGTGGGAACACACCCGAGGCGAAGTAGCAGTGTCAAGTCGACGGACTAACTTGTACTCATGTCACCTGGGAACTGCTATCTGACGATGGGTATAAATCCAACCTGTAGTTCGCGGCGAGTCCTGTCCGATATACCCGTAACCTAATGAGCACCTGCGTACTATCTCCAGTACAACGTACTGCTGGCTGTGGGACAGACCATCTCCCTATGTTGGTATGAGAAGCGTATACACCAGTCTACTCCGGAGTATCGATGCCCTGCCTCAATAATCCTACGACCAGGGAACTGTATAGGATGTTGCTTATAGACTACCTAGCCCCCACTAGTGTGACTGCTATCACAACGCTGGTAATCAAGCAAAGATCCTAAGGGCTCTACTAATATGTATAAGCGATATGTTAAAAGAAACATATGCACATTTTAAAGTAGACTCAAACCAAGTAGCATACTACCATTTTTAGCAAGACTGTCAATACAACTGTGAATATCCCATGCTTTCATTAAGTAATATACAAACTAGTATGATACAGTAATGGCCTCTAGGCATAAACACTAACAATCTCCCACTTGCACTAGGGCCATGTACTGGCATATCGCAGACCTATCATCTTGAATAGCCTCTCGCACTGCGTCTGAGGAATGGGCTTTATGAATGGATCAGCAGTGTTATTCTCCGTATCTACTCTCTTTACCTCGATCTCCCGGCGATCTACGATCTCCCTGATCAGGTGATACCGCCTTAAGATGTGTCTGGACTTCTAATGGGACCTGGGTTCCTTCGCTGAAGCTATAGCGCCGTTGTTGTCGTAATACAGAGGTATTGATCAACACTAGTAGGAACCACCTAAAAATCTGTGAGGAACTTCTTCATCCAGACAGCTTCTTTTGCGGCATCGCAAGCAGCTATGCACTCCGCTTCCATCGTTGAGTCAGCAACGATGTCCTGCTTGGAACTCCTCCAACAGACCGCCCCACCATTGACGGTAAAGACATAACCTGATATGGACTTGGAATCATCCTTGTCACTCTGGAAGCTGGAGTCGGCAAAGGCCTCGATCTGGAGTTCTTTTCTGCCATACACCAAGAACATCTCCTTAGTCCTCCTCAGGTACTTGAGAATGTTCTTTACTGCTATCCTGTGCTTCTCCCCTGGGTTTGCCTGATACCGGCTTACAACGCTCAATGCGTATGCTACATCTGGTCTGGTTCATAACATCGCATACATTATAGAGCCTACCGCAGAAGCGTAGGGTATAATCGATATGCGAGCCCTTTCCAAATCAGTCTTGGGAGGCATCTCTTTGGAGAGAGTGATTCCGTGACAAGCCGGTAGGTTTCCATTCTTAGAATCTTCTATACTGAATCTTTTCAATATGGTGTCTATGTACCTGGATTGCGAAAGTCCTAACATCCTCTTTGATATATCACGATAGATCTGGATCCCCAGAATGTAGATGGCATCACCCAGGTCCTTTATGGAGAACTTCTGTGACAAGAATCCTTCGAATGACTGTAGCATAGGAATATCATTTCCTATTAGAAGAATTTTATCCACATACAAGACGAGGAATACTATATCTCTCCCTACAATATTACTGTATATACATGGTTCATCTGGATTTTTGATAAAGTCGAATTCTTCGACAGTATCATCAGAACAGATGTTCCAACTCAGCGATGCCTGCTTTAGTCCATAAATGGACTTAAGCAAATTGCACACTTTACCGCTGCTCCCACTCTGAATGAATCCCTCCGGCTGATCCATATAGACGTATTCTTCCAAATTACCATTTAGAAAAGTCGTCTTTACGTCTATCTGCCAGATCTCATAATCGTGGAAGGCAGCAATGGCAAGAAGGACCCGAATGGATTTGAGCATAGCCACTGGAGAAAAAGGTTTCGTCATAGTCCAAACCAGGTCTTTGACGAAAACCCTTTGCAACAAGTCTAGCCTTATAGGTTTCAACCTGTCCATCCACACCAATCTTATTTCTGAAGATCCATTTGCATCCTACGGCTTTTTCCCAATCTGGAGCAACGTCCAAAGTCCATACTTTGTTAGTGTACATAGACTCCATTTTGGTCCGCATTGCATTCAGCTATTTTACCGAGTCGCCGCACTGAATGGCTTGCTGGAAGCTAGAAGGGTCATCATTATCAATGATGCAATCTTCTCGATCACCGTCTATGAGAAAACCGTAGTATCTCTCGGGCGGATGAGACAGCCTACTACTTCTGCGGATTGGCGCTGGTATGTCCCTTTCTTCTGAAACTTCTGGTTCTACCATACTTTCAGTAACAACTTGTGGTTCTGGAATTTCTTCCAGTTCTATTTTGCTCCCACTCTTCTGATTTTCTAAAAATTCATCTTCCAAGAAATGGGCATGACGAGAAACAAAAACCTTTTGTTCCTCTGCATAATAGAAATAATACCCCTTGGAGTTGTTTGGATATCCCACAAACTTACACTGTACTGAGCTTGCCTCGAGCTTGTCCGGATACTGCTTTTTTACAAAAGCTGGACATCCCCATGTCTTCAGGTACTGAAGATAGGGTTTCTTCGCACTCCACATCTGATATGGTGCGGTAGGCACAGTCTTGGTAGGAACCTTGTTCAGAAGATATACAGCTGATTCTAGTGCATAACCCAAGAAAGATCGCGGTAACTCAGCCTTACTCATCATGGAACGAACCATATCTAATAGTGTTCGATTCCGCCTTTTCGGTACACCGTTGTGTTGTGGTGTGTATGGAGGAGTAAGTTGAGTGAGAATTCCATTCTCTTTTAAGTAACCCAGGAACTCGGCACTTAAGTATTCACCTGCTCGATCAGATCTCAGTGTCATGATACTTTTGCCTTTTTGGTTTTCCACTTCATTCTTGTATTCCTGGAATTTCTCAAAGGCCTCGGATTTATGCTTCATCAAGAAGATATGTCCATACCTAGAGAAATCATCCGTAAAAGTAATGAAGTAGGAATAACCACCTCGTGCATGTGTAGACATTGGACCACACACATCGCTGTGTATGAGTCCCAAGAGCTCACTCGCTCTTACTCCGTGACCAGTAAACGGAGTCTTTGTCATCTTTCCCATGAGACAAGATGCACAAGTAGCATAAGATTGATATTCGAACAGATTCAAATATCCTTCTCTATGTAACTTAGTCAACCGTGTTTCTTTGATGTGACCTAGTCTACAATGACATAAGAAAGCCTGATTTATTTCCGGAGACTTTCTTTTAAGTGTGTTCTAGACATTGAAAACCTGAGCTTGATTCAATACGTATATACCGTCATCTAATGTACCGGACCCAATCAGAACTTGATTTAGGTGGATGTGAACTACATTGCTTATGAATGTAAAATCATATCCCTCTCTTGAAAGTGAGGACACTGATATGATATTACAAGTCAAACTAGGTACATACAAACAGTTACGTAGAATCAATATCTGCCCACTTGTCAAACCTAGGCGATATTCTCCCACGGATTCACCGTCCATGCTCATTCCGTTTGCAACTCTGAGAGACAAATCACCTACCCTAATAACTCAATGGTTTCTCAAAGCATGTAATGAATTACAGATATGAGATCCTGATCCGGTATCTAGTACCCAGGAAGTAGAGTTAATTGTCAAGCAGTTCTCAATTACATACACAATCGAGACCGAAGCCACAACATGCTTCGATTCCTGGATACTGGCTTCCAAAGCACTGCAATCCTTCTGCCAATGCCCATTCCCATAACAATAGGAACATCCTTCCTTACCTACACCATGTCCCGAAACTTTTGCTCTTCCCTTTTCTTTCTACTTCACTGACACCGTATATCGGCTTTGTGGAGGTCTTCTTCTTTTCACCCTTTTCTTTCGCCCTGGAAGCAGAAGAAGAAGGTCCGCCATTAAGCAGAGCGGGTGTCTCCCTGGTTTCTTTTAGGGTGTAAGTAGAGGGTAGGGACAGTGGAAATAAGTCAGCGCATGACCTGTTTCCCAACGTAGTCTCCAAGTCCGTGAGCTTATCAATATAGCTAGTCATTGTAAGGACGTCGTCCCCTACAGATGACCCGACAGCCAACCTCGCTTCAAATAATTCGTTCGAGGTCTCATATCTTGCGATACGAGATTGCTCTCCATATAAATCTTTGTTATGGAGAAAGATGGAAACTAAGTCCATCTTCTCGTGCTGCTTTTGGTATACACCATCAACTGAAGCCAACATGAGGCACTTGGCATTCGCACTATCCTTTTCCCTTGTCTGACGGATATTCATATCCGCGACGGTGGAAACTGGACCTGGGACGGTGGGGGCTTGTGCAGTAATATGGTGGTCCAGCTTGTCATAGGTAATGGACATCGGGACAGACCTTTGCCAATCATAAAAGTCAGATTCAGTCATTTGGTTATCTAGATGTAACCTAGTCATGGTCACATGGTCGCTGCAAAGAGAAATAGAGGGAACATTTTAGCATGATGCTCTTACAAGTTTAGATTGGTTTTTAGTTTATCTAAACTGGATGGCTCCAACTGTTTCTTGAATCCTTCCTCAAACCATAAAAGAAGAATTAGTCAGGACTGATCTCACCGTACAATACTTTCTTAACCTTTCAGCCAGGCTAGTGTCGGTACTTCGACGGAGGTTTTACGATGCTTTCGTGAAGTTCCTTAATTAAATAACCTCTTTTCTCTGGAGGCGTAGCCCCGCTGACACTGTTCTAGGCACCTACTTAGTTTATAGCATTGATCGTTAATTGACGAATCTCCTGATGAGTAGCGGATACTCACAGTAGGATCGTGATCCAAATATCATCGTGTGATAATGCTGAAGGAATCCTACCAACATTCATCATACTCCAAATGGTATGCAACACTAGCAAGTTTCAGTTTCTTTAGAAACTCCCGATGTGGATTTTTGCCCTATGTTCTTATGACCTTGACGAAGGCGAACAAATCATAAGTCACATGTCAAGTTCTGCCCATCAATATCTTGTTAATTTGAACCCACCCGTACATTCCCTTGACGAAGGCTAACAAGGTAATACGACTGTCCCAAACTAACTCATCTATCTATGCAACAAATGAATACCCCAGCAGCTACCAAACACTATGCCTTGACGAAGGCCAACAAACATAACTTGAATACAACTGACCATCCATAAGAAATCACGGAGGGCAACGACTAGTTTTGGCGAAACCATGAACGTAGTGAACTTGATATAGTCGGAGGAACCTGATAGCTTTTTAAAAGGAGTGGTTAATGCTCCGCAATTAAAAAATTCTGCTCTTTAAAAATAACCGAGTAGTTTCTTTTAAATTTGTTCCAACGATTCAACTTTGGTTTATTTTCTTTACATCAAAATAATGCGTCGCATCAATTAAACTATCATTGCAGAAAACAACGAAAATACAACGTCCTCATATGCCATCCGCATTCGCCACTGGGTCCCGTCATTCACCCGTTTGGTTACTTAACTAACGACAGAGCGGGGGCTGGGCTAGCACGGGTGTAAAACATAAGTAATGCCTAATAGATATCATATATAGATATTGTACATTCGTCAGACGCAATAATAGGCATTCCAGATCACAGATGAATATTATTGGATATACAAGCAATCCGCGTTTCCATTGAGCCTGCAATGAAAAACGGATTACACAGTTGTGATGAATAGCCATTACCCCACCCTAGACCCCTACGGGTACGGCAAACTACCCTCCAAGTACTCGAAGTGAAGCGGTCTCCCTCAACAACGTGAGTAGGCCACTAGACACTTCAAAGTACCCGGTAGTTTGTGCACCCCAACTTGGGTCTATCCTAGGAGCATAAAACAGTAAATGAAATAATATAACGGTGGCTACAACCTCCGCCCGGATATGCCCCGCAAAAGAATATTACATCATATTACAATTTACATTGAATGAATGGATATAAAAACTCACCTCAAACCCCAGCTAATCATCACAACGATCCAATGAAGTTCATATACACAAACCAGTAAAAACTATTACAGAAATGTGCAACCCCCTGCAAACCGACATACTAGCAACTAGGGGGGGTTTACGAACACATTAAACATCACATATAAAACTTGATTAGCAAATAACTTAGAATTTCGATTGACAACCTTTTTCCGTCACTACCCCAAATGCAAGCCAGCACTGAAATAACCTGGTCAGAAACAAAATATACAGAAAAACAAAACACCCAAAAATAAGAGTTACTGTCTAAATACGAGTCAACTCAGAGTTGACTCGGCCATGGATCCGCGGCAGATAGCACCAATCCGCCGTGCTTCCTCGGCAGTCTAAACGAGTTAGCTCCTCGTATTTCTCCAATATTCTTAGATTTCCATGCTGTGAATTTTCGTACCTGTGAAATAATTTTTTCGACACGTTTAAAATTGACAGAAACTTGAGGGGTTCGGGATTAAGTTTTTCGTGTTATCCGACGATCGAAGTTCTAATTTGTTGCTAACAAGCTAGTAATGGCTTAGTAGGCTCTGATAACACTGTAAGTCCATGTCACGCACCCCACGAGCTCGTGGGGAGGCGGAATATATGAATAACAATTATCAAAGCTTCGTAACACGGACATGAGCGCACGGATCGTGTCTAAACCATTACTAGCAAACTACGAGAGATTTAACTTCTCGGATTCGAAGTTATACCCCACGTTACTTTTTCTTCGGGTCTTCACCGCTATCCTCCAAACCTCGTAGGCTCTATGGAACATGGGCACCTCAACGGCCTCCTCGAGTCAAAGACGATCCACCCGAGAGTCTATAGTCCGAGCTCCTATCTCGAATCTGACATAACTACGGGTTCTAGTTTTCTAATCTAGAAGTCCTAGAGGGTGTAGAGTAATTAGATGGATTACTTAGTCACTTAAACCCTAGGATTCTCAATTCATGAGAGCTTTTAGGGTTTTGAGGAAGAAGATGAAGACTTGAGGAGAGAGAAAGATTTTGTGACAATATGATATGAATAATAACTAATGAAAGAATATAATGAAGCATACAAATATCTCTTGATCAAAATATCTAGAAATATCTTGTGAGCTTCATTTAATCCTAAATGGTGAATCACCTCGTGAGTCATTAAGCATTTAATGAAAACCTACAACTCATCTCTCCAACTCATTTGTGTTTAATCCACAAGAAATAAATACAAATGAGTCATCTTCTTCTAGAAGCTTCCCGACAAATTACGAGACTGCCCCTCCCATCCGTATTTCCAAAAAACACGGATAATCTTTGACTGAATAAATCCATCTGTATAATACTAGAATCTAGCTTAAACCAAATCCCACTAGTATTATCTGTCCGATCATAATACGTGCATAAGTGTACGTAAGTGATCGCGGCTCTGCCGTAAGACCAAACGGCCTCTACACCTTTTGCCCTGTGCAGGGAAACTCTCTGTGTGGGACTCTAAAGACTCGACAATACGCTGGCACTTGGTTTAACCTTAAGCCACAAGGGGTACTAGCTGTACGTAACGGTCCCTAGGTAGATGTCGATAAGAAGGACGATGAGGAAACCCATATGAACTACAACTGATCCTGATGTGACAATCTCCGTACAGTCCGGTCTATTCGTCTAGGACTATTGCATAACGGGCCTAGGGGGCGGTAAACGTCAGACCCCTAATAGTGGTATAAGTCGTGTTGGAGTGAAGCCCATTACACCTTGAGAAATTACTGGAAGCCTACCAGTAAATCTCGTTTGCCCTGGCCAGGGACTTTGCGTAATGGCTCTCCATACACAGCGCGACATCAAACGCCAATACCGGGAGAGATGAATCCTATCTAACCTCCACTGCCTCCAAGTTCTTCGGGACTGCACCCAAATACTACCTGTTTGCATGACTACTTTGAGCCGTGGTAGGGTAGTAATCTAAGTACAGTGGGAACACACCCGAGGTGAAGTAGCAGTGTCAAGTCGACGGACTAAGCTGTACTCATGTCACCTGGGAACTGCTATCTGACGATGGGTATATATCCAACCTGCAGTTCCGGGCGAGTCATGTCCGGTGTATCCGTAACCTAACGAGTACCTGCATACTATCTACAGTACATCGTACTAATGGCTGTGGGACAGACCATCTCCCTATGCTGGGAAGAGAAGCGTATACACCACTCTACTCCGGAGTATCGATGCCCTGTCTCGATAATCCTACGACCAAGGACCTGTATAGGTTAAGTTTGGAAAGTAAATATTCCTCACTACTTTCTATCGCCTAATTTAGATCTATGCAGGTGTTATGGTAATAACTAATAAAGGGGATTAGCACGATCAGGAAGAAACTAGGTTTCTTCCTCTAGGTCCTTGTTCGTCCTTTCATCATTCTTAACCTAACCTCCATGGAAAATATGCACAACCGGTCTTTTAAACTACGGTATCACCGCTACCTCATGGGATAGGGTGCCGTAATGAGCGGTGTGTGTATGTATGCATGGAGTCCTATAAATAATATGCGAAGGGCAACAAATGGTTGAGAGATTTTCATCTCTCAAACCTTTCCTATTCCTAACCCTAACAAGTGAGGATCTACTCACTCATTAGGGGATTGATAAAAGACATTTTTTTATGATTTGTTTTTAAAAGACTAACTATCTAACCTACGACAAATAATTAAAAGTGCTAAACTAATTAACTAGGGCAGATAAATAAATTTCTAAATTACGGCAGAAAAGAAATTAAAACAAGGGTAAGGTAAAAAAAATACTTATTTTTATTCAATGCACTCTTCAAAGCAAGACAATGAATTCTGAATTTTTTTCAATAAAAAGAGTCATACCTCAAAAAGAGGATTAGGGTTTCTATTTATAGATCATAAAAACCCTAGGGTTACATTCGATCCCTATCTGCATTTATAAATTTACCCTTAAGAAGCCTAGTCAACGCACCGCCACATATGCACCGACACGTTCTCATCATGGCCACGGAACCACAGCCAAAAGCCCTGTTTGGCCGTGGATCCACGGCCATACAGAGGGGTCTTAGGCTGGACTTCTCTGGGCTGCTTCTGGTTGCATTTGTCTTCTTGTTTCTTCACTTGGTTTCTCAGATTGTCATCTAGTTCTCTTTCAGATTTCCACAGTGCATAAAGTCGTGGACTTTTACCCTTTGCTTCGTGTCGAAGTCTTGAACCTTGCGCTGCCTTTGTGCTTTGTGAAATTGTCCATTGATCTTCGTTTATTCTTCAAACAATAGGCATGATCAAGATTCTTTCATTTGTTGGTCGTAGTCTCACTTTTGTATCGTCTTTTCATTATTTTCACTGTTTTTGTTCCGAGAACCTGTAACCTGCAACTATATAGTAGACATGGATCAAAAGCACCTGTTTATTTGTAAAATGAATAAGAATGGGGAATATAATAATGCAAAATTATGATATGAACATGATCCACTCACTAAGGCTATTTCTCGAACACAATAGTTTCACAAACGAGTTTTGCGAAACTGATTAGTAGAGAAGTTGGGTGTTTGGTATCACACGAGCTGTGAGTATGCGACACCACAATAATTATCCTTAAGTGCAAGTGGTAGATTATTGGCTATAGTGCACTCAAGTCAATTATTGAATCACAGGCACGCGATTGCGATGATTGGGGGAGGACCAATACGGATAGAACAGTCTTAATCAAAATGATAGTATGCTATCTGGTTTGTCTTTATCATCATGTACATGCTTTATGTGGTATTACATATCACTGTGATATGTTGATAGAGCCACTAGGATTCTTGCTTGACTACCAGCATTATGATAGCGATCATATACATGGGAGCTGGGTGGTCTATAAGCACATCCTTAAATGTCCCTAGTCGTGGGAGAATCGAGACTAGGCATTTATACTCCAGAGTAGACTAGTGTGTACTTATCGAGACCCCGAAGAAGGGTGGTGTCCAGGTATCACAAGCCATTGGTGTTAGTTTGTTCACCTACGATAGTATATATAATACCCCAGGTGGAGTTGGGGCTGAATACCAGCTACCCTATGAGAAGTGTGATGTTATCCAGTATCGAGGAGTGGATGTAACTGATACGGATTGTTAGGAAACCACCCGCGCGCACAAACGCGTATGTTTCGGAAATGTGTACGTTTTTATGGAAAACGGAATGCGCGCACGAGATCGTTCTCGTTTTAAATATTTATCACCGCAAGTGCACGGCGCGTTGTAGCGAGCCGGCAAGCACGGATCGATCCGCAGGGAATTGAGTCTTAGGTATCGTTGTTTAAGATTAACAAATTAACGAATTGGTTTGTTGTCACAAAAATAATAAGAACAATAAGAAAACAAGAAAAGCCAGAAAACGAGTATAACGAAGGAATGGTTGTGGCTTGGTTTGGAAGCTTGAATCATGATGTTTACCTCTACGCTCCCTTGGTTATGAGTTGTCCGGCTTTACCTTGATTCCGGCACGAAGCACAACTTGTCAACGTGGTTGCGGAGTAAAAACCGTCAAAGTCTGACATTCGCCGCAAAGCACGAAACGAGTCCGTTTTGGTCACTTACAGTTTGTATGTCCGCACTTGGGGTATCAACACTAAACCCAAGGTTTTGCAAGCATACCGTAACAATAAAAACACAAAGAGGTTAGTTAGAGCAAAAGATATTGGTGTTGAGTTTGCTAAGGGTTTGTGAAGGTATATAGTATATGAAACAAAGAGTTTGTCATGCTTTTTATCACAACATACCATATCCTAGCTTAGCAAACTTAAAACCAAATGGAATTTAAGCATATTAACCATAATCAAGAGGTGGAGGAGGCAAAGCCTTTCATCTCACTTCCTCACACACACCACAACCAAAATGAAGATTAGTTAAACATGGTAATAAAAAGAAAGCAAGAAAAAAGAGCAAGTAAATAAAAGAAAAAACAATGTATTAATCACTTGAGAACAAGATACAAGATTTGGTAACTTGTTCAACCTCCTTAATGAAGCTCTCCAAAGAGAGCTTTAAGAGGGAAGAAGAAGAAGAAACCAAGAAGAAGCACACTCACCCTCAAGCTAAACAAAAACAAAGCAAAACAAAATTATGAAATGGTATATACATGGTTAGCCTCTCTCTTTTGGCCACTGATCTGTATTTATAGGCTCAAAAGGAAAAAAAAAACAATAAAAATGAGCTGACGTGGCATCAGGGAAGGGACTGTGAGAAACTGGGGGCAATTTGGGCAGGTGGGGCCGGCCACACATGTATTGATATCGGCCCAATTCCGAGCTCCAAGGCTCGTTTTTTGTGTGTTGGCTTGTTTTGTCCCCCACATCACTCTGTTGTTGTTTGTTTGGTCAGTAAAGGCTTAGGGTGCATTCAGGGCTTAGAGGGAAACTTGTAGCTATGAATCACATAAACACTTTATGCATTGAATGAACCATTAATGCACATCACACCATGCCCACTTGTGCCATGATTCATGGCTGCCCCATCATGGTCTTAGCCCAAGAGTTTGGTGTGTACACTTGCCTTGTGTTGGACCAATTCTGCACAAAAAGTGTGTACACGTGTATTATTTCCAAAAGAGCTCACGGGACATCGGTAGATTTTCTGGTCTGCTTGCATGTCGGCTCCCAAACGTCGTATCCGTGATTTTGGGTATGTTTTCAGTAATGTATCAGGAATACCTGTAAACTGTATTAACTGAGCAGACACTGATTAATAGTACCGAAATATAGCAAAATAGATAACGAATGACTGGGAATAAAATGCAGTTTTATGAGATGATCAGATACCCCCAAACTTATCTATTGGTCGTCCCGGGCAATACAAAAAAAATCCTAACCTCACTTTCGCAGGGAACGCGATTGCACTGAGCATGTGCAATAAGCCGTGAAACCTCTAGGTGTCCCTAGTAGGAGGAGTGTTGTCTCCTTAGGGTTTTCAGCGGATTACACCCACAAAATCCAGTCAAGCAAGTTTCATAAGTTAACGTCAATTCTACTCCTACAGCTTAGTATCTACGTTGGAGATTCTATCATCCAAAGTAAGAAATATTCAACCCTTATGTTTACGGCTCCAATCTATTTATCCCCAGATCCTATACGTATTTACAGTTTAGAAAGATGTCGGTATCTCCTGAATTTTCCTTTTAAAAGTGCGGTCTCAAATCAGGAATTTTTATCAACTTTACAGAAACAGAAGTCTTATTCTTCATTTCTATCTTTCCTCCAAATATCGATTGTATACCCCTACGTGTGTGTAAATTTGCACCCCAACGCTTAAGAATTCAATTCAAGCTATAGTACCCTTGTCTTAATACCTAATACTACTTCTTTTCATTAATGGATGGACGGTTTTGCTCCCACACCTTTCATGTGATCATTAGTGATTCTTGAGACACCAACAACCGATTACTGAATGTATGAGCATTAAAGCGCAAATAGCAGTCTCCAGGTCTTGACATTATTTTTTTTTCTTTTATTTTTCCTTCTCTTTTCATGACCGGATATATTTTTCAATGATGCTTTTTTTTGGTGTTTAGCTTTAAATACCGATTTTTCTTTCATACTAGGTTTTTAAGCAAGAGTATTTCTAGGAATCCTCTACTATCCCAAGTTTCAAGGTGCGCGTATGTGCAATTTGTAGGGTATATACTTTCTAAATTTGGCCTAAAAAACAGATAATATTTTTCAGACTTATCTTTCAGTAAGGCTTCAATACTCTCCCTTCATCTTGACTTAACTAAAGAACCGAACTCAAAATTACCTTTTTCTCAAAAAAAACTGTAAGGACGTACAATTACCAAGTTTAAACAGAATGAGGATTATTTTTAGGGTTTTCAATTCATAAGCCTAGGATTTAGTTATCTCTAACGTATCAACTAAGCTTTCGGAATAAAATCTAAGTTACCCTATTGGCTAACTTGACGACAATGTTTTTATACTTTTCTAAAAAAAATTCAATTTTTATGTGTTTTTTAATATGTATGCATATACACATGATGCAGCAAAACGCAGTGCACATCCCCAAACTTGAGTTTTACGATTTCCTCATCGTTACCTCCGTCTCCGGTAGCTAGACTTAGACATCGGGGTGAGAATTTTATTAAAAGAAAAAGAAAAAAACCTATGATTAATTACAACATGTACAAGTTAAAAGACAAGGTTAGTGCAGAAATTAATATCAGCCACATAAAGATTTTGTCTATATAGTGCAATGGCTGGTAAAAGAATCTGTATAAAAAGAAGAAAAAGAAAAAGAATATGTATAAGTTAGATGTTAGTGAAGGGCGTGGGCGTGTAAAAGTAGGGATGAGAAGACGTTGAAGATGAAGATGGAATTTTGAGAAGGTCAAAGAATTGTTTTCTGAATGAATTGAATGTTTAATAAGCACGTGTCGAGTTTTGAAGTCAGGTTCGTGTAAGAACTGGAGTTCATCAGCAAAAAGTTCTGAAAAACAAAGGTCCAAAGGATGATCCCAAAATGATCTTTACCCAAACTCACCAAGAATATCAAGTTCATCAGCAAAAATTTCCTCAAAACTATATATAAAAGAATAGTTTTCAACACCATCTTCCTCCCTATTATTTTTCACAATCCTACTCTCATTATTTACACTCTCTCCCAAAAAGATTTCTTCCTCATCACATTCACAAATGGGTAGGTTCATATCATCTAAAAAAGTAGGTTCCCACCCTAATGTTTCTTCCGAAACAATATCACTAGGTGATACAAAAATTGTGGGTTCCTTATCATTGATCTCTTCTAATCTATCCAACCCATACCCGACAAATTCACAAGGTTCCTCCTCTAAAATTGCAAAGCAGAAATCAGTCGGTTCAAGAATTTCCTCATCAAGTATTATTTCCGTTATATCAATCTCTAAATTGACAAGAGGTTCAGTGGATAATTGATGGCTAGTGGTGGACTGACTTAGAGGGTTTTCTTGTGTGTCCTGATAGCACTCATTCAATTCAATCATATGATCATCTAAGAAATCATCAGAATTTGATTGATCATTTACCTCACGTGGGTGACACCCTAGATGACAGACATTAACATTATTGGGTTCTGATTGACTGTGCTCACTTCCTAGAATCCTCTCAGCTAAATGTTTCACTTGTTCCTCTATGTTAGCTAAAGATTGGGCCTGAGCAAGAAATAATTGCTCAGACTGCTGTATGAATAAGGCTAACGTAGAAGCTGTTTGATTCTCGACCACAGTCGTTACTTCAATACCTTTTTCTAGAGCGCTTAACCTAGCATCCATCTCACTATCATACCCTACAGATGGTTCAACGGTTTCGGGTTGGAAGGGTTGTGATGGTGGTGATAGTAAAGCAGTCATTCTGTCGACCTCCTTCTCTAAATTTGCAATCAATTGGTCAATGTTTGAAGTGGTACTGGGTTCAGGAGTGTTAGATGGGTGACCGTTATCAAGAATTTGGAACGGTTGGTCACCCCCTAGAAAAGGACAATCATCATGAATGTGGCAAGTATTTTGGCAATTTGAACAAATAATTTGGGATTGAGTATAAACAAAAGAATAAGAATCGTGAAAAATTGAATTGAATTGTGTGTCGCCCATTTTAACAAGAATTCACAAAAATCACAAAAACAAAAAATATCACACCCATAGCAGTCTACGGTATTCTAAGTCAACTAAACCTGCTCTAGAACCTGATTGACGAAGTAAAATTGTGTTGAGAAATAGGCTCAAGATATACTAATCACGAAGCCAGGTAAGTGCAAGAGAGAAGGGGAGGTTTTACAACGCTTTCGCGAAGTTACTTAATTAAATAACCCTTTCTCTTGAACGCTTGCCTAGACACCCGTGAACAATATACCGTTAAGCAAAGTTCTAAACATAGTTAACTTCTCCTAATCAGCGCGAAGTCCTTAAAGTCGAAGTCTAATTGATTTTAATTTACTGAGGGTATGCAAGAATGCAGTTTTGTGATTTGTGGGCTATGGAGAAAAGGTGATGAAATCTTTTACCGTATCTTGTTTGGTCATTTTGCCCTTAGAATCCATATTAATATGTAATGTGCAATCAAATAAAAGAATTTAAGAAAATCAATCAATTTAAAGCAATTCATTTTCAATTTTTTGTTAAAGTGCTGCAAAAAATACGGTTAGTTCTCTTTACAATTGGCGGCAAAATTGTGCGAAGAATCCTGCAAAACATAGAAAATTGGATTGCGCCGGATTCGAGAGGAGGTGTTAGGAAATACGTGCCAATAGGATTTGGTTTTAGAAAACCCCTTTGAATTGATCCAAGTCGTTGAATGTTCGCTTGCGCGGGTCAAACTACCCGGATCTTTGGCACTAATCTTCCCTAACGTCTTTAAATTGCATTTGAAGCTCGCTCTGCACGATCGCTTGTCGAAATTCCACGAAAAACCTAAAATGTCGGAAAATACGATATTTAGTGTCAAAAGCGATATGTGTGCCCCAATTCCTGCATACTTAAAATTACAAAAATCAAACAAGACCAAAAGAGTACAAACACAGAACTAGATTGGATTGCGTCGCCGGCCAAATTCCGAGATGATGGGGTCAATTTTTTTATGGGTTCTTTAGGCTATATTAGTGTCCCAATGGTCTTACTAGATTTTTAAATTGAATTGCACAGTGATTGCAGGTCTTAACAACAGAGAACAATTGAAAGAAGTCACAAAAAATCGTATTTTGTTAGTTTTTCGAAAAAATGAATTAGAAGTTAGTTTAATTAGTAGAACCAGAAATAACAATATCTAATAACTACAACTCTCCGGCAACGGCGCCAAAAACTTGTTGGGAAACCACCCCCGCGCGCAAACGCATAAGTTTCTGAAATGTGTACGGTTTTATGGAAAACGGAATGCGCGCACGAGATCGTTCTCGTTTTAAATATTTATAACCGCAAGTGCACGGCACGTTGTAGCGAGCCGGCAAGCACGGGTCGATCCGCAGGAAATTGAGTCTTAGGTATCGTTGTTTAAGGTTAACAAATTAACGAATTGGTTGGTTGTCACAAAAATAATAAGAACAATAAGAAAACAAGAAAAGCTAGAAAACAAGTATAACGAAGGAATGGTTGTGGCTTGGTTTGAAAGCTTGAATCGCGACGTTTACCTCTACGCTCCCTTGGTTATGAGTTGTTCAGCTTTACCATGATTCCAGCATGAAGCATGACTTGTCAACGCGGTTGCGGAGCACAAACCGTCAAAGTCCGACATTCGCCGCAAAGCACGAAACGAGTCCGATTTGGTCACTTACCGTTTGTATGTCCGAGCTTGGGGTATCAACACTAAACACGAGGTTTTGGAAGCATACCGCAACAATGAAAACACAAAGAGGTTAGTGAGAGCAAAAGATATTGGTGTTGAGTTTGCTAAGGGTTTGTGAAGGTATATAGTATATGAAACAAAGAGTTTGTCAATCTTTTTATCACAACATACCATATCCTAGCTTAGCAAACTTAACACCAAATGGAATTTAAGCACATTAAACATAATCAAGAGGTGGAGGAGGCAAAGCCTTTCATCTCGCTTCCTCACACACACCACAACCAAAATGAAGATTTGTTAAGCGTGGTAATAAAAAGAAAGCAAGAAAAGAGGGCAAGTAAATAAAAGAAACAACAATGTATTAACCATTTGAGAACAAGATACAAGATTTGGTAACTTGTTCAACCTCCTTAATGAAGCTCTCCAACGAGAGCTTCAAGAGGGAAGAAGAAGAAGTAGCACACTCACCCTCAAGCTAAACAAAAACAAAGCAAAACAAAATTATGAAATGGTATATACATGGTTAGCCTCTCTCCCTTGCCCATTGATCTGTATTTATAGGCTCAAAAGAAAAATAAAAAAACAATAAAAATGAGCTGACGTGGCATCAGGGAAGGGGCTGTGAGAAACAGAGGGCAATTGGGGCAGGTGGGACCGGCCACACATGTATTGATATCGGCCCAATTCCGAGCTCCAAGGCTCGTTTTTTGTGTGTTGGCTTGTTTTGTCCCCCGCATCACTCTGATGTTGTTTGTTTGGTTAGTAAAGGCTTAGGGTGCACTCAGGGCTTGGAGGGAAACTTGTAGCTATGAATCACATGAACACTTTATGCATTGAATGCACCATTTATGTACATCACACCATGTCCGCTTGTGCCATGATTCATGGCTGCCCCATCTGGTCCTAGCCCAAGAATTTGGTGTGTACACCTGCCTTGTCTTGGACCAATTCGACACAAAAAGTGTGTACACATGTATTATTTCCAAAAGAGCTCACGGGACATCGGTAGATTTTCTGGTCTGCTTGAATGTCGGCTCCCAAACGTCGTATCCGTGATTTTGGGTATGTTTTCAGTAATGTATCACGAATACCTGTAAACTGTATTAACTAAGTAGAAACTGATTAATAGTACCGAAATATAGCAAAATAGATAACGAATGAGTGGTAATAAAATACAGTTTTATGAGATGATCACGGATGCACACGGGGACCCACCTGAACAATGGGGAGTACCAAATTCCATTCCGAAATTGGGCACGATCTGCCCTATAAATGGAATGATACAACTCTTATAACACAGAGCCGCCTTTTGGATGAATCGGAACTCCGGAGTTTGAAGAACTCCGTCGTTAAGCGTGCTTGAGCCAGAGAAATTCTGGAATGGGTGACCTACTGGGAAGTATCCCCAGGTTCATTAAAAAAAACAAAACAGTGCGGTTTCGGATAGAGCGGACAATACCATCTATGTTTGGTGGTTGGTCGTAACAAATTTGGTATCATAGCGTAGGTTTTACCTTTCAGAGTATAGGATGACCTTGGTAAGATGGAGTAGGTAGCTTAAGAAGAGTGACGTAGCGTGTGTATGTTCCGCGGTATACTCACGACACGGTACTCTGCCTAAGTGACCTTAGGATTTATTGGCTGAAATTCCTTCGTGATTATTTACATACTTGTGATTCGATTTCTGTATTCTTATCGAAACTTGTTTTCATTTCCAGCCATTATGTCGAGAACACTACGAGGGCGCAGAGAGCGGCCCCCAGAGTCGAGATTAGAGTAGACTCGTCTGAGACGAGTACTGAACCAAGCGGTACGCCAGTTGTACTAGAGCAGACTGATCCCCCTTCGACAGACCATATTGCTATGCTAGGGGCCGGTATGCAGGAGATGCGCCAGATGATGAGGTCATGGACGCGGAGGGTTCGTTCTGTTAGTTGTGTGTATGCCCTAGAGGCCAGTATTGTACAGATGATGTATATTATATTGGATGCTTGGACATATATAGAGATGACTTTCTTGCTCGATATGATAGTATGCTATCTGGTTACTCTTTATCTTAACATGTACACTTGTCTCTTTAAACTGTCTTATAGTTACATGTTGGTAAAGCCCTTAGGATGTGTACTTGACTACCTGGACTTTGATGCAGATCATACTAGTGGGGACATGGTAGTCCATAAGTACATCCTTCAAGGTCCCTAGTCATGGGTGTATCGAGACGGGGCATCGATATACTAGAGTAGACTAGCGTATACGCTTCTCGACCCATGAGATGGGCGATGGATGATCCTATATCCATTGGTGTTTGACATCAGAGATAGTATACGGGTGCTCAGTGTAGACTGGGTACACTGGACGGACTCGCCGAGAACTCCCAGATGGTATTATACCTCACGTCAGATGGCAATTCTCTGGTGACACTTGTGCAGGTTAGTCTGTAGACCCGAGATCGTCATAGAGTCTTGTGTGATTCCCACTGTGCTTTGATCTCCACCTTACCACGTCCATGAGGGCGTGCAAAACGGTGGTTTTTGGGCACAGTCCCGAGTCACATGGAGGCAATGAGCGATAGGAGGGGTTTCGTCTCTCCCGGTATTGGGGGTTGATGTTGCGCAGTGCTCGATTGGCCGTAACAGGGAAGTCCCTGGCCAGGGATGATCAGAGATTTGCTGGTAAGTGTTACCAGTAGTTTCTCGACCCGTTATGAGCCTCACATCGGCATGACTTATCGGTTATTGGGGTCTGACTTTTACCACCCCTAGACTTGATATGCGACATATCAGACGAACAGACCGGACTGTACGGTAAGTGTTACTGGTTGGATTCACAGGAGTGTGAGCGGGCTAGCTCGTCGATCTTCTGATCGCTCAATACCCGGATGGCCGTTACGTTTAGCAGACCGCTTGCGGCTTGTAGGTGCTTGATATGATCATCATCTGCTACCGGCGTATTGACGAGTCTTTAGAGTCCTACACAGAGGTTTCCTGGCTCAAGCGAAATGAAATAGGAGCGCATATGAGATATGTGCAGGACCGAGAATAATGCGTGTATGTGATACCGTATTCCATTCTCGCGATGAATGTACCGATTGGTTATATTCGATATAACCTAGATATCGAATCAAGGATTGATTCGATAAGCCGATACATAGGATACTAGTCGGTTATATGCGATATGACCGGATCGTTAAATCAAGTGTTGATTTAATGATTTAATGTATAATTATATATTTGATATATTACTTTGCATTAACTAGTATTGGTTCACTTTAAATGGATTTTCTCACTTGATGTGCAAGTTGTATATGTGATATACTTTTGTGCACATGTTTGTGTCATGTTTGATGATGCATGTTTAAAATGGTTAAGTGTAAAGAATCAAACCATGGTTAAAAAGATGATTAGGGTTTTGCTTATTCATTTATTCATTTATTTATTTATTCATTTATTTGGAAAAGATTTTGGAGAGAATGGTGGCTTTCTTTGTTTCTAGTTGAAGCTTCATGAAGCTTTGACTTTGTAACCATTCTTGTCTTCATGCTTAACCCTAACCATTCCAAGTAACCATGGTCTATTCTCTACACTCTACCATAGTTAGTATATGATAAGTATCTATTTTCTTTTCTATTTTCTTTAAGACTTATCATATTCTAGCTTCATCTTCTTCTTCATCTTCAAAGAAAAAGCTTAAGTCCATTAATGGCAACTTGAGCTAAAGTGTGAGAAATCCAATTCTAAAGTGAACCCACCTCCTATTTCTTCACCCTCTACCTCTTGCCAAGTAGTATAGGGTGTTTTCTTCACAAGTTTCACAACTTGATGGAGTTGGAGCTTGAACTTGTGATGCCTCGACGTAGATCATCTTCGACACGAAGCCGATGACCTAGCCTGCCCATTTCTCCGATCAAGCCGACGATTGAGTCCGGGATTCGAGATGGACAGCGAGAGGATGCCTACGTGGAGCTAAGGAAGTGGAGAAACGGATCTACAAAGGTTGTAGCCTCTCTCCTTTAGTTAAGTTGTTAACTAGTTTCGTATTTCGCCTAAAATTCTAGTTAACGATCCGTATTTGGGTTTCTCGGCACTCATAAAATTTGAAATTGGCATGGTTGATGCCTTGTGCGACTTCATTAGCGTGCCTAGGAACCCTACAGTGGTATCAGAGCCTAGCTAGAGCCTTAGGCGAAGTCTAGACGATGTTTGAAACCCGATCGAACCGAAACCCTAATTCCCGATATGCTCTCTGGACTTTTTCTAAAATCTAGGATTTTTCCATATTGAAAATTCTTAAAAAATTCAGCAGGGAATTCTAAGAATTACGATGCAAAATTTATCCCATGATCTGCTAAGGGCGCGGCGGAACCGCGGCAGAAGCCTGACTTCTGCGGCAGATCCGCGGCCATCTGATGACATCATCTGTCCATTTTTGCACAGTAATTCCTATTTAATTATGCTGAATTTTCTGGGAATTTTTAATTTGACTCAAGAGTTGAGTGTTCTGGGGTTGTATTGGGAATCGACGATTCGATCGGATTATCAAACCTTGTCTATGTGGCTTTCCGGATATTTTAGAATATGTTAAAAAGTTCGACCGGATATAAATACCCAACTTTTCCCCTGCCAGAAAATTTCCAAGTGTTGGATTTTTCTGTGTTTTAAGGACGTTCTGAGTAGTGCAAGTAACGCGATGGTCCCTCTAGAAGACAACAAACCTTAACTCGATTATGTGACCGTCTTGAACTGCCTTTTGAACCTTAGGGTTTGGGGCAGTACGGCATGCCACATGTGAGGCGTTGGCTTGACCCTTCTACGGCTGGACCGTTGGTACTGAGGCATGAAGTGAACGTCTTTAAACTTATTTCATGTGTTGAACGGTTTCGGGAAAACTTGGGTGTTCGAATGTTCGATCGGAAAGTTTAATATTTTCTATTTATCCGGAATGGGATACAATAATTGGAATTCACAAACAGTTATGAGATAACTGAATGAATGTTATAAATCTAGCGGTTTAGTCTCACTTGATATTGAAAAGAGTTTTCTGTAATGAGACTAAAATGCGGGGTTTATAATTGTTAGGCATGTGATGTCTAAGTATTTCATTTGATTAGGCATGCGATGTCTAATGAGGTTGCGGATTCCAATTGTTGTAGTTTTACACTTTCTTTTCTGTGACCGTAAGTGTAATATGTGATATCACCGGTTTCGTTGCTATATGTCAACGACAATTGGGATGCGCATATTTACTTATGTTGATGACATGTGATGTTATGTGTTGCTGGATATGTTAAATTGGATTGTCGTGTTTGAATAGCCGGGGGTTTTTATGTGAGATGAGTGTTTTTCATTTTCATTCATGTAAAAACTTGTATGTAATATTCTTTTATTGGGGCACTTCCAGGTTGCGGATGTTGTCACCTTTTGTATATTATTTACTTTTCCGCATTAGGATAGACCCAAGGAGGGGAGCACAAGTAACCGGGTTCTAGGGTCCAGTGGGAAACCATCTCGAGGAGTCGAGTCCGGGTCTCCTAACACTAGAATTGGTAGGGTTGTTTGCCGCTCTCGTAGGGGTCTACGGGTGTGGGTTTGGCTGTTCATCACGACCGTGGAATCCGTGTTTTATACTGGCTCGTATTGAAAACACGGACGTCCTAGTATATCCAATGTTTCATATGTTTCTTCTGCTGCGATATCTGTGATATGATCATGTGATGTTCTGTGATAGATACAGTATATAGTATATATGATATATTATATAGGCGTTACTTATGTTTTACACCCGCGCTAGCCCTGCCCCGCTCTGCCGTTAGTTACCTAACCTAACGGTGCACGAGGGGACATCGAGGCGAATGCGGATGGCCTAAGTGTACGTCGTATTTATCTGTGATGTTTAGGTATTTAAATGATGGGACTGTAAGTCCGCGGGGGCGCCCCGGCCGTCGATCCGACGCCGGAAACGCGGAAACAAAAACCTTTCAAAAACTATTGACCGGCACCACCGCGCACTTTTCACCCGGATCGGGCCATTAACCTAGCTAACTAGCAAATAAGAAAAGAGTAGAGAAGTTATACCAAGCGATCCGTGTCCTTCGGTCTTCATCCCCACTCCGATCTTCCGCGGAATCTCCGTCCATCATCGTCTCGTCGGAATGGGCACCACGTAGCCGGAATCTTTTACGGGCTCCCACCTCTTGACCGAGGCAACTCGGGCGCGAAGTTGGCTAGCCGACGCGTCCAAGACTTGCTATAGAATAGTGTAGAATAGTTGTCTCTTTGAGGTTTAAGAGGTTGCCATGTTGGAGGAATTTTGCACAAGAATTTTCCATGGATCAAAGCTTGATGAAGAATGAAGTATACAATGCAAAGAAATGAGCTCGGCCATGAACTTTTGTGCTCACTGGAAAAGTGAATGAAGCATCTCACTCATGTAATGAATGTGTGTATGAATTAATACCAAAGAGAAAAAAAAAATTCCTTCACAGCACACACAAATGGAGGGGGGTCCACCAAAATAAGCATGAAGGAAATTAACCTCACAAACAAATTAAACCACACACCATTCCCAGAACAGTGGCCGGCCCATTACAAATCATGGGTGAAGGTAAAATAGATCAAAAAGAAATATATATAAAACAAGATAAGATAAACCTCACGTCCTTTCTCACTCATCTTACAAATCAATTTCCAATCCATTTCAAATCTCATAATGGCAATGGAATGACCATAAAAGAATCTCATGATTATGAAGCCACACTCATGCAAAGAAACCCCTCACAAAAATGTTAATTGCAAACTTGCAATTAACACCCTCCAACGAAAAGTCCGACCGGGAAGGAAAAAGAGAAAACCGGGCGGAACGGAATGCAAACTGGCAACCCCAGAAAACCGATCCCATAATAAATTACAGGAAAACCCCGCTACTGCAAATACATGCCCGTATTTGTATTCCCGCTGAACACAAATGCAAAGAGACAAAACTACACTATCAAATACTAGGATCCGGATTAAGCCAAAGCCGGCTAGTAAAAACCGTCCGATCACGATCCGTGCAATACCGCACGTATCTGATCGAACCCTGCCATATCTCCATACGGCCTCTACAGCGTTTCGCCCGAAACTTGAGTAACTGTCTGTGTGGTGGACTCTAAAGACTCGTCAATACTATGGCTGTGGATTTAACCACTAGCACGTCAGAGGTATTAGCCATACGTGACGGGCCACCAGCTATCGACCAAAAGGGACGTCGATGAGCGAACTTATCCTGACACCCTGCTGAGCCTGTCAGTGACAATATCCGTACAGTCCGGTCCGTTCGTCTATGAGCATCGCATGGCAGGCCTAGGGGGTTGATAAAAGTCAGACCCCCAAAAGCGGTACAAGTCGTGTCGGAGTGTAGCCCAGAACACCCTGAGATACTACTGGAATACCTACCAGCAAATCTCCTGGCTTGGCCAAGAACTTTTCATGTTCTGGCTCTCCTAGACACAGCACGACCTCACCCCCAAAACCGGGAGAGACGAACCCCTGAAGATCCGCTCACTGCCTCCATGTGGCTCGGGACTGTACCCAACTAAAACCTGTTTGCACGACTCCTTTGAGCCGTGGTAGGGTAGTAATCAAAGTACAGTGGGAACTCACACGAGACAAATGACGATCTCAGGTCGATGAACTAACCTGTACACATGTCACCAGGGAACTGCTATCTGACGTCTGGTATAATCCCAACTAGCAGGATCCCGGCGAGTCCTGTCCGGTGTACTCATAACCCAATGAGCACCTGTATACATCTTAGGTGAACCAACTGACACTAGTGGCTTGTGAGACCGGCCACCGCCCCTCGTCGGGGTATCGACTGTATACACTAGTCTACTCGGGAGAAACGATGCCCTGTCTCGAATCTCCCACGACTAGGGACCTTTTAAGGATGTGCTTGTAGACCCCCAGCTCCCACTTATATGATCGCCCTCATACTGCTGGTGGTCAAGCAAGAATCCAAGGGGCTTTATCAACGTGTAATAGCGACTCGAAAGGTCACCTAAAGCAGTACACGATGACAAAGATAAACCAGATAGCATACTATCATCTCGAGTAAGACTGTCCTACCGGGATAGGTCCTCCCCTCAATCATTGCAATCACGTGCCTGTGATCCAATAATTCACTCTGAGGGCACTATCTCCAACAATCTCCCACTTGCACTCAAGGCTAATTATTGCGATGTCGCATACTCACAGCCCGTGTGATACCGAACACCCAACTCCTCTACTAGTCAGTCTCACAAAGCTCGTTTGCGAAACTATTGCGTTCGAGGAATAGCCTCAGTGAGTGGATCCGCTTTGATGTTTCTTTCTATGTCTCTCTATATCTCATGTTCGCAGAGAAAACTATCTCCCGAAATGAGCAATACCTGTCCTAGAATGTCTGGATGTCTGATGGGACCTAGCTCATAAGTGAACTCCAAATCCAAACTTCTTAGACTGTATCGTCAACTGAACTTATTCAGTATCCTGCGCCATGCCTTCCCTCAGTTTCCACCTGGACCACCTGTCCAAAATACTGCCCCTCGTTAGAGGGAAAACTATAACTCTGACAGCCACTCTGCCATCCAGGTCACCTTGGACGCCTTGAATGATAACCGTCTCCTAAAGGAGGCTGCCGTTATCAATTCCTTAGAACATCAACTTATGTTCTAAAACTGCTTCCGATTGTTTCTCCAGGATTGGATCAATATCAACTTATTGCACCTACTGCAAGAACAACATCTGGTGTGGTACTTGACATCTCATGATTGACTCAATTGCCTAAGCAAGTGATCTGTCAATCATGCGTATCCCTCTCCCCTTTAGTCTGTAAGACACCTTTAGAGAGGGTGACTCCATTACCTGCAGGTACACTACCGTGCCAGGAGTCGTCCATTCTAAATACTCATAGAATGCGGTCAAAGTACCCAGATTGGGAAACCACCCAAATCTAGATCTAAAACAATAGATCTAGTAACCAGAATGTCTGATATTATATCCAAGTCGTATGTGGAGAAACCACTGTGTGACGACCAAAGTATAACCTATCGTAGTATAGGAATATCACTTCCTACTCTGTGTATGTCATCAAATACCAGGACATCACACCCTACTACCTTCTTAACAGATCCATCCTCTATTCTGATGAAGTCAAACCTATGACTGTCATATCAAAAATAGATGATCTATCTCCGCTATATCTGCTTTAGTCTATAAATAGACATAAGCCACATGTCCACCAATGCTTCCGCTGCTCCCACTGACTATGACAACCCTCTGGCAGAGTCATATACACGTACACTTCTAAAGCAAGTTTAGAACGACGCTATACTCATCCTCCCGCTGGGTCTCGCAGCCTGGAACAACAGCAATGGCAAGTGTGGGTAAACAAGAACCTCCCTGCCACCGTCCTTGAGCATACCGAAGTACCTCTCGAGTGCCTGAAGTTACCCACCATATCTGCGGAGTGGCCAATGGAATGTCAAACCAGATTGAATCTTTAGGATCTTATGAAATCTTCAGTAATCGTTTGTGGTTCTGGAATCACTTCCAGTTCTACCATACTCCCACTACTGTTTTTCTGAAAAAATCCATTTTTGATAAAACTGTGGCGAGTCAAGAACAATATCACTATTGATCTTCCAGATGGTAGAAAGTCAACCCTCGTCATAGCCCGGGTCAACCCACAAACAGCCATTACTGAAACGTGCCTTGAGTTGTCCAGAGTCTGGTTTTAAGCATAAGCCGGACAACTCCCCGTATCTTAACATTATCAAGATATGAACTGTTCTATATCCAAGAAACAGAGGCACTGATTTAATTGAACCAGATTCAAATCATGCAGCTGTCTCCAGTGCATGTCAACTAAATGGAAGAGAGGCCGATCAGCGTTACTCAACTTAGGAGTACTTCCAATTATGAGTAACCTGAAAGAGAAGTTAGTTCTCTTAATTATTACTATCAACTAAATACCATTCACAAGTATCTACTCTTTGATCACCTTGAAGAATCCTGATACTTGCAACACCTGGTTCTCTACTTTACTCTTATACCTATAACTCCTCAAAACTTAGACCCTGTGTTTCTACGAAACACGTGTCTAAGAACTAGAGAAGTTAAAAGTAAACAGAATATAGTACGAGGACCAACCTCTCTGTCCTAATGGACACTGGACAATATACAATACTCTGTATAAGTCCCCTGAGTCTGGTGACTCATTCACTGTGTGTCGTAGGTTGAAAACTGTACTTTTGGTTAAGAAGAATTACACCGCTGTTCAATGCTCCTTACCTAACCATCCACTGGTATAGGTAAATGTCATAGACATAATTTCAAAAAGATATGTCTCACTCTATAAAAATAGACGTACAGATATATCAATTTGAAATTGGTGCACAACAACGGATATTCAAAACCAAATATTTGCCGACCGGCAAACAACCCAGATGGCTTCCTCAAATATCACCAATTCCAACGAATCCCGATATAATGAGGATGGTCACCTAATTCCCAATAACTTACTCCCCTTCATCATCTGTAAAACCATACAGATGTGAGACTCATACCTGGTAAATACATACCCTGGAGCAAGTGCCTAATTGGGAAATCAGTTTTCATTTAACAGTACACAGTGAAACTGAAACATTGAGATGTTTCGATGGGGTATCCTGGTATTCTTAGTAATGCCTCTTCCATTATCCAGATTCACAACTATAACTGTATAATTCTTTGCCACCTCTCCAAATCCCTTTATATGTCTTTAGTCATTACCTTCTGTACACCCCTTTAAGCCAAATGGTTTTCTTCCTTTCCTACCGTTCGGCACCAGCCTATGGTTTGGAAGAAGACTATCCAATAAGCATAATGGGTGTACTGTCCTAGTCCTAGGAGCACTCGCAATGCGAGAGAAGGTGAGGATAAAAGACAACCGAATGAACTTAATTCATAGGTGATTTAGGATTGACAAAGAAGTACATGGTTTGGTCGTGAATAGCAGTCGCAATTTACTTTGCCCTCTTACTAATCCCTTGCTTTGTCTGAACTTAATACCTTCTGTACACCGTTTAGGCTAATTGGCTTTCTTCATTCCCCACCGTTCGGCACCAGCCTAAGGTTTGGAAGAAGACTATCCAATTTGCGTAATAGGTGTACAATCTCCTAAACCAAGGAGTACTCGCAACCTGAGAGAAGGTAAAAGGTAAAGACAACTGAATAGTCCTATTCGTTTTCTCCAGAACCGGAAACCATCCTCGAAGTCCTTCGAGTTCGTATATAACCATACGATGGTTTTGTCCAATGGAAGTGGACGTTTATAGTAATACGGGGTGTCCCGGAGAAAAGAGTAAAAGTAGGAGTGGCAAAGAGGTCTGCAACTCTCACAATCCAAAAGCCAGTGTTAAGAAGGTTCGGTCAACTTGGTCACTGAGTCATAGTCTAGGGTCGGGTCAATGGTCGCTGCCAGAGAGAGAGAGAAAAGAAACACTCTGCGTGCACTCTAACCTAGATCAGAATGGTTACCAATTTATCTAATCTGGAAACCTCCCACTGTAATTCGTCCCCAAACCTGAAAGAAGAATTAGCCGGGATAACCCGAGGAGTATACCAACTCATCAGAGGGAATCGGGATCCAACTCTCATCGCATGATAACGTGACGGAATCCGCTCACGTTATCACACTCCAGAAGGTATGTGCATATCTTGCAAGTTTCAGTACTTTTGAAACTCCCGATGTGGATTTTTGCCCCATGCTCTTATGACCTTGACTTTGGCCAACATATCATAAGTCACATGTCAAGTTCTACCCGTCATTTTCCTGGTTAATTTGAACCCACACGTACATACCCTTGACTTTGGCCAAAATGGCAGTACGACTGTCCCAAACCAACGCATCTATCTATGCTGCATATGAATACCCAACAGCTACCAAACACTGTGCCTTGACTTTGGCCAACATACACAGCTTGAATACTATTGACTATCCATATGAAACGACGGAGGGCTACGAATGGTTTCTGGCGAAAACCTTTAACGTAATGAACTTGATATCGTTGAAGGAACGGATAGCTTTTTAGAAAAATATAGTAACGAAAACCTTCGCTAAAGAGGTCACTCCCGGTGAAGGGATCTCGGCTCTTTCCCCGTAGAATGAGGTGCAGGATATTCCAAATGAATACCACGATGCAAAGCAAAAGTAATCGGATATAGTGAAGTTACTGCCCTAACGCAAACTTTTGTCCAAGGGGCCACTCCCGGTGAAGGGATCTCGGCCCTTGCCTCGTCGACTGAGGAGCAGGATATTCCAACTGAATACCACTGTGCAAAACAAAAGAGAACGCCCTTGCAATAACAGCTTTTTGAAAAAGTGTTCCAACAACATCAGATTAGGTTTGTTTAACTTGCATTGATCCGAATCAATGCAGTCCCATCAATTGATCACACCACAAAGAACGAAAATATACTGACGTACGTATATGCCATCCGCATTCGCCAATGGGTCCCGTCATCACCCGTTAGGTTAGCTAACTAACGACAGAGCGGGGACTGGACTAGCGCGGATGCAAAACATATACAACATCTACTAATATATATACCAATATATAGTATTTCGCTCAAGGCGTGAGAAAATGCAACACAGAAATGTATAGCAACACAGATCAATACAGATATCTGAGATCCCCGGGTTTCACAGAGCCGCTACTGAAACCCGACGTTCCCCTGGTCGTGTGGATAGCCTGTGCAATGAAATCCTAGACCCCTACGGGTGCGGCAAGTTACCCGCCAAAACCTGAAGCGAGGCAGCCCCCTTCAGCACCGTGAATGGACCACCCAGCACTTCACGGAATCCGGTAACTTGGGCACCCCTCCTGGGTCAACCCTATACCCCCTACGAGTGCGGCGAATAGCCCACCAATTCTAGAGTGAAGCCCCCTCCGTCTCAATGCCATGAGATGCGGGCTTGTTGCCTTCTAGAACCCGGCTATCCATGCACCCCTCCTTAGGGTAATCCTAGTACAGAAAGTAAAATATACATACAACGGGTACATCGACCGCAACCTGGTCGTGCCCCAAAATAATAATACAAACAGGCAGTGACGGCAGTCCACATGTCGGACGCTCGCCCCGCAATATCAAATGTACATAATACAACAGAACTGTACTACAACTGCATCCAGGCTATCCCCCACGACCGATCCGCAACAACACAGTACAATCACAGAACATCAACGTGAAAGTCACGTTCGCAAATCCGTCTAACCGGGCTATAGCAGTTAGACGGTGTTTACCGATCAAGTGGCATTCACGGTCGCAGATATAATGTAAAAACTGTGAACTGGCATGTTTAAAATATCCGATCGAACAAATTTTATCAAGTGGGCCCCAAACAGTACTGTAGCACTTACAGAAAAATTGGGCCCAAAGAAAATATTCCAAAACCCCTATTTCCTAACCATAAGCCTATTAGGAAAATATGGTGCCACGATTCCTCTTAACCGCCGCGGAACCGCGGCCAAACCAGGGGTTTGGCCGCGTTTCCGCAGTCGAAGTGAGGAATCAGTGGATCGTATTTTCCCAGAATTCTTAGAATTTCTTGTACATGTCTCTGCAATAACCTGAAAAATTTTTGGAGCTGAAAAAATTTCAACAGAGAACACATGCATGGAAAATACGGATTTTGGGGATTTTGTTCGATCGGGTTTTAAACACACTAGACCATGCTAGGCTAAGTTAATGGCGTGGCTATGATACCAATGTAAGTCCGCGGGGTGCCCAGGCCGTCGATCCGACGCCGGAAACGCGGAAACAAAAACCTTTCAAAAACTATTGACCGGCACCACCGCGCACTTTTCACCCGGATCGGGCCATTAACCTAGCTAACTAGCAAATAAGAAAAGAGTAGAGAAGTTATACCAAGCGATCCGTGTCCTTCGGTCTTCATCCCCACTCCGATCTTCCGCGGAATCTCCGTCCATCATCGTCTCGTCGGAAAGGGCACCACGTAGCCGGAATCTTTTACGGGCTCCCACCTCTTGACCGAGGTAACTCGGGCGCGAAGTTGGCTAGCCGACGCGTCCAAGACTTGCTATAGAATAGTGTAGAATAGTTGTCTCTTTGGGGTTTAAGAGGTTGCCATGTTGGAGGAATTTTGCACAAGAATTTTCCATGGATCAAAGCTTGATGAAGAATGAAGTATACAATGCAAAGAAATGAGCTCGGCCATGAACTTTTGTGCTCACTGGAAAAGTGAATGAAGCATCTCACTCATGTAATGAATGCGTGTATGAATTAATACCAAAGAGAAAAAAAAATTCCTTCACAGCACACACAAATGGAGGGGGGTCCACCAAAATAAGCATGAAGGAAATTAACCTCACAAACAAATTAAACCACACTCCATTCCCAGAACAGTGGCCGGCCCATTACAAATCATGGGTGAAGGTAAAATAGATCAAAAAGAAATATATATCAAACAAGATAAGATAAACCTCACGTCCTTTCTCACTCATCTTACAAATCAATTTCCAATCCATTTCTAATCTCATAATGGCAATGGAATGACCACAAAAGAATCTCATGATTATGAAGCCACACTCATGCAAAGAAACCCCTCACAAAAATGTTAATTGCAAACTTGCAATTAACACCCTCCAACGAAAAGTCCGACCGGGAAGGAAAAAGAGAAAACCGGCCGGAACGGAATGCAAACTGGCAACCCCAGAAAACCGATCCCATAATAAATTACAGGAAAACCCCGGTACTGCAAATACATGCCCGTATTTGTATTCCCGCTGAACACAAATGCAAAGAGACAAAACTACACTATCAAATACTAGGATCCGGATTAAGCCAAAGCCGGCTAGTAAAAACCATCCGATCACGATCCGTGCAATACCGCACGTATCTGATCGAACCCTGCCATATCTCCATACGGCCTCTACAGCGTTTCGCCCGAAACTTGAGTAACTGTCTGTGTGGTGGACTCTAAAGACTCGTCAATACTATGGCTGTGGATTTAACCACTAGCACGTCAGAGGTATTAGCCATACGTGACGGGCCACCAGCTATCGACCAAAAGGGACGTCGATGAGCGAACTCATCCTGACACCCTACTGAGCCTGTCAGTGACAATATCCGTACAGTCCGGTCCGTTCGTCTATGAGCATCGCATGGCGGGCCTAGGGGGTTGGTAAAAGTCAGACCCCCAAAAGCGGTACAGGTCGTGTCGGAGTGTAGCCCAGAACACCCTGAGATACTACTGGAATACCTACCAGCAAATCTCCTGCCTTGGCCAAGGACTTTTCATGTTCTGGCTCTCCTAGACACAGCACGACCTCACCACCAAAACCGGGAGAGACAAACCCCTGAAGATCCGCTCACTGCCTCCATGTGGCTCGGGACTGTACCTAACTAAAACCTGTTTGCACGACTCATTTGTGCCGTGGTAGGGTAGTAATCAAAGTACAGTGGGAACTCACATGAGACAAATGACGATCTCAGGTCGATGAACTAACCTGTACACATGTCACCAGGGAACTGCTATCTGACGTCTGGTATAATCCCAACTAGCAGGTTCCCGGCGAGTCCTGTCCGGTGTACTCATAACCCAATGAGCACCTGTATACATCTTAGGTGAACCAACTGACACTAGTGGCTTGTGAGACCGGCCACCGCCCCTCGTCGGGGTCTCGACTGTATACACTAGTCTACTCTGGAGAAACGATGCCCTGTCTCGAATCTCCCACGACAAGGGACCTTTTAAGGATGTGCTTGTAGACCCCCAGCTCCCACTTATATGATCGCCCTCATACTGCTGGTGGTCAAGCAAGAATCCAAGGGGCTTTATCAACGTGTAATAGCGACTCGAAAGGTCACCTAAAGCAGTACACGATGACAAAGATAAACCAGATAGCATACTATCATCTCGAGTAAGACTGTCCTACCGGGATAGGTCCTCCCCTCAATCATTGCAATCACGTGCCTGTGATCCAATAATTGACTCTGAGGGCACTATCTCCAACAGGGACTTCATTAATGTGATTAATGAAATAAAAGAAACCAAAAGATGTTGTAGAATCAAATTTTAAACAAAACAGGTAGCTACAGTTCTTGCTTTGCATAGCGGTATATATGATATACCCTGCACCTTATTCGATGAGGAAAGGACCGAGATCCCTTCACCGGGAGTGACTCCTTTAGCAATAACTGGCCGATGCTACACGCTCGGTTTGTTTTTGATTGCTTCTATAGTTTCTGCTTTGCACAGTGATATATATGATATATCCCGCACCTCATTCGACGAGGAAAGGGCCGACGATCCTTTCACCGGGAGTGACCCCTCTAGCAAAACTAGAAAAGCCTCAAAATCGATCCATTTCAAAACTTCATTTGATTCTACAACGATATCAAGTTCATTACGCAATAGGTTTTCAGAAAAACCTGTCGTAGCCCTCCGTCATTTCAGATAAATCCTACTTAGTATTCATGCTACGTTTGTTGACCTCCGTCAAGACGTAGTGTGCGGTAGCTAACTAGTATTTATCTGCTTATGCATGTGATGCAGATTGGATTAGGGTAGTCGTACGACCTTGTTGACCTCCGTCAAGGGTCATGCGGGTGGGTTTGATTCAATCAAGAAATGACGGGTTGAACTTGACTTGCACCCTGTGATTTGTTGACCTCCGTCAAGCTCATAGGATGCTTGGGGCAAAATATTATCGGGAATTTCAAGTGTTGAAATTTGCAATGAGATTGCATACCTTCTATGAGATAGTTGGATCCCGATACCCACTGTGAGTAAGAGTTACTCCTGGAAGAGTTTTGCACATTACAATTAGCCGATCAAGTAGGTGTCTAGAAAGGTGTCAACGGGGTTACGCCTCCGGGAAAACGAGGTTTACATTAATTAGGTTCGTGCGAAAGCACGCGGGACCTCCTTCAAAGTACCGACACTGGCCCTGGCTGAAAGATCGACGAAGTTGTAGGGTGTAATAAATCCCGGCTAGTCTTTCCTTTTAGGGTTTGAAGGAAGATTTGATAAAAACCAGTGGGAGCCATCCTGATTAGATAAGATAATAACCAATCTGATCTTGCAAGAGCATACGCTAAAGTGTTTTCTTCTCTCTCTCTCCAGGTAGCGACCATGTCATGCCCTAATAAAGATAATAATATGGATGGATTGACCGAACCCGCATGTTATACTGTGCTGGGGAACGTTGGTTCCGTTCTTTCCTATAAGAGTTATAGGACTAAACAGGATATAGGGGAATACCAGGATTCCCATGCCACCCGAATGAAGAAAGTACATGATGATGCATTTTCTTCGGGTGTGTTCGTTACAGAGAACTGTTTCTCCATTTGCTCTACGTCCTGGGTATTAGATACCGGGTCAGGATCCCATATATGTAATCAGTTACATGGGCTTAGAAAAGGTAGAGAACTTGGAGAAGGTGATAAAGACATTAGAGTTAGAAATGGTGCAATTGTTGCAGCTAAGACTGTCGGGGAATATCACCTTGTATTACCAACTGGTAATACATTGGTTCTGAATGAATGTTATTACATGCCGAACCTGATATGCAACATTATATCGGTTTCTTTATTGAGTAAAGAGGGATATAATTTTGTATTATAGGACAATGTTATGAACATTTTCCGTAACCAAAAGTTGGTTGGATCAGGCACGTTGTGCAATGGCATTTATGTTCTAAATCAATCAACAGTTCTGAGCATAACAAACACACACAAGAGGAAGTGTTCTGAACTGAACGAATCCTTCTTGTGGCATTGTAGACTGGGTCACATCAATGCGACACGACTGGCTAAGTTGCATAAGGATGGATATTTGAATCCGTTTGAATTTTCATCTTATGACACTTGCCAGTCATGTCTCAAAGGCAAGATGACCAAAACTCCATTTACGGGACACGGAGAAAGAGTTACTGAACTCTTAGGACTGATACATAGTGATGTATGCGGTCCTATGTCTACACATGCCAGGGATGGTTCTTCGTACTTCATTACATTCACTGACGATCTCTCTAGATTCGGATATGTGTTCCTGATGAAACACAAATCAGAATCGTTTGAGAAATTTAGAGAATATAAACAAGAAGTCGAGAACCAAACCAGAAAAAGTATTAAAATCCTACGATCTGATCGAGGAGGTGAATACTTGAGCATTGAATTCTTGGACTTCCTAAAAGAGAATGGGATTCTCTCTCAGCTTACTCCTCCTTATACACCACAGCACAACGGTGTATCAGAACGGAGGAACCGCACCCTATTGGATATGGTGCACTCTATGATGAGTGTAGCTGAGTTACCTGTTTCCTTCTGGGGATATGCACTGGAAACAGCAGCATACCTACTGAATAGGGTTCCCACCAAATCTGTGCCTACCACACCATATGAGATATGGGAAGGGAAGAGACCATATCTTAATTTTATTAAGATATGGGGTTGCCCGGCCTATGTCAAAAGACAAAAACCGGACAAACTCGAGGCAAGGTCTGTTTTGTGTAAATTTGTTGGATATCCCAAACATTCGCGAGGGTATATCTTCTACCACAGTGAGGAACAAAGAGTATTTGTTGCTCAACATGCCACCTTTTTAGAAAAGGAATTTCTTGCAAAAGAGATTAGTGGCTCTGAGGTAGAACTGGAAGAGGTTCCAGATGAACAAAACACAACAGAAGATTTAGTGGAACCAGAGGATTCAGTAGCTCCCAATGAACCTCAGCCACTCCGCCGATCTAGTAGGGTTCCTCGTCAACCTGAGAGATACTACGGTTTTCTCATGGATGGTGGGAGCGAGGATTGCATCATGGAGGATAATGACCCAACTAGCTTCGAGCAGGCCATCATGAGTAGGGACTCAGTGAAATGGCTGGATGCAATGCGGTCCGAGATGGAATCCATGTACACCAACAAAGTATGGACTTTGGATGTTGCTCCTGAAGGGGTAAAACCCATCGGGAGCAAGTGGATCTTCAAGAAAAAACTTGGTGTAGATGGGAAAGTGGAGACTTTCGAAGCTAGACTTGAAGCAAAGGGTTTTCGTCAAAGACCAGGTGTGGACTATGACGAAACCTTTTCTCCAGTGGCTATGCTTAAATCCATCCGGATCATGCTTGCCATCGCTGCATATCATGATTACGAAATCTGGCAAATGGATGTTAAGACCGCCTTTCTAAATGGTGATTTAGAAGAGTGCGTGTACATGACTCAGCCAGAGGGTTTCGTAGACAGTGGGAGCAGCGGGAAGGTGTGCAAGCTGCTCAAATCCATTTATGGATTAAAGCAAGCATCGCGGAGTTGGAACATCTGCTTTGACGTCGTTATCAAAGAGTTTGATTTCGTCAAAATCCCAGATGAACCTTGTATCTACAAGAAGGTAGCAGAGAGTAAGGTAGTCTTCCTCGTATTGTACGTGGACGACATACTCTTGATAGGAAATAATATTCCTATGCTGCAATCGGTCAAGCTCTTCTTATCACAAAGATTCTCAATGAAAGATCTTGGTGATGCCTCCTGCATATTGGGAATAAGGATCTATAGAGATAGATCCAAACGGATATTGGGATTGTCCCAATGCAGGTACATTGACACCATACTAAAGAGGTTTAGTATGGAAGAGTCCAAGCGTGGGAACTTGCCCACGATCTCTGGAGTCACTCTCTCCAAAGAGATGTCTCCCAAGACTGATTTGGAGAGAGCTCGCATGCAAGGGATACCCTATGCTTCGGCTGTAGGCTCTATCATGTATGCGATGCTATGTACCAGACCCGATGTTGCATACTCACTAAGTATAGTGAGCAGGTATCAAGCTGATCCTGGAGAGAGTCACTGGACAGCTGTGAAGAGCATTCTCAAGTACTTACGAAGGACTAAAGAGATGCTCTTGGTGTATGGTAACGGAGAACTCCAAGTGGAGTCCTTTACCGATTCGAGCTTCCAAAGTGATAAGGACGACTCTAAGTCGCAGTCGGGATTTGTCTTCACCCTTTACGGAGGGGCGGTTAGCTGGAAGAGTTCCAAGCAGGAAACCGTGGCAGACTCGACGATGGAGGCTGAATACATCGCTGCCAACGATGCTGCTAAAGAGGCTGTCTGGATCAAGAAGTTCATTTTTGAACTTGGAGTGGTTCCATCCATTGAGCATCCAATACCTTTGTATTGCGATAACAATGGAGCGGTGGCTTTGGCCAAGGAACCTAGGTCCCATCAGCGATCCAGGAATATTCTGAGGCGGTATCACCTGATCCGGGAGATAGTTGATCGCCGGGAGATCGAGGTCAGGAGAGTTGACACGAAGAACAACACGGCGGATCCACTCACGAAGGACATTCCTCAGATACAATTTGAGAGACCCTTCGGGATGCTCGGTATGCGATACTACAGCAGCTGGCCCAAGTGCAAGTGGGAGATTGTTAGTTGTGTGTATGCCCTAGAGGCCAGTATTGTACAGATGATGTATATTATAATGGATGCTTGGACATATATAGAGATGACTTTCTTGCTCGATATGATAGTATGCTATCTGGTTACTCTTTATCTTAACATGTACACTTGTCTCTTTAAACTGTCTTATAGTTACATGTTGATAAAGCCCTTAGGATGTGTACTTGACTACCTGGACTATGATGCAGATCATACTAGTGGGGACATGGTAGTCCATAAGTACATCCTTCAAGGTCCCTAGTCGTTGGTGTATCGAGACGGGGCATCGATATACCAGATTAGACTAGCATATACGCTTCTCGACCCATGAGATGGGCGATGGATGATCCCATATCCATTGGTGTTTGACATCAGAGATAGTATACGGGTGCTCAGTATAGACTGGGTACACTGGACGGACTCGCCGAGAACTCCCAGATGGTATTATACCTCACGTCAGATGGCTGTTCTCAGGTGACACTTGTGCAGGTTAGTCTGTAGACCCGAGATCGTCATAGAGTCTTGTGTGATTCCCACTGTGCTTTGATCTCCACCTTACCACGTCCATGAGGGCGTGCAAAACGGTGGTTTTTGGGCACAGTCCCGAGTCACATGGAGGCAGTGAGCGATAGGAGGGGTTTCGTCTCTCCCGGTATTGGGGGTTGATGTTGCGCAGTGCTCGATTGGCCGTAACAGGGAAGTCCCTGGCCACGGCTGATCAGAGATTTGCTGGTAAGTGTTACCAGTAGTTTCTCGACCCGTTATGAGCCTCACATCGGTATGACTTATCGGTTATTGGGGTCTGACGTTTACCACCCCTAGACTTGATATGCGACATATCAGACGAACAGACCGGACTGTACGGTAAGTGTTACTGGTTGGATTCACAGGAGTGTGAGCGGGCTAGCTCGTCGATCTTCTGATCGCTCAATACCCGGATGGCCTTTACGTTTAGCAGACCGCTTGCGGCTTGTAGGTGCTTGATATGATCATCATCTGCTACCGGCGTATTGACGAGTCTTTAGAGTCCTACACAGAGGTTTCCTGGCTCACGTGAAACGAAATAGGAGCGCATATGAGATATGTGCAGGACTGAGAACAATGCATGTATGTGATACCGTATTCCATTCTCATGATGAATGTATCGATTGGTTATATTCGATATAACCTGGATATCGAATCAAGGATTGATTCGATAAGCCGATACATAGGATACTAGTCGGTTATATGCGATATGACCGGATCGTTAAATCAAGTGTTGATTTAATGATTTAATGTATAATTATATATTTGATATATTACTTTGCATTAACTAGTATTGGTTCACATTAAATGGATTTTCTCACTTGATGTGCAAGTTGTATATGTGATATACTTTTGTGCACATGTTTGTGTCATGTTTGATGATGCATGTTTAATTGGTTAAGTGTAAAGAATCAAACCATGGTTAAAAAGATGATTAGGGTTTTGCTTATTCATTTATTCATTTATTTGGAAAATATTTTGGGAGAATGGTGGCTTTCTTTTTTTCTAGTTGAAGCTTCATGAAGCTTTGACTTTGTAACCATTCTTGTCTTCATGCTTAACCCTAACCATTCCAAGTAACCATGGTCTATTCTCTACACTCTACCATAGTTAGTATATGATAAGTATCTATTTTCTTTTCTATTTTCTTTAAGACTTATTATATTCTAGCTTCATCTTCTTCTTCATCTTCAAAGAAAAAGCTTAAGTCCATTAATGGCAACTTGAGCTAAAGTGTGAGAAATCCAATTCTAAAGTGAACCCACCTCCTATTTCTTCACCCTCTACCTCTTGCCAAGTAGTATAGGGTGTTTTCTTCACAAGTTTCACAACTTGATGGAGTTGGAGCTTGAACTTGTGATGCCTCGACGTAGATCATCTTCGGCACGAAGCCGACGACCTAGCCCGCCCATTTCTCCGATCAAGCCGACGATTGAGTCCGGGATTCGAGATGGACAGCGAGAGGATGCCTACGTGGAGCTAAGGAAGTGGAGAAACGGATCTACAAAGGTTGTAGCCTCTCTCCTTTAGTTAAGCTGTTAACTAGTTTCGTATTTCGCCTAAAATTCTAATTAACGATCCGTATTAGGGTTTCTCGGCACTCATAAAATTTGAAATTGGCATGGTTGATGCCTTTTGCGACTTCATTAGCGTGCCTAGGAACCCTACACGTTCAGAGAAGGCGGGGTGACCGAGGCAAGGGATAGCCAGTTGCCGGCAGAGGACAGCAAGTCGCAGGTAGAGGGCGGGCATGAGTCTTTGCTTTGACACACCAGGACGCGCAGGCGTCCAATGCAGTGGTCTCTTGTACTCTTCAAGTTTGTTTTGTTGATGCACACGTGTTGTTTGATCTGGGATCAACACACTCATACGTTTCTACACACTTCATGTCGAGTTTGGACAGAGTGTCTTGTTTGCTTGATCAGCCGCTTGTTGTGAGTACTCCGGTAGGCGAGTCGTTTGTTGCTCGATTTGTATATCGATTGTGTACTGTCCGTATCGAGGAGAGGGATTCTTTGGTTGATTTGATTCTCCTCGATATGTTGTATTTTGATGTTCTTCTGGGCATGGACTGGCTAGCCATTTGTTATGTATCCGTGGACTGCCGTGAGAAGGCAGTCAGTTTTAGTTTTCCGGGAGAGCCAGTTCGTGTTATTCAGGGAGGCCGTAGCGTCACCCTTCCCAACTTGATTTCGTCTCTTCGCGCTGGACAGCTCTTGAGGAAGGAATGTCAGGGATTCCTAGCATATGTTTGTGATACTAGAGCTGCAGAGGTCCCGTTTGACCAAGTCCCGATTGTTAGCGAGTTTCCTCATGTTTTCCCTGACAAGCTGCCTGGGCTACCACCTGAGCGCGATATTGTGTTCTGCATTGACTTGATTCGCTGCACGAGGCCTATTTCCATACCGCCTTATCGGATGGCCCCGGCGTAGCTAAGAGAGCTGAAGGGTCAGTTGCCAGATTTGTTAGATAAAGGGCTTATTCGACCTAGTGTATCTCCTTGGGGCGCTCCTGTCGTGTTCGTCAAGAAGAAGGACGGAAGTTTGCGCTTATGTATAGATTACCCTCAGCTGAACCACGTTACAGTGCGGAAAAGATATCCTGTCCCGACCTGAAAGTACGGAAGATGACCGGCACTTAGACTACGAAACGTCTCGAGGCGTACGTAATCTAAGCCGAAAACCCAGAAATCCAAACCAAGAAAAGTAGTAGAGTGAAGAAAAAACCATTTTAAATCAAAAAGTTTGCAACATACGCCGAAATAAGCATTTTAAAATCATAATTCTTTTCAAAAAATTTCGGTAGATTTTCCTTTGTAAAAACTGACTCCTAACGGGTACAAAATCTAATAAAGCATATATAATGAAAAATGCATCCCTAAGCTGGAGCTAGCTCTTCGTCAATCGACGGTCACAACCACACAAGCAATATAGTCTACAATGCCGAAAGGCGAGGATCACAACAGAAAAGGAAACTCAAAACAGCATGAAATCCAAAGAAATATAACACGCGACTCTAAGGTCGAAAGAATAAATAACACTGGTTTCTATCTGAAATAAATACATATTTGGTTGATGGAACTTCTAGATACAACTGGATAATAATATACAAAGTAAATTGAAGGTCACAATACAAGTGAACCCACCTACTAGCAAATCACCCGGAAATGGAAGTAGTGCCAGCAAAACCGTAATGAAACCTGTACGGCAGAACCTGCAAGAAACAGTGGCACAACGGGGGTGAGTTGCCAACTTGTGAGTAGAAAATATCTACGAACAGAAATCGCATGAACAACGCAAATCCTAGGCCATACGATCATAATATATCCTCAAATATATAACCTGCAGCCTATAACAATGGCTAGGGTATAACTCTAAACAACCGTAATACCAAGTGCTCGTGTCAGTGCCTCAGGTAGCAATATATCATATGGATGAGATATGAATGCATAAAAACAGAATACACGAAAACGAAGAAACTGCTTTCATAACTTAGTGAGATTTTTTGTATATTTAAAATTAGGTATCATAATGAAATCAGCATAAACAGTGTTTAGCATCGACACAAAACATAAATCTCAATCTCAATATCTAAGGCTCGGTACCTCAATATCTCAAAATCTCAGTGTCTCAATCTCACTATCTAGGGCGCCGCCAGTCCAGACCGGCCCCTAATATCCATCAAAAGACCACGACGGTATCCTCCGGATATCCGACGCATCAGGTAAAATCACCGGTAGGTAGTCTTCCCCTGCTAGGCTCATCGTCTACTACTCGAACTTCTTACCCCGGGGTACCTTACCGGGTCCACCATGTACCTGAAACGGTTCATCCAACTCCTCGAATTGGGTCTCGAAATCCATCAGCAAACTCATGGTGGACGACTCATACATCATGGGAAAACTGCACTTTTTATTTAAAAAGAAAGAGAGAGAAGAAGCTTATTTATGTTTTTGCGGTTTCCCCCCCAAATCCAAGAAATCTCATGAAAATCCGAATCCAAATCATCAATATCCCGTAAAACAGTGAATAATAACCTGCATGAAGTAGCAAGTAATAACTACAATGTCTAAACTAGCATATAAGTCAAGTACACTAATATCATGTCTAAACTATAAGCTAAGAAGCTTTGTCAATGAAATAGTATTCTCTAAAGTGTACATGACATCGCAATTACCGATGATGATGTGTGTGAGCCAGCAAGTAAGTGTACGTGGAGCATACGCATCATCGGTAATGGTGCTGGTGTCCTAACAGCATGATATCAACAATGCAATATGAAATCACAATATAAGTATGCGATACGGAGCGAACAACAATAATGTGCGGGAGCTGAATACTAGACACAACGATAACTAATATGGTCTAACAACTACACAAAACTATAGGGCTGAGCTAACAGGCTAAACGAAAGGTGAGGTAACCGCCTAACATCTGAGTCGTTACATACATACATACATATATATATATATATATTTTGGTCGGTGATTCCGCCTCAATAGTATCACATCCGATACAATATCAATAATCAGACATCCCAAGTCAAGAGTGCGGATCAATCATCAATATATACCTCGTACGTAAATCCGTCGTACGACATCCCAAATCTTGGTACGGGTCAATATCACATTCATCATATTATTCATCTGGTATCCCCTTTATCAAAGATCATAATCCGGGGTATTGATCTACGTCTAGTACAATACTAATATCCTCAATATAATCATGATCCGACTACTGATCGACAGTCTCATACAAACTGATATCATCAGCACATATTATCATAAGGAAGTATGCATGCCCAATGCGACCCATTATAACTATCTTAACATATCTTATCTCATGTCTCGATCATAAGTCAACTATTCTATCTATATCACCATTCACATGGTATCGTCGTCCAAAGATCCGCTATAACAACATGACGTATCTCAAATACGAATCCTGCCATATCACCGATCTCACGGTCTCCAATCAAATCTCATCGACTCACCTCAAATCCCAAATACTATCCTCAAATCCAGTATATGAACACATAGTCCCATACCCATGTGAACACCTAAATATATATTCCCATATACTCACATATGAAAGAAGAATGTATGCAAGTATGGGTGTGTGTGTGTGTATGTGTGGTGCAACCACTACTCTAGGGTTTCGCAACACTAAACCAATCCAATCACACCTACAATCTATCTTTATCATCAATAATCTCAAACAATATATAATCAATATATGTGTGTATACGTATTCGTATACATAACCATGAACTGCGGGGGTGCTATACGCCTGTTCATATCATAATATTCCATTTTATATTCCCCATTCTTATGCGTTTTATAAATAAACAGGTGCTTTTGACGCATCAGGTGCTTTTGACGCATGTCTGCTACATATCTGTAACACCTTAGGATGTGTTTTGTGGCTAATTATATTTTAATATATAGTTTTTAATAAAAAGTTTACCAAAATGATTTCCAAATATTTTATCCTATTTAATGAATATTTTATTAGAGTTTTCCTAGGCTTGCACACACTTGTGCATGATAACTAGGGTTGTTATTGGGGTTAAACATGATTAGCAATAATGGTTAACTAACCATTTTCTCTAATCTAGCTTTTAGTTTTGTTTTAAGTGTTATGGGTTTTAAGTGTGCATGGTTGTTAAATTAATAAGGGTTTTATTTTGAATTTTTGTTTTGGGTATTGACTTGGTGGGGGGGAGAGAGAGAGTGTATGATGGGGCATCATGGCTTTGCCCATGCCTTCATTTAATGAAGAGAGAGAGAAAGGGGGGTTGACACTTGATGCCATAATTTCCTTGCCTCTCAAGTATTTCTCACTTCTCTCATTCTCTCACTCACTCATACTATCACACACTCACACCCATACTCACTCAGCCTCAGCAGCAGCAGAAGAGGCAGCAGCATCTGAAGCAGCAGCAGCTCAGCAGAAGCAGCAGCAAGCAGCAGCATCAGCAGTAGCATGGAGCAGCAGTAGCAGTAGCAGCTCCAGCTGCCACAACAACTCCAGATCTTCTCCTCGTCCTTCCTCCTTGCATCGTAGGGTCGTGTGAGGTTTAATCCTTAACCTACATCCTTGTTTGCTAAGTTTGTGTAGAAGTAGCTTCGGTTTGGGATAAAAGTGAGATTTTATGCTATTTTTAGTGATTGGTGTGAAGTTTTGTGCATGTGATTTAAGTGTTGGTTAACCTAGACTAATTAGGTGTTACTAAGGTCATGTAAACATAGTTGAACCCTAGATTACACAAAAATACCATCGGGTTTCTAATTGTGCTAAATTTAGTGTCTTTAAGTGATATTTCACCTTTTTGTGATCTGCTTTTGACCCGGGACCTTCAGGTTAAAATTGAGAAAACTTGAGCACACTAGATATACCCTGACCTCACCACCAGAGCACGAACCCCTAACCCCCTATCCAGGCCGCCGATTTAATCTTTCTGGCCGCAAATTACGGCCAGATGTGGGAGTTTTTGGGTGTAGTTTGCTTGGATAGGAGTCTACTGTTATTTCTAGGCCAGTGGTATGTATAGTTTTGTAAGATTTGACCTGTAGGAAAATCTGGGATCAAATATCGTTTTGCATGTCCGTTGTGTTTGCGCGATACGCGCGATACGTGAGTGGGTTCTGTGATCCAGCGTATCGCGGCGTGTCGCGATGGTTTTAGACGCGTATACACACGATTCAGCGTATCATGCACACGCGTGTTTAGTTCGCGACGCGAGTTTCTCGTTTTGGTTCGATATCGCGTTTTGCGGAATATTTGGCTTATATATATTTTCCATGTCTTATTTGCAGGTTTGCAGGCAGGGGCTACGGACACTGCTACAGGGGGGAGCAGATGGTAGGATTCACCTAACGTGGAGTGTAGGTAAGTAGATTTAACATTTACAGGGGAATCGCCCGCATGGCGTTATGCGTCTGGGCTAGGATTCAAATACTTGTCGCATATTCTACGACATTGTTAGAATTGCGCATTTACTGTTTTTCCTTGATATAGTTGTACTGTGACTAGCAGCCGTAAGACACTGCACATATTATTGACGGTTCATGTTGCACGAGCACGGATTATATGCTACACACACGCCGTCAATAATTGCCATGTCACACACAACCCCTTAGTGATACTATATTGCTTATCATACATGACATCTAGCTTATCGGTATACCTGTAGTGTATCTTACCATTAGTGATAGGTACATATACACCTTGCGATACAGCTACAGGTATACCATGCACATATTTTACTTATAGGTAGATACCAATAATTAGCTGTACCTTATTGATTTCGCATACATCTGGTTTCAGCTACATGTTCTCATTTATATGCTCACATTCAGATATATCGCATTTATTTGTTCCTGGATTTGCTCATTGTTTATTTGGATTTTACATGGTGTTTTCTGGATTTGGGAACCGTGGGAGTTCATGAAATTATGCATACATTGAAAAACCCGGTTTCCTTGATATGATATTTTCGCGTCCACCATGAGTTTTATCGGTGCTGATTATATATTCCATACGAGGTGTGGTTGCCGTATGAGAGTACATGGTGGGGCCCGGTATGGTTCCCCTCGGCAAGAAGATCGATGGATTTTGCCGATTGAGCCTGGAGGCGGGCGAGTACCTACCGGTGACAGTACCCATGACTCGGCGGTGGATCACGGAGACACCGCTGGGAGTCATGTACGTATGCATACGTCGAAAGGCGAGGGTCAGAGCTAGGCAATCGTGCTTTCGGGATAGCGTATGATACATGATCTGGATTTCTGTGTCGATGCTTGGCACATGGTTTTCATGATATTTCTTTAATACGTTTGTATATATAACAGGGGATTTAGCCGTTGTTATATATACCCTTACACCAATATTAGTGGAATGGGACGCTAATATATGTGTATTGCCCCCATCATATTTTACTTCTGCAAATATATATAGGATGTTAGAAATTATTTGAGATTCGACTTGGGATATAGGTGATTCATTGAGATTGGATATTGGATATGAAAGAGATTTGCTGATTTGTACATTCGGGATATAGGAGATCTATTCGATATTGTACATTAAGGAGATGGAAGACTTATATGATATGAGAGCCCGACTTGGGGGGGCTGATTTGAGGATATGTGAATTGAGTGTCTTGATGGATTGTGATCCGGCCACGATGTCAGGTTTCCGTGGAAATGACATATTCCACCCCATACCTCACACTTATCTATTCTTTGCACAGATTCATATATTGGTAGTACCTGTTAGTGTACCCTTATGATAGTTGCATATTTGCTTTCTCATATCCCTATTGCATAGTTATTGCATACTATTATCATGTGATCATTGCTTCATATATTGATTGTACCTGCTAGTACACATCTCCATTACTTTGCTTTCACATTACCTGTTATTACTGTAAATTGTATATCTTAGATTCATGCTGTACATACATTCCTACGATTATATGCATATGTTATCTACTATTCACGAGTTGGCAACTCACCCCCGTTGGGCCACAGGTGTTTCCGGTTGTTTCCCAGAGTAGTCGAGGCAGGCTATTCAGCTTCTCATCTATCATCCTTTGCTACAGATATCGCATCAGCTCACAGTATACCGTTTTGCTTAGGTGGGTTAGATGATTATCTGTATTTCTTATTGTACATTCGTTATATTTTGTACTCTCCATCTTCTATTGTATTTTTGACTTAGAGACTTGGTGAGGACGATATTGTATATTATTTATGGATTTGTTGCCTTTTATATACAGTTTCCTTCCTATTGTCTCTTATTTCTTCGCTACGGCGCCGTATATTTGTGATGTGATTGTTTTCCGCCTTTGGGCCACTTTTTACAAAAAGGGGTGTTGCCAAAATTTTAAAGAAAGAAAGTAGGACTTTTAAAGAATTTGGGTTGCGATTTCAAATGTTTTCAAAAACTTATATTATCTTTTCGGTATTTTCTTGGTTTAGATTTCTGGGTTTTGGCTTTCTTTTACTGCGTTACGTCTTTAGGCGTTGCGTAGTATAAGGGCCGTCACGTGCCTATTTCGGGTCGTGAAAAAGTTAGTATCAGAGCGCTAGGTTTTACCTTTCGGAGTATAGGATGACCTTAGTATGATGGAGTAGGTAGCTTAAGCAGAGTAACGTGGTGTGTGTATGTCTGCAGCATACCCACGGTGCGGTACTTTGCATTAAGTAACCTAAGTACAATTTGCTTGAAATTCCTTCCTTGATGATTCATATCCCTGAGATTCGATTCCTTATTCTCATCGAATCTTATATCTATTTTTAGCCTTGCCACCGATGACTATGGGGACGCAGAGTGATGCAGCAAGGGCCGAGGTCAGAGTTGGCTCGGGTGAGACGAGTACTGACCAGGATGGCACTCTAGTTGCACAAGTGCAGACGGATCAGCCTACGACATATACTATTGATAGACTTTTGGCAGAGATGCAGGACTTCCGCCAGACTATGAGTTCATTGGTTGATATCGTTCGGGAGCTACGACAGGAGGTTGTCGCCCCTGTTACTCAGTTGTCGCTTGCGATCAGCATTCAGCAGTCCGTCACCTACATAGCACCAGTGGTTGCAGCTCCAGTTGACGAGGCACATATTCCAGAGGCTCAGAGAGTTCCAGGACAGTGGAGGTCTCGTACCAGTGTACCAGCCCAGAGATAGAGGTTTGATCATCGAGACAAATTTCGTGGCCGTCGCGGGAGTAACAGAAGCTTAGGACGAGGACAGTTGTTTAGCTCTCATCCCCAGGATGGTCAGCAGTCAGCGAGTGGATGTTTTCGATGCGGGAGCCTTCAGCACTTCATCAGGGATTGTTCCTTAGCACCTCGTCAGGATCGTCATCAGAATGGCCGTGGACGTGGAAGATTTGCTCAGAGGGCTCAGTCTACCAGATGAGTTCAGCCAGTTGCGGATAGAGGGCAGATACAGGAGTTTGCTTCTACTCATCGGGACGCGCAGACGTCCAATGTGGAGTTTTCAGGTATCTTTAATTCTCTTGTTCTTTTTATGTATTCGTTTGTTTTTCATGCTTGTACCATGGTTGGGTAGATTAGTCGTAGTTGTTTTAACTTCTGTCAGCGATTCTTTTGTTGCGCGACACGTATTTCAGTTGTGTGCCAATTGGATAGGAGATAGAGATTCGTCCGTCGTTTTGGTCCTTCTAGAGATGTTGGATTTGACATTCTCCTGGGCACGGACTGTTTAGCTACGTGTTAGGCGTTTGTGAACTACCGTGAGGAAACAGTCAGGTTTGTTTTCCCCGGCAAGTCAGTTCTCGTTGTGCAGGTGGATAGTTGTGCCGCCTCTCACAGCTTGAATTCAGCCTTTTTCGCTGGTCGGCTTTTGAGGAGATGTCGTGGATTCTTGGCGTTCATTCGTGATACCGGAGCCACGGTGGGATTGTTGGACCGGGTTCCTTTCGTGCGAGATTTTTTCCGACCTTGTTCCGGATAAGCTGGCGAAGCTTGGGAGCTTAAGGATCAGCTGTAGAGTTGCGGTTTGGGGAGTTTTGTGCGTGTGAGTGTTTCGCTTTTGGTGGCTCCTACTTCTGTTCGTCAAGGAGAAAGACGACAATTTGAGGTTGTGTATCGACGGATCGTCAATTGAACCGGCTTACGGTGCGGATAGGTATCCTTTACCTCGCATTGGCGATTTCTTCGGTCAGCTCCAGAGTGTGAGACATTTCCTAAGTTTGTTTGGGATCAGGTCATCATTATTGCGGATTCGGAGTGATAGCATTCCGAAGACTGCCTTGTGCGTGCTACGGGCCTGGTGTGTTTTAGTGAGTCGTTGGATTCACTGATGCCCTAGCAGAATTCGTAGATGTGATGAACCAGATTTCTTCAGGCCGTTCCTCGACCAGTTTTTGTTGTGTTATTTACGACATTCTGGTCTATGTAACGTGTCTTGAGGAACAGGAGCAGCACTTGAGGATTTGGTATGCAGATACTGGGAGAGCACCAGCAGTTTGCTAGATTCTCGGAGTGTTTCTTGAGGCTTGTTTTGTGTTGACTCCTCGGTCTTATAGTCACGGGAGACGGTTTCGTATGGTTCCGGGGGAGATCGTGGCCGTACAACCTAGGCCCACACTTGTGTGCAGGACGGAGATCCGGAGATTGTTGGGCTTAGCAGGTTTCTACCGCCGTTTCATGCAGGATTGGTAGAGTAGTGATGCACCGTCGACTGAATTGACCGGAAAGGAGGTTTCTTTTCTTTGGACTGAGGCATGTGTGCGGAGTTTCAGCAGTTGAAGATTCTGTTAAACAACTGCATCAGTTCTTTCTTTATTTTTGGATCGGGCGATCTTGTTGTTAACTGTAATGTTTCTTGAGTGGGCTCGAGTGTGTATTGAGGTGACACTATAGAGTTATCGCTTTTGCTTCCCTATATTTGGAGGAAGTACGAGAAGGATATTCCACTCATGATCAGGAGATGGCCGCGGTGGTTTTGCGTTGGAGATTTGGAGACACAACTTGTTCGAGAGTCATGTCAGATTTTCACGGACCACCAGAGCTTAATGTACATCTTCCTGCAGCGGATTTGATTGTTGTGATAGTCTTCTGCAGATTTACAGTTCTTGTATGATCGTCGAGTACAGCTTAAGTTCGTCTCTACGGAGGAGACAGCTTGCTCATGTCCGCGCCCAACCACTTTTCCTTAATCATTATTGCGAGACACTGCCCGCCCATGCTCGTTTGTCAGTGATACTTGAGCATACTCGGCTGGGTAATGATTCGGAGACCTTGATTTGTGACAATGGTGTGCTAAGTTAGGGACGCGTTTGTGTACCTGGTATCATCGGGTAGAGACGTGTAATCCTAGAACATGCACACCTGTCAACTCTCTATATGCATTCAAGTTCCACCAACATTTAACGTGACTGGTGAGATAGTTAAGGGTGGACAGGAATGTAAGGAGAAGTTTTAGGTTTCGTTTCAAGGTGTCTGTCTTGTTGTGTGCTTGGGTCGAGCATCTGAGGCCGGCTGGAGAGTTGCAATCTTTAACCGTTCCGAAGTAAGAGTGGGAGCAGATCTCCACAAATTTCGTTATGGTTTCTACCCAAGTTTAGTCAGGGTGTGACTCCATTCGGATTCATGTCGTCCGGTTATACTCAGTTTGCTCAGTTGTTCTTTTTTTAGTGGTATGTTTGTTTTGATTGTTGTCAGCAGTTGGGGATCGTCACTCTCCATCGTTAGGATTCTCCTTCGATAACCATTATCAGGAGACACTCCAATTGGCCACCCTTAGGCATAGGGGTTAGGTCGTGTCGATCACCAGTCTGTTGTTTTTCTGACTCTGCGTGAGTAGGATTTTGGACCCCAGCTATGTCTAGAGACTTCGGAGATGATCCAATTGATTCAGGTCAGGATAAAAATTGTTCATCACGGACAGAGGTCTTATGCAACCATGTTGGTCGTAGACTTAAATGCGTAATGGCAAACCATTTATATTCCTGCGGATTTTTCCGATAAAAGACGTGTTGGATTTTGGGAAGCTTATCCCAGGATTTTGGTCCTTCTGAGATCCTATAAGCGAGTTAGTTTCGTTGCCCTTAATTTTGCACTTCCGCCCAGATTATTGGATTTTCACCCCGTATTCCCTGTGATAATGCGTTACGATTACCTTCTTGACCTTTCTCACATGATTTGGCACCAGACCATTGGGCTTGGACGTGATCTTTCGTTCACCAGCAGCCATGCGTGTTAATGGCTCGGCAGGTGGAGGAACGTCGGTCAAGGGTCTTGCCATCTATGAAGGGTTTTCTTGGGCATAGCCGTACAGTGAGGTAATCACTTGGGAGGCTGCGAGCAAGATTTGAGAGTTGTAATCTTCTCTTTGAAGGTACGCATAGCAGTATATTTTTAAATTCGGGGACGAATTTCTTTTAAGGGGGGGAGATTGTAACACCTTAGGATGTGTTTTGTGGCTAATTATATATTAATATATAGTTTTTAATAAAAAGTTTACAAAAATGATTTTCAAATATTTTATCATATTTAATGAATATTTTATTAGATTTTTCCTAGGCTTGCACACACTTGTGTATGATAACTAGGGTTGTTTTTGGGGTTAAACATGATTAGCAATCATGGTTAACTAACCATTTTCTCTAATCTAGCTTTTAGTTTTGTTTTAAGTGTTATGGGTTTTAAGTGTGCATGGTTGTTAAATTAATAAGGGTTTTATTTTGAATTTTTGTTTTGTGTGTTGACTTGGTGGGAGAGAGAGAGAGTGTGTATGATGGGGCATCATGGCTTTGCCCATGCCGTCATTTAATGAAGAGAGAGAGAGGGGTTGATACTTGATGCCATAATTTCCTTGCCTCTCAAGTATTTCTCACTTCTCTCATTCTATCACTACCTCATACTATCACACACACACACACCCATACTCACTCAGCCCCAGCAGCAGCAGAAAAGGCAGCAGCATCTGAATCAGCAGCAGCTCAGCAGAAGCAGCAGCAAGCAGCAGCATCAGCGGTAGCATGGAGCAGCAGCAGCAGTAGCAGCTCCAACAGCCACAACAACTCCAGATCTTCTCCTCCTCCTTTCTCCTTGCATCGTTGGGTCGTGTGAGGTTTAATCCTTAACCTACTTCCTTGTTTGCTAAGTTTGTGTAGAAGTAGCTTTGGTTTGGGATAAAAGTGAGATTTTGTGCTATTTTTAGTGATTGGTGTGAAGTTTTGTGCATGTGATTTAAGTGTTGGTTAACCTAGACTAATTAGGTGTTACTAGGGCCATGTAAACCTAGTTGAACCCTAGATTACATCAAAATACCATAGGGTATCTAATTGTGCTAAATTTAGTGTTTTTAAATGATATTTCACCTTTTTGTGATCTGCTTTTGACCCGGGACCTTCAGGTTAAAATTGAGAAAACTTGAGCACACTAGATATACCCTGACCTCACCACCAGAGCACAAACCACAAACCCCCTACCCAGGCCGCCGGTTTAATCTTTCTGGCCGCAAATTGTGGCCAGATGTGGGAGTTTTTGGGTATAGTTTGCTCGGATAGGAGTCTGCTGTTATTTCTAGGCCAGTGGTATGTATAGTTTTGTAAGATTTGACCTGTAGGAAAATCTGGGATCAAATATCGTTTTGCATGTCCGTTGTGTTTGCGCGATACGCGCGATACGTGAGTGGGTTCTGTGATCCAGCGTATCGCGGCGTGTCACGATGGTTTTAGACGCGTATACACACGATTCAGCGTATCGTGCACACGCGCGTTTAGTTCGCGACGCGAGTTTCTCGTTTTGGTTCGATATCGCGTTTTGCGGAATATTTGGCTTATATATATTTTCCATGTCTTATTTGCCGGTTTGCAGACAGGGGCTACAGACACTGCTACTAGGGGGGACAAGATGGTAGGATCACCTAGCATGGAGTGTAGGTGAGTAGATTTAACATCAACAGGGGAATCGCCCGCATGGCGTTATGCGTCTGGGTTAGGATTCAAATACTTGTCGCATATTCTACGTCATTCTTAGAATTGCGCCTTTACTGTTTTTCCTTGATATAGTTGTACTGTGACTAGCAGCCGTATGACACTGCACATATTATTGACGGTTCATGTTGCACGAGCACGGATTGTATGCTACACACACACCGTCAATAATTTCCATGTCACACACAACCCCTTAGTGATACTATATTGCTTATCATACATGACATCTAGCTTATCGGTATACCTGTAGTGTATCTTACCATTAGTGATAGGTACACATACACCTTGCGATACAGCTACAGGTATACCATGCATATATTTTACTTATAGGTAGATACGTACACTTAGCTGTACCTTATTGATTTCGCATAAATCTGGTTTCAGCTACATGTTCTCATTTATATGCTCACATTAAGATATATCACATTTATTTGTTCCTGGATTTGCTCATTGTTTATTTGGATTTTACATGGTGTTTTCTGGATTTGGGAACCGTGGGAGTTCATGAAATTATGCATACATTGAAAAACCCGGTTTCCTTGATATGATATTTGTGTGTCCACCATAAGTTTTATCGGTGCTGATTATATACTCCATACGAGGTGTGGTTGCCATATGAGAGTACATGGTGGGGCCCGGTATGGTTCCCCTCGGCAAGAAGATCGATGGATTTTGCCGATTGAGCCTGGAGGCGGGCGAGTACCTACCGGTGACAGTACCCATGACTCGGCGGGGGATCACGGAGACACCACTGGGAGTCAAGTACATATGCATACGTCGAAAAGCGAGGGTCAGAGCTAGGCACTCGTGCTTTCGGGATAGCGTATGATACGTGATCAGGATTTCTGTGTCGATGCTTGGCACATGGTTTTCATGATATTTCTTTAATACGTTTGTATATATAACAGGGGATTTAGCCGTTGTTATATATACCCTTACACCAATATTAGTGGAATGGGACGCTAATATATGTGTATTGCCCCCATCATATTTTACTTCTGCAAATATAGATATAGGATGTTAGAAATTATTTGAGATTCGACTTGGGTTATAGGTGATTCATTGAGATTGGATATTGGATATGAAAGAGATTTGCTGATTTGTACATTCGGGATATAGGAGATTTATTCGATATTGTACATTGAGGAGATGGAAGACTTATATGATATGAGAGCCCGACTTGGGGGGGCTGATTTGAGGTTTTGAGATTTGAATGCCTTGATGGATTTTGATCCGGCCACGATGTCAGGTTTCCATGGAAATGACATATTCCTCCCCATACCTCATACTTATCTATTCTTTGCACAGATTCATATATTGGTAGTGCCTGTTAGTGTACCCTTATGATAGTTGCATATTTGCTTTCTCATATCCCTATTGCATAGTTATTGCATACTATTATCATATCATCATTGCTTCATATATTGCTTGTACCTGCTAGTGTACATCTCCATTACTTTGCTTTCACATGACCTGTTATTACTGTAAATTGTATATCTTAGATTCATGCTGTACGTACATTCCTGCGATTATCTGCATATGTTATCTGCTATTCACGAATTGGCAATTCACCCCCGTTGTGCCACAGGTGTTTCAGGTTGTTCCCCAGAGTAGTTGAGGCAGGCTATTCAGCTTCTCATCTATCATCTTTTGCTACAGATATCGCATCAGCTCACAGTATACCGTTTTGCTTAGGTGGGTTAGATGATTATCTGTATTTCTTATTGTACATTCGTTATATTTTGTACTCTCCATCTACTATTGTATTGTTGACTTAGAGACTTGGTGAGGACGATATTGTATATTATTTGTGGATTTGTTGCCTTTATATACAGTTTCCTTCCTATTGTCTCTTATTTCTTCGCTACGGCGTCGTATATTTGTGATGTGATTGTTTTCCGCCTTTGGGCCACTTTTTACAAAAAGGGGTGTTGCTAAAATTTTAAAGAAAGAAAGTAGGACTTTTAAAGAATTTGGGTTGCGATTTCAAATGTTTTCAAAAACTTATATTATCTTTTCCGTATTTTCTTGGTTTAGATTTCTGGGTTTTAGCTTTCTTTTAATGCGTTACGTCTTTAGGCGTTGCGTAGTATTAAGGCCGTCACGTGCCCATTTCGGGTCGTGACAATATCACAGGATACAGTTTCTTGGAGCGAAGACAGTGAAAAAGATAAAAGATGATACAAAAGAGAGACTTTTGACTCACAAGTAGAAGGATTCTAGTCAAGCCTCGACGAAGAACAATTCACAATTGTACAAGGCAATGCAAGGTCCAAAATGTCAAGGTGAACGGTTGAAAGGTCATTACAAGTTTCACTGAAAGATCTGGAGAAAACACAGAAGCCAAATGAAGAAAAGAACTTTATAAATAGAAAGCCCAAAGCATGAAGATCAAGCCCACAAAAATTGAGCAAATGATCTCACTAAAGGGCCGCGGAACCGCGGCCCTACCCCCACATTTGCCGCGGTTCCGCGGCCATCTGATGCACGTGTCGGTGCAAATTTCTTCTGGCGGTGCGTCGGTGGTTTTGTTGGGATTTTTCGGTGGTATATCTGTAATAGCACATATGCGAGCAATTTTAACCCTAATTTCTCCCATTCCCTATAAAATGTATTCTAGAGATTGTATTAGGGATGCGTCTTTTCAATGAAATAAAATTCAGATTCAATTCAGTGGGAAGAGCATCGTTTCTGTAAGTTCTTATTTTATTTTCTGCCATAGTTGATAATTATATTCTTGCCCTAGATTAATTAAACTTTTGCCTTAGTTAAATCTAGTTTAGCATTCTCTTAAACTGCAGTAGGAAATTAATCTAATAGATCTAAAAATGAATCTCAAAATAATGTTTTTAACAAATCCCCAAATGAGCGAGTAATTTCCTCGCTTGTTAGGGTTAGGAATAAGGGAGGGAATGAGTGATGAAGATCTCTCATCTCTTTCGTGCTCGATTATTTTTAATAACTAGAACTTCATGCTTGCATGCATGATCCGCTCCCTACGGCACCCTACCCACGAGGTAATGGTGAAACCATAGTATAAAGGACCGGACATGCATGTCTTCCATGAAGGTTAGAGCAAATATTAGGAAAGGACGGACAAGGATCTAGAGGAGGAAACTCGTTTCTTCACAATCATCCTAATCCCTTTTTCTAATAGTTATTATAACTTCTAAAAGATCTCATTTAGGACATTGAAAGAGGTGTGACATTAAATCTTATCAAACTCCACCTTAGACCTAACCCTAGCATGTTTCTTTATCATCATATAACTTAGTTTTTAGATTCAATTAAAAGACCAAACACCCATTTGAATCAGCTCGTAAGAACACTTAGGAAAATTACACATCCCTGTGGACCGACCCGTACTCACCGGCTAGCTTCATGCGACGCCGTTCCTGATTGCGGTAAAATATTTTGGTGATCGTAAAATCTTACAATAATCAAATGGCGCCGTTGCCGGGGATGACGTAAAATTTCCTTTTTGTAATTTCGGGTTGATATAAATTTTAAAAATCATAAAAATCTGAAAATATAAAAAGTAAAAAAAGTTTTCAATTTTTGTTATTGTTTGAAGGGTTTATTGTTTGATGTTTTGTAGGAACAGCGAAGAAACTCGGATCTGGAAATTTACAGAGGGCAAAACAGAAATTGGTACATCACAACATAGGAGGATTGGAACAAAGGAGCGGTAGAATTTTTCTCAGAAGACGATCCCGCTTCCAGACCGCGATACCGCGGCTTATCAGTGCCAGAAACCGCGGTTCCGCCGCACTTTTGCCACGTCAGCTCCTCAAAATTTCTCGGTTTGTTTCTTTTTCTCCCCTCTGCTAACCTCCATATATCTTTTGTGAAAATTTTCTGCAGGACTTCTTTGCGCTAAAAATCTTCTTCCCCCTTCTCAATAACAAATTTTCTGCAGGTTTCTTTGCGCCGCGCTAAAAAAACTGATTGCAAGTAATTTAATGTTTTGCATAATTTAATTGGACTTTAAGGGGCTATTGACCAAACTCAGATTGGGTGGGGAATTGATCACCCTTCCCAGGACCCCAGAAAGCACTTAAAGCATTTGCGTTGACCACAATTAATTAAAAAATACTAGACTCAGCCCTAAGGACATCGAGCTCAATAGGACAAAGGACTAAACATAGGCATTAACCGTTTATCCTAACTGCCTTTGCGGTGTCTAGGCAAGTGTGTCCAGGCAAGTGGTTACTTAATTTGGACCGCTACTTGTAGCGGGGAGCCTCCCACTTACCTGGCACTTACCTGGCCGCAATTGGCGGTGAAGAGGCGGTTTGAGGTCCTATTTCTAATCCTAGTTAGGAGCTGTCTAGCTGACATAGGTGACCCTAGATCTAGGCCTGATTGTGCATGTGTGGTTGATCGTATTTGTGTCACAAGTCTCTTTTCAAAAACCTCTTTGCAAACCTCTCACATAAATAAATAAAAAATAATAATCTTTTCAAAACTTGCAACTTGTTGCTAAAGAAAACTTGCACCTCACTTTCACCACTTCCTTTCATTGACGTTCTCTTACCTCCACATTCTGTCTTTCAATTTTTTCTGACTACACTACCCCTTTAGTGTATGTCACTTTGGACTAGGGACACTAGCGCCCGATTAGTCGGTGTTTCGTTCGTACCGACCGACGAACCCTTCGACACCGAAGTCGACATTCCGTACACTTTCTTACCTCGACCATCAAATTCTTCTTCCGAAGGCATGTCGGGATTCAACCCCAACAATACCTTACCGACTGGAATGATTCCACCTCCGTTAGGTGCGAATAACCCGAATCAACCGCCTGTTGAAGCGCCCGCACGAGTTGCACTCCAGGATCTCTTCTACCCTGTCCGCACTTCTTTACCTACCTGTCTTTCACCCCCACCGGCAAATGGGGACAATTTTGAAATAAAACCACATTTCATCAATATGCTGCCAAAATTTCATGGTTTGGAATCAGAAGATGCGTATATTTTTATTAATAAATTCCAAAACGTTTGCGCTATGATGAAAACGACCCAATTAAGTGATGATGCTATAAGGCTAAGGGTCATTCCTTTCACCTTATGTGACCTAGCCGAGAAGTGGCTATACAGCACCGCATCACATTCCATTAGAAATTTGGACGAGTTTGTGAAAGCTTTTCTCAAAAAGTTCTATCCTCATCACAAAACTTCTAGAATACGCAATGAGATTATACAATTTTCACAGCTTCCTCACGAACCATTTTGGAAGTATTTTGAAAGATTTAAAGCCTACTCGTTCAATGCCCTCATCATGGGATCGAATGTTGGCAACTTTGCCAAACATTATACGAGGGATTGAACTCGGCAACGAAGCAGTTGCTATAAACCATCTGTCAAGGTCACATTCTCTCCAAATCTAGTGAGGAAGCGTGGCAGTTTCTTGAGGATCTCAGAGAACAAACAATTCAGTGGGAGAGCACCAAGACCACATCATCTTCTTCTTGTAGTCAATCTAGGGCAGGCATACATCAAGTAGAGATGTCAATTGCTATGAAGGTCGAGATGGCCGCTCTTAGGAAAAAGCTAGAAGCGATTGAGACCAAAATCCCGTCGCCTTCTCCTGCCCCTGTTATGCCTCCACGAACTGTGTGTGCTTGTTGTTCGGCTCCATCACACTTAACCGAAGAGTGTCATTACAATGCATCTACTCAAGGACATGATCAAGTCAATGCTGCCTTTCAGCAACGACAAAGAAACGATCCATACTCTTCTACATATAATCCGGGTTGGAGGAGTCACCCAAATTTCGCTTGGAACCAAAATCAACAATTCTAAGGAAATAACAATTTTCAAGGGCCTCCACAACAACAACAACAAGCACCCCTACAAACTCAATTTCAACAGCAACCTTACCCTAATCAGGTGAACAATTTTGTGCCTAATAATTCTTACGCGCCAAACAATTTTGTTCAACCTAACAATGACAAGGTTAGCTCGCTCGAAAGAAGTCTAGATGCGTTCCTAAAGCAGTCTATAAAATCTATAGCAAGATTAGAGACTTCTATTCAATCTTTGGTGCAAAATAGTGCCTCACACGATCAAAGCATCAAATCTATTGAGGCACAAATTGTATAACTCAATGCAGCATTGAGCGAGCGAGAAAAAGGAAAGCTCCCATCTCAACCACTGCCCAATCCCGGTCACGCACATGCTGCAAATCAACAGCAAACTCATAACGTAAATGCTGTGACCAGGTTGAGATCGGGAAAAATGTTGCAAAACAATGTGGGTATTCACGATGACACCCCTGCCAGTGGTCCTTCTTCACCATCTTCTTCTTCGTTAGAGCCTATTCTCCATCCTTTACACGGCTCTACTTCTTCTAGCTCGAACGGACCCACTTCTCACAACAAGAACACATCTACACGGGGTTCCGTTCCAGCTCAACAATCTGATCCATAAAAATTGGACACAACAACCTTTCAAAATGTTCCTTTTCTAAATCGGTTGAGATCAAATAAACCAACTCCACAAATGGAGAAGATTGCTGAGCTGTTCAAGCAGGTTAGCATAAATATCCCTCTTTTGGATGCAATCCAACAGGTTCCTTCATATGCAAAAATCTTAAAGGACTTATGCACCAAAAAGTGGAAGTCACAAGTACCAAATAAAGTTTTTGTGGCTAGTGCTATTAGCGATGCTCTTGTCAATTCCTTACCCCAAAAGCAAAAGGACGCCGGTTGTCCTACTATTTCGATAACAATTGGGCACAAGAACATCAATAGAGCACTACTAGATCTTGGTGCTAGTGTCAATTTGCTACCTTATTCTGTGTACGAACAATTAGGCATTGGAGAACTTAAGCCCACTCACTGTACTCTCCAAATGGCTGATCGATCAATCATCCATCCAAGCGGTGAGCTAGTGGATGTGTTGATCAAAGTTGGGGAGTTCATATTCCCAGTTGATTTTATTGTTATGGACACACAACCTGTTGCTAACTCACGGAACCAAATTCCGGTGATCCTCGGTCGACCATTTTTGGCCACTTCCAACACGGTAATAAACTGTCGCAATGGCTCCATGACTCTATCCTTCGGGAAGACGTCTAGTGAGTTCAATATTTACAAGTTAGGAAGTCTGCCCCCCGTGCCTAATACTAGTACACGAGAAGTTTGCTCTATTCATGAAATCACGCAGGCGGACTGCAAGTTTGAAAGTTTCTTATTTGATGAGAACAGTTTTGACTCCACTAGTGCGTCCCTCCTTAAGCCTACCACAGTTGACACAACCGATATTGATTATGAATATTTCACTTTTTCGGATGATGAAGACTCACAGCCCGAATATGAGTCTTTTGAATTTTTGGATGAGTTAGTTGAACCATCCGAATCGGTTGTTTGCAGTGATTTCGAACCTCTGCTAGAGTCCTTCGAGTTCGAGGTAGATTCCCTAATTTTACCTATGATTCTTTCGCCTCTGAAACTCGAGCTCATGCCCTTGCCGTCTCACCTTAAATATGCTTACATAGGTGCGGATGAGACCTTTCCCATTATAATATCAGCCTCTCTAGCCTTCGAGCAAGAGAACGCTATTTTAAAAGTTTTACAAGATAGGCAGCAAGTTTTCGGTTGGACAATGGCGGACATCGAGGAGATTAGTTCCCTCATAATTGAATATCATATGCATATGATGGATGATGCCAAGTCAATAATGGATCCATAGATATATCTTGGGGATAGTGTGGTCAGTCAAACTCCTCCTTTAGAAGTTGAACCACCCTCATCTCTTTTAATAAGCTACGAGAATGCCAATATTCCACTGATTGCTGATCATTCCCATTCTCGTTTTGATTCATCACCACATCGTATCTATTCACTTCCATACTTTCATGGCCATCACTCCTATCTTCCCCAATTCTTTTTGGATCGGTACAACATGTTCTTCCACCAACCGACACTCTTTACGGATAAATTTTTCGACTGGTTGGTGTTGATATTTGGTCTGTGCAAAGTCTGGCAGTAATATCTAACATTGTTTCACTGAAGTTTTGGGGGGCCTTTCTGTACATATTTTTGTTTTTCTTTTAACAATAAAATAAAAAAATTATAAATAAATAAACAGGGGAGTGCCGACATTCTCGACCCTACTGGTGCAGCATGACAGTGAGTATACTGTCCTGTTTAAGTTTGGGGGTATGCTCGGTACGTTTTCTTCCTTTGCATTCATATGTACATTTTGCATTAGCATACTTATTTTGAAAACCCATTGAAAATTTCAAAAATTATAAAAAGAAATGTATTCAATTTTGACCATATTTAACTTGAGTTTGACAAATAGGTTAACTGGCTTCGAACAACTAGATGTTAGACTGAGTAAATTGAAAACCCTAAAAATAGCCTTCTTTAAAGATTAACGGTAGAAAGTACATGTCTTTGTAGTTTATTTAGAAATTGGCAAATTTTGAGTTCACTTTTTAGGCTAAGTTGAAATAAAGGAAGAATATTGATATTCTTATTAGAGTATAAGTTTGAAAAATAATTCCTAGCTTAAGTCTATATTCTGAAAATGTATACCCTACAAATTGCACAATCACGCACCTTGAAACTTGGAATAGTAGAAGAGACCTTGAAATGCTCTTGTCTAAAGTCCTTAGTACGAAGAAAATAAAAAAAATGTGTGTGAATAAAGAAAAAAATGAACACTGGTCTTTGTGATTACTTAAGGCTGCAAAAATAGAAAAAATATTTAGTGAGGGTGCTTCATCAACTAGTTGCAGGGTTCCTAGGCACGCTAGTGAGGTCTCCCAAACCATCAACCATGGCAATTTCAAAATTACGGTGCCTACAAACCCTAAAGTACGGATCGTTTGCTAGATTTCTAGGCGAACAATGAACTAGTTAACAATTAACTAAGGGAATACGGAAATACAACCTTTGTAGATCCGGTCCACCACCTCCACTTTGTAGATCCGGTCCACCACCTTTGTAGATCCGGTCCATCCCAATTGTCGTCTCCGCTGTCCAAATCAAATCCGGGCTCTAGAGTCGGCTTCGTCGGAGAATGGGCAAGCTAGGTCGTCGATGTCCATGCCGAAGATGATCTACGTCGAGGCATCGATGAATCAAGCTCCACCTTCACCAAACCTTGAAAAGTTGTGAAGGAAACACACTCTACTACTTGGCAAGAGGTAGAGGATGAAGAAATAGGAAGTGGGTAGACTTTAGAATTGGATTTCTCACTCTAATCATCAATCCACCATTGATGTAGTGGAGGTTTTCTTCATGAAGTGAAGAAGAAGAAGAAAGCAAGAAGATGATTAGTTATTATAAAAAGAATAATAATTTTATTCTTATCATAATTTTAACCCAAGTTAAGTGTAGAGAATTGACCAAGGTTAAAGAATGGTTAGGGTAAAGGAGATGAGACAAAAATGGTGACATGAAGAAAGCTTCATGAAGCTTCAAGTTGAAAACAAAAATAGCCACCATTTTTGACTTCTTTTCCTTTTCTCATTTATCTTTTAAATACAAATGAAAATATAAATGAATGAATAAAAGAAAACCCTAATCATTTATTTAACCTAGGTTTAATTCATTACACTTAACAAAAAGATATGTATCATCAAACATGATACAATCAAGTGCACAAAAATATATCGCATATGCAATGCGCACGAACCGAGTGAGAAAATCCGTCTAAAGTGAACCGATACTAGTTAATGTAAAGTAATATATCAAATATATAATTATACATTAAATCATTAAATCAACACTTGATTCAATGATCCGGTCATGCGCACATAACCGACTGGTATCAAATATATCGGCTTATCGAATCAACGCTTGAATCGATAACTAGGTTATATCGCATACAACCATTCGATATATTTATCGCGAGAATAGAATACGGTATCACATACACGCATTATTCTCGGTCCCGCACATATCTCATATGCGCTCCTATTTCGTTTCGCTTGAGCCAGGAAACCTCTGTGTAGGACTCTAAAGACTCGTCAATACGCCGGCAGCGGATGATGATCATATCAAACATCCACAAGCCGCAAGCGGTCTGCTAAACGTAACGGCCACCCGGGTATTGAGCGATCTGAAGATCGACGAGCAAGCCCGCTCACACTCCAGTGAATCCGACCAGTAACACTACCGTACAGTCCGGTCTGATCGTCTGATATGTCGCATATCTCGCCTAGGGGTGGTAAACGTCAGACCCCAATAGCGCAATAAGTCGTGTCGATATGAGGCTCATAACGGGTCGAGAAACTACTGGTAACACTTACCAGCAATTCTCTGAGCAGCCCTGGCCAGGGACTTCCTGTTATAGCCGATCGAACACAGTGCAACATCAACCCCCATATACCGGGAGAGACGAATCCCCTTCTATCGCTCATTGCCTCCATGTGACTCGGGACTGTACCCAAAAACCACCGTTTTGCACGCCCTCTTGGACGTGGTAAGATGGAAATCAAAGCACAGTGGGAACCACACAAGACTCTATGACGATCTCGGGTCAACAGACTACTCTGTACCAGTGTCACCAGAGAACTGCCATCTGACGTGAGGTATAATACCATCTGGGAGTTCTCGGCGAGTCCGTCCAGTGTACCCAGTCTCTACTGAGCACCCGTATATCATCTCTGATGTCAAACACCGATGGATATGGGATCATCCATCGCCCATCTGTATGGGTCGAGAAGGTACACGCTAGTCTACTCTGGTATATCGATGCCCCGTCTCGATACACCCACGACTAGGGACTTTGAAGGATGTACTTATAGACTACCATGTCCCCACTAGTATGATCCGCATCATAGTCCAAGTAGTCAAGTACAGATCCTAAGGGCTTTACCAACATGTAACAGAGAGACAATTAGCATACACGTTAAGGTAAAGTTCAACCAGATAGCATACTATCATGTCGAGCAAGAATGTCCTCCCTATATATGTCCCAGCATCCACTACAATATACATCCTATGTATAGTAATGGCCTCTAGGGCATACATATAACTAACACTAGTGCCTTATACCAACTGGTTTGGGAGTCACTGCTAAAAGCCTTGGGTGTTGCAAGACTAGGAATTACGCTTTAGAGTGCAAACATATCTTGTAATCGGTTGTTGGTACCTCAAGAAGTATTAACAGTCGCATGAAGGATGTGTAAGCAAAAATTCATTAAGAATTCACCAGTTAATTAGTGCTTTAGACAACGGACAAGGGTATGATTGCTTGATTTGTATTTCCAAGTGTAGGGGTGATTTATACACACACGTGGGGATATATGATTAGAGTTGAGATAAGAGAAATGAATGAAGAATAGAACTTGTATCTTTAGTGGAGTTGATAGAAAAATTCCTAAATGGAGATGGAACCTTAGAAGGAAAACTTAAGAAATGCCGACGGCTGAATGAGTCTATCAAACATATATAATCTTAAGTTAAATGATGAGGAAGTGTGAAGAATATGGGTGGATAGTTTACAAGTCGACGATAATAGAATTCCTTGTTAGAAAACCTAATTGGGGAATTAAAGTCAATGAGCCAAATTGATAGGATTTTGTGGGTAGTATCCGCTGAAAACCCTCAGGAGACAACACTCCTCCTACTAGGGACACCTAGAGGTTTAATGGCTTGTTGCACGTGCTCAGTGCAATCGCGTTTCCCTGCGAAAGTGCAGTTAGGTTTTATCGAGAATAATAAGTTTGCTCGAGGACGAGCAAAAGATAAGTTTGGGGGTATTTGTTCATATCATAATATTGCATTTTATATTCCCCATTCTTATACGTTTTATAAATAAACAGGTGCTTTTGAAACATGTCTGCTACATATTACAGGATACAGGTTCTTGGAGCGAAGACAGTGAAAAAGACAAAAGATGATACAAAAAAGAGACTTTTGACCCACAAGTAGAAGGATTCTAGTCAAGCCTAGACGAAGAACAATTCACAATTGTATAAGGCAATGCAAGGTCCAAAATGTCAATGTGAACGGTTAAAAGCTCATTACAAGTTTCACTGAAAGATCTGGAGAGAACACATAAGCCAAATGAAGAAAAGAACTATATGAATAGAAAGCCCAAAGCATCAAGATCAAGCCCACAAAAATTGAGCAAATGATCTCACTAAAGGGCCGCGGAACCGCGGCCCTACCCCCACATTTGCTGCGGTTCCGCGGCCATCTGATGCACGTGTCGGTGCAAATTTCTTCTGGCGGTGCGTCGGTGGTTTTGTTGGGATTTTTCGGGGGTATAACTGTAATAGCACATATGCTAGCAATTGTAACCCTAATTTTTCCCATTCCCTATAAAATGTATTCTAGAGATTGTATTAGGGATGCCACTTTTCAATGAAATAAAATTCAGATTCAATTCAGTGGGAAGAGCATCGTTTCTGTAAGTTCTTATTTTAATTTCTGCTTTAGTTGATAATTATATTCTTGCCCTAGATTAATTAAACTTTTGCCTTAGTTAAATCTAGTTCAGCTTTATCTTAAACTGCAGTGGGAAATTAATACAATAGATCTAAAAGTGAATCTCAAAATAATGTTTTTAATAAATCCACTAATGAGCGAGTAATTTCCTCGCTTGTTAGGGTTAGGAATAAGGGAGGGAATGAGAGATGAAGATCTCTCATCTCTTTCGTGCCCGATTATTTTTAATAACTAGAACTTCATGCATGCATGCATGATCCGCTCCATACGGCACCTTACCCACGAGGTAACGGTGAAACCATAGTATAAAGGACCGGACATGCATGTCTTCCATGAAGGTTAGAGCAAATATTAGGAAAGGACGGACAAGGATCTAGAGGAGGAAACTCATTTCTTCCCAATCATCCGAATCCCTTTTTCTAATAGTTGTTATAACTTCTAAATGATCTCATTTAGGGCATTGAAAGAGGTGTGACATTAAATCTTATCAAACTCCACCTTAGACCTAACCCTATCAAGTTTCTTTATCATCATATAACTTAGTTTTTAGATTCAATTAAAAGACCAAACACCCATTTGAATCAGCTCGTAAGAACACTTAGGAAAATTACACATCCCTGTGGACCGACCCGTACTCACCGGCTAGCTTCATGCGACGCCGTTCCTGATTGCGGTAAAATATTTTGGTGATCGTAAAATCCTACAATAATCAACGCCATCCACCCTACTTCTTCCCGTAGATATAAATCTACTCACCTTCCTTCTCGTGTGCCGATGCCGATGTCGCCATCTTTATCTTCAACGCCTCGACGCTTTGTGGGGTACATACAAAGATATCACAAACGCTAAAGCATATGAAAATCACATGGGAAACCAAAACGGCATACGCTACGCCCATAGGTAAAAACCTATAGTCTCGCATGCAAACACGATCAATAACCCTTTGCCGTTGACGTTCAAACGCCACCCGACAGAAACATATTATCAAACACCAAAATCCATGCTAAAACAAGTCGTAAACCATGCGCCAACATAAGAAAACTACCCCAGATTCTACCCTATGTGGAATCAGTCAAAGTTGCATACACCAAAGGTCAAATTTACTGGAGATAGGGCCCTGAAGAAAAAACGAGGAGGTTTCAACCTGCTCTAGCCGCAATTTGCGGCCAAAAAGAGTAAATTGGCGGCCTAGAAGAGGGGAGAGGGGCTAGGGTTTTGGGTGGTGGTCCCTAAGTGCCTGCACATCTTACTTTCAAACCAAAATTATTTTCAGGTGGCTCGGGTGATAGTAGATTTCCAAAAACACACGCAGAATTACAGTTTTCCCCGATATCGTTTCTCTAAATCCGTATTCTGGGTTTTAATCTCAGGTTTGGTCTAATGTAACATCACATCAGGGGTTGTAGTCTCTAATTACACCTCCATTCACCTTTGATTTCAAATCAAACCCTAAAGCCTAAATTGGAATTTCCAAAGTCCTCAATACGACACAATATCGACATGAAACAAGTATTGATGCGCAAGGAATTGAAATACTATACTAATGGTGCAGAAATTACCTCCTTTGGCAATACAAGAATTTTCTTGAGTTGCTCAAAGTTCTCAAAATCCTCTCTTTCTAGGTCCAATGTGTAGCTAGTGAGTTTGGGAAATTTTTTTGTGAAATGGGAATATGGTTTTGGGGTTGGATCCATGGTGTTTTGGGGGATTGAAGATGGAGGAAGAAGAAGGGGAGCAAGAGCAGCAGCTCATGAGGGAAAGGGAGAGAGAAATAGGATGGGGTAACGAGGAGGGATGGCTCAAGACAAAAGGGTTAACCCCCATTTACCTACTCTTTCTTTCTCATCATCATACCATACATTTTTCTTTTCTTTTCTTTTTCCTTTATTCCTTCTCACCCAATGTTAACCCTAGGCAACCATACACTCACAACATGAAAGAAAATGTAACAAGTGTGGAAAAAAAGATATGTGCATGTTTTGCACAAAAATGCCAAAAACCTGAATAGCGATTTTTAATCGCGATTAGCACTAAAATAGCATATAATTAATCATAAAAATTTTTAAATGGAAAAATTCCATAAAATACCCTATTTTATATTTTTCCATAATTTTTCCAAAATTTTCCCCATTTATCGGTATTTAATTATACCGACATATTAAAATATTCATTAAAAATTAATATTAAATTATAAAAATTCCCAAAAATAATATTTTACTTTTTTGAATTGTAACCATAACGTTTTAATAATAATGAAAAAAATTAGATAAATAAAACCGTTTAAGTGAATTTTCTGATTTTCGGTAAAATAAAACGTATTTTTCGTAAAATTTAACCATAATTATTTTTCATTATAAATTTAAAAAGACCTATTTTAATCATGTAATTACTAGTAAATGGTGTTTTTTTAGTCACTTATAAATTTTTAGTTTAATGAAATATTTTTCCTAAATTAATTATTTTATATATTAACATAAGCTTTTAAATATACATTAAATTAGTGTAAATTACAATTTGCAATGGGTTTATTTTTCAAAAGTGAACCATGACATATTAGAATTAGGTTTTTAGCATGCTAATCTCTTCTTAAATTGTCTTTAAAATTCTAGAGTTTTCTATGATGAATTGAATTAAGAAAATTAATAAAATAAAGAAATTATGAAAAGACATAAAAGGTGTATTTCTTTGGAGAATGTTCTACACTATTCTTCATTCCTTCTTCCTCTCTTTTATTCACCTCATGGCCGGCCTCACCTCCATGGGCAGCCCAAAAAATTTTCCCCCATTATTTTTTGCATTAAAAATCATCAAAATTCATCAAAAATTCCAAAAATAAACCTCAAAAATCAACATTCAACCTCTACCATTTTCCTTTGACCTATTTAGCTTAGAATTTGGAGTTGGAAACCATTATTTTGGAAGCATATTTTCAGGTTTGGATCTCATGCTTTGAAGGTATAATTTTTATTCTTATGATTAATTGTTGTTAAATGCTTTTATTTAGCATATTTAGATTTTCTTAATTAATTCTATTTGCAAGTTTAAAATTTAAGATAGGGTTTCTAAAATCAAGTTAGGCTTTTTATTAATTAAGTGGTGTTATAATAAGTAGCTTAACATTTTTAGAAGGGAAAAATCTAGCATGGTTGATGTATTATAATTTGTGCATTCAAAATTGTTTAAATTAATCAATTTTGCTAACTAGATTTTTATAAATTATATATATTGGTGAGTTAAAATTCTAATTAAGGTTTTTATCATTATATTGTTGTTTTAATGAGAATATTAACATGTTAAATGAATGAAAGACCTAATCTAATTATTAGTTTCAAATTGTTAGTTAATATAATGTGATAAATATGCTATTTCGGTAAACTAGGTTTTAGAAATTAATTTAAAATGTAGTATTAAAAATCTAATTAGGAATTTATCTCATTCTTAAGGTTTCATGGAGTGGTTTAACACTTTAATATATGCAAAATCAATTTTAGTAGTGGAATTGTGAATTTTTGCTTAACAAGTGTTAATTTTGGCTAATTTGCAAACTAGAAATTTTAAATTAAGAAAAAATGGTGCGAGAAAAATATGGTAATGTTTTCTATAATCTAGTTATGTTATTTAATGAATATTATGACCATTAGTTTCTTTTAAGCATCATGTTTTGAAGTAAAACGGTAAATTGACATTTTCAAGGTTTTGCGGAATTGGACGATTTTATCGATTTTAGGGTTTCGATAGATTAAATCGTGTTTTATACTGTAAGTAATTAGTTTTAAAACTACGAGTTGTTTGTTGGTATTTTATCTCGATCAATCGGCGTTTATACGCCGATATCGAGCGATATTTGGTTCTTTTGCATGAGCGGGTCAGAGGTTTTAACCTATGCGCGTTTCGTACGTCGTTTTGGTTTTGTCCATGATTCATTTTACGATATTATATATGTTTACGTGTAGGTACCCCTCGCGTGGACTTCGGATGAGGAAGAAGAGGAGGGCGACATCATCTTCGGCAGACAAGGACCAGGTGAGTAGATGTATATCTACGAGGGAAGTCGGGTGGATGGCGTTTAGCACCCCCGCAAACGTAGAATAGGGATATTGCTTATTGTCATTAGGAAGTCGGACGTAACCTTAGATTCTTGGCGAGTAGGACCATATTAAAGACCTTAGGTTGGACTAGACTGATTTAGATAGACTTTACCAGAGGAGGAACGTCTTGGAGGAAATTCGTAGGTTTCAGGTAGACACACACACGCACATACAGAAACATGGCTTGGTGTATATGTGTATGTGTATATATAAGTAGGAATGTGTGTAGGTGTATACATATACAACATGTATATGTGATATAAGGATGTTATATGATACATGGGGATAAGACGATATAACTGGGCTTGATGCCGTGATCTCTTCGCTATACAGTCATATTATGATCATAGCGGATCGTTGGAAAATGAGAGAATGGATATGTATACATAAACGATAATAGGTGATGATGACATTGAGATATACGAGACTCTAGAATAGAACCCTGACCGTAACCCGTGACTTGATTACGATATGATATATGTGTGACTTGATTACGATATGATATATGTGTGACCTGATTACGATATGATATATATGACGTGATATTTCTTAGGAACAATTGACGACGTATATGTTCGCAGACAATGATATATGATTGATGATATTTGGATGTATGCGATTACAGTATAGTACCTTTGATCATGACATTATTTGATGATAATATTATTGTTGGAGATAGTGCCCCCAGAGTCAATTATTGGATCACAAGCACGTGATTGCAATGATTGAGGGAGGACCTATCCTGGTAGGACAGTCTTACTCAAGATGATAGTATGCTATCTGGTTTATCTTTATCATCGTGTACTGCTTTAGGTGACCAGACAGGTCACTATTACACGTTGATAGAGCCCCTAGGATTCTTGCTTGACTGCCAGCAGTATGAGGGTGATCATATACGTGAGAGCTGGTAGTCTATAAGCACATCCTTAAATGGTCCCTAGTCGTGGGAGTTTCGAGACAGGGCATTGATTCTCCAGAGTAGACTAGTGTATACAGTCAAGACCCCGACGAGGGGCGATGGCCGGTCTCACAAGCCACTGGTGTCAGTTGGTTCACCTAAGTTGTATACAGGTGCTCATTGGGTTATGAGTACACCGGACAGGACTCGCCGGGAACATGCTAGTTGGTCTTATACCTGACGTCAGATAGCAGTTCCCTGGTGACATGTGTACAGGTTAGTTCATCGACCTGAGGATCGTCATTTGTCTCGTGTGAGTTCCCATTGTACTTTGATTACCACCCTACCACGCTCAAAGGAGACGTGCAAACAGGTTTTAGTTGGGTACAGTCCCGAGCCACATGGAGGCAATGAGCGGTTCTTCAGGGGTTCGTCTATCCCGGTATTGGGGGTGAGGTCGCGCTGTGTCTAGGAGAGCCAGTACATGAAAGTCCTTGGCCAAGGTAGGAGATTTATTGGTAGGTATTCCAGTAGTATCTCAGGGTGTTCTGGGCTACACTCCGACACGACCTGTACCGCTTTTGGGGGTCTGACTTTTACCAACCCCCTAGGCCCGCCATGCGATGCTCATAGACGAACGGACTGGACTGTACGGATATTGTCACTGGCAGGCTCAGTAGGGTGTCAGGCTGAGTTCGCTCACAGACGTCCTTTTTGGTCAATACCTGATAGCCCGTTACGTATAGGCTAATACCTCTGACGTGCTAGTGGTTAAATCCACAGCCATAGTATTGACGAGTCTTTAGAGTCCCCCACAGACAGTTGCTCAAGTTTTCGGGCGAAACGCTGTAGAGGCCGTATGGAGATATGGCAGGGTTCGATCAGATACGTGCGGTATTGCACGGATCAGGATCGGACGGTTAATATTAGCGGGCTTTGGTTTAAGCCGGATCCTAGTATTGTACAGTGTAGATTTTGTCTCATTGCATTTTTATTTCGGTCGGAATACAAATGCGGGTATATATATACAGTAGCGGGGTTTTCCTGTAATTTATTACAGGATCAGTTTTTGGAGTTGCCAGTTTGTTTTCCGTTTCGGACATATTTCTTTGTATCTTTCATTGGCCGAAGATTGGTGGAGGAGGGCTTATTTGCTTTTGTGCAAATGAGCATTTTGGAGGGTTGTTTTTGAATATTGTTGTGTCATGATGGTTGCACCATCATTTGACTTGTTCACTTCATCATTGCTTGACTTCTATCTTCATGATGGCATGACTTTTGGAAGTGATGATGGTTGATGTCACGACCCGAATATTTCGACTCGTGACCGGCACTTAACCAAGCTACGTCTACAGGCGTAACACGACTAAGTAAGCCGAACCCAGAAATCAAAACCATTTAAAAATAGTGAGTGTTGAAAACATTTAGTTAAAACATTTAAAAAACCTTAAATAATTCAATAAGTTCTTTTAAAGTTACTTAGTCATTTACATAATTTTGGCAGCATTTCCTTTGTAAAAGTAGCCCCGAGACCAGGTATAAAAGAGGATATGAGTAAAAAATGAGATATAATGAAACAAAACATTCCCAAACGGGAGCAATCACGCCCAACGGCGGAGACCATCATCACAAGAGTAATATACGACGCCGTAGCGAAAGATGAACAATAAGTAAATATCACAGAATATAAACTGCATATAAAAACAGTCGGCTCCCACGAGCTCGACACCAGAATACAAAATATACATCATCGTCCTCACCCAGTATCTAAGTCCAATACATAAATGGTAGATGGAGAGTACTAGATACAAAAAGGGATACAATAAAAGTAATCAGATACCACAACCCACCTAAATGCAAAACAGCTCTCGCCGCAACTGTAGTGGTATCTGTAGCCAAAAGATGCAAAAGACAGCCTGCCGCGACTATGCTGGGGGCAACCTGCAAATACTGTGGCACAACGGGGGTGAGTTGCCAACTCGTGAATAGAGATAACATATAAAGGTAATCGCGAGCATGCACGTACAACGCTACTCTAACAAATGCCAGCAGATGATATCAATGCGAAATAAGCAGTATGTGCAATAATCATGCAGATGCTCTGTCCGGTAAAATAACTACAGGATGACATATATGGTAATCAATGCTGAGCATGGGATAAACAACATCCACACGGAATATCAACGTGGAAAACGATCGGTGCCCACAACTGCACCCAAATCCCAAATAACTCAGGCGCCGGCACACCCATCGGCCCTCAAATCCTGTAAATCTCTGAGAAATCACGAGTGCCCAACATCGGCACCCAAAATATCATAAAATACTCGTGTCCAGCATCGACACGCAAATCCTCATATATCGGGCTCCGTCAGTCCGGATCAGCCCACGGGCTCCGTCTGCGGTATCGGCCCTCGGCCCCAGCAGTACGGATCATCCCGCATCCATCTCTCGACTCTGATCAATATCCTCCGGATAACCGCCAGGTCCAACCAATCACTGGTAGGTACTCGCCACCCTGCTAGGCTCATCGTCTACTCCACGAAAAACATTTCTCGTCCCGGGGAACCATACGGGGTCCACCACGAACCCGCAAACGGATCATCCATCTCCTCGAATCGGGTTTCAAGTACACGTCTCAGCACCGAGAAAACGCGTGGTGGACGCACCAAAATATCATATCACGAGGAACCGGGTTTTCAAATAGTTCATCTTTTCTTAAAAATCCCACGGTCCTCAAAACCAGAAATCACATGAAAATCCTACACCAAGAAGTAAATCCAATGCGATGTGCTATGTACATCAATCCATGATATAGGTATAAGGGAAAACCGCTTTTAAAATTAGTTTCCGTTTTTAAAGATATCATGCGGCTCCCAATTTCCATTAAAGTCATATCGAATCACATATGAAATGAACTACAGCAATATAATAATTGCAGTTCTACAGTGAGTGTGTCATGGCAATTATTAACGGTGTGTGTGTAGCATGCAGATTAGTGCTCGTGCAACATAAACCGTTAGTACTAGTGCGGTGTTCTATCAATTCTCAGCATATTGACTAGCGGCCTATGGTTTGTTGGATTTCGTCAAGGTCATAGGATGCTAGGGGCAAAATATTATCGGGAATTTCAAGTGTTGAAATTTGCAATAAGATTGCATACCTTCTATGAGATAGTTGGATCCCGATACCCGCTGCGAGTAAGAGTTACTCCTGGGAGAGTTTTATACATTACAATTAGCCGATCAAGTAGGTGTCTAGAAAGGTGTTAACGAGGTTACGCCTCTGGGAAAACGAGGTTTACATTAATTAGGTTCGTGCGAAAGGACGGGGGACCTCCCTCAAAGTACCGACACTGGCTTGGCTGAAAGATTGGAGAACTTGTAGCGTGTAATTAATCCCGGCAAGTCTTTCCTTTTAGGGTTTGAAAGAAGATTTGATTAAAACAGTTGGAGCCATCCGGATTAGATAAAATAATAACCAATCTTATCTTGCAACAGCATACGCTGAGTGTTTTCTTCTCTCTCTATCCTGGTACCGACCATGTCATGCCTTAATCAAGATAATAATACGGATGTATTGACCGAACCCGCTTGTTATACTGAGCTGGGGAACGTTGGTCCCGCTCCAACTTATAATTGTTGTAAGACAGAGCAGGAAATTGGGGAATACCAGATTTCCCGTACTGCCCAAAAGAAGAAAGTGCATATGATGCATCTCCTTCGGGTGTGTTCATTATACAGAACTGTTTCTCAGTATTCTTTACGTCCTGGATATGAGATACTGGATCAGGATCCCGCATATGTAATCGTAGCCTACAGATAGGTAAAGCACTAAGAACGGGTGATAAGTTTCATGAGACAGAAAACGGGGCAAGTGTTGCAGCCAAGTCTGTTGGTCACTGTCACCCTGTATTACCAATACATTGATTCTGAACGAATGTTATTAGATACCGAACCTGATATACAAAATCATATCACTCTCTTTATTAGTAAAGAAATGATAAAATTTTGTATTGTTCGAAAATGTTTTGAACATTTCCTATATCAAAAGTTGATCGGTTCAGGCACGTTATCTAAAAGAATTGATGTTCTAAATCAAACTACAGTTCTTATGTATACAGAACGCACACAAGAGGAAGTGTTCAGAAATGAACGAATCCTTCTTGAGGCATTGTAGACTAGGTCATATCAATGCGACCCGACTAGCTGAAGTTACATGTAGATGCATATTTAAATCAGTTTGAATTTACATCTTGTGAAACTTGTCAGTCATGTCACAAAGATATAATGACACCAGCTCTTTTTATTGGAAACAGAGAAAGAGTTAGTGAACTCTTGGGATGATACATGTTGATGTATAAAGGTCCCCTCTCTACACATGCCAAGACCGGTTCTTTGTATTTCATTACATTCTCTGATAATCTCTCAAGATTCAGACATTTGTTCCTGTTGAAACACAAGTCCGAACCTTTTGAGATATTCACAGAATTTAAGTTAGAAGTAGAGAACCAAAATACGGGTATAAGTATTATGTCCTTTGATGAGATCAAGGAGGAGAATACTTGTGCATAGAATTCTTGGACTATTCTAAAGGAGAATGAGATTCTCTCTCAGCATTACTCCTCCGAATACACCATAGCACGATGGTATATCGGGGCGGAGCAATAACACCCTTTGTGATATGGTGTGCTCTATGATGAGTACTACTGAGTTTCCTATTTCCTTTTGGAAGTTATGCACTTATGAAGTTGCATACCTATTGAAAAGGGTTCCGATCAAATCAGTTGCCTACCACTTCATATGTGATATGGAAAGGGAAGAGCCCATATCTTAAGTTAGTTAAGATTTGGGGTTGTCCGGCCTATGTCTAAAAGCAAAATCCGGACAAGCTCGAGGCAAGGTCGGTTATGTAGAACTGGAAAGGTTCCAGCTATACAAACTATAGCAGATGATTTGGTAGAACTAAAGGATTCAGTATATTCCAACGAACCTCAGCCTCTCCGCCGATCTAGTAGGTTTCCTCATCCGCCTGAGAGATACTTCGGTTTCTCGATGACAGTGGGAGCGAGGATTGCATCATGAGATGATGACCCAACTGGTTTCGAGCAGGCCATCGAGAGTAGGGACTCTGTAAGAATGGCTGGATGCTTAGCGATCTGAGATGGAATCCTTATACACCAACAAAGTATGGACTTTAGTTGCTTTATCTGAAGGGTTAAATCCCCATCAGGAGCAAGTATATCTTGAGAAGATTACTTGGTGTACTTGGAAAAGTTGAGACTTTCAGAGCTAGACTTGTTAAAGGTTTTCGTCATCGACCAGGCGTGGATAACGATGAAACCTTTTACAGTGGCTATGCTTAAGTCCATCCAGATCCTACTTGCCATGGCTACATACCATGACTACGATATCTGGTGGTTGGGTGTCATGACAGCTTTTCTAAATGATGTTTTAGAAAAGGGCGTCTATAAGTACACAGCCAGAGGGCTTCGTAAACAGTGGGAGCAGTGGAAACGTGTACAAGATACTTTATAGGATAATGCAGGCATCGCGGAGTTGGAACATCTGTTTTGATGTAGTAGTCAAATAGTTTGACTTCATCAAAATGGTAGATGAACCTTGTATATACAAAAAGGTAGTAGGGAGTATGGTGGTGATCCTCGTAGAGTACGTGGATAACATACTCTTGATAGGGAAGGAGTTTCCTACGCTACGCTCAGTCAATCTCCGCTTATCACAATGATTCTCCATAAAGGATCAAAGTGATACCTCCTAAATCCTGGGTTTTGGATCTATGAGATAGATCTAATTGGATGTCAGGATTCTCACTAGTTGTAGTGAGATGGTATCAATTGATCCTGGGGAGAATCGCTAGAAGTGTTCCAGGGTGATAAGGACGACTGAATGTCAGTCACAGGCATTGTCTTTACCCTCAGTGGAGGGACGGTATGTTGGAAGAGTTCCAAGCTAAATACCGTGGCTTACTAGACGATAAAGGCAGGATACATCGCTATTTAAGATGCTACCAAAGAGGCTGTTTGGGTGTATATTGGTTCATGAGATGAACTAGGTTCCTACCATTGTGTGACAAGGGAAGTGTGGCTTTGGCCCGGGAACCCCAGTCCCATCAGTGACCCAGACATATTCTAAGGCAGTATCACCTGATCATGGAGATGGTTGATCTCCAGGGTGATCGAGGTTAGGAGAACATACTCAGAGGACAACACGGCGGATCCACTCACAAAGGCCTTTTCCCAGAGAGAGACTTTTATGGGATGGTTGAGTATGAGTTACTACAACCACTGCTATCAGATGGCCCTAGTGCAAGTGGGAGATTGTTATTTATATGTATGCCCTAGAGGCCATTACTATACATAGGATGTATATTGTAGTGGATGCTTGGACATATATACGGAGGACTTTCTTGCTCGACATGATAGTATGCTATCTGGTTGCTCTTTACCTTAACGTGTACACTGATTGTCTCTCTGTTACATGTTGGTAAAGCCCTTAGGATGTGTACTTGACTACCTGGACTATGATGTAGATCATACTAGTGGGGACAGGGTTGTCCATATGTACATCCTTCAAGGTCCCTAGTTATGGGTATATCGAGACGGGGCATCGATATACCAGAGTAGACTAGCATATACCTTCTCGACCCATACAGATGGGTGATGGATGATCCCATATCCATTGGTGTTTGACATCAGAGATGATATACGGGTGCTCAGTGGAGACTGGGTACACTGGACGGACTCGCCGAGAACTCCCAGATGGTATTATACCTTACGTCAGATGGCAGTTCTCTGGTGACACTGGTACAGAGTAGTCTGTTCACCCGAGATCGTCATAGAGTCTTGTATGGTTCCCACTATGCTTTGATTTCTACCTTACCACGTCCAAGAGGGCATGCAAAACGGTGGTTTTTGGGTACAGTCCCGAATCACATGGAGGCAATGAGCGATAGGAGGGGATTCGTCTCTCCCGGTATAGGGAGTTGATGTTGCGCTGTGTTCGATTGGCTATAACCGGAAATCCCTGGCCAGGGTTGCTGAGATTTACAGGTAAGTGTTACCAGTAGTTTCTAGAACATTTATAGACCTCATATCGACACGACTTATCGAGCTACTGAGGTCTGATGTTTACCACCCCTAGGTGAGATATGCGACATATCAGACGATCAGACCGGACTGTACGGTAAGTGTTACTGGTTGGATTCACAGGAGTGTGAGCGGGCTTGCTTGTCGATCTTCTGATCGCTAAATACCTCGGTGGCCGTTACGTTTAGCAGACCGCGTGCGGCTTGTGGGTGTTTGATATGATCATCACCTGCTGCCGGCGTATTGACGAGTCTTTAGAGTCCTACACAGAGGTTTCCTGGCTCAAGTGAAACGAAATAGAAGCACATATGAGATATGTGCGGGACCAAGAATAATACCAGTATGTGATACTGTATTCTATTCTGGCAATTTGTATCATCGGCAGGTTATATGTGATATAGCCGGGTTACCGAATCAAGTGTTGATTCGATACATTGATACACTTGATACTAGTCGGTTATATGCGATATGACCGGATCATTAAATCAAGTGTTGATTTAATGATTTAATGTATAATTATATATATTTGATATATTACTTAGCATTAACTTGTATTGGTTCACATTAAATGGATTTTCTCACTTGATGTGCACAAGTTGTATATGTGATATACTTTTGTGCACAAGATTGTATCATGTTTGATGATACATGCAAACTTGGGTGTGTATGATTAAACCACGGTTATCTTAATGGTTACGGTTTTGATTTACTTATCTATTTATTTTTATTAATTCATTTTAAGGAAAGAATAACATGGTGGCTAGTTTTTGTTTCTTTCATGAAACTTCATATAGCTTTGAAGCTTTGACCATTTTGTCTCTTAGCCTTAACCTAACCATTAAACCTAACCTTAGTTTATTCTCTACACCTAACTATGGTTGCAAATATGCTAAGTATCATATTATTCATAATACTTATCATATTCTTTTTCTTCTTCTTCTTCTTCTTCAAGAAGAAGAGAACTAGCAACCTTCAATGGTGATTTCATGAAAAGAGTGAGAAATCCAATTCTAAAGTGAACCCACTTCCTATTTCTTCATCCTCTACCACTTGCCAAGTAGTATAGGGTGTTTTCTTCATAAGTTTCACGACTTGGTGAAGTTGGAGCTTGATCTTGAGTTGCCTCGACGTAGATCATCTTCGGCATCGTAGTCGACGACCTAGCCCGATCATTTCTTCGGCGAAACCATCGCTAGAGTCCGGGATCCGATGATCACAGCGGAGGGACATCATTATGGAGCTAAGGAAGTGGAGGACCGGATCTACAAAGGTTGTATTTCCGTTCACTTATTAGTAAAGCAGTTTACTAGTTGTAGTTTTCGCCTAAAACTCTAGTCAACGATCGCATTAGGGTTTCTCGGCACCGGAAATTTTTGAATTTGGTATGGTTGATGCCTTGTGAGACCTCCTTAGAGTGCCTAGGAACCCTACATTGCACACATTTCCGCTGCTCCCACTGTCTACGTAGCCCTCTGGCTGTGTCATGTACACACTCTCTTCTAAATCACCATTTAAAAAAGGGGTCTTGACGTCCATCTGCCAGATTTCATAGTCATGGTATGCAGCAATAGAAAGTAAGATCCTGATGGACTTAAGCATAGCGACAGGAGAAAAGGTTTCATCATAATCGACACCTGCTCAGTAACAAAAACCTTTAGCTACAAGTCTAGCTTTGAAGGTCTCAACCTTTCGATCTATACCAATTTTCTTCTTAAAGATTCATTCGCTCCCGATAGGTTTTACCCCTTCAGGAGCAACTTCTAAAGTCCATAGTTTGTTGGTGTACATGGATTTCATCTCAGATCGCATAGCATCCAGCCATTTCACAGAGTCTCCACTTGTGATGGCCTGCTCAAAACTTGTTGGGTCATCATCTTCCATCATGAAATCTTCACTCCTACCGTCTATGAGAAAACCGTAGTATCTCTCAAGTCGATGAGGAACCCTATTAGATCTGTGAAGAGGCTGAGGTTTGTCAGGGACTATCGAATTCTCCAGTTCTACCAAATCGTCGGTAACAGTTTGTATAGCTGGATCTTCTTCCAGTTTTACCTCTTTTCAACGAATTTCTTTCGCGAAAAATTCATTTTCTAAAAAGGTGCCATTTCAATAAACAAACACTTTTTGTTCCTCGGTGTGGTAGAAGATATACCCTCGTGAATGTTTGGGATATCCTATAAACTTGCACAATACTCACCTTGCCTCGAGCTTGTCCGGATTTAGCTTTTTAACATAAGCCGGACAACCCTATATCTTAATGAAATTAAGATATGGTCACTTCCCCTTCCATATCTCATATGGAGTGGTATGCACTGATTTGGTTGGAACCGTATTCAATAAGTATGCAGCTGTCTCAAGTGCATAACCCTAAAAGGAAATATGTAACTCAGTAATACTCATCATAGAGCGCACCATATCTAATAGTGTGTGATTCCTCCGCTCCGCTACTCCGTTGTCCTGTGGTGTATACAGAGGAGTAAGTTGAGAGAGAATCATATTATCTTTTAGATAGTTTCGGAACTCCGTGCTCTAGTATTCTCATCCCCGATCAGATAGAAGTTTTTTTATACTTTTACCCGTCTGGTTCACTACTTCGTTTTTATATTCCTTGAATTTCTCAAAAGCTTCAAACTTGTTTTTCAACAAGAACACATGTCCGAATCTTGAGAGATCATCGGTGAATGTAATGAAGTATAAGGAGTCATTCCTTGCATGTGTAGACATAGGACCGCATACATCACTATGTATCAGTCCCAAGAGTTCAGTAGCTCTTTCTCCATGTCCAGTAAATGGAGTTTTGTTCATCTTGCGTATGAGACATGACTCACAATTTTCATAAGATGTAAATTCGAACGGATTCAAATATCCATCTTTAAGCTAGTCTTGTCGCATTGATATGACCTTGTCTACAATGCCAAGTAGGCTTCGTTATTTTCTGAACTTTTCCTCCTGTGTGTATTCTGTATGTTCAGAACTGTAGTCTGATTTAGAACGTATATACTGTTACACAACGTACCAAATCCAATCAACACCTGATTTAGGAAAATGTTCAAAACATTATCCTCTAGTGCAAAATTATATCCTTCTTTATCCAACAAAGAAACTGATAAGATATTGCTGTAATATTTTGGAAAATTATAAATATTAATTTATAATTTTAAATATGGAGATAATGAGCTTAGAAAAATAATATCACATATGAATTTTTGTATCGGAATTATATCCGTAAAAATATAATTATTTTGGTAAATATGAAGAAAAGTCTGTGATGTCATAAAAATAACATCTTAATTATTTTGACATGACATGATATTTTACATTAAGATAACGATATTTAAGTGTTATAATAAGTATCTCATTTCTTTTAAAACATGGATTTAGATTTTATAACATGAAGGGTTTAATTAAGAGAAAAAGGGTTTTTCTTTTGTTTTTAATTCATTGTTTAAAGTGAGATTGGGCTTATGATATGCTATGTTAAACTCTCACGATCCCCACACCATACACTTACCCTCCATCCTCCATCTCACTTTACACCACCACCTTACAACTCTCCACCTCACCCTTCATGGTTAACACCTCATGTTTTCTCTACACACAACACTTAGCAAATTCTTTTAGCTTTGCTAAACTGAAACAACAAGCTTTTTCAAGCTCCAAACTGAAAATTCCCATGTGTTCATTTTCTCCAAAGAAGAAGCCTTGATCCCTTCATCAAAGTTGTTCACATCTTCAAGCTGTTAGTTATATGTATACCCTAGAGGCCATTACTGTACATACGTTGTATATTGTAGTAGATGCTTGGACATATATAGGGATGACTTTCTTGCTCGACATGATAGTATGCTTTCTGGTTGCACTTTATCTTAACATGTACACTTATTATCTCTCTGTTACATACTATAATGCCCTTAGGATGAGTACTTGACTACCAGGATTATGACGCAGATCATACTAGTGGGGACATAGGTAGTTGACAAGTACATCCTTCAAATGTTCCTAGTCATGGTAGTATCGAGACAGGGCATCGATAGTCCAGAGTAGACTAGCGTATATGCTTCTCGACCCATGTGATGGGCGATGGATGATCCCACATCCATTGGTGTTTGATATCAGAGAAGGTATACGGGTACTCAGTGGAGACGTGGTACACTGGACGGACGCGCCGAGAACTCCTAGATGGTATTATACCTATCGTTGGATAATAGTTCTCTGGTCACATTGGTACAGGTTAGTCTGTTGACCCAAGATCGTCATAGAGTCTTGTGTGATTCCTACTGTGCTTTGATTTCCCCTATACCACAGTCAAGAGATCGTGCAAAAAGGTGATTTTTGGGTACAGTCCCGGGTCACTGGGAGGCAATGAGCGATAGCAGGGGTTTCGTCTCTCCTAGTATAGGGAGTTGATGTGGAGCTATGCTCAATTGTCCATAACCGGAAATCCCTAGCCAGGGTTGCTGAGATTTACTAGTAAGTGTTACCAGTATTTTCTCGAACCGTTATGGACCTTGCATCGGCATGACTTACAGGCTATTGGGGTCTGACGTTATACCACCCCAGGCTATGATATGCAACATATCAGATGAAGAGACGGGATAATACGGTAGTGTTCTTGATTGGATTCGTAGGAGTAGGTGCAGGCTTGCTTGTTGATCTTCTGATCGCTCAATACCAGGGCAGCCGTTATGTTTAGCAGACCGCTTGCGGCTTGTGGGTGTTTGATATGATCATCACCTACTACCGGCATATTGACGAGTGTTTAGAGTCCTAACAGTGGTTTCCTAGCTCAAGCGAAACGGAGTAAGAGCGCATATGTGATATGTGCGGGACCGAGATAAATGCGTGTATGTGTTACCGCATTGTATTCTTGCGATATATGATATCGGCCGGTTATATATGATATAGCCGGGTTATCAGATCAAGTGTTGAATAGATAAGTTGATTCATATGATATTAGTCGGTTGTATATGATATAGCCGGATTATTAAATCATGAGTTGATTTAATAATTTAATGTATAATTATATATTTGATATATTACATTAAATTAACTAGTATAAGCTCACTTAAGATTTCTTTTCTCACATTTGATATACTTTACATATATGTGATATATGTATTGTTTTCTTTTTGGCAGAAAATATATATGTGATATATATAAGTGTGTCATTCTAGGTTACACTTGCAACATATTTAGTATGAGACTCACACCATGCTAGGTTAAGTTAGGGTTTTATTTGTCTTAAGTTTTTTAAACATTTGGATAATGAGTCATGGTTCAAAGCTTGCAGAAGCTTGTAGGTTTCGTTGACTATGTCCACTTGTTTTTCTTGCTTAAGATATTTGTTAACCCAACCCTTAACTCATAGCTATGGTTTATTCTCTACATGAGTAAGGCATGACACTAATGTTAGTTATATGTATGCCCTAGAGGCCATTACTGTACATTGGATGTATATTGTAGTGGATGCTGGGACATATATAGGGAGGACTTTCTTGCTCGACATGATAGTATGCTATCTGGTTGCTCTTTACCTTAACGTGTACATTGATTGTCTCTCTGATACATGTTGGTAAAGCCCTTAGGATGTGTACTTGACTACCAAGACTATGATGCGGATCATACTAGTGGGGACATGGTAGTCCATAAGTACATCCTTCAAAGTCCCTAGTCGTGGGTGTATCGAGACGGGGCATCGATATACCAGAGTAGACTAGCGTATACCTTCTCGACCCATACAGATGGGCGATGGATGATCCTATATCCATCGGTGTTTGACATCAGATATGATATACGGGTGCTCAGTGGAGACTGGGTACACTGGACGGACTCGCCGAGAACTCCCAGATGGTATTATACCTTACGTCAGATGGCAGTTCTTTGGTGACACTGGTACAGAGTAGTCTGTTGACCCGAGATCGTCATAGAGTCTTGTGTGGTTCCCACTGTGCTTTGATTTCCATCTTACCACGTCTAAGAGGGAGTGCAAAACGGTGGTTTTTGGGTACAGTCCCGAATCACATGGAGGCAATGAGCGATAGGAGGGGATTCGTCTCTCCCGGTATAGGGAGTTGATGTTGCGCTGTGTTCGATTGGCTATAACCGGAAATCCCTGGCCAGGGTTGCTGAGATTTACTGGTAAGTGTTACCAGTAGTTTCTCGAACTTTTATAGACCTCATATCGACACGACTTATCGAGCTATTGGGGTCTGACGTTTACCACCCCTAGGCGAGATATGCGACATATCAGACGATCAGACCGGACTATACGGTAAGTGTTACTGGTTGGATTCACAGGAGTGTGAGCGGGCTTGCTCGTCGATTTTCTGATCGCTCAATATCCGGGTGGCCGTTACGTTTAGCAGACCGCTTGCGGCTTGTGGGTGTTTGATATGATCAACACCTGCTGCCGGCGTATTGACGAGTCTTTAGAGTCCTACACAGAGGTTTGCTGGCTCAAGCGAAACGAAATAGGAGCGCATATAAGATATGTGCGGGACCGAGAATAATGCGTGTATGTGATACCGTATTCTATTCTCGCGATGAATGTATCGAATGGTTATATGCGATATAACCTAGTTATCGAATCGAGGGTTGATTCGATAAGCCGATACATTGGATACTAGTCGGTTATATGCGATATGACCGGATCGTTAAATCAAGTGTTGATTTGATGATTTAATGTATAATTATATATTTGATATATTACTTTGCATTAACTAGTATTGGTTCACTTTAAGTGGATTTTCTCACTTTATGTGCACATTGTATATGTGATATACTTTTGTACACTAGTTTGTATCATGTTTGATGATGCATGCTCATTAGGGTTTGTGTAAAGATTAAACCATGGTTGTGTAATGGTTAAGGGTTTTCATTTTCTTTATGCTTTATTTAGTTATTCATTTTGAAAATGATAAGCATAAAGAGAAAGAATGGTTGCTTTATTTGTAGTTTAGTTGAAGCTTTATGAAACTTTGGCCTAGTCCACCATTCTTGTCTCTTGCTTAACCCTAACCATCATATCTAACCATGGTCTATTCTCGACACTAAAGTAAGGTTAGTATTATGATAAGTATTCATTTTTCCTTTTGATTTTAATAACTTATCATAATATTATCTTCTTCTTCTTCTTCTTCTTCTTCAAGAAGAAACCCTAGACTTCATCAATGGTGACTTGATGAAAAAGAGTGAGAAATCCAAATCTAAAGTGAACCCACCTCCTATTTCTTCATCCTCTACCTCTTGCCAAGTAGTATAGGGTGTTTCCTTCACAAGTTTTCATGGCTTGGTGAAGGTGGAGCTTGATCTTGTGATGCCTCGACGTAGATCATCTTCGGCACGAAGTCGACGACCTAGCCCGCCCATTTCTCCGATGAAGCCGACGCTAGAGCCCGGGATCCGATTAGGACAGCAAGGGGACTTCATCATGGAGCTATGGAGGTGGAGAACCGGATCTACAAAGGTTGTATTTCCGTTCTTTTAGTTAAGTTGTTAACTAGTTTCTTTGTTTCGCCTAAATATCTAGTTAACGATCTAGTCTAGGGTTTCTCGGCACCGTAATTTTTGAAATTGGCAAGGTTGATGCCTTGTGAGACCTCTTGAGAGTGCCTAGGAACCCTACAGTAGTATCAGAGCCTAGCTAGAGCCTTAGGCGATGCGTAGACGAAGTTTGAAACCCGAACGAACTCGAAACCCTAACACAAACATGCTCTCTGGACTTTTTCCCAAATCTGGAGTTTTTCGATATTAAAAATATGCAGAAAATTCAGCAGGAGATTGTAACGGTTACTGTGAAATTCGACATCCTGAATCCATCAAAACGCCGCGGTTCTGCGGCACAAGCATGGCTTGTGCGACGGTTCCGCGGCCGAAATGTCTCCTGGTGCATTGAATTTTGCACAGTTACTCCTACTTTGCAGTGCTGGTTTTCCTGGGAATTTTTAATATTTTTTCAAGAGTTGAATTTTCTGGGGTTGTTTTGCGGATTCGGTGTTTCGATCGGAGTATCAGATTTTGTCTATGGTGCTTTCCGGATATTTTAGAATATGTTAAAAAGTTAGACCGGATATAAATACCCAATCTTTCCCCTGCCGGAAAAATTCCAAGTGTTGGATTTTTCCATGGTTTAAAGACGTTCTAAGTAGTGCAAGTAACTCGATGGACCCTCTAGAAGACAACAAACCTTAACTCGATTATGTGACCGTCTTGAACTGCCCTTTGAACCTTCGGGTTTGGGGCAGTACGGCGTGCCATATGTGAGGCGTTGGCTTGACCCTTCTACGGCTAGACCGTTGGTACTGAGGCACGAACTGAATGTTTTTAGACTTATTTCATGTGTTGAGCTGTATCAGGAAAACTTGGGTGTTCGATTGTTCGATCGGAAAGTTTAACATTTTCTAATTATCTGGAATGGGATACAATAATTGGAATTCACAAAAGTTATGAGATAACTGAATGAATGTTATAAATCTAGCAATTTAGTCTCACTTGATCAGTTGCCACGGAATTTTTATGTGATCAATAGTCCGTCGCAATCACGTAGCGTACGCGGATACTCGCCGGATAAACTTATTAGACAGCTACATTCCTTAGCCCCGACCAAGTGACTGTAGGAGAACCCCGTCGCCGAAAGCATCCGTTCGGGTGCTCGCGGTAGCGGTGTTCCGCCTTGGTGCACTTCGTCGACGATATCGGGGGTGCGGCCGTCTACTGAAGTTTGCGACGAGCATTCGATCAGGATGTCGGGAATCTTGTTAAATTGCCCGACTTGATATTGATAAGTGTTTTCGATAAAGAGACTAAAATGCGGGGTTTATAATTGTTAGGCATGCGATGTCTAAGGAATTCATTTAGTCAGGCATGCGATGTCTGAGGATGTTGCGGATTCCAACTGTTGTAGTTTTACAGAAAGGACACTGGAAGAATGATTGCAGGGCTTGGAAGGCCAGAACACAGGAATTGAAGCAGGTTGCAGCTTCAGCTTCAGGTGTGTATGTTATTGAAAACTGTCTTTCAATAAACTCTACTTCCTGGGTATTGGATACCGGATCAGGATCTCATATCTGTAATTCTTTGCAGGCGTTGAGAAACCATAGGGTTTTGAAGGCAGGTGACATGACCCTCAAAGTTGCGAACGGAGCTAGCATGGATGCTAAAGCCGTAGGGGACTATCACCTGGGAATGTCAGATGGACATGTTTTGGTTTTGCGTAATTGCTTTTTTGTACCCAACGCAACTTGTGATATCATTTCTGTATCTTTGGTTTCTAAAGAAGGTTATGAATTTGCGTTTGTAAGCAATGTTGTAAACATTCACCTTAATCAAGTTCTGATTGGATCAGGTACATTGAGAAATGGTATATACGTATTAAACCAACCACAGATTTTCAATGTCCAGAATACACACAAAAGAAAGTCTCCGGAAATAAATCAGACTTTCTTATGGCATTGTAGACTGGGTCACATCAATGAGAGAAGGTTGACGAAGTTACATACAGAAGGATATTTGAATCCGTTTGAATATCAATCGTATGCCACTTGTCAATCCTGTCTCAAAGGAAAGATGACAAAGACTCCGTTCACTGGACACTGAGTAAGAGCGAGCGAGCTCTTGGGACTCGTACACAGCGACGTGTGCGGTCCAATGTCTACACATGCGCGAAGCGTTTATTCTTACTTCATTACTTTTACGGATGACTTTTCAAGGTACGGTTATGTCTTCTTAATGAAACATAAGTCCGAAGCCTTTGGAAAATTCCAGGAATATAAGAATGAAGTAGAAAAACAAACTGGCAAAAGTATCAAGATCCTAAGATCGGATCGAGGTGGTGAATACTTGAGTGCCGAGTTCCTGGACTATTTAAAAGAGAACGGAATTCTCTCTCAGCTTAGTCCTCCATACACTCCTCAACATAACGGTGTATCGAAGAGACGGAACCGAACCCTATTGGATATGGTACGGTCCATGATGAGTAACGCTGAGTTACCGCGATCATTCTGGGGGTATGCGCTAGAATCAGCGGCATACCTTTTGAACCGAGTTCCCACTAATACTGTGCCTACCACACCATATGAGATGTGGTGTGGGAAGAGGCCCCATTTTAATCATATTAAGACATAGGGAAGTCCAGCTTTTGTCAAAAAGCAGCATGCGGACAAGCTCGAGGCACGCTCAGTACAGTGCAAGTTCGTGGGATATCAAAAGAACTCCAAGGGATATTTCTTCTACTGCGAAGAGGAACAAAAGATTATTGTTTCTCGTCATGCCCACTTTCTAGAACACCAGTTCTTAGAAAAGGAAATTAGTGGGAGCGCAGTAGAACTGGAAGAAATTCCAGAACCACAGACTATTACTGAAAGCTTAGTGGAACCAGAGGGTTCAAAACAACAGGACAATCTTACGCCGCTCCGCAGGAGTAGTAGGCAGTCTCATCCGCCCGAGTTAAACTACGGTTTTCTCATAGACGGGGATAGAGAGGATTGCATCATAGATTATGATGAGCCTACTAGCTTCCAGCAGGCCGTTCAGAGCATTGACTCGGTAAAATGGCTGGATGCAATGCGGACCGAAATGGAGTCCATGTACACCAACAAAGTATGGACGTTGGACATTGCTCCAGACGGGGTAAAACCCGTAGGATGCAAGTGGATCTTCAAAAGGAAGATTGGTGTAGATGGACAGGTTGAGACCTATAAAGCTAGACTTGTTGCAAAGGGTTTCCGTCGAAGACCTGGCTTGGACTATGACGAAACCTTTTCTCCAGTGGCTATGCTGAAATCCATTCGGATCCTTCTTGCCATTGCTGCCTTCCACGATTATGAGATCTGGCAAATGGACGTAAAGACCGCTTTTCTAAATGGAAATTTAGAGGAGTGTGTCTATATGGACCAACCAGAGGGTTTCATTCAGAGTGGGAGCAGCGGAAAGGTGTGCAAGTTGCTTAAGTCCATCTATGGACTAAAGCAGGCATCACGGAGTTGGGACATCTGTTTTGATAAGACAGTCAAGAAATTTGGCTTTATCAAAAATCCAGATGAACCATGCATCTATAGTAGATTTGTAGCGAGAACTGTAGTATTCCTCGTTTTATACGTGGATGACAATCTCTTAATAGGAAATGACATTCCTATGCTACAATCTGTCAAGGGGTTTTTGTCACACAGGTTCTCCATGAAAGACCTGGGTGATGCCTCATACATCCTGGGGATCCGGATCCATCGTGATAGATCCAAGAGGATATTAGGACTTTCACAGTACAGGTACATCGACACCATACTGAAAAGATTCAGTATAGAAGATTCCAAGCGCGGTAACCTACCGGCTTGTCACGGGATCACCCTCTCTAAAGAGATATCTCCCAAGACTGATTTGGAGAGGGATCGCATGTCTATTATACCCTACCCTTCTGCGGTAGGCTCTATAATGTATGCGATGTTGTGTACCAGACCGGATGTAGCTTATGCACTGAGTGTAGTAAGCCGGTATCAGTCAAACCCTGGGGGGAAACACTGGATAGCAGTAATGAACATTCTCAAGTACCTGAGGATGACTAAGGAGATGTTCTTGGTGTATGGCGAAAAAGACCCCCAGATCGAGGCCTTTGCTGACTCCAGCTTCCAGAGTGACAAGGACGATTCCAAGTCCATGTCGGGTTTTGTCTTTACCCTCAATGGAGGGGCGGTGTGTTGGAAGAGTTCCAAAAAGGAAACCGTTGCAGACTCGACGATGGAAGCGGAATACATCGCTGCATCTGATGCTGCAAAAGAAGCTGTCTGGATGAGGAAGTTCTTGAAAGAACTTCAGGTGGTTCCGTCCATTGTTGATCCAATATCTCTGTATTGCGACAACAACGGGGCTATAGCTTTAGCGAAGGAACCCAGGTCCCATCAGAGATCCAGACACATCTTAAGGCGGTATCACCTGATCAGGGAGATCGTGGATCGCCAGGAGATCGAGGTTCGGAGAGTCGCTTCAGAAGATAACACTGCAGATCCATTCACCAAGGCCTTGCCCCAGACTCAGTTCGAGCGGCTGATCGAGATGATAGGTCTTCGATACGCCAGTACATGGCCTTAGTGCAAGTGAGAGATTGTTAGTGTATATGCCCTAGAGGCCATTACTGTATCATACTGGTTTGTATATTACTTAATGGAAGCTTGGGATATTCACCTTGTATATACAATCTTGCTCAAAATAGTAGTATGCTACTTGGTTTGTTTCTACTTCAATGTGTACATGTGTTTATTTTAGTATATCACCTATACACATTAGTGGAGCCCTTAGGATCTTTGCTTGATTACCAGCGTTGTGATGGCAGTCACACTAGTGGGGCTGGGTAATCTATAAGCACATCCTTATGCAGGTCCCGAGTCGCAGGACTATCAAGATAGGGCATCGATACTCCGGAGTAGACTAGCGCATGCGCTTCTCATCCCAGTGTGGGAGACGGTCTGTCCCACAGCCGTCGGTACGTCGTACTTGAGATAGTATGTGGGTGCTCGTTAGGTTACGAGTACACTGGACAGGACTCGTCGGGAACTGACTAGTTGGTATTATGCCTATCGTCAGTTATCAGTTCCCAGGTGACATGAGTACAGCTTAGTCCGCCGACTTGACACTGTCACTTCGCCTCGAGTGTGTTCCCACTGCACTTTGATTACTACCCTACCACGGCTCAAATGAGTCGTGCAAACAGGTGGTAGTTGGGTGCAGTCCCGAAGCACTTGGAGGCAGTGACGGTTAGACATGATTCGTCTCTCCCGGTATTGGGGGTTGACATCTCGCTGTGTCTAGGAGAGCCATTACACGAGTAGTCCCTGGCCATGGCAAACGAGATATACTGGTAGGCTTCCAGTGTTATCTCAGGGTGTTTTGGGCTTCACTCTGACACGACTTGTACCGCTATTAGAGGACTGACGTTTACCGCCCCCTAGGCCCGCCATGCGATGTATCAGACGAACAGACCGGACTGTACGGAGAATGTCACATTCAGGCTCAGTAGGAGTTCAGATGGGTTTCACCTTGTCAGTCTTCTTGTCGGCATCTACCTGGGGACCGTTACGCACAGCTAGTGCCGCTTGCGGTCTGTGGTTAAACCCACTGCCAGCGTAGTGTCGAGTCTTTAGAGTCCCACACAGAAAGCTATTCGCCTTTAGGCAAAAGAGTAGAGGTCGCATGGTTTTGCGACAGGTCGCATGGTTTTGCGACAGGGTTCGGTCACATCCGTGCACTTGTGCACGTAAAGTGTCCGGACAGTTTACACTAGTGGGCTTTGGTTTAAGCCAGATCCTAGTGTACCTTTTGGGATTGGTTTTATCCAGTATGCATTCGTGTTCCTCGGAACGCGGATGCGGGTATGTATGCACAGTTGACGGAGAGACAGAGGCAGAGGATTCTCATTAGGGTTGTTGACCGTTGACTATTGACGTTTTGCTCAACCCTAATGAGAATATGATATATGATTAACAATTATATTAATTAAGTATTATGGTGACATGGTTGTTGAGGGGTTGACTTTGTTGACTTGTTGACTTTGTTGACTTTATTGACTTGTTGACTTTGTTGACCGGTTGACTAGGCTTGACTAGTTAACCATCATGATAACAATAGCTATCATTTCATGGCAAAGACTTTTGCTTGCTTGCTCTCTTGTGCAAAATGAGTGCATGAAATGATATGGCTATTGTTGCTTAAACCATCACATAATACTTGATTGCTATGATGTGTTATGATGGTTATGGATTATGAGAGCCAAATGAGAAAAGTCATCTCTCATTCTATCATTCTCATTCACTCTCTTGTTCTTGAGCTCTCATCTTCCTCCTCTTGCTCTCCTTCTCTTGAGTCTATGGTTCACTTGTCTCATGTGTTGAGAACCAAGAACCATAGATAAAATCCCAACAAAACTCTTCTCTACTCACTCTAGTTCACAAGGTTTAGCAAACCGAGTGAACTAGTTTCTTCAAAGATCGAAGAAGGAGCCAAAGGTTGAAGCTTTCAGGTGGATCGTTCTTCGGCGCAAGGAGACGACGGGGAGAAGCCGATTCGGACAACCATCGAGGTTTGAAGACAAAGGAGTTCAAGATAAGAAAGGTATAAACCCCCTAACCGAGTAGTTAACAACTCTAGTTAGGTTGTTAGTTAGATGTTTAACAAAGATCCGGGTTTCAAGTCCATGTTACCACCTCTAAGAAAATTGTTTTTTATCAAATTCTGCATCCCCGAAAGTACCGGGAGAGGTAGCATGGACTTACAAGTATCACCTGATCAGGGAGATGGTTGATCTCCAAGGGATCTAGGTTAGGAGAGTAGACACGAAGGATAACACAGCAGATCCACTCACAAATGCCTTACCCCTAGAGCGGCTTCTATCGGATGGTTGAGTATGAGATACTACAACCATTGCTATATTGTTGGGTATTGGATACTACAACAGATGGCTTTAGTGCAAGTGGCAGTTTGTTAGTTATATATATGCCCTAGAGGCCATTACTGTACATACGATGTATATTGTAGTGGATGCTTGGACATATATAGGGAGGACTTTCTTGCTCGACATGATAGTACGCTATCTGGTTGCACTTTATCTTAACATGTACATATATTGTCTCTCTATTACATGTTGATAAAGCCCTTAGGATGAGTACTTGACTACCAGGATTATGATGCAGATCATACTAGTGGGGACATAGGTAGTCGGCAAGTACATCCTTCAAATGTTCCTAGTCGTGGGAGTATCAAGACAGGACCTCGATACTCCAGAGTAGACTAGTGTATACGCTTCTCGACCCATGTGATGGGCGATGGATAATCCCACATCCATTGGTGATTGACATCAAAGAAGGTATACGGGTGCTCAGTAGAGATTGGGTACACTGGACGGACTCGCCGAGAAGTCCTAGATGGTATTAAACCTATCTTTGGATAGCAGTTCTCTGTTGATACTGGTACAGGTTAGTCTGTAGAACCTAGATCGTCATAGAGTCTTGTGTGATTCCGACTGTGCTTTGATTTCCACCATACCACGGTCAAGAGATCGTGGAAAAAGGTGGTTTTTGGGTGCAGTCCCAAGTCACAGGGTGGCAATGAGGGATAGGAGGGGTTTCGTCTCTTCCGGTATTGGGAGTTGATGTTGCTCTATGCTCGATTAGCCATAAGAGAAAATCCCTGGCCAGGGTTGCTAAGATTTACAGGTAAGTGTTACCAGTAGTTTCTCGAACCGTTATGGAGCTTGCATCAGCATGACTTATCAGGCTATTGGGGTCTGACGTTATACCACCCCCATGTAAGTCCACGTTAGCGCCCCGGCCGTCTAACAGACGCCAAATACGGAACAAAAACTTTTTAGAAACTGGCGCTATCGTGTACCATAACCCGGATTGCCATTAAAGCTAATCTAACAAATTACAAAGTAGGTAGAATTGTTATACCGAATGATCCGAGTCCTTCGATCTTCAACCATCATCCCACGCTTTGTTGCGGCTGCTCCGATCTCCTAAATCTCCAGTCTCGTCGTCCAGGTGGCACCACGTCGACGGATCTTTAAACGGGCTCCCGCCTCTTAGCCGAGGCAACTCCGTCGTCAAGTTTGCTAAAAGAGACGACCAAGATGAAGTAGAGAATGAGTAGAACACTTTGTCTCGTTACGTCCATGGCTATGGACGAATGGTTAATGAAGTTGCCTTTTGGATCGGGTGAAATGAGAAATGAGGCTATCTAATTTCCGTGAATCCAAATCTTTCATAATCTTTTTTCAATCAAGTGAGTGTGTGAGAGAGGAGGGGAGTGCCGGCCATATATGTAGAGGGAGGGAGGTGAGTGTAGGAGGGGGAAGGTGACCACAAAAGAAAAGATCAACAAAAAAAATCTTTCATGCAAACAAAACCCCATTAATGCAAATGGTGATTCATTAACCTAGTCACCCTTGCATTAAAAGAACCATTAAAGCACTAATGACTCACATGCCACCTCACCATCCTAGTCATCATCTAGAAGCTTCCACACTCATCTCAAGAAAAGTTAAATCCTTCTTTAACCGAATGTTAAAAGATGGGAGATAGAAAACTGGAAACTGGCAACTTCCAAAAGTGATCCTGAAACGAATTTCAGGATAACCCCGTAATGGTATAAACATACCCGCATTTGTATTACGACCGAATACAAAACTACATGCCCGTATTTGTATTCCCAATGAACACAAATGCAAAGAGACAAAACTACACTATCTAATACTAGGATCCGGCTTAAGCCAAAGCCGGTTAGTAAAATCCGTCCGATCACGATACGTGTAATACCGCACGTATTTGATCGAACCCTGCCATATCTCCATACGGCCTCTACAGCGTTTCGCCCGAAACTTGAGTAACTGTGTGTGTGGTGAGCTCTAAAGACTCGTCAATACTATGGCTGTGGATTTAACCACTAGCACGTCAGAGGTATTAGCCATACGTGACGGGCTACCAGCTATTGACCAAAAGGGACGTCGATGAGCGAACTCATCCTGACATCCTACCGAGCCTGTCAGTGACAATATCCGTACAGTCCGGTTCGTTCGTCTATGAGCATCGCATGGCGGGCCTAGGGGGTTGGTAAAAGTCAGACCCCCAATAGCGGTACAAGTCGTGTCGGAGTGTAGCCCAGAACATCCTGAGATACTACTGGAATACCTACCCGTAAATCTCCTGCCTTGGCCAAGGACTTTTCATGTACTGGCTCTCCTAGACACAGCGCGACCTCACCCCCAATACCGGGAGAGACGAACCCCTGCAGATCCGCTCATTGCCTCCATGTGGCTCGGGACTGTACCCAACTAAAACCTGTTTGCACGTCTCCTTTGAGCGTGGTAGGGTAGTAATCAAAGCACAGTAGTAACTCACACGAGACAAATGACGATCTCAGGTCGATGAACTAACCTGTACACATGTCACCAGGGAACTGCTCTCTGACGTCAGGTATAATACCAACTAGCAGGCTCCCGGCGAGTCTTGTCCGGTGTACTTATAAACCAATGAGCACCTGTATACATCTTAGGTGAACCAACTGACACTAGTGGCTTGTGAGACCGGCCACCGCCCCTCGTCGGGGTCTCGACTGTATACACTAGTCTACTCTGGAGAATCGATGCCATGTCTCGAAATACCCACGACTAGGGACCTTTTAAGGATGGGCTTATAGACTCCAGCTCTCACGTATATGATCGCCCTCATACTGCTGGTAGTCAAGCAAGAATCCTAGGGGCTCTATCAATGTGTAATAGCAACTCGTAAGGTCACCTAAAGCAGTACACGATGATAAAGATAAACCAGATAGCATACTATCATCTCGAGTAAGACTGTCCTACCGGCATAGGTCCTCCTCAATCATTGCAATCACGTGCCTGTGATCCAATAATTGACTCTGAGGGCACTATATCCAACAATAATTTTCAGACCCTTTTAAAAATCGACAGAAACTTTAACATGGAATTTTGCGGTTTTCGAAAATCCGTTCGATTGATGTTTTAAACGCGTTAGCAAAAGTTAGTATAGCTTAATGGTGGGACTCTGATACCACTGTAAGTCCACGGTAGCGCCCCGGCCGTCTAACAGATGCCAAATGCGGAACCAAAACTTTTTAGAAACTGCCGCTATCGTGTACCGTAACCCGGATATGCCATTAAAGCTAAACTAACAAATTACAAAATGGGTAGAAATGTTATACCGAACGATCCGAGTCCTTCGTTCTTCAACCATCATTCCACGCTTTGTTGCGGCTGCTCCGATCTCCTGAATCTCCAGTCTCGTCGTCCAGGTGGCACTACGTCGACGGATCTTTAAACGGGCTCCCGCCTCTGAACCGAGGCAACTCCGTTATCAAGTTTGCTAAAAGTGACGACCAAGATGAAGTAGAGAATGAGTAGAACACTTTGTCCCGTTACGTCCAAGGCTATGGACGAACGGTTAATGAAGTTGCCCTTTGGATCGGGTGAAATGAGAAATGAGGCTATCTAATTTCCGTGAATCCAAATCTATCATAATCTTTTTTCAATCAAGTGAGTGTGTGAGAGGGGAGGGGAGGGCCGGCCATATATGTAGAGGGAGGGAGGTGAGTGTAGGAGGGGGAAGGTGACCACAAAAGAAAAGATCAACAACAAGTATCTTTCATGCAAACAAAACCCCATTAATGCAAATAGTGATTCATTAACCTAGTCACCCTTGCATTAAAAGAACCATTAAAGCACTGATGACTCACATGCCACCTCACCATCCTAGTCATCATCTAGAAGCTTCCACACTCATCTCAAGAAAAGATAAATCCGTCTTTAACCGAATATTAAAAAACGGGCGATAGAAAACTGGAAACTGGCAACTTCCAAAAGTGATCCTGAAACGAATTTCAGGATAACCCCGTAATGGTATAAACATACCCGCATTTGTATTACGACCGAATACAAATGCTGTTGGATATAGTGCCCTCAGAGTCAATTATTGGATCACAGGCACGTGATTGCAATGATTGAGGAGGACCTATGTCGGTAGGACAGTCTTACTCGAGATGATAGTATGCTATCTGGTTTATCTTTATCATCGTGTACTGCTTTAAGTGACCTTACGAGTCGCTATTACACGTTGATAGAGCCCCTAGGATTCTTGCTTGGCTACCAGCAGTATGAGGGCGATCATATACGTGGGAGGTGGAGTCTATAAGCACATCCTTAAAAAGTCCCTAGTCGTGGGAGTTTCGAGACAGGGCATCGATTCTCCAGAGTAGACTAGTGTATACAGTCGAGACCCCGACGAGTGGCGGTGGCCAGTCTCACAAGCCACTGGTGTCAGTTGGTTCACCTAAGATGTATACAGGTGCTCATTCGGTTATGAGTACACCGGATAGGACTCGCCGGGAGCCTGCTAGTTGGTATTATACCTGACGTCAGATAGCGGTTCCCTGGTGACATGTGTACAGGTTAGTTCATCGACCTGAGATCGTCATTTGTCTCGTGTGAGTTCCCACTGTGCTTTGATTACTACCCTACCATGGCTCAAAGGAGTTGTGCAAACAGGTTTTAGTTGGGTACAGTCCCGAGCCACATGGAAGCAGTGAGCGGATCTTCAGGGGTTCATCTGTCCCGGTATTGGGGGTGAGGTCGCGCTGTGTCTAGGAGAGCCAGAACATGAAAAGTCCTTGGCCAAGGCAGGAGATTTACTGGTAGGTATTCCAGTACTATCTCAGGGTGTTCTGGGCTACACTCCGACACGACTTGTACCGCTATTGGGGGTCTGACATTTACCAACCCCCTAGGCCCGCCATGCGATGCTCATAGACGAACGGACCGGACTGTACGGATATTGTCACTGACAGGCTCAGTAGGGTGTCAAGATGAGTTCGCTCATCGACGTCCCTTTTGGTCAATACCTGGTGGCCCGTTACGTATTGGCTTATACCTCTGACTTGCTAGTGGTTAAATCCACAACCAAGGTATTGACGAGTCTTTAGAGTCCACCACACACAGTTACTCAGGTTTCGGGAGAAACGCTGTGTAGGCCGTATGGAGATATGGCAGGGTTCGATCAGATACGTGCGGTATTGCATGGATCGTGATCGGATGGATTTTACTAGCCGGTTTTGGTTTAAGCCGGATCCTAGTATTAGATAGTGTAGATTTTATCTCTTTGCATTTCTGTTCAGTGGGAGTACAAATGCGGGCATGTATATGCAGTAGCGGGGTTTTCCTGTAATTTATTACAGGATCAGTTTTCTTAAGTTGCCAGTTTGCATTCCGTTCCGGCCGGTTTTCTTTTGTTCCTTCGCGGCCGGACTTTCCGCTGGAGGGGGTTATTTGCACATTTGCAAATAACATTTTGTGGAGGGGTTTCATCCATAATTGTGGCCTCTTCATCATGAGATTCTTTTCTTGTCATTCCTTTGCTTTCATGTGATGGTTTTGTGATTTGATGAGATGAGAAGTAGGTGTGACCATTTTCATTTGATGAATATACCTTTTCTTCTCTTGTATATGATTTATTCCATGGATTCATTTTTCCACCACCACCATTTTTTTTGGAGGGGCCGGCCACTATTCTTGAGGGAGAGAGAGAGGTTCATTTGAGTGAGGGAAAAATGTTTCATCTCATTTTTCATGCTACCAAATTCCTAAGCTCACTTCCATAGTTGATTTCTTCACCTCCACATCATCCATGGCAACTTCTTGACCCCAAAGAGACATGGTTTCTACACTTGCCTACAGCATATCTGGGACGCGTCGGCTAGCCAACTTCGCGACCGAGTTGCCTCGGTCCAGAGGTGGGAGCCCGTAAAAGACTTTGGCGATGTGGTACCCGTTTCGACGAGAAGGTGACAAACGAAGTATCCGCAGGAGATCGGAGTGGAGACGAAGACCGAAAGACACGGATCGCTTGGTATACTTCTCTACTCTTATTTTAGTTTGCTAGTAGCTAGGTTAATAGCCCGATCTGGGATAAAAGTGCGCGGTGGTGCCGGTTTGCTAGTTTCGCAAAGTTTTTTGTTTCCGTGTTTCCGGCGTCGGATCGACGGCCGGGGCGCCACCGCGGACTTACATTGGTATCAGAGCCACGCTGATTGTAACAATTTCCGGTTTGTGTTTGTAAAAGCAAGTATCGAATCAATTGTTTCCCGATAACTGTTTCATTTGATTGATAATAGTATCTTGTATCGGTATTTAGAAAATTGTATAAAGAAATCACAACCAAAGAATTATATTTGACCGCAATCAATTACGGTGTCAGTTGTAGATCGTAAGCGAGTGCGGATCGTCCACAGGGATTGTGCGATTCGTTTCAATGTTCGATTTGTTTGAATTGCAAAGTTAATTGCGAAGAAAAGAAAGCATGATTCAAGATTTATCAATTATTCAAGTGTCACTATTCTATTCAAGAATCAAGAAAAAGATAAACAATCAAGAATCGGGTTTCAATGATATTTCCAACCAAATGTCAAGAATCTAAATGAGGCTCGTAGGAATCGATCGGATCTATAGATGTGATATAATCTCAAGATATCGTGTTCTTGTCCTTCGAAGAATTAATACTAGATCGATGATTATCGACGAGTGTTAGGGCTTTCTCGTGAAACTAAGGTTTCAACATTTAACCCTTGTTCTTTCGTTGATATAATTCACATTCTAGCCTCTCGCAATTTCAAGAAACGATCGTAACACCCCAATCTCGAGCGATATCATTCAAGAAAGCATCTCAACGAATTGGGTTGTCGGTTCTTGAACTTGCTAGGGTTTACAAAACTCGTAGGATTCAAGAATCGATTTAAGATATGTTACATCATCATTCTATTGATCGTCTCGACTCCTCGATGAGCGGAGTATTACTTAAACATCATCACACAGAAAGAATTCAAGAATTGAAAAGATTTCATGATGCAAGAATTTAAAGAAAACAAGATAAAAGAATATCACCTTTTATTTATATCAACAATTTGATTACAGTCGCTCAAGAACTACAAGAGGAAGAACTAAATTGTCGATCTGGCGTCGCTCGGCTCCGTGAGTCGTGGATCGGCTTGGACCACTTGCTCTGTTGAAGATCGGCTCCGCTCATAAAAGGTTGCAAGGCTTCTTGCTTGATGGGGTACTCGGGATCTTGGCTTTTGATTGGAATTAGGGTTAGTGTTTCACACAAGTCCTCTCACTAGACTTGTGGAAGAAGAAGATGAAGGAAGAGATAGAATGGCTCTCAAATGAACTAATGGATTGATTTTTCCAAGCTCATGAATTATATGTTTTACAAGTGAGCCTAGGGTCTTATTTATAGAGCACCCAAACCCTAAGCCTTTGAGTTCCCTCCAAAAGTTTGTTAAAAGACTTCTTGAAAGAGTTTGTTAGGCTTAGCTTAGGGTTTAAGCAAGGGTTTAGGGAGAAGTTTCTAGAATGATAGGCTAGTTTAGTGTTGATCCCAAAGCTTGCTGATCTGACAGAAGTCTCTGGAGTCTTCTGGAACTTGAGGTATATTTCTGAACTTCAGCCACTATGAGAAGCATTGTGCACTAAAATTGAGAGGGTGACGTGGCAAGATGGCCGCGGAACCGCGTCGCAAGCAGGCTCTGGCCACGGTTCCGCGGCCATGTAGGAGGCTTGGAGCTTGGTTCTTCTGGTGTCGTCTTTTGATGGTATTTGGGGCTTCATCTGATATGTTGATTTGTATTTGTCCCTTTGGATTGATACCAGAACTAAAATAATTGAGTTGGCGTAACGATTTGGCTGTACCCTGTAATTTTGGCCTTTCTTCTGGATTTTCCTGCACAGATCTCAAAACAAGTGTTGCGCAATATAGGGATGATGCGATGCCATGAAATGCAGTCAATTTCCTTTATAGTGCCGGTTTTAGAGTCTAACACATGCAATCTGATATTTTGCGACAGTTTTGCTAATATGTGAAATATGAATACCGTACACTTCTAAGTGAATGCAAATGATAGGGAAATTGCCGGCTGAAATATGCAATATTTTCGACTAATCAAATTCCCCCAAACTTAATTTCGATCGTCTCGAGCGAACTGTTTTATTAAAAAGAGAAGGAGAAAATAAACAAAGAGAAAAACTAACTAGCACACTTTCGTAAGTAACACGATTGCACTGAGCACGTGCAACAAGCCTTTAAACCTCTAGGTGTCCCTAGTAGGAGGAGTGTTGTCTTCTGAGGGTTTTCAGCGGATTGCACCCACAAAATCCAATAATAAAAGAAAGATCATGAATATTACATTTAAAGACAAGAATTGTAAAAGAAAAGCTTCGAAAATTAGGGTTTCCAACTAACCTAGCTTTTCGGTTGTCATGAACCCTATCTTAATGGTCATGAAAAGATGTTAGAAATCACGTCCTCCCTCAATAAAACATCATCTTATTCTTCATTCCTATCTGTCGTCCGAACATCGATCATATAACCCTGCGTGTGTATAAAGACATCCCTACACCCGGAGAATTCAATTCAAGCTATCATACTCTTGCCCATCAGCCTCAGTACTTTTTAATTAATGAATATTTAGATGAGATTGCTCACACACTTTCATGCGACCGTTAATACTTCTTGAGGTACTAACCGACCGATTACTTATGTGCTTGCTTAATTGGTGTATTTTCCTCGTCTTGCACCACCTCAGGCATAGCAGTGACTCCCAGACCAGTTGGCCTTAGGGCACTAGGTGAAAAGGCACCCTCGCTATATATTTTTTTTTATTGCCCTCGGTGATAACAAAACCAGTGTTCATTTTTGTCACCACTTTATATTTTCTTTATTAATTTTTTTTTCTTTTTATTTCCTTCATACATCGGCTTAAAGACAAGAGCATTTCAAGGTATCCTCTACTATCTCAGGCTTTAAGACGTGTGTAAGTGCAAATAGCAGGGTATCAACGTTCAAAATGTTTGGCTTCCAGAATAGAAACAATTTTTCAGACTTATTTTTATCCTCAGATTAGTGACGTCCTTCATCTTACTAACCCTTGGGACAATGGCTCATAACTACTTATTACTAGTTCGTATAAGAAAACTTCTAATTTTCTTAGTTTTCTTAAATTTTTCTAATCTCATGGATGTAATTGTTCACTATCTAAACATTTATTATCTAATTTATGTACAAAAAAGTGTAAATATTAAAATTATTTTTATACTTGAAAATTTTTATATTTTTATGGGTTTTGAAAATTTTTAAATTTTTATAGATTTTTAAAGAAATGTTTTGTGCTTATGCAGATGATATGCAAATGATGCAAAAATAAGCACAAACCTCCCCCAAACTTGTTTTCAACAGTGTCCTCACTGTTGCCAATCGCTACAGCTACAAAACTGTAAGCCTGGAGGGAATTATTAGTGGGGGCAAAATATATATGTGAAGAACTTCCCCCAAACTTACTCATTTCACTCACCTTCAAAAAATTGATGCAATAATATACTGGATATGAAGGTGAGACGGAGGAATTTTAATCAAAATAAACTGGCTCTTGTAAGAACAAGAGCTCCTCCGCGGGATCAGTGGAAAAATACGGCTTTAGTCTATGTCCATTCACTTTGAAAAATGTGCCATTTTTAACATTTTCTACTTTTACTGCCCCGTGCGGGTATACAGACCGCACAACAAAAGGTCCCTTCCATCGAGATTGGAGCTTACCCGCGTGAAGGTGTAATCGTGTATCATAAAGAAGGACTTGTTGACCAGGTGAAAATGTTTTCCTCAAAATGTTTTTATCGTGAAAAACCTTAGTCCTATTCTTTGTGATTACAGCGTTATCATACGCTTCATCGCGGAGTTCGCTTAGCTCATTTATTTGCAGCTTCCGAAATTTGCAAGCAAGGTTTAGATCAAAATTAATTTCTTTTATAGCCCACAATGCTTTATGCTCTATCTCGACGGGTAAATGACATGCTTTCCCAAACACTATACTATATGGAGACATTCCTACGTCGGTCTTAAATGCAGTTCTGAATGCCCAAAGAGCATCCGTCAATTTGGTCGACCAGTCTTTTCTATTTTTAGCAACAGTTTTCTCCAGGATAAGTTTGATTTGTCTGTTTGAGATTTCAGCCTGCCCGCTTGTTTGGGGATGATAGAGTGTAGAAAGTCGGTGGTTGATTGAGTATTTTCTCATCAGAGTCTCAAAAGACCTGTTGCAGAAGTGTGTCCCATTATCGCTAATAATAGCGCGTGTGTGTCCAAATCGCGAAAAGATATTCTCTTTCAAGAACATAATGACAACTTTCTTGTCATTAGTGCGACATAGAATGGCTTCTACCCACTTTGAGACATAATCAACCGCCAGCAGAATGTACAAATTCCCAAAGGAGTTAGGAAAAGGACCCATAAAATCAATGCCCCAAACATCAAATATTTCAACAACCAGAATGGGTTGCTGAGGCATTTCATTCCTATGGGATATTCTACACGTATACTGACATTGTGTACAGGTTTTGCAATGCTCAAATGCGTCCTTGAATAAGGTAGGCCAATAAAATCCACATTGCAAAACCTTCTCCGCTGTCTTTCTAGGACCGAAGTGACCCCCACAGGCCTGATCATGACAAAATGAAAGAACACTCTTGAACTCTTCATTCGGGACACATCGGCGAATGATCTGATCAGGACAATATTTAAAAAAATAGGGCTCGTCCCAGTAAAAGTGTTTTACTTGGGAAAGAAAACGACATTTGTCCTGTTTTGACCAATCGCTCGGTATAAGTCCCGTGGCATGATAGTTCACAATATCCCTGAACCATGGTTCAGCGGATATGCTCAAGAGTTGTTCGTCAGGGAATGAATCATTGATCCGCAGGGTCACAGGAGAAGAAATGATGCGTGAAAGATGGTCAGCTACTACGTTTTCACATCCTTTCTTATCTTTGATAACAAGATCGAATTCTTGTAACAGAAGGATCCAACGTATTATTCGACCTTTTGCATCTTTCTTCGCCAGAAGATGTTTTAAAGCGGAATGGTCAGTATACACAACTATAGGTGAGCCAATTAAGTAAGGCCTGAATTTTTCTAATGCAAATACAACTGCTAAGAGTTCTTTTTCTGTGGTTGTATAATTGATTTGCGCATCATTCAGGGTCTTACTTGCATAGTATATCACGTGTGGCATCTTTTCGTTGTGCTGTCCTAAGACTGCACCTACTGCAAAATCAGATGCGTCACACATCAGCTCAAATGGGTAGTCCCAGTTTGGTGATGATAAAACGGGGGCTGAAGTGAGTGAGTGTTTAAGTGAGTCGAAAGCTATCTCGCAGTCCGAGTCAAAATGGAAGGTCGTATCCTTGGCCAGGAGAAGAGTTAAAGGTCTAGCAATTTTGCTAAAGTCCTTAATGAATCTCCTAAAAAAGCCCGCATGGCTAAGGAAAGATCGAATATCTTTGACGCTTTTGGGATGAGGTAGGTTTTGAATGACATCTATCTTAGCTCTGTCAACCTCAATGCCTTTCTGTGAAATGACATGTCCAAGTACTATTCCTTCTTGGACCATAAAATGGCATTTTTCCCAGTTCAAAGTCAAGTTCTTCTCTTTGCAACGAGTAAGAACATCGTCAAGATTTGCAAGGCAATCAGAAAATGAGTCTCCAAAAATCGAGAAATCGTCTATAAAGATCTCCAGAAAATTCTCCACCATATCAGAGAATATCCCCATCATACACCGCTGAAAGGTAGCGGGAGCATTGCATAACTCGAAGGGCATGCGACTGTAAGCAAAGGTACCAAAAGGACAAGTAAAAGTGGTTTTATCTTGATCCTTTTTGGCGATGGGGACCTGATTATAGCCTAAGTATTCGTCCATAAAACAATAATACTCTCGTCCCGCTAAGCGTTCCAGCATCTGATCAATGAATGGTAGAGGAAAGTGGTCTTTCCTCGTGGCAGCATTGAGTTTTCTATAATCAATACATACACGCCGCCCTGTTTGGGCGCGTGTCTGAATCAACTCATTTGCCTCATTGATTATAACAGTGATGCCGGATTTCTTAGAAACGATATGTATAGGACTCACCCATTGGCTATCGGAGATAGGGTATATAATATCATTATCTAAGCATTTGACGATCTCTTTCATTACAGCTTCCTTCATGACGGGATTCAACCTTCTCTGTGGTTCTCGGGTCGGTCTGGCATCATCCATCACATGTATATGATGTTCAACAATCAAGGGACTAATCCCTTTGATGTCCGCCATACTCCAACCAAACGCCTCTTTGTTAGATCTTAATACCGATAAAAGTGCATTTTCTTGCTCTGATGCAAGAGAAGCGGAAATGATAACCGGTAAAAACTCATTCTCACCAAGATATGCATATTTAAGGTGAGAAGGTAAAATTTTGAGATCTAACTCGGGCGGAGAAATGATAGAAGGAGGGATCATTGAGTGATTCTTGGATTTACCAAGAAGCTCAGAGCCTGTGAAAGATACAGACTCGGGTGGAGTAAAGTCAGGAGTGCAGGACTCAAGTGTAGAGAAAGTGTCCTCACTAAGATCATGTGTGAAATCAAACAGAGATGTGGTAATGTCATCGAGATCAGTAAAGCAAAGTTCCTCAGCTCCATAACTATCGGGAGCGATCTCATGAACAGAGCACACATCTAAAATATGAGCAGAGCGTTCTGATGGCTGACTTCCAACTTTGTAGATATTCAGTTCAATGGTCATATTTCCAAATGATAAATTCATTGAACCATTTCTACAGTTTATAACAGCGTTGGAAGTGGCAAGGAAAGGACGACCCAGAATCACCGAATTTGGCCCCGGGGGTTTGCTACAGGATGTGTATCGAGCACAATGAAGTCTACTGGGAAAACAAATTCCCCGACCTTTATCAACACATCCTCTAATTCACCCCTTGGTTTGGTGATAGATCGGTCTGCCATCTGGAGAGTGCAGTGAGCAGGTTTCAGCTCTCCAATCCCTAGTTGCTCATAGACAGAATAAGGGAGCTGGTTAACACTTGCGCCAAGGTCTAAAAGAGCACGATTTATGTTTTTACCCCCAATCGAAATCGATATTGTAGGACATCCTGGGTCCTTTCTTTTCTTTGGAAGCTGGGGTATAAAAGAAGTGCTGATATTATTAGACATGAAGACCTTCTTTGGCACTTGAGTCTTCCTCTTCCTAGTGCACAAGTCCTTAAGAATTTTCGCATAAGCTGGGACTTGTTGAATCGCATCTAGGAGAGGGATATTGATGTTAACCTGTTTGAACATTTCCAAAATTTTCTCTATATGAGGACTCGTTCTATTAGCCCTTAACCGGTTCGGGTAAGGAGCTTTCGTAATAAGCGCAGGGTCCATTACAGGAGAAGGGAGAGGGGGTAGACGAGGCCCCAAAAGAGGTGTGGGGACCGTCTGTGGAGAACTATAAGGGTTGGGAGAAGGTGTCGAGCCTAGTGGGAAATGGAGAATAGGCTCGCGAGAAAATGGTGTGGTAGAAGAAGAAGGATCAGAAGGAGAAGTGTGCGTGTGTGGAAAGGTCTCAGCCGGGGTGTTGATATGATTTTCAGTATCATCAATACCTTCCCCGACATGATTGTTCAGCACTCTTCCCGATCTCAACGTTGTGATGGCATTTACATTGTAATGCCCAGGATTCTGTAGGGGTTGAGAGGGAAGTTTCCCTTTTTCTCTCGCACTCATTTCGGCTTTAAGTCGTGCGATTTCAGCTTCCATCGTTCTGATACTCTCAGCTTGGGACGCTGAGTTTTTCTTTATCTCACCAACGGAAGATCTAACCTCAGCCGAAACCTCTATGAAATTTGACAAAAGTGATTTCATGGTTTGAGTGAATTGGGAGAACTCGTCAGAACAGGTCATAGGATTAGACTGTGCAGGAGTGTTGACCTGATTTTGGAAATTTTGTGACTGATAGGGGTGCTGAGTGAGTTGAAGGGGTTGCTGTTGTGGTGGAGAAAGAGCCCTTTGAAAATTATTCATGTTTGGAACCGTGTTTTGAGATTGATTTTGGTTCCAAGCGAAATTCGGGTGATTCCTCCACCCCTGATTGTACGTGGAAGAATATGGATCGTTTCGAGGTCTTTGAAATGCGGCATTAGAATGATCGTGACCTTGAAACGCAGAGTTTAATGGACATTCTTCCGTTAAATGAGACGGATCAGAACAGCACCCACAAACAGTTTTGGGGAGCGACACTGGGTTTAGGGAGGCTGATGCAAATTTGTGTTCCATAGCGTCGAGCTTCTTTTGCATTGCTGCCATCTCAGCTCGAACACCTATGGACACATCTATTTGGTGTACGCCACCCCTATTCAATGGTTGGGTTCCACTCTCCCACTGTAGTGATTTTTCAGCGAACTCTTCTAAATACTTCCAAGCTTCCCCATCATCTTTGGTCATAAAAGTACCTTGACACATGTTTTCAAGGCTCTGTTTAATGCTTGGGTTAATGCCCTCATAAATGATTCGGCACAATTCCCATCTCGGGATGCCGTGATGAGGACACTGAACCAATAGATCCTTGAAACGTTCAAAGCATTTTGAAAATGGTTCAGCAGGGAGCTGGGCAAATTGATTCAGTTCGCTACGGATTCGAGCTGTCTTTTGTATTGGGTAAAATTTCTTAAGGAATGCCGCTACGAATTCTTCCCAATTTGTAATAGAGTGTGCGGTAGTGTTATATAGCCACTTCTCGGCTATATCGCACAATATAAATGTAAGAAGTCGTAGACGCATAGCATCCACTGAAAGTTGTGACGTACCCATCATTGCGCATACGTTTTCAAATTTGGTAATGAAAACGTAAGCGTCCTCAGTCTCGAGTCCGTGGAATTTGGGTAAAAGATTGATATACTGGGGCTTAATCTCAAAGTTATCCCCATTGGCTGGTGGTGTGGATAAGCAGGTCGAAAGAGGACCTCGAATAGGGTAGCACCTCTCCTGGAGAGAGATGTGGGGTGGATTCTGTGCACCAACGGACGGCGGCAGATTAGGGTTAAAGAAGTTTGATGGATTTGGATCCATCGGTGTGGGTGTGGTAGTGGGTAAAGAAAAGGTAAATGGAGAAATATCGACTTCGGAGTCGATAAAGGGTACGCGGACTAAACGGGCACTAGAATCCCGTGTCCAGCCTATCTTGCACTAAAATGGGTTAGTACAAGTGGCAGCGTTGACTTATAATTAGGGGTAATGAATGAATGCAGTGCTTGCTTTTGAAAAAGGGACGGATTTTTGAAAAAATGATGCGACAAAACAAATGCAGCACACAAACCCTAGAATCTAGTGGTCACCTAGGTCCGGCTCTAGACCGCTCTTAACTGCCAAAAGACAAGTCGCAGGATAGAATCCTCCACTGCCTCTTTGTCCCCCTGTGGCCGGATAAGTGCCAGGTAAGTGGGAAGGTACTCCACTACGTAAGTAGTGGGCCTAATTAAAAACCACTAGCCTTAAACAGACTCGCCTTAGGCACCACAAGAAAACGCGGATAAGCAATGAATTGCCCACGGCCTTCTCTTGTCCTAATTGAGCGCGACAGTCCTTATAGTCTTCTCTAGATTTATTTTAGTTAATGTGGGTCAATGCGGATGCAAGTTTTGTGGTTTTCGGGGCCTAGGAAGGGTAATGAAATCCCCACCTAATTTGGATTTGGCCGTGCCCCTTAATTTCCGTATTTAGAATGCAAACAACCAAGAAATCAAAATCACGCACAAATTTAATTTCGCTTTTGCGGCGCTGCGATTATTTGCAAAGAATCCTGCAGCAAAGTGTTAGTTGGAGCTAAAAAGAGGAGAATGGAGAAGGTAAGAATTCACCTGAAGCAAAAATTTTGCAGAGATCCCCCAAGATTGCCGCTGTTCCGCCGCAATTGGGCACTTAGGCCGCGCTTCCGCGGTCTCGTGATGAGATCACCCCACCAAAATTTTTCAGGGAGCTTCTGTAGACTCCCTCAACTCTCTGGTATTTTCCAAAAATTTTCTTCAATTGCCTAACAGCTCCAGATTTCCTTGCAATGAACCACAACAAATCGTTTAGGGTTTGCACGAATTTTGATCTCAAAATAACAATGGAATAATTCTTTCAATTCAAACTATAATATGAAACAAATTAGCGCGTAATCCCCGGCAACGGCGCCATTTTGATTATAACAATTTCCGGTTTGTGTTTGTAAAAGCAAGTATCGAATCAATTGTTTCCCGATAACTGTTTCATTTGATTGATAATAGTATCTTGTTTCGGTATTTAGAAAATTGTATATTGAAATCACAACCAAAGAATTATATTTGACCGCAATCAATTACGGTGTCAGTTGTAGATTGTAAGCGAGTGCGGATCGTCCACAGGGATTGTGCGATTCGTTTCAATGTTCGATTTGTTTGAATTGCAAAGTTAATTGCGAAGAAAAGAAAGCAAGATTCAAGATTTATCAATTGTTCAAGTGTCACTATTCTATTTAAGAATCAAGAAAAAGATAAACAATTAAGAATCGGCTTTCGATGATATTTCCAACCAAATGTCAAGAATCTAAATAAGGCTCGTAGGAATCGATCGGATCTATAGATGTGATATAATCTCAAGATATCGTGTTCTTGTCCTTCGAAGAATTGATACTAGATCGATGATTATCGACGAGAGTTAGGGCTTTCTCGTGAAACTACGGTTTCAACATTTAACCCTTGTTCTTTCGTTGATATCATTCACATTCTAGCCTCTAGCAATTTCAAGAAACGATCGTAACTCCCCAATCTCGAGCGATATCATTCAAGAAAGCATCTCAACGAATTGGGTTGTCGGTTCTTGAACTTGCTAGGGTTTACAAAACTCGTAGGATTCAAGAATCGATTTAAGATATGTTACATCATCATTCTATTGATCGTCTCGACTCCTCGACGAGCGGAGTATTACTTAAACATCATCACACAGAAAGAATTCAAGAATTGAAAAGATTTCATGATACAAGAATTTAAAGAAAACAAGATAAAAGAATATCACCTTTTATTTATATCAACAATTTGATTACAGTCGCTCAAGAACTACAAGAGGAAGAACTAAATTGTCGATCTGGCGTCGCTCGGCTCCGTGAGTCGTGGATCGGCTTGGACCACTTGCTCTGTTGAAGATCGGCTCCGCTCATAAAAGGTTGCAAGGCTTCTTGCTTGATGGGGTACTCGGGATCTTGGCTTTTGATTGGAATTAGGGTTAGGGTTTCACACAAGTCCTCTCACTAGACTTGTAGAAGAAGAAGATGAAGGAAGAGATAGAATGGCTCTCAAATGAACTAATGGATTGATTTTTCCAAGCTCATGAATTATATGTTTTACAAGTGAGCCTAGGGTCTTATTTATAGAGCACCCAAAACCTAAGCCTTTGAGTTCCCTCCAAAAGTTTGTTAAAAGACTTCTAGAAAGAGTTTGTTAGGCTTAGCTTAGGGTTTAAGCTAGGGTTTAGGGAGAAGTTTCTAGAATGATAGGTTAGCTTAGTGTTGATCCCAAAGCTTGCTGATCTGGCAGAAGTCTCTGGAGTCTTCTGGAACTTGAGGTATATTTCTGAACTTCAGCCACTATGAGAAGCATTGTGCACTAAAATTGAGAGGGTGACGTGGCAAGATGGCCGCGGAACCGCGGCGCAAGCAGGCTCTGGCCGCGGTTCCGCGGCCATGTAGGAGGCTTGGAGCTTGGTTCTTCTGGTGTCGTCTTTTGATGGTATTTGGGGCTTCATCTGATATGTTGATTTGTATTTGTCCCTTTGGATTGATACCAGAACTGAAATCATTGAGTTGGCGTAACGTTTTGGCTGTACCCTGTAAATTTTTGCCTTTCTTCTGGATTTTCCTGCACAGATCTCAAAACAAGTGTTGCGCAATATAGGGATGATGCGATGCCATGAAATGCAGTCAATTTCCTTTATAGTGCCGGTTTTAGAGTCTAACACATGCAATCTGATATTTTGCGACAGTTTTGCTAATATATGAAATATGAATACCGTACACTTCTAAATGAATGCAAATGATAGGGGAATTGCCGGCTGAAATATGCAATATTTTCGACTAATCACACGCCGTTAACCTTGCCTAGCTTGCTCTAGTATGTTTAAAGACTCAATCGAACAAAATCCCAAAAACCGTATTTTTAGTACATGTGTTCTCTGTCGAAATTTTTTCAGCTCCAAAAATTTTTCTGGTTGCTTCATAATACTGTAAAGAGAATTCTAAGCAGTCTGTGAAGAATTGGTCAAGTGATCTTACCATACCGCCGTGGAACCGCGGCCAAACCCATGCTTAGGCCGCGGTTCCGCCGCGCTTTTGACTGATCACTTGACCGAATTTTTGCAGATAGCTCCTGAGTTAGAAATAGGGGTTTCGGGATATTCTTTTTGGGCCCAGATTTTCTGTGAGTGCTACAGTGTTGCTTGGGGCCCACTTTGATAATTTTGATCGATCGAAAAGTTTAAACATGATAGTTCATAGTATTTACATTATATCTGCGACCGTGAATGTCATTTGATCGGTAAATCCAGTCTAACTGCTATAGCCCTTTTAGACGGATTTGCGAACGTGACATTCACGTTGATGTTCTGTGTTGTGCTGTGATGTTGCGGATCGGTCGTGGGGGATAGCCTGGTTGCAATATTAGTACAGTTTTGTTCTATATGTATATTTGATATTGCTGGGCGAGCGTCCGACATGTGGACTGCCGTCACTGCCTGTTTGTATTATTCTTTTGGGGCACGACCAGGTTGCGGTCGATGTACCCGTTGTATGTATATTTTACTTTCTGTACTAGGATTACCCCAAGGAGGGGTGCACGGATAGCCGGGTTCTAAAGGGCAACGGTCCCGCATCTCATGGCGTTGAGACGGAGGGGGCTTCACTCTAGAATTGGCGGGCTATTCGCCGCACTAGTAGGGGGTACAGGTTGACCCAAGGAGTGGTGCCCAAGTTATCGGATTCCGTGAAGTGCTGGGTGGTCCATTCACGTTGCTGAAGGGGGCTGCCTCGCTTCAGGTTTTGGCGGGTAACTTGCCGCGCCCGTAGGGGTCTAGGATTTCATTGCACAGGCTATCCACACGACCACGGGAACGTCGGGTTTCAGTAGCGGCTCTATGAAAGCCGGGGATCCCAGATATCTGTATTGTTCTGTGATGCTGGTTACATTTCTGTGATACTGCATTTTTTATCACGCCTTGAGCGAAAATTATATATTATATATATTAGTAGATGTTGTATATGTTTTGCATCCGCGCTAGTCCAGTCCCCGCTCTGTCGTTAGTTAGCTAACCTAACGGATGATGATGGGACCCAGTGGCGAATGCGGATGGCATATACGTACGTCATTATTTTCGTTCTTTATTGGTGTGATCAATTGATGGGACTGCGTTGATTCGGATCAATGCAAGATAAACAAACCTATTCTGATGTTGTTGGAACATTTTTCAAAAAGCTGTTATTGCAAGGGCGTTCTTTTTTGTTTTGCACAATGGTATTCAGTTGGAATATCCTGCTCCTCAGTCGACGAGGCAAGGGCCGAGATCCCTTCACCGGGAGTGACCCCTTGGACAAAAGTTTGCGTCAGGGCAATAACTTCACTATAGCCGATTACTTTTGCTTTGCATAGTGGTATTCATTTGGAATATCCTGCAGCCCATCCTACGGGGAAAGAGCCGAGATCCCTTCACCGTGAGTGACCTCTTTAGCAAAGGTTTTCGTCACTATATTTTTTTAAAAGGTATCCGTTCCTTCAACGATATCAAGTTCATTACGTTAAAGGTTTTCGCCAGAAACCATTCGTAGCCCTCCGTCGTTTCATATGGGTAGTCAATAGTATTCAAGCTGTGTATGTTGGCCAAAGTCATGGCACAGTGATTGGTAGCTATTGGGTATTCATATACAGCATAGATAGATACGTTGATTTGGGACAGTCATACTACTATTTTGGCCAAAGTCAAGGGTATGTATGGGTGGGTTCAAATTAACCCGGAGAATGACGGGTAGAACTTGACATGTGACTTATGATATGTTGGCCAAAGTCAAGGTCATAAGAGCATGGGGCAAAAATCCACATCGGGAGTTTCTAAAGAAACTGAAACTTGCCAGATATGCACATACCTTCTGGAGTGTGATAACGTGAGCGGATTCCGTCACGTTAACATGCGATGATAGTTGGATCCCGATTCCCACTGATGAGTTTGTTTACTCCTCGGGTCATCCCGGCTAATTCTTCTTTCAGGTTTGGGGAAGAATTTGACGTTGCAGTGGGAGGTTTCCATATTAGATAAAGTGATAACCATTTTGATCTTGGTTAGAGTGCACACTGAGTGTTTCTTTTCTCTCTTTCTTTGGCAGCGACCATTGACCCGACCCTAGACTATGACTCAGTGACCATGTTGACCGAACCTTCTTAACACTGGCTTTTGGATTGTCAGAGCGCAAACCGCATTGCAACTCCTACTTTTACCCTTTTCTCCGGGACACCCCGTATTACTACGAACGTCCACTTCTATTGGACAAAACCATCGTATGGTTATATACGAACTCGAAGGAATTCGAGGATGGTTTCTGGTTTTGGAGAAAACGAATAGGACTATTCGGTTGTCTTTTCCTTTTACCTTCTCTCAGGTTGCGAGTACTCCTTGGTTTAGGAGATAGTACACCTATTATGCAAATTGGATAGTCTTCTTCCAAACCTTAGGCTGGTGTCGAACGGTGGGGAATGAAGAAAACCAATTAGCCTAAACGGTGTACAGAAGGTATTAAGTTAAGACAAAGAAAGGGATTAGTAGGAGGGCAAAGTAAATTGTGACTACTATTCACGACCAAACCAAGTATTACTTCGCCAATCCTAAATCACCTTTGTAATTCTCCAGGACACTCCGTAACACTACGAAGATCCCAGTTTATTGGATAATCCATCGTATGGTTATATACGAACTCGAAAGGAACTTGTTCCAGTTCGGGGATGGATCCTGGTTCCGGAGAAATAGGAATAACGTTTATTCGGTTGTCTTTTATCTTCACCTTCTCTCGTATTGCGAGTGCTCCTGGGATTAGGACAGTACACCCATTATGCTTATCGGATAGTCTTCTTCCAAACCATAGGCTGGTGCCGAACGGTAGGGAAGGAAGAAAACTATTTGGCCTAAAGGGGTGTACAGAAGGTAATGACTAAAGACATATAAAGGGATTTGGAGAAGTGGCAAAGAAATATACGGTTACAGTTGTGAATCTGGATAATGGAAGAGGCATTACTAGGAATAGAAGGATACCCCATCGAAACATTTCACTGTTTCTGTTTCACTGTGTACTGTTAAATGAAAACCGATTTCCTAATTAGACACTTGCTCCAGGGTATGTATTTACCAGGTATGATTCTCACATCTGTATGGTTTTGCAGATGATGAGTGGGAGTAAGTTATTGGGAATTAGGTGATCATCCTCATTATATCGGAATTCGTTGTAATTGATGATATTTGAGGAAGTCACCTTGGTTGTTTGCCGGACGGCAAATATTTGGTTTTGAGTATCCGTTGTTATGCATCAATTTCAAATTGATATATCTGTACGTCTATTTTTATAGAGTGAGATATACCTTTTTGAAATTATGTCTGTGACATTTACCTATATCAGTGGTTGGTTAGGTAAGGAGCATTCAACAGCGGTGTAATTCTTCATAACCATAGTACAGTTTTCAACCTACGACACACAGTGAATGATTTATTAGACTCACGGGACTTATACAGAGTATTATATGTTGTCCAGTGTCTATTAGGACAGAGGGGTTGGTCCTCGTACTATATTCGGTTTACTTATGACTTCTCTAGTTTGACAGGTGTTTCGTAGAAACACAGGGTCAAAGTTTTGAGAAGTTATAGGTATAAGATTAAAGTAGAGAACCAGGTATTGCAAGTATCGTGATTCTTCAAGGTGATCGAAGATGTAGATACTTGTGTAAGGTATTCAGATGATAGTAATGAGAACTTGCTTCTCTTTCAGGTTACTCAAAATTGGAAGCATTCCTAAGTTGAGTAACGCTGATCGGCCTCTTTCCATTTAGTTCACATGCACTGGAGACAGCTGCATGATTTGAATCTGGTTCAATTAAATAAGTGTCTCTGTTCCTGTATTGGATATTGAACAGTTCGTATCTTGACATTGTTAAGGTACGGGGAGTTGTCCGGCTTATGCTTAAAACCAGACTCCGGATAACTCAAGGCAGGTTTCTGTAATGGCTGTTTGTGGGTTGACCCGGGCTATGACGAGGGTTGATTTTCTACCATCTGGAAGATCAATAGTGATATTGTTCTTGACTCGCAACAGTTTTAATAAAAATGGATTTTTTCAGAAAACAGTAATGGGAGTATGGTAGAACTGGAAGTGATCCAGAACCACAAACGATTACTGAAGATTTGATAAAGAACCTAAAGATTCAATCTGGTTTGACATTCCATTGGCCACTCCGCGGATAAAGTGGGTAACCTCAGGCACCCGAGAGGTACTTCGGTATGCTCAAGGACGGTGGCAGGGAGGTTCTTGTTTACCCAGAATTGCCATTGCTGTTGTTCCAGACTGTGAGACCCGGCAGGAGGATGAGTATAGCGTCGTTCTAAACTAGTTTTAGAAGTGTACGTCTATATGACTTTGCTAGAGCGTTGTCGTAGTCAGTGGGAGCAGCGGAAGCATTAGTGGACAGTTGGCTTATGTCTATTTATAGACTAAAGCAGATATAGCGGAGATAGATCATCTATTTCTGATGTGACAGTCATAGGTTTGACTTCATCAGAATAGGGGATGGATCTGTTATGAAGGTAGTAGGGTGTGATGTCCTGGTATTTGGATGACATACACAGAGTTGGAAGTGATATTCCTATACTACGGTCGGTTATACTTTGGTTGTCACACAGTGTTTTCTCCACATAGGACTTGGATATTATATCATACATTCTGGGTACTAGATCTATGGTTTTAGATATAGATTTGGGTAGTTTCCCAATCAGGGTACTTAGACAGCATTCTATGAGTATTTAGAATGGACCACTCCTGGCATGGTGGTGTACCTGCAGGCGATGGAGTCACCCTCTCTAAAGGTGTCTTACAGACTAAAGGGGAGAGGGATACGCATGATTGGCAGATCACTTGCTTAAGCAATTGAGTTGATCATGAGATGTCAAGTACCACACCAGATATTGTTCTTGAAGTAGATGCAATAAGTTGATATTGATCCAATCCTGGGAAAACAGTCGGAAGCAGTTTTAGAACATAAGTGGATATTCTAGGGATATGATAACGACAGCCTCCTTTAGGAGACGGTTATCATTCCAGGCTTCCAAGGTGACATGGACGACAGGGTGGTCGTCAAAGTTATAGTTTTCCCTCTGACGAGGGGAAGTATTTTGGACAGGTGGTCCAGGCGGATACTGAGGGAAGGATGACGCAGGATGCTGATTATGTTCAGTTGATGATACAGTCTAAGAAGGTTGGATTTGGAGTTCATTTATGAGCTAGGTCCCATCAGACATCCAGACATTCTAAGACAGGTATTACTCATTTCGGGAGATGGCTTTCTCCGCAAACATGGGATATAGAGAGACATAGAAAGAAACATCACAGCGGATCCACTCGCTGAGGCTATTCCTCGAACGCAATAGTTTCGCAAACGAGCTTTGTGAGACTGACTAGTAGAGGAGTTGGGTGTTTGGTGTCACACGGGCTGTGAGTATGCGACATCGCAATAATTAGCCTTGAGTGCAAGTGGGAGATTGTTGGATATAGTGCCCTCAAAGTCAATTATTGGATCACAGGCACGTGATTGCAATGATTGAGGAGGACCTATGCCGGTAGGACAGTCTTACTCGAGATGATAGTATGCTATCTGGTTTATCTTTATCATCATGTACTGCTTTAGGTGACCTTACGAGTCGCTATTGCACGTTGATAGAGCCCCTAGGATTCTGGCTTGGCTACCAGCAGTATGAGGGTGATCATATACGTGGGAGCTGGAGTCTATAAGCACATCCTTAAAAAGTCCCTAGTCGTAGGAGTTTCGAGACAGGTCATCGATTCTCCAGAGTAGACTAGTGTATACAGTCAAGACCCCGACGAGGGGCGGTGGCCGGTCTCACAAGCCACTGGTGTAAGTTGGTTCACCTAAGATGTATACAGGTGCTCATTCGGTTATGAGCACACCGGATAGGACTCGCCGGGAGCCTGCTAGTTGGTATTATACCTGACGTCAGATAACGGTTCCCTGGTGACATGTGTAAAGGTTAGTTCATCGACCTGAGATCATCATTTGTCTCGTGTGAGTTCCCACTGTGCTTTGATTACTACCCTACCACGGCTCAAAGGAGTCGTGCAAACAGGTTTTAGTTGGGTACAGTCCCGAGCCATATGGAGGCGGTGAGCGGATCTTCAGGGGTTCGTCTCTCCCGGTATTGGGGGTGAGGTCGCGCTGTGTCTAGGAGAGCCAGAACATGAAAAGTCCTTGGCCAATGCAGGAGATTTACTGGTAGGTATTCCAGTAGTATCTCAGGGTGTTCTGGGCTACACTCCGACACGACTTGTACCGCTATTGGAGGTCTGACTTTTACCAACCCCCTAGGCCTGCCATGCGATGCTCATAGACGAACGGACCAGACTGTACGGATATTGTCACTGACAGGCTCAGTACGGTGTCAGGATGAGTTCGCTCATCGACGTCCCTTTTGGTCAATACCTGGTGGCCCGTTACGTATTGGCTTATACCTCTGACTTGCTAGTGGTTAAATCCACAACCAAGGTATTGACGAGTTTTTAGAGTCCACCACACACAGTTACTCAAGTTTCAGGCGAAACGTTGTGGAGGCCGTATGGAGATATGGCAGGGTTCGATCAGATACGTGCGGTATTGCATGGATAGTGATCGGATGGATTTTACTAGCCGGTTTTGGTTTAAGCCGGATCCTAGTATTGGATAGTGTAGATTTTGTCTCTTTGCATTTGTGTTTAGTGGGAATACAAATACGGGCATGTATATGCAGTAGCGGGGTTTTCCTGTAATTTATTACAGGATCAGTTTTCTGAAGTTGCCAGTTTACATTCCGTTCCGGCCGGTTTTCTTTTGTTCCTTCACGGCCGGACTTTCCGATGGAGGGGGTTATTTGCACATTTGCAAATAACATTTTATGGAGGGGTTTCTTGCTTAATTGTGACCTCTTCATCATGAGATTGTTTTCTTGTCATTCCATTGCTTTCATGTGATGGTTTTGAGATTTGATGAGATGAGAAGTGGGTGTGACCATTTTCATTTGATGAATATACCTTTTCTTCTCTTGCATATGATTTATTCCATGGATTCATTTTTCCACCACCACCATTTTTTTTAGGAGGGGCCGGCCACTATTCTTGAGGGAGAGAGAGAGGTTCATTTGAGTGAGGGAAAAGTGTTTCGTCTCATTTTTCATGCTACCAAATTCCTAAGCTCACTTCCATAGTTGATTTCTTCATCTCCACATCATCCATGGCAACTTATTGACCCCAAAGAGACATGGTTTCTACACTTGCCTACAGCATATCTTGGACGCGTCGGCTAGCCAACTTCACGCCCGACTTGCCTCGGTCCAGAGGTGGGAGCCCGTAAAAGACTTTGGCGATGTGGTGCCCGTTTCGACGAGGAGGTGACGGACGAAGTATCCGCAGGAGATCGGAGTGGAGACGAAGACCGAAGGACACGGATCGCTTGGTATACTTCTCTACTCTTATTTTAGTTTGCTAGTTGCTAGCTTAATGGCCCGATCCGGGATAAAAGTGCGCGGTGGTGCCGGTTTGCTAGTTTCGCAAAGTTTTTTGTTTCCGCATTTCCGGCGTCGGATGGACGGCCGGGGAGCCGCCGCGGACTTACAAATGCAACTGAGACAAAGATATTATATCTACACAGTATAATACTGGGTTCCGGCTTAAACCAAAGCCTACCAGTATTATCTGCCCGAAAAATAACACGTGCGAAAACGCACGTGCATTTTCCGAACCTTGCCATAAAACCATACGGCCTCTACAACGTTTCGCCCGAACTTGGGAAACTATTTGTGGGGGACTCTAATGACTCATCAACACACTGGCACTGGGTATAACCACTAGCACGTCAGAGGTACAGGTTGTACGTAACGGTTGCCAATGTATTGATTGGAAGGGAAGCTGACGAGCGAACTCATCCAGAAACCCTACCGAGCCTAACAGTGACAATATACATACAGTCCGGTCCGTTCATCTATGAGTATCGCGTATCTGCCTAGGGGGCTAGTAACGTCAGACCTCCATTAGCGGTATAAGTCATATCAGAGAGTGGCCCAGAACACCCTGAGATACTACTGGAGTATCTACCAGTAAATCTCCTGCCTCGGCCGAGGTCTTTGTGTAATGGCTTTCCTAGACACAGCACGATCTCACCCCCAATACCGGGAGAGACGAATCCCTTGCCGATCCGCACACTTACCTCCATGTGGCTCGGGACTGTACACAAAAAAGACCTATTTGCACGACTCCTTTGAGCCGTGGTAGGGTAGAAATCAAAGCACAGTGGGAACTCACACGAGACAAATGACGACCTCAGGTCGATGAACTAACCTGTACACATGTCACCAGGGAACTGCTATCTGACGATATGTATAATACCAACTAGCATGTTCCCGACGAGTCCTGTCCGGTGTACTCATAACCCAATGAGCACCTGTATACATCTTAGGTGATCCAACTGACACCAGTGGCTTGTGAGACCGGCCACCGCCCCTCGTCAGGGTCTTGACTGTATACACAAATCTACTCTGGAGTATCGATGCCCTGTCTCGAAACTCCCACGACTAAGGACACTTTTAAGGATGTGCTTACAGACCCCAGCTCCCACGTATATGGTCGCCAGCATAATGCTGGTTGTCAAGAAGGAATCCTATGGGCTCTATCATCATGCAATAGTGAACTAAATTATGTATACGATGATAAAGACAAACCAGATAGCATACTATCATCTCGAGCAAGACTGTCATATCGGTATAGGTCCTGCCTCAATCATTGCAATCACGTACCTGCGATCCAATAATTTACTTTGAGGGCACTATCTCCAACACCCCAGGCTGTGATATGCGACATATCAGACAAAGAGACCGGATTATACGGTAGTGTTACAGATTGGACTCGCAGGCGTACAAGCAAGCTTGCTTATTGATCTTCTGATCGCTCAATACTTGGGTGGCCGTTACTTTTAGCAGACCGCTTGCGGCTTGTAAGTGTTTGATATGATCTTCACCTACTGCCGGCGTATTGATGAGTATTTAGAGTCCAACACAAAGGTTTCCTGGTTTAAGTGAAACGGAGTAGGAGCACATATGTGATATGTGCGGGATCGAGATTAATGTGTGTATGTGATACCGCATTCCATTCTCGTGATATGTGATATCGGTCGGTTATATATGATATAGCCGGGTTATCGGATCAAGTGTTGATTCGATAAGTTGATTCATATGATATTAGTCGGTTGTATAAGATATAGCTGGATTATTAAATCAAGGGTTGATTTAATAATTTAATGTATAATTATATATTTGATATATTACATTACATTTACTAGTATTAGCTCACTTAAGATTTCTTTTCTCACATTTGATATACTTACATATATGTGATATATGTATTGTTTTCTTTTTGGCAAAAAATATATATGTGATATACATAAGTGTGTCATGCTAGGTTACACTTGCAACATAGTTAGTATGAGACTCACACCATGCTAGGTTAAGTTATGGTTTTATTTGTCTTAAGTTTTTTAAACATTTGGATAATGAGTCATGGTTCAATGCTTGTAGAAGCTTGCAGGTTTCATTGAATAAGTCCATTTGTTTGTCTAGTTTAAAATATTTGTTAACCCATCCCTTAACTCATAGCTATGGTTTATTCTTTATATGAGTTAGGCTTGACACTAAGTCACCATGGTTGCAATTCTAACCTCACTCTCTCATGAGTTTCATTTCTTCTTCTTCTTCAACAAAAGAAAAGGCTTGCTAGGTTCTTTTCAAGTGAAGAATTAGTGTGAGATAAATAAAACTAAAGTGAGCCCACTTCCTACTTCTTCATCCTCTTCTACTTACCATTTAGTATAAGGTATTTGCTTCACTAATCTCACCATTAGTGAAGAGATTGCTTGGGTTAGTGTCTCCATGACGTAGATCATCTTCGGTCTCGAATACTTCGATGCAAGCATGTTCGTTTCTTCATGGGAACCTCTCTAGAGTCCGGAAGTTCGTGATCGGAGCGAAGGGACTACTACACGGAGCTACTGAAGTGAAGGACCGGTCTACAAAGATTGTATTCCTTGTTCACTTTTGATGTAAAGTGTTTGCATTTCATTTCGTCGGATTTTCTAGTATCGATTCTAGGATTAGGGTTAGCTAGAACGGCAAAAATTTAAATATGGCATGGACGATGCCTTCCGAGAACTTGTTGCCTTACTAGACAACCCAACACAATCTTGATCCACTACAACCCCTAGATGCTTCCACATACACTTCTTGAGCTGGTGTTCCCATGTGAATCATTTCCATAGGTATATCGCACCTTCTTTTTAACTTCTATTCTGTTCACATATTTGTTTTTACTGTGCAGTGTTAGAAAACTGGGTTTTTGTGATATTTATCATACTAAAATTGAATATAGAACCACTACATGTAACCAATCAAAAACCTAACAAGATCATAGTATTATGAGACCACTAGGAGACCATACCTAAAGCAAGAGCCCAAACTTCCCTACTTCACCCGGCAACATTCATGTTCTGACAAGCACCGCCGTGCTCCTTATGGAGTTTTGTGTTGGTTTTTGTTCAGTAGGTGTATTTGGCTATTTTATGATCTATAGTATTGTTTGATTTGTCCCAGTATTCATACAGAGAAATCTTGGAGTATTCTAGTAAGCGTTTTGTTAAAGTCCGACATTTCGATACGGTTTCTCGTATTTCGGTGTCGTCATTGAATTGTTGATGTTCGTACGTTAACAACAGGGATATCTTGTCGTTTTTGGAGTAAGTAAGCTGTAGGTTCTAACCTACGATGCTTAACTCGTTGTTTTAGTTTTTGATATGATATTCATGTCGATACGATTTAACTACGTTTATAGGTACGATCGCTATGTTTCCGAGACGGAGATGACAGACATAGCAATCGTTGATTCATCGAGCTCGACAAGTTGGTGAGTATATTTATATCTACGGCGGATGTCGGGTGGATGGCATATAGCACCCCCACAACCAGTTAACTATGATAGTTATACTATCTAGTTAGTTATAAATGTTAAATTAATTTAATGGTATTGACGTTATTTCGCATCTAGTATACTATTCATGTGCATATAGTTTTGTACATGGTTTTGGTGATACGTACTTGACGATAGGTCCGTATGATGTGGATATGATTTTGGATGGATATAGTACGAAGGATCATACCGTACATGTGATGATGAGGTCAGCATTCCGAATACGTCCAAGTTCTTTTGGACTCGAGGAGTCATGAATTATTCTAATTTAGAAGGTTATGTTCGAGTGAGCTATACTCTTTTAAAAACTAACGATTCATTTCCTTTTTAATTGATAAATGACAAGGATGCGATGCTAATTTCCAAATGAATTTCTATTTTTAACTTAAGGCTGCTTCCTTATTTCAAAACCAATGTTTCGTTCCATTTTCAAAGATAACGGTATAGCTCATAGCAAGTAGTTACGTTTAATAATTACTCTTTAGGCTTAGTTTTACTTTACATGTTCGTGATACACTTACCATTGATATGCGTCCCCATTATATGAACGCAATGATAGAACATTGCATAATTACCAATCAGTACCATGTTGCGCGAGCACAGATGCATTTGTTACACTATACCTTATTAGGACAGCCATAACACTGTAGGACCGCTATACCATGTGATGCGTATGTAATGTCGATACGAAGCATATGACTTTCCTATATCCAGAAAATCTGATTTTATTTTATTCTACGGATATGGGTAGAATTACTTTCTTGTTTATACACTTATAAGAACACTTACACAAATACTAATGATTGCAATGCTGCACGAGCACAGACGCGTTTGCTACAGTACACCTCATTAGTATTTCTATGACACAGTAGAACTATTACGTTTGTTGCATATATGACTTTATGTACGTAGTTTACCTTTATTACCTGTTGAGTATTGCTAATAACAGTACCATGGGTATTTGTATTCCATTCTTATGAGATTCAGGATGTTTTACTTTCGATGATATATATCAGTGGTATAAGATGTTGTTATATATGTATATATATAATATATCATCAGAATGATCTATACAAGTATCCTTATTCTTTACTTGATATTTCTGGATACGGTGATTTGACGTCCACCATGAGCTTGATGTTTTCTGATTGTTTTCATTCTGAACCGAGTGGGGGAGTTATACAGTTACATACATGCTACTTATCCGGGCTGAGTGGAAGAGTAAACAGATGGATACATGGTGGACCCGGTGGAGACCGAGGGGCAGGAAAGCTATGATAGAGGTGGGGAGCCTAGCGAGGACACTCGATACCGGAGATGGATAAGCAAGGCAGATATCCAGGGGATACTGACTGAGGCTAGATTTGGGCATGGAGGATATCCAGTGGATACCGACCGGGGATATGGATATCGGGGGCGACCATCTGTTGGGATGGTGTCGACGAAATCTACATTTGCGTGTCGGTGATGGACACGAGAGATTTATGGATTTGCGTGCTGGTAATAGACAAGAGGGATTTCTGATTTCGGGTGTCGATGCGAGACATCCATATATTGATATGTTGCTATCATATGAGGTATAGAGTTATATTATGCATTATTGTAGCCGATCAGGACTGATCCAGGGGACAGTACCTAAATATCTTTTTGCCAGTTGTTGTATATAAAAAGAATTTCTAAAACGAGCTATAACCTCATTATTTTGACATGTCTAGTATGACACTGGGATCTTTTAAACCGTAAACCTCTTATCACTCTTTACTAAAATAGCAAGACATATATCTTCAATAAGATACATATTATATTTCCTACTATCACGTCTGCTTTCATGCGATGACATATGTATCCCGCGGCTATTTTAAAGAAGAGGTTTTACATATATATTTTTGGCTACCTTTGGGCTTATACCTAGATACAGGTCATTTGCATATGATATGTTCTACATTGGGAGCACGTGATGGATATGTTGGGTTTTCCAAGCACCTCACAAGGGTTTGTAATGCATCAAACATGCTACAATTTAATTTTTAAGTGTGCTCAGAAAACTAACTTAGGATCAAACTAGAAATTTAAAGTAAAAAATAAAGTAGTATCACATACTACAAGTAATATAACACAAAGTAAATAGAATACAACCTTTGTAGTTCTCTTTGCTTGACTTCTTAGCTACTTGAGAGTTTGAACAGGCTTGCTAGTGATCTTCCGAGTCCACGATGATCCACCCGGAGTCCTCTCTGTCGAAGCTCCACTTGATCAAAAGATGAAGATGAAGCTAACACTCTAAACTAATTGGCTAGACTAGTGTAGAATGATGATGTGGTTTGTTTTCTCACTTCAAAACCCTATCTTTATCACTATCTCACTCACTAACAAAGTCAAGAGAGCTAGAGAGAGGAGGAAGAAGATGATGGCAACTCAAGAGCTCAAAGGTTGTGATGAATAATAATGAAATAAAATGAGAATGAATAATATATATATTAAATCACTGTCACTTGTAACCATAGGTTAATAAATATCTAGATATTTATCATTGAGCAATAAGAGCCATAGAAAATTAACTCATGCTTAATGCAAGGTTAAGTGTAGAGAATGAAGAATAAATCTTAACCATGAATTAATTCTATTTGTATTAACTCAAAAATAAATATATAGATAAATACTTCCATGTGAGTCTTGCATTGCCACCACTAGTGTATCAACAACCATGATACACACAAGTGTATGCATGTATGTGTGCATGCACATCAACATTTGTATAAACATAAACATATGCACACATGCACGCATAAAATAAAGAAAAAGGGTTTAAACAAAGTGAGCTATAAAGTCAATATTAAATCAACACTTGATTTAACAAACCGGCCATATCACATATGACCCGACCAATAGTAAATCGCCCGATTAATATACGGTATCACATACGCGCATTTAATCGGGTCCTCGCGCATATCTCATATGCACACCACATCATTTTGTCTAGGCTAGGAAACTCCTCTGTGGGACTCTAAGACACATCAATACGCCGCTCAAGCCGCAAGAGGTCCGGTAAACGTAACGGCCACCCGGGTTTTGAGCGATCAGAAGAAAACAAGCGAACTTATCAAAACTCCCGTCGAGCCAACTGGTAACACTACCGTACAGTCCGGTCTCTTCGTCAGATATGTTGCATATCAAGTCTAGGGATAGCATCGTCGACCCAAGAAGTCAATAAGTCATGCCCATGTATGGACTATAATCAGATCGAGAAACTACTGATAACTCTTATAAGTAAATCTCAACAGCCCTGGCCAGGGACTTACTGATATAGCCAATCGAGTACAGCGCAACATCAACCCCAAATACCGGGATGGATGAAACCCCTCCTATCGCTAATTGCCTCCACATGTCTCGGGAATGTACCCAAAAGCCACCTGTTTGCACGACGCAGCAGAGCCGTGGTAGGGTGGAAATCAAAGCACAGTGGGAGAACACATGAGACTCTATGACGATCTCGGGTCTACAGACTAACCTGTACCAGTGTCACCTGAGAACTGCTATCCGACGATAGATATAATATCATATAGGAGTTCTCGGTGTGTCCGTCCAGTGTACCCAGTCTCCACTGAGCACCCGCATACGATCTTGATGTCAAACATCAATGGATATGGGAACATCTATCGCCCATCATATGGGTCTAGTATCATATACGCTAGTGTACGCTGGAATGTCGATGCCCCGTCGCGATACACCCACGAATAGTGACATTTCAGGATATGCTTATAAACTACACATGTCCTACAAGTATGATCTGCATCATATTCACAGTAGTCAAGAAAATATCCTCAGGGCTTTATCAACATGTACAAATGAATAAAAGCATGATTAAGTGAACATGTCAGACAAAGAGTAACCAGATAGTATACTATCATGTCGTGCAAGAAAGTCTCCTGAATATATATATATACTTGTAAAAATACATCCACTATCATATAATGGCCTTTAGGGCATACATATATCCAACAATCTCCCAGTTGCACTGAGGCCAGTTATTGGCGCATCTCATACCCAACATCTCAAAAAGTCGCTCATGCTGCGGCTGAAGGAGAGCCTTGGTGAGTGGATCTACAATGTTATTCTTTGTATATACTCCCTGAATCTCGATCTTGCGGCGATCTACTATCTCCCGGATCAAATGATATCGCCTCAGGATATGTCTGGACTGCTGATGGGATATGGGCTCCTTGGCTAACGCCATAGCCCCATTATTATCACAATACAATGGTATTGGATCAATAATGGTTGGAACTACTCCTAGCTCCAAGACGAACTTCCTTATCTAGACTGCTTCCTTTGTGGTATCATTTGCAGCAATGTACTCAGCTTCCATCGTAGAGTCTGCAACGGTATCCTGTTTGGAACTTTTCCAACTCACCGCCCCTCCATTGAGGGTAATAAAAACCCAGAGATAGATTTGTTGTCGTCCTTATCACTCTGGAAGCTCGAATCAGTAAACTCCTCCATTTGGAGATCTCTGCTACCATACACCAAGAACAATTCTTTAATCCTTCGCAAGTACTTAAGAATGTTCTTCACAGCTATACAGTAATTCTTCCCTGGGTTGGACTGATACCTGCTTACTATACCTAGTGCATAAGCTACATCAGGGCGTGTACATAACATCGCATACATTATAGATCCTACGGCTGAAGCATAGGGTATAATGCTCATGTGAGCTCTCTCTTCATCAGTCTTTGGGCAAAAGTCCTTGGAGAGAGTGACTCCATGGCAAGCGGGTAAGGAACCCCTCTTGGATTCTTCCATACTAAACTTCTTTATGATGGTGTTGATATACCTGGTTTGGGACAATCCCAACAACCTTTTGGATCTATCCCTATAGATCCGAATTCTCAATATGTACATGGCATCACCTAGGTCCTTCATGGAGAACCATTGTGATAATAATAATTTGACCGACTGCAGCATATGAATTTCATTTCCTATCAGAAGAATGTCATCCACGTACAATACGAGGATTGTGACAGCTCTCCCTACAAACACAAGGTTCATCTGGATTTTTGATGAAATCAAACTCTTTGTTAACAACATCAAAACAGATGTTCCAACTCCGTGATGCCTGCTTTAATACATAAATGGATTTAAACAATCTACATGCTTTGCCGCCGCTCCCACTGTCAACGAAGCCCTCTGGCTGATCCATATAAACGCATTCTTCTAAATCACCATTTAGAAATGTAGTTTTAATGTCCATCTGCCACATTTCATAGTCGTAGTGAGTAGCAATAGAAAGTAGGATCCGAATGGATTTAAGCATGGCTACGGGGGTAAAAGTTTCTTCATAGTCCAGATCCGGACTTTGACAAAATCCTTTCGCCACAAGTCTTGCTTTGTAGGTCTCAACCTGCCCATCTAAACAAATCATTCATTTAAAGATCCATTTGCACCCTACGGGTTTTACCTCAGGGGGTACAATGTCCAAAATCCATATTTTGTTGGCGTACATAGACTCCATTTCAGATGTCATGGCATCTAGCCATTTCACAGAGTCTCCACTCGTGACAGCTTGCTGAAAACTGGTAGGATCATCATCTTCCATGATGCAATCTTCTCTATCACCATCAATGAGGAAACCGTAGTACCTCTCCGGTTGGCGAGAAGTCCCACCAAATCTACGGAGTGGTTGAGGTTCATTTGTCTTTGTTGCAACAGCCGGTTCAACCAAGTCATCATTTGTAATTTTTGTTTCTAGAACTTCTTCTAGGTCTTCCACACAGCCATTTGTATCATTTGTAAAATTTTATTTTTCTAAAAATGTGGCATACTGAGAAATAAACACCTTTTATTCCTCCATGTTGTAGAATAGATATCCATAGGAATTCTTTGGATATCCGACAAAATTACGCATTACTTACCGTGTCTCGAGCTTGTCCGGATATTGCTTTTTGACATAGGCCGGACAACCACAAATTTTAACTCGTTTAAGAGATGGTCTCTTCCCACGCCATATCTCATATGGCATGGTTGACACGGTTTTGGTTGGAACTCTGTTCAATAGAAACGCTGCAGTCTCCAATCCATGCCCCCAAAATGAGACAGGTAACTCAGCATCACTCGTCATGGACCGAACCATATCTAATAGGGTCCGATTCCGTCGTTCTGACACACCGTTGTGTTGTGGTGTATAAGGAGGAGTGAGCTGAGAGAGAATCCCATTCTCTTTTAGAAAGACTGCAAACTCTGTACTGAGATACTCCCCATCTCGATCTGATCGAAGCATTTTGATACTCAATCTGGTTTGTTTTTCTACTTCAAGTTTGTACTCAGTGAATTTCTCGAAAGCTTCAGACTTATGCTTTAGTATAAACACATGACCAAACCTTGAGATTTTAGTAAAAACTGTTGGATATAGTGCCCTCTAAGTCAATTATTGGATCCCAGGTACGTGATTGCAATGATTGAGGGAGGACATATACCGATAAAACAGTCTTACTCGAGATGATAGTATGCTATCTGGTTTGTCTTTATCACTGTTATACTTTGATAGAGCCCTTAGGATCTTGCTTAACTACCAGCCGTGTGATGGCGATCATATATGTGGGAGCTAGGGTCTATAAGCACATCCTTAAAGTGTCCCTAGTCGTGGGAGTTTCGAGACAGGGCATCGATACTCCAGAGTAGACTAGTGTATACAGTCGAGACCCCGAAGAGGGGCGGTGGCCGGTCTCACAAGCCACTGGTGTCAGTTGGATCACCAAAGATGTATACAGGTGGTCATTGGGTTATGAGTACACCGGACAGGACTCGCCGGGAACATTCTAGTTGGTATTATACATATCTTCAGATAGCAGTTCCCTGGTGACATGTGTACAGGTTAGTTCATTGACCTGAGGTCGTCATTTGTCTCGTGTGAGTTCCCACTGTGCTTTGATTTATACCCTACCACGGGTCAAAGGAGTCGTGCAAACAGGTATATTTTGGGTACAGCCCGAGCCACATTGGAGGCAAGTGAGCGGATCTTCAGGGATTCGTCTCTCCCAGTATTGGGGGTGAGATCGCGCTGTGTTTAGGAGAGCCATTACACGAAATCCCTGGCCAGGGTAATCGAGATTTACTGGTAGGTATACCCGTAGAATCTCAGGGTGTTCTGGGCCGCTCTCTGACACGACTTATGCAGCTGTTGGTGGTCTGACGTTTACCGGCTCCCTAGGCCGTATATGCGATACTCATAGACGAATGTTCGAGACTGTACAGATATTGTCACTGTCAGGCTCAGTAGGGTTTATAGATGAGTTCGCTCGTCAGCTTCCCTTCCAATCAATACATAGGCAAAACGTTACGTACAGCTTGTACCTCTGACGTGCTAGGGGTTATACCCAGTGCTAGTGTACTGATGAGTCATTAGAGTCCCCCACCGACACTTTCCTATGTTCGGGCGAAACGTTGTAGATGCCGTATGGTTTTATGGCAGGGTTCGGAAAATGCACGTGTGTTTTCGCACATGTCATTTTTCGGGCAGATAATACTGGTAGGCTTTGGTTTAAGCCGGATCCCAGTATTATACTATGTAGATATAATATCTTTGTCTCAGTTGCATTTGTATTCGGTCGTAATACAAATGCGGGTATGTTTATACCGATACGGGGTTATCCTGAAATTCGTTTCGGGGTGATTTTTGGAAGTTGCCAGTTTTCAGTTTTCTATCAGCCGTCTTTAATATTCGGTTAAAGACGGATTTATCTTTTCTTCCATTGGGTGAGTCATGGTTTTAGAAGATTCTAGAAATGGTGACTAGATTCATGATTCATTAGTGAGCATTAATGGTGTGATGAGTTGTTAAGGTGACTAAGTTTATGTTCATTGGTTGCTTTTAATGTTAGTTGATGATTCATTCTTGCTTTATTTGTGATGATAAGTGTGAAGGCTTATGGTCACCACTTGCTACTCCTACACTCACCTCCCTCTTCTATTAATAGTGGCCGGCCCCCTCTTTGTGAGGATGAGAGATATGATTCATTCATTTTTAGCAAAAGATTATGATAACTAGTGTATGGAAATTTCATTTTTAGTTCAATTTCCATTCACCCGATTCCAATTGGCAACTTCTAAAACCGTTCGTCCGTGACCATGGACGTAACGAGAAAAAGTATTCTACCCATTCTCTACTTCATCTTGGTCGTCTCTTTTAGCAAACTTGACGACCGAGTTGCCTCGGTTCAGAGGCGGGAGTCCGTTTAAAGAACCGTCGACGTGGTGCCACCTGGACGACGAAACCGGAGATCAAGAAAGTTTGGATCAGTTGCAACATAGCGAGGGATGATGGTTGAAGACCGAAGGACTCGGATCATTCGGTATAACAATTCTACCCTCTTTACAATTTGTTAGTTTAGCTTTAATGGATGATCCGGGATATAGTACGCGATAGCGCCAGTCGTAAAAGTTTTGTTCCGTATATCGGCGTCTGTTTGACGGCCGGGGCGCCGCCGCGGACTTACAGTGGTATCAGAGCCTCGCTATTAAGCTATACTAACTTGTAATAACACGTTTAAAAGATCGATCGAACGGATTTCGCGAAATCACAATTTTCTATACATGATGTTTCTGTCGATTTTTAAACTGTTCTAAAATTCATTTTGAGCATTTCAGAAAATCATGCAGGGTTTTTGAAGAATACTGGTGAAATTTAGGCACGTGATCCAACAAAACGACCGCGGATCTGCGGCCCAAACCATGGTTTGGCCGCTGATCCGCCGCGCTTTTGTAGGAACAGTGCGCCAAATTTTTTCAGTGGGTTTCTCATGGGAAATGGTGGTTTTTGGTATATGTCTTTTGGGCCAAAATTTTGTTACTGTACACCAGATGTATGTGGGGCCCACTTCGGGATATTTGGTCGATCGAAATTTTAAACGTGTTAGTTTACAGTACTTTCATTATATCTCCGACCGGGAATGTCATTTGATCGGTAAACCGCGTCTGATTGCTATAGTTCTTTTGGACGGGTTTGCGAACGTGACATTCGCGTTGATGTTCTGTGTTGTGCTGTAATGTTGCGGATTTGTTGTGGTGGATAGCAGGGTGCAATGATAGTGTTGTTCAGATTTATTTGTACATTTGATATTGCGGGGCGAGCGTCCGACTTGTGGACTGCCGTCACTGCCTGTTTGTATAATATTCTTTTGGGGCACGACCAGGTTGCGGTCGATATACCTGTTGTACTATTTTTTTTCTGTACTAGGTTTACCCCGCGGTGGGGTGCACGAATAGCCGGGTTCTGGAGGGCAACGGGTCCGTATCTCATGGTTTTGAGAGGCAGAGGGACCTTACTCTAAAATTGGCAGACTATTTGCCGCACTCATAAGGGGTACAGGTTGACCCAAGGAGGGGTGCTCAATTTACCGGATTCCGTGAAGTGCCGGGTATTCCATTCACTATGTTGTAGGGACTACCTCGCTTCAGGTTTTGGCGGGTAACTTGCCGCACCCGTAGGGGTCTAGGTTTCATTGCACAGGCTATCCACACGACAAGAGGAACGTCGGGTTTCAGCAGCGGCTCTGTGAAACCCGGGGATTCCAGATTATCTGTATTGTTCTGTGATGCTTATTACTTATCTGTAATGTTGCTTATTATCACGCCTGGAGCGATTACTGTATATTAGTATATATACTATTAGATGTTGTATATGTTTTACACCTGCGCTAGTCCAGTCCCCGCTCTGTCGTTAGTTAAGTAACCTAACGAGTGATGACGGGACCCAGTGACGAATGTGGATGGCATATACGTACATTTTATTTTCATTCTTTTCTGGTGTGATTGATTGATGGGACTGCGTTGATTCTTATCAATGCGAAATAAAACAAACCTATATTTGATGTTGTTGGAACAAATTTTAAAATTATTACAAATACGTTTCCTTTTGTTTTGCATAGCGGCATTCAGTTGGAATATCCTGCACCTCATTCCACGAGGAAAGAGCCGAGATCCCTTCACCGGGAGTTACTTTTTTAACAAAAGGTTTTCGCTACTATATATTTTTATAAAGCTATCAGGCTCCTTCAAACGAGATCAAGTTCATTACGTTAAAGGTTTTTCGCCAAAAACCAGCCGTAATCCTCCGTCGTTTCTTATGGATGGTCGGTAGTATTCAAGCTATATTTGTTAGCCTACGTCAAGACATAGTGTTTGGTAGCTGCTGGGTATTCATTTGTTGCATAGATAGATGCATTAGTTTAAGTCAGACGTACACCATGTTGGCCTACGTCAAGGGCTTGTACGATGACTTAAGTTGTTCAGGACAACGACGGGTAGAACTTGACATGTTGCTTATGATTTGTTGGCCTACGTCAAGGTCATAAGAGCATGGGATAAAAATTACATTGGGGTTTTCAAACATACAAGAAACTTGTCAGGCTAGCGCATACCTTCTGGAGTGTGTTAACTTGAGTGGCTTCCATCAAGTTATCATACGATGATAGTTGGATCCCGATTCTTACTGATGAGTTGGTTTACTCTTCGGGTGACCCCGACTAATTCTTCTTTCTGGTTTGGAGGAGAATTTGAGATAACAGTGGGAGGTTTCCTAATTAGATAAAGTGATAACCATTCTGATTTAGGCTAGAGTGCACGCATAGTGTTTCTTTTCTCTCTCTCTCTTCTGGCAGCGACTTTTGACCGACCCTAGACTATAACTCAATGACCAAAGTTGACCGAATCTTCTTAAAATACTGGCTTTTGGATTGTCTATAGTTGCATAAGTCATTACCGCTCCTTCTTTTACCCTTTGTATTTCTCAGAACACCCCGTATTACTACGGACGTCCACTTCTATTGGATAGATCCATCGTATGGTTATATACGAACTCAAAGGGACTTCTTCGAGGATGGATCCAGGTTCAGGAGAAATAGAATTGGTTTATTCAGTTGTCTTTTATTATCGCCTTCTCTCAGGTTGCGAGGGCTCCTTGGTTTAGGAGAGTACACCTATAACGCTTATTGGATAGTCTTCTTCCAAACCATAGGCTGGTGCCGAAAGGTAGGGAATGAAGAAAACCAATTAAGCCTAAATGGGGTGTGCAAAAGGTAATATGTAAAGACAAGATAAAGGAATTAGAAAGAGGGCAAAGTAAATTGCGACTATTTACATTCACGACCAAACCACGTATTTCATCGACACTCCTACATCACCTTTAATTTCTCCAGAACAACCCGTATCACTACGAACATCCAATTCCATTGGATAAATCCATCGTATGGTTATATACGAACTCGAAGGATCTTTTTTCGAGGATGGATTCCGGTTCAGGAGAAATAAGAATAAGGTATTATTCAGTTGTTTTTATCATCACCTTCTCTCAAGTTGCGAGTACTCCTAGGATTATGAGGGTACACCTATTATGCTTACTAGATATTCTTCTTCCAAACCATAGGCTGGTGCCGAACGGTAGGAAAGGAAGAAAACCATTTAGCCTAATGATGGTGTACAGAAGGTAATGACTAAAGAAAAATAATGGGAATTGGAAAGATGGCACGGAAAAATACGGTTAAAGTCATGATTTGGATTATGGAAGAGGCATTACTAGGAATACCAGGAAACCCCTACAAAACATATTTATGTTTCATATTCACTGTGCATTGTTAATAGAAAACTGATTTCCCGATTAGGTACTTACTCCAGGGTATGTATTTACCAGGAACGATTCTCACATCTGCATGGTTTTACAGATGTTGAGTGGGAGCAAGTTATTAGGAATTAGGCGATCATCCTCATTATATCGGAATTCGTTGTAATTGGTGATATTTGAGGAAATCGCATGGGTACATTTTTCAACCTACGATGCACATGTTTTGAGTTATTCAACTCAGCGGACTTATACAGAGTTGTGTATGTTGTCCAGTGTCCGTCCGGACAAAGGGGTTGGTTCTCGTACTATATTCTGTTTACTTATAACTTCTACTTTTTAGACAAGTGTCTCGTAGAAATACAATGTCTAAGTTTCGAGAAGTTGTGGGTATAGGAATAAAGTAGAGAACCAAGTGTCACAAGTATCGGGATTCTTCAAAGAAATCGAAGTTGTAGATTCTTGTGATTGGTATTCAATTGATAATAATGGTTTTTGAGAAACTTGTTTCTCTTTCAGGTTACTCATAATTGGATGGATTCCTAAGTTGAGTAATACTGATTAGCCTTTCTCTATTAAGTTATTATGCACTGGAGACAGCTGCATAATTTGAATCCGGTTCTAATTAAATAAGTGCCAAAGTTTCTATATTGGATATAGAACGATTCATATCTTAACGATGTTAAGGTAAGGGGAGTTGTCCAGCTTATGCTTAAAACCAGACACTGGATAACTCAAGGCACGTTTCTGTAATGGCAGTTTGCGGGTTGACCCTAGCTTCGACGAGGGTTGATTTTCTACCATATAGAAGATCAATAGTGATATTGTTCTTGACTCGCCACAGTTTTATTAAAATGGATTTTTCAGAAAACACAAGTGGGGGTATGGTAGAACTGGAAGTGATTCCAGAACCGCAAACGATTACGGAAAGTTTAATAGGACCTATATATTCAATCAGGTTTGACATTCCAATAGCCACTACGCAGATATGGTGGGTAACCTCTGACACCCAAGAGGTACTCCGGTAGCCTCAAGGACGGTGACAGGGAAGTTCTTGTTTACCCAGACTTGACACTACTGTTGTTCCAGACTATGAGACCCGGCAGGAGGATATGTATAGCGTCGTTCTAAACTAGTTTTAGAAGTGTACGTATATATTATTCTTCCAGAGGGTTGTCGTAGTCAGTGGGAGCAGCGGAAGCATAGTGGGCATGTAGCTTATGTCTATTTATAGACTTGAGCAATTATAGTGGAGATAGATCATCTAATTTTGATGTGACAGTCATGGGTTTGACTTCATCAGAATAGGGGATGGATCTGTAGAGAAGGTAGTAGGGTGTGATGTCTTGGTATTTGGATGACATACACAGAGTAGGAAGTAAAATTCGTATACTACGATCGGTTATACTGTGGTCGTCAGACAGTTGTTTCTCCACAAAGGATATGGATATAATATCTGACATTCTGGTTACTAGATCTATGGTTTTAGATCTAGATTTGGGTAGTTTCCCAATATGGGTACTTTGACAGTATTCTGATAGTATTTTAGAATAATTGACTCCTGGCATGGTGGTATACTTGCAGGTGATGGAGTCACCCTCTCTAAAGGTGTTTTACAGACTAAAGGGGAGAGGGACGTGCATGATTGGCAGATCACTTGCTTAGGCAATTGAGTCAATCGTGAGATGTCAAGTACCACACCAGATGTCGTTATTGCACTAGATTCAATAAGTTTATATTAATCCAATCCTGGAGAAACATTAGGAAGCGGTTTTAGAACATAAGTGAATGTTCTACGGATTAGATGACGGCGGCCTCCTTCGGGAGACGGTTATCATTCCAGGCTTCAAAGGTAACATGGATTGTCAGAGTTATAGTTTTTCCTCAGACGAGGGACAGTATTATGGACAGGCGGTCCAAAAGGATACTGTGGGAGGCATGGTGCGCAACACTGATTAGTTTCAGTGATCGATACAGTCTAAGAAGTTTGGATTGGGACTTCATTTATGAACTAGGTCCCATCAGGTATCAGACATATTCTAAGACAGGTATTACTCGATTCGGGAGATGGTTTTCTCCGCGAACTTGAGATTAAGAGAGACATAGAAAGAAACATCAGGGCGGATCCACTCACTTAGGCTATTTCTCGAACACATTAGTTTCGCAAACAGGCTTTGTGAAACTGATTAGTAGAGGAGTTGGATGCTCGATATCACACGACCTGTGAGTACGCGACATCGCTATAATTAGCCTTAAGTGCAAGTAGGAGATTGTTGGATATAGTGCCCTCTAAGTGAATTATTGGAACGCAGGTACGTGATTGCAATGATTGAGGGAGGCCATATACCGATAAAACAGTCTTACTCGAGATGATAGTATGCTATCTGGTTTGTCTTTATCACTGTTATACTTTGATAGAGCCCTTAGGATCTTGCTTAACTACCAGCAGTGTGATGGCGATCATAAATGTGGGAGCTGGGGTCTATAAGCACATCCTTAAAGTGTCCCTAGTCGTGGGAGTTTCGAGACAGGGCATCGATACTCCAGAGTAGACTAGTGTATACAGTCGAGACCCCGAAGAGGGGCGGTGGCCGGTCTCACAAGCCACTGGTGTCAGTTGGATCACCGCAGATGTATACAGGTGCTCATTGGGTTATGAGTACACCGGACAGGACTCGCCGGGAACATGCTAGTTGGTATTATACATATCGTCAGATATCAGTTCCCTGGTGACATGTGTACAGGTTAGTTCATTGACCTGAGGTCGTCATTTGTCTCGTGTCAGTTCCCACTGTGCTTTGATTTATACCCTACCACGGGTCAAAGGAGTCGTGCAAACAGGTATATTTTGGGTACAGTCCCGAGCCACATTGGAGGCAAGTGAGCGGATCTTCAGGGATTCGTCTCTCCCGGTATTGGGGGTGAGATCGCGCTGTGTTTAGGAAAGCCATTACATGAAATCCCTGGCCAGGGTAATCGAGATTTACTGGTAGGTATACCCGTAGAATCTCAGGGTGTTCTGGGCCGCTCTCTGACACGACTTATGCAGCTGTTGTGGGTCTGACGTTTACCGGCTCCCTAGGCCGTATATGCGATACTCATAGACGAATGTTCCGGACTGTACAGATATTGTCACTGTCAGGCTCAGTAGGGTTTATAGATGAGTTCGCTCGTCAGCTTCCCTTCCAATCAATACATAGGCAAAACGTTACGTACAGCTTGTACCTCTGACGTGCTAGGGGTTATACATAGTGCCAGTTTACTGATGAGTCATTAGAGTCCCCCACCGACACTTTCCCAAGTTCGGGCGAAACATTGTAGATGCCGTATGGTTTTATGGCAGGGTTCGGAAAATGCACGTGCGTTTTCGCACGGGTCATTTTTTTGGCAGATAATACTGGTAGGCTTTGGTTTAAGCCGGATCCCAGTATTATACTATGTAGATATAATATCTTTGTCTCAGTTACATTTGTATTCGGTCGTAATACAAATGCGGGTATGTTTATACCGATACGGGGTTATCCTGAAATTCGTTTCGGGGAGATTTTTGGAAGTTGCCAGTTTTCAGTTTTCTATCAGCCGTCTTTAACATTCGGTTAAAGACGGATTTATCTTTTCTTCCATTGGGTGAGTCATGGTTCTAGAAGATTCTAGAAATGGTGACTAGATTCATGATTCATTAGTGAGCATTAATGGTGTGATGAGTTGTTAAGGTGACTAGGTTTATGTTCATTGGTTGCTTTTAATGTTAGTTGATGATTCATTCTTGCATTATTTGAGATGATAAGTGTGAAGGCTTATGGTCACCACTTGCTACTCCTACACTCACCTCCTTCTTCTATTAATAGTGGCCAGCCCCCTCTTTGTGAAGATGAGAGATTTGATTCATTCATTTTTGGCAAAAGATTATGATAACTAGTGGATGGAAATTTCATTTTTAGTTCAATTTCCATTCACCCGATTCCAATTGGCAACTTCTAAAACCGTTCGTCCATGACCATGGACGTAACGAGACAAAGTATTCTACCCATTCTCTACTTCATCTTGGTCGTCTCTTTTAGCAAACTTGACGACCGAGTTGCCTCGGTTCAGAGACGGGAGTCCGTTTAAAGAACCGTCGACGTGGTGCCACCTTGACGAAGAAACTGGACATCGAGAAAGTTTGGATCAGTTGCAACATAGCGAGGGATGATGGTTGAAGACCGAAGGACTCGGATCATTCGGTATAATAATTCTACCCTGTTTACAATTTGTTAGTTTAGCTTTAATGGACGATCCGGGATATAGTACGCGATAGCGCCAGTCGTAAAAATTTTGTTCCGTATATCGGCGTCTGTTTGACGGCCGGGGCGCCGCCGCGGACTTACAAAAACACATGACCGAACCTTAAGTAATCATCAGTAAAAGTTATGAAGTAAGAAAAACCGCCTCTAGCCTGTGTAGACATTGGCCCGCATACATCGCTATGTATGAGGTCTATAAGCTGAGTAGCTCTTTCTTTATGTCCTGTAAATGGAGATTTGGTCATTTTACCCTTGATACAAGACTGGCAAGTCACATAAGATTTATATTCAAAAGGGTTTAAATATCCATCTTTATGTAGCTTGTTTAGTCTTGTTTCGTTAATATCACCAAGTCTACAGTGCCAAAGAAAAGCTTCATTTATTTCTGAAAGTTTTCTTTTATTATTGTGTTTTATGCTGAAAACTGTGTGTTGATTTAGGACGTATATCCCGTTATTAAGTGTACCATACCCAACCAATATTTGATTCTGGTTAATGTTCATAATATACTTCATTATCTAACAACGAAATGGATATTATATTACAAAGCATATTAGGTACATAATAACATGGGTTCAAAACCAATATACACCCTGACGACAACCCTAGGTGATACTCTCCAACTGAAACCGCATGTACATTGGAACCATTCCTAACCCAGAGAGTATGCTCACCTGATTTCAAAACTTTGCTATTTCTCAGCCCCTGCATGGAACTACAAATGTGCGAACCTGAACCGGTATTTAATACCCAGGAAGCAGAGTTTATAGAAAAATAGTTTTCTATCACAAACACACCCGAAGCGGAAGCATCACAATGCTTCTTCCTTTTGAGATCCATGTACTCAGTGCAGTTGTGCTTCCAGTGTCCCGATTTGTGGCAGTGATAACATTATTTTTTCCCCGATTCCCCTGCCGTGGACTTGTCTTTCCCTTTAGCCTTTTTAACTCCACCTCTAGGTTTGGTGGGTTTCTTCTTCATCTTTCCCTTGGCCTTGGCCTTTGGGAGAGAGGAGGAGGATGGCCTGGCAATCAAAGCGGATGTCTTCACTGACTTTAACGTGCTCTCTGCACTCCTCAACATATTGAGGAGTTCAGATAGTGACTTCTCCATGTTGTGCATGTTGAAGTTTACTACAAATTGAGCAAAGGTAGGGGGAGGGAATGTAGAATAATATCAATATATTGTTCGTTTTTTATTGTCCACCCGAGGTCCTCAAGCTCTTCTATAAGAGCTATCATCTTCAGAACATGGTCACCTACTGGTGTGCCAGGAGTCATCAGCGTCTGAAACAGCTTTCGAGACGCTTCATATCGAAGGACACGAGATTGCTCCCCATATAAATATTTTGTACGGAGAAAAATGGATTGTACATCCATCAGCTCGTTCTGCATTTGTTGTGTGTTATCCATCGATGCAAGCACGAGGCATTTGGCCGTGGCACAGTCAGCGTCCTATGTCTTGCGGACTTCGCTATCTGCAACTGAAGATTGAGGACCTGGGATGGGCAGGGCTGGAGCCATGAGGACATATAATAACTTATCATAAGTCAAGGAAATGTTAATGTTCCTTAGCCAGTCTTTATAATTGGTTCCTTTCAGTTTATTTTTATCTAGTAGAAACTTGAGTCCTGTCATTGGTATCTGCTATTAAGGGAGAGAAAAGAATACACTCAGGGAAAGCTCTTGCAAATATCAGATTGGTTATTTATCTCTCTCACTACTTTTATCAAATTTCCCTTCAGACCATAAAAGAAAAACTAGCCATGATTAATTATATTCTACAACTTCGCTAACCGTTCAGCCAGGCAAGTGTCGGTACTTGAGGGAGGTTCTCCGAGCTTTTGCACCGATCTAATTAAATTAAACCTCATTTTCCTATAGGCGTAGCCTCAATGACACCTTTCTAGACACCTAATGTGTTAGCTAATTGTAAAGTGCAAAACTCTCCTGGGAGCAACTCTTGCCCACAGAGGGATCGGGATCCAACCATCATATGGAAGGTATGCAATCTCATTGCAAATTTCAACTCTTGAAATTCCCGATATTGTTTTTACCCCTAGCACTCATGACCTTAACTATGGTACATGAATCACAAGCACTAGTCAAGCTCAACCCGTCATTTCATGATTAATTAGACCCAGTTATATGACCCTTAACTATGGTCAACAAAGTCATATAATTGTCCCAATTAATCTCAGCAAATGTTGTGTAGGAAGACATCACTTAGCTACCGTACAATATGTCTTAACTATAGTCAACAAACATAGCACGATTACTAAGTACTCTACTTCCTAAAATTACGGAGGGTTGCGGAGGGTTTTTAAGAAAACCCTTAACGCTTTGAACTTGATATCGTTGTAGAATCAAACGGTTTTGAAAAAGAGTGGCTTAAGCTCCGCAATTTTGAAATGTAGCATTTTCACAAAAAGCCGAGTGGTTTTTAAATTCGATTCTACAAATCCTTTTAGGTTTATTTTTATTTAAATTAATCATATTAATGTAGTCCCATCATTTAAGTCCTTAAGCCAAGCACAGAAACGAAACGAAAATACAACGTACGCTTATGCCATCCGCATTCACCACAATATTCCGTTATGCACCGTTAGGTTACTTAACTAATGGCATACCCGGACGGGACTAGCGCGGGTGCAAAACATAAGCAACGTCTACTATATATCTCATATATAATCTTGCATTCGTCTCAGATATATCAAGCGATCACATTACAAAATATAAACAGAAGAAGCACATATATGAAAATATAGGACATACTAGGAATTTCGTATTTTATATTTAGCCAACGATAGAAAATACGGGTTCCACGGTCGTGATGAATAGCCAATCTGTAACACGTTAGAATGTGATTAGTGGTAATTGTGTTTTAATGTGGGGGTTTTGGTAAAAAGTTTACCAAAACGGTTTTCAAATAATTTATCTGGTTTTATGAATATTTTATTAGAATTTTATCTGGACTGCACACACTTGTGCATGTTAACTAGGGTTAAGTCTTGGGTTAAACCATGTTTAGATAACCATGATGGACAAACCCATTTGTTAAGTTAATTTATTTTTAATTAAGGGTATTAGTTTTTAAAATGAATTAGTGCTAGGGGTTTACTAGTATAGGTGAGAGAGAGGGCATGATGGATGGTGCCATGCTTGGCATTTAATGAGGAGAGAGGGTGAGGAGTTGACTCTCATCTTTTGTTTTCAAACCATTATAATTTTTCCCTCACACTCATTCTCACATATCTCTCCCTCTCACTCTCTCACACACACACAACACACAACAACAGCAACATCAGCATCAGCCGCAGGTACAACAGAAGCAATAGCAGCAGCAGAAGTGGCAGCAGCAACAACAACAACACCAGACCAACAGCAGCAACACAGCAGCATCAGCACCAGCACAGCAGCACAGCAACACCAGCAGAAATAGCAGCATCATCTGAAGTAGCAGCAGCAGCAAACACAACAGTAGCAACAGCCCCTTCTCCTTCTTCTTCTCCTTTTTCTCCTGCATCCTAGGATCCCTAGAGGTATAATCACTTAATTTAACTTCTTTCTTTGCTAGAATATGGTTATTTAAGCTTAAGTTTAGTGTTTATTATGTGATTTAGTGCTAGTTTTGGTAATTTTAGTGAGATTTGGCCAAGTAATGGTTTTTATTGATAATATAGCTTGACTAAGTGTGTTAAGGCCAGTTAACCTAAGATTTAATTAAAATACCATATTGTTTCAAATTGGTGTAACTTAGCATTTTATATAGACTTTTTAGCCTTTCTGGGATCTGCTCTTTACCCGGGTACTTAAGGAAAATGTTGTGGATACTGTACCCTAGTGACCAAGCTAGAGACACATACACGAAGCATGGGGACCCCTCTCCCCCTTTGGGCCGCAGATTTAATCTGTCTTGTCGCAAATTGCGGCCAGAAGGTGGGTATGGGTGTTGGTGTTTTTCCTGTAGGGTTCTGCTGTATAATTAGGGTTTTTGGTATGTGTAACTTTTTCTATTTTAACTCTAGTCAAAATTTGGAGCATTAAACCCTTTTTCGATGCTTTTGAACTCGTGCGACACGTGAGTGATCTGTGTTGGTTCTGTGGTGTACTGCGCGACACAGCGTGTCGGGGTGGTTTCTGGTGAGGTTACGCACGTCGCGACGTATCGAGTGCACGCGCGTTTAGTTTCACACGCGAGTTATTCCTTTGATCTATATATCACGTTTTTGCAGGATTTTCCTTATGTGTGTTACTTTATGTAAATTCTAGGTTCGCAGGCGGGAACTTCGAGCGCCGCGGAGAAAGGAAAGCAGGTAGTCGAGCACACCTAGCGCGAGATCACAGGTGAGTAGATGTAACATCTATGGGGGACAATCGTTTGGATGGCGCAAGTCGCCCTATAGTTTGAGTAATTTAAAAGATTCCTAGTGATATTAGTAATTATGAATATAATGCTTGCCTGACATCCTGCTACATTCATGATCTATATCTTTACCTACATATGCGAACTCATTCCATAGGACACCTGCACCATTGCCAGGGTTTTATATGCAGCACGAGCACTATTCATGCGTACACACACGCCTTGGTAATTCCTATGCCACAACACTAGATAACCTATAATATAGAATATTTTCACCCTATTTGATGCCTAAACCTGAGCTAATGCATTTAAATCCTTAATATGAACTTGTAGGATTGCTATTCATGTGCATATACCTCATTACATTATCCGTTCATGCCTAGTCTATTAATCATACATTGCAGCTTGATTGTTGATACCATAGACATTCATTATTATTGACATGTGCATTTATGATGATTTTCTAGAGATTTATGGGATTTCTGGATTTCGGGGGAAAGCCGCAAGAATTTATAAACTTATTACTTTTTTAAAAATTATGCAATGTTGCGGTTTTCTAGTGATGTAAGTGTTGTCCACCATGAGTTTGTTGTGGTATTCGAGACCCGTTTCAAGGAGTTGGATGAACCGTCTCGGGTACATGGTGGGCCCGGTAAGGTACCCCGGGACAAGAAGATCGAGTAGTTGACGATGACCTTGGAAAGGGATGGACTACCTACCGGTGACTTTTTGGCACGGCGGACATCCAGAGGATACCGACCGTGGCCGCCAGATGTTGAGATATTGATATTTGAGATGGGTCAGCCGGACGGCTGAGGCCAGAAATACTGCGATATGGACACGTGAGATTTGAGATAGTTTTGAGGTGTCGATGCTGGACACGGATTCTTATTAATTCTACTGGTGTTATGCTGATATTTCAAAAAGAGATTCCTAAAACGAAAATAATGATTTCTTATACTTACATATTCAGATCAAGAGTTGATTCATGTTGCATACATATATGCTAGCATATCCTGCCATATCAGTATTGTAGATGCCATGATACTTGCGTGCATGCTTGTGATAGCCTCTTTAGATGTTATTTATTACTCACGAGTTGGCAACTCACCCCCGTTGTGCCACAGCCTTTTTGCAGGTCCGTTCCGTCAGCAACGTAGCGGCGGGCGCACTAGCTTCTTTTGCCTCTTTTGTCTGGACTCGAGGCTTTTGCCCGTAGGTGGGTTGTGTCATCATTTTGTACCACCTTGTATATTCATTGTATCTAGAGTACTCCATCTACTGTAACTGCTGTACCTGTTATTTAAATTGTTGTATATTGACCTAAAGACGAGGCTGTGAGATTTGGGGACTTTTATGCTGTATTTGGGGTCGAGCTCACTTGAGTCGACATGATATTTTACTTGTGCTTCTCATGCTTATTTTTGAACTTTGCTGATTTATATTGCGTGGGATTTTTGACCGCCTTGGGGCGAAGAGCTAGCTCCCTCTAGGGGATGCCATATTTCATGTTATTTATGTATACTCCAGTTTTGTACCCATTTGGGGCCTGTTTTTACAAAGGAGACTCTGCCGGAATTTTTGGAGAAAGGGATGTTGCTTTTAAAAAAAAATCTTGATGTGACTTAATGGATTAAATCGCTTTCAATAAATTGGTTTTTCCTTCACTCTATTTTCTTAATCGGGTTTTGATTTCTGGGCTTTGGCTTGCTTATTTACGGACACCATGAGACGTTTCGTAACTTAAGTGCCAGTCACGTTCCGTACCCTGCGGGTCATGACAAAGTTGGTATCAGAGCAATAGGTTTTACCTTTTCGAGTGTAGGATGACCCTTGGTAGATGAAGTAAGTGACTTAAGCAGGGTAACATAGCGTGCGTATCTCCACGGCATACGTGCTATACGGTACTCCGCCTAGGTGACGTTAGGATATACTTGTTTGGAATTCCTTCTTCAATTCCCTGTATCCTATGATTCTATTGCACTGTTCTTACTATCCTGTTTCCTGTACCAGCCACTATGCCGCCGATGACTGCGAGAGCGCAGAGGGCTGCCGCCCGAGATGAGATCCGAGCAGGTTCGTCCGAGACGAGGACCGAGCAGGGTAGTATACCTACGCCTCAGGGACAGACTGATCCGCCTTCTCCAGGCCATATAGATAGGCTAGAGTCTGGTATGGAGGAGCTACGACAGATGATGGGAGGTATGTAGGAGCTACGACAGATGGTGGTATCCTTAGTAGAGGCTAGTCGTGCACCGAGATTGGAGGACGTACCTACCACATCACAGACTACCAAAGTACCTACTGCTCAGACAGTTGCTCCTCCTCCTACTACCGTGGCTATCCCAGTATCGCTACAGGATTTCATGAGGCTGAGACCTCCAGTCATCACCGGCACAGATGCAGCGGAGGATCCACAGACATTCCTTGACAGATTAGCTAGGATTTGCCGTTCGCTCAGATGTTCTGACGATCGATGGGAGGAGCTTGCGAGTTTCCGTCTAGAAGGCCTTGCGCAGACACGGTGTGAGTATATCGAGAGAGGTCGAGCTGCAGGTCTACCTCCTATGACTTAGGGCGAGTTCACAGCAGTTTTTCTAGCTCGTTTCCTTCCAGAGAGCGTTCGTGACGCTAGAGCTTGTAGTTTTGAGGCTTTGATCAAGACCCCAAGGATGACAGTGTCTGAGTATGATGTCCAGTTCACGCAGTTGTCCAGATATGCTCCGTATTTGGTCGATACTGAAGAAAAGAGAGTGAAGAGGTTCGTGCAGGGACTTGACACCCAGCTATTTCTTGCCATCGGCGCCAAGAACTTCGACACTTATGCAGCTATTATGTACACGTCATTACGGATGAAGGCACGCATTTCAGCGACTTCGGCCGTTTCTGGGCCGAAGAGGATTCGTACCGATATGCCAGCTCAGAGGTATCGTGCCAGATTCTTTCCGGGAGATGGTGCCGGCAGAGGAGTTGGACGAGGTCAGTTATATGGTTCATATCCGCAAGGATAGCAGGCGTCACCAGGATGTTATAGGTGTGGGAGTCCGCACCATCATATCAGAGACTGTCCGGTGAGACGACATGGAGCGGCGACAGTTCCCCATGTGACATTACCACCATCACCACCTCCTCAGAGAGCTCTACTTCCTACCCCGGCGATGCTTCACGTCAGTTAGGTGCACCCAGAGGCCGTGGATGCGGCGGTCCTATTCAGAGAGGACGAGGAGGCAGAGGCCGAGGCAGGGGTCAGCCAGCTATTGGTGGGGGACAGGCCCGAGTTTTCGCCTTGACACTGCAGGATGCACAGGCATCCAACGTCGTTGTGACAGGTACCTTGCTAGTATGTTCTTTCGACGCACGAGTATTATTTGACCCAGGTTCCACACATTCGTATGTCTGTACACACTTTGCACCGGTGTTGGGCCATGAGTCATCGTCGTTAGATCAGCCGCTTGTGACTATTACTCCAGAAGGCGAGTTGTTTGTCGCTCGTTTTGAGTTTCGTTTGTGTTCCGTTCGTATTCGAGAGAGGGATTCATCGGTTGATTTGATTCTCCTCGATATGTTGGACTTTGATGTGCTTCTGGGCATGGATTGGCTAGCCACTTGTTATGCTTCTGTGGACTGCCGTGAGAAGGCAGTCAGATTTAGCTTTCCGGGAGAGCCAGTCCTTGTTATTCAGGGAGACCGCAGTGTCACCCTTCCCAGCTTGATTTCGTCTCTTCACGTGGTCAGCTACTACGGAAGGGATGTCAGGGATTCTTACCTTATGTTTATGATACTCGAGCTGCAGAGGTTCCTTTGGACCGGTTCCCGATTGTTAGTGAGTTCCCTGATGTTTTTCCTGATGAGCTGCATGGGCTACCGCCTGAGAGCGACATTGAGTTCTGCATTGACTTGATTCCCGGCTCGGGGCCTATTTCCATACCGCCCTATCGGATGGCCCCGGCGGAGCTTAGAGAGCTGAAGGATCAGTTGCAGGATTTGTTAGATAAAGGGCTTATTCGACCGAGCGTTTCTCCGTAGGGTGCTCCTGTCCTGTTCGTCAAGAAGAAAGACGGCAGTTTACGCTTGTGCATTGATTACCGCCATCTGAACAAAGTTACCGTACGGAACAGGTATCCCTTACCACGTATCGACGATTTGTTCGATCGGCTTCAGGGGGCAGGATATTTTTCGAGGATCGACTTACGATCAGGATACCATCAGCTGCGAGTTCGACAGGAGGATATACCGAGGACAACTTTCCGCACGCGCTACGGCCACTATGAGTTTTTGGTGATGTCATTCGGATTCACCAACGCCCCAGCAGCATTCATGGATTTGATGAACCGTATATTAAGGCCGTATCTTGACTTGTTCATCATCGTGTTTATTGATGATATTTTGGTGTATTCCCAGAGCCGAGAGGAGCACGAGCAGCACTTGCGGATCACGTTGCAGACTTTGAGGGAGCAACAGCTTTTCGCATAATTCTCCAAGTGTGCATTCTGGCTGGACAGCGTTGGTTTCTTAGGCCACGTGATTACGAGAGATGGTATATGTATGGACCCGAAGAAGATCGAGGCCGTTCAGCAGTGGCCCAGACCGACATCAGTTATGGAGATCCGCAGTTTCCTAGGCCTGGCTGGCTACTACAGGCGATTTGTATAGGATTTCTCACGCATTGCTGCACCTTTGACCGGATTGACCCGGAAGGGAGTTCCTTTCGATTGGGCGGAGGAGTGCGAGCACAGTTTTCAGTAGCTACGGACTTATTTGACTATGGCGCCGGTGTTATCATTGCCTTCAGGATCAGGCGGATTTGTGGTCTATTGTGACGCTTCACGAGTGGGGCTAGGGTGCGTATTGATGCAGCATGATAGGGTGATCACGTATGCTTCACGGCAGTTGAAGAAACATGAACAGAACTACCCCACTCATGATTTGGAGATGGCTGCAGTGGTATTTGCATTTAAGATCTAGTGACATTACCTATATGGCGAGTCGTGCCAGATATTCACAAATCACGAGAGCTTAAAGTATATATTTCAGCAGCGAGACCTGAATCTCAGACAGCGCCGTCGGATGGAACTAGTAAAGGACTATGATTGCGAGATTTTGTATCACCCAGGCAAGGCTAATGTAGTGGCGGATGCTTTGAGCAGGAGGCCCGGGGGTCGTTTATCTTGTTTGAGTGCAGTACAGAGGCATTCGTAAGCAGATTAGCAGATTTTATGCGACAGCCGAGTTGAGTTCGAGTTAACTCCAACAGGGGGACAACTTGCGCATGTTCGTGCACGTCCGCAGTTACTTGACCGTATTCGAGATGCACAGCCCATTGATGACCGTCTTTCAGAGATCATGGAGAAGATTAGGCAGGGCAGAGTTTCCGAGTTCGTGATCGATGATCAGGGAGTACTGCGATTTGGGACTGGATTGTGCGTACCAGATTCTGAGGGACTACGGCGTGAGATTCTTGAGGAGGCGCATAGATCGATTTACAGCGTTCATCCGGGTTCCACCAAGATGTACCATGATTTGAGAGATGTTTATTGGTGGGACGGGTGAAGAGGGACGTCACAGACTTTGTGTCAAGATGCCTAACTTGTCAGCAAGTAAAGGCCGAGCACTAGAGGCCAGCAGGAGAGTTGCAGCCTTTGCCGATTCCGGTGTGAAAATAGGAGCAGATTTCTATGAATTTCGTTGTGGGTCTACCCAGGACCAGGAGAGAGTACGACTACATCTGGGTGATCGTGGATCGATTGACGAAAGCGGCTCACTTCCTGCCAGTGAAGACCACTTTCAGTTTTGCTCAGTATGCCCAGATTTACATCGACGAGATCATACGGTTGGATAGCGTACCGACTTGTATCGTGACAGACAGAGGCACCTAGTTTACCAGCCGACTATGGCAGAGACATCAGGAGGCATTGGGCACCCGTTTGAGTTTCAGCACAGCATTTCAACCGCAGACCGGCGGCCAGTCAGAGCGGACTATTCAGACTCTCGAGGACATGCTCCGAGCGTGCGTTTTAGACTTCGAAGGTAGCTGGGATCATCATTTACCTTTAGTGGAGTTCTCCTACAACAACAGCTTCCAGGATACTATTCAGATAGCACCTTTCAAAGCCTTGTATGGGAGGTGATGTAAATCGCCCGTCTGTTGGACTGAGCTTAGCTAGAGAAGTATTTTGGGGCCGCAGATCGTGCAGGAGACGACCAAGAAAGTACTGTTGATTCGTGATCGGATGAGAGCGGCTCAGAGCAAGAAGAAATCGTATGCAGACAGGCGCCGTCGCAGACTAGTGTTCGCAGTTGGCGATCATGTTTTCCTGAGGGTCTCTCCGATGAAAGCCGTGATGAGATTTGGCCGAAAAGGAAAGTTTAGTCCCAGATTTGTGGGTCCCTTCGAGGTTCTCGAGCGTGTCGGCACAGTTGCATAACGTTTGGCTTTTCCACCCAGCTTTCCAGATGTTCACCCCGTCTTCCACGTGCCGATGCTACGCAGATATCTTCATGACCCTTCTCACACGATTCTGCATCAGATCGTTCAGCTTGAGCTCGATCTTTCGTTCACCGAGCAGCTTGTAGTGATATTGGATCGGCAGGTGAAGAAACTTCGATCAAAGGTCCTGCCATCTGTGAAGGTTCTTTGGCGCAGCCCGAATGGTGAAGAGATCACTTGGGAGGCCGAGGGAGAGATGCGGAAGAAATTCCCTCATCACTTTGAAGGTACGCGTAACTATATATTTTAAATTCGGGGACGAATTTTCTTAAGGGGGAAGATTGTAACACCTTAGAATGTGATTAGTGGTAATTGTGTTTTAATGTGGGGGTTTTGGTAAATAGTTTACCAAAACGGTTTTCAAATAATTTATCTGGTTTTATGAATATTTTATTAGAATTTTATTTGGACTGCACACACTTGTGCATGTTAACTAAGGTTAAGTCTTGGGTTAAACCGTGTTTAGATAACCATGGTGGACTAACCCATTTGTTAAGTTAATTTTTTTTTAATTAAGGGTATTAGATTTTAAAATGAATTAGTGCTAGGGGTTGACTAGTATAGGTGAGAGAGGGGCATGATGGATGGTGCCATGCTTGGCATTTTATGAGGAGAGAGGGTGAGGGGTTGACTCTCATCTTTTGATTTCAAACCATTATAATTTTTCCCTCACACTCATTCTCACATATCTCTCCCTCTCTCTCTCTTACACACACACAACACACAACAACAGCAACATCAGCATCAGCCGCAGCTACAATAGAAGCAACAGCAACAGCAACAGCAACAACACCAGAGCAACAGCGGCAACACGGCAGCATCAGCACCAGCACAGCAGCACAACAACACCAGCAGCAATAGCAGCAGCATCTGAAGCAGCAGAAAGCAGCAAACACAGCAGCAGCTCAGCAGCAGCAGCAACCCCGTCTCCTTCTTTTTATTCTCTTTCTCCTGCATCCTAGGATCCCTAGAGGCACAATCTCTTAACTTAACTTCTTTCTTTGCTAGGATATGGTTATTTAAGCTTAAATTTACTGTTTATTATGTGATTTAGTGCTAGTTTTGGTAATTCGAGTGAGATTTGGCCAAGTGATGGTTTTTATTGATAATATAGCTTGACTAAGTGTGTTTAAGGCCAGTTGACCAAAGATTTACCCCAGATTTCATTAAAATACCAGATTGTTTCAAATTGGTGTAACTTAGCGTTTTATATAGACTTTTTAGCCTTTCTGGGATCTGCTCTTGACCCGGGTACTTCTGGAAAAAGTTGTGGATACTGTAGCCTAGTGAGCAAGCCAGAGACACACACACGAAGCACGGGGACCCCACTCCCCCTTTGGACCACAGATTTAATCTGTCTGGCCGCAAATTTCGGCCAGAAGGTAGGTATGGCTGTTGAGGGTTTTCCTGTAGGGTTTTGCTGTATAATTAGGGTTTTTGGTATGTGCAAATTTTTCTATTTTAACTCAAGTCAAAATCTGGAGCATAAAACCCTTTTTCGAAGCTTTTTAACTCGTGCGACACGTGTGTGATCTGTGTTGGTTCTGTGGTGCACTTCGCGACACAGCGTATCGGGGTGGTTTCTGGTGAGGTTACGCACGTCGCGACGTATCGAGTGCACGCGCGTTTAGTTTCACACGCGAGTTATTTCTTTGATCGATATATCACGTTTTTGCAGGATTTGCCTTATGTGTGTTACTTTATGTAAATTCTAGGTTCGCAGGCGGGAACTTCGAGCGCCGCGGAGAAAGGAAAGTAGGTGGTCGGGCATACTTTGCGCAAGATCACAGCTGAGTAGATGTAACATCTACGGGGGACAATCGTTTAGATGGGGCAAGTCGCCCGATAGTTTGAGTAATTTAAAAGATTTCTAGTGATATTAGTAATTATGAGTATAATGCTTGCCTGACATCTTGCTACATTCATGATCTATATTTTTACCTACATACGCGAACTCATTCCATAGGACACCTGCACCATTGCCAGGGTTTTTATATGCAGCACGACCACTATTCATACGTACACACACGCCTTGGTAATTGCTATGCCACAACACCAGATAACTTATAATCTAGAATATTTTCACCCTATTTGATGCCTAAACCTGCGCTAATGCATTTAAATCCTTAAGATGAACCTCTAGTATTGCTATTCAGGTGCATGTACCTCATTACATTATTCGTTCATCCCTTGTCTATTAATCATACATTGCAGCTTGCTTGTTGATACCATATGCATTCATTATTATGGACATGTGCATTTTTGATGATTTTCTTGAGATTTATGGGATTTCTGGATTTCGGGGGAAAGCCGCAAGAATTTATAAACTTATTACCTTTTTAAAAATTATGCAAAGTTGCGGTTTTCTAGTGATGTAAGTGTCGTCCACCATGAGTTTGCTGTGGTTTTCGAGATCCGTTTCAAGGAGTTGGATGAACCGTCTCGGGTACATGGTGGGCCCGGTAAGGTATCCCGGGGCAAGAAGATCAAGTAGTAGACGATGAGACTGGCAGGTGATGGACTACCTACCGGTGACTTTTTGGCACGGCGGACAGAGTATACCGACCTTTGCCGCGAGATGTTGAGATATTGATATTTGAGATGGGTCAGCAGGACGGCTGAGGCCAGAAATACTATGATATGGATACATGAGATTTGAGATAATTTTGAGGTGTCGTTGCTGGACACGGATTCTTATTGATTCTACTTGTGTTATGCTGATATTTCAAAAAGAGATTCCTGAAAAGAAAATAATGATTTTTTATACTTACATATTCAGATCACGAGTTGATTCATGTTGTATACATACCTGCTAGCATATCCTGCCATATCAGTATTGTAGAAGCCATGAGGCCTGCATGCATGCTTGCGATAGCCTCTATAGATGTTATTTATTACTCACGAGTTGGCAACTCACCCCCATTGTGCAACAGCCATTTTGCAGATCCATTCCGTCAGCACAGTAGCGGCGGGCGCACTAGCTTCTTTTGCCTCTTTTCCCTGGATTCGAGGCTTTTGCTCGTAGGTGGGTTGTGTTATCATTTTGTACCACCTTATATATTCATTGTATCTAGAGTACTCCATCTACTGTATCTACTGTACCTGTTATTTAAATTGTTGTATATTGACCTAGAGACGAGGCTATGAGATTTGGGGGCTTTTATGTTGTATTTGGGGTCGAGCTCACTTGAGTTGACATGATATTTTACTTGTGTTTCTCATGCTTATTTTTGCACATTGCTGATTTATATTGTGTGGGATTTGTGACCGCCTTAGGGCGAAGAGCTAGCTCCCGCTTGGGGATGCCATATTTCATGTTATTCATTTATACTCCAGTTTTGTACCCGTTTGGTGCCTGTTTTTACAAAGGAGACTCTGCCGGAATTTTTGGAAAAAGGGGTGTTACTTTTAAAAAAAAAACCTTGTTGTGACTTAATGGTTTAAATCGCTTCCAATAAATTGGTTTTTCCTTCACTCTATTTTCTTAATCGGGTTTTGATTTCTGGGCTTTGGCTTACTTATTTTACAGACGCCTTGAGACGTTTCGTAACATAAGTGCCAGTCACGTTCCGTACCCCGTGGGTCATGACACAATCCCACACCCTAGACCCCTACGAGAGCGGCAAGCGACCCTACCAATTCTAGAGTTAGGTGACATGGTCTCGACTCCTCGAGATGACCTCACACTGGACTCTAGAACTCGGTCACTTGTGCTCCCCATCCTGGGTCTATCCTAATGATGAAAAGTAAATAATATACATTGAAAGAAACATCATCCTCAACCCGGATGTGCCCAAATAAAAAAATATTACATACAAATGAATTTTACATGAATGAAAAGAAAACTCTCATCTCTTATAAAACCCCCGGCCATTCATTACGACGATCTTATATATCATATCACTGCAACAAATAACATCTCATGTCAATATATGCAAATAAACTAGGCGATGTTAAACCATTTGATCGATCGATCAACGACCAAATAATCCACAGAAAAGCTCAACACTTGAGTGGTATTAAAATTACCCAGAAGCATGCTACAGAAGCTATGGACCAACCATAGAAGGGCCGACCCGAGCCTCACAAACGGAGCCGCGGAACCGCCACCAAAACCAGGTTTCTGCCGCTGTTCCGCGGTCATTTAATCGAGTTAGGGTATCATTCTTCTAGAGGGTCCATAGAATTACCTGCATGATTTTCTGAATATTTTTAATGTGAAAAATTTCTATAGAATAGTTTTTTCGGGCAATCGATGTTCGTTCCAAGTGTTTTAACGTTGTCTAGGTTACTTTAATGCTCTAGCTTGGCTCTGATACCACGGTTGGGTTTTCCTAGCACCCATAAAAATTAAATTGTAGCATGTTAGATGCATTACAAACCCTTGTAGTATCACATACGCGAATTTAATCGGGTCCCCGCGCATATCTCATATGCATACCACATCGTTTTACCAGGGCTGGGAAACTCCTATGTGGGACTTTAAGACTCGTCAATACGCCGGAAGCGGATGATGATCATATCAAGCACTCCCAAACCGCAAGAGGTCAGCTAAACGTAACGGCCACCCGGGTATTGAGCGATCAGAAGAAAACAAGCGAACCTGTCAAAACTCCCGTCGAGCCAACTGTCAACACTACCGTACAGTCCGGTCTCTTCGTCAGATATGCTGTATATTAAGTCTAGGGATGGAATCGTCGACCCCAATAAATCAATAAGTCATGCTGATGTATGGCCTATAATCAGATCGAGAAACTACTGATAACTCTTATCAGTAAATCTAAACGGCCCTAGCCAGGGACTTACTGATATAGCCAATCAAGTACAGCGCAACATCGACCCCCAATACAGGGAGAGACGAAACCCCTCCTATCACTCATTGCCTCCACATGTCTCGGGACTGTAGCCAAAATCCACCTGTTTGCACGACTCAGCAGAGCCGTGGTAGGGTGGAAATCAAAGCTCCGTGGGAGAACACATAAGACTCTATGACGATCTCGGGTCTACATACTAACTTGTACCAGTGTCAACTAAGAACTGCTATCCGACGATAGATATAGTACCATATAGGAGTTCTCGGTGAGTTCGTCTAGTGTACCCAGTCTCCATTGAGCACCCGCATACGATCTTGATGTCAAACATCAATGGATATGGGAACATCCATTGCCCATCATATAGGTCTAGTATCATATACGCTAGTCTACGCTGGAATATCGATGCCTCGTCTCGATAAACCCACGTCTAGGGACATTTCAGGATATGCTTATAAACTATACATGTCCCACTAGTATGATCTGCATCATAATCACAACAGTCAAGCAAATATCCTTAGGGTTTTATCCACATGTACAAATGAATAAGAGCATGATCAAGTGAATATGCCAGATAAAGAGTAACCGGATAGCTTACTATCATGTCGACCAAGAAAGTCTCCTGAATATATATATACTTGTAAAAGTACATCCACTATCATATAATGGCCTCTAGGGTATACATATTTCCAATAGGATAGTATTGCATTTATAATATTTATGCATATCATATATATTAGTACAGGATATGATAGTACTATACTTATGACCTAGATATCGTTGTGCATTTTGATTTCTACCTTGTTATGTACTTTTATTCACTGAGTTGGCAACTCACCCTCGTTTTACCACAGTTACTTGCGGGTTATACCGCTCGGATTATCGGCGGATTGCGGCACCCACTTCTTCTCGGTGATTGTTTTGTAGGTGGGCTAATGTTATTCGTACCCACACCGGTATATTTATATATTCAAGTATCTAGTAAAGTTCCATCGACTTAGAACTTGTATATGTAAGTCGATGTTACGCACCTCATGGGTTCACAGGGAGGCGGAATATGTAAAAAACGATTTTTACGGGCTTCGTAATACCGACTCGATCTCCAGGATCGATACTAAACCCTAACTAGAAAACTACTATGAGGTAAAATACATGAATAGAATGTTATACCTCATGATTTCAAGTCCTTCGGGTTTTCTTTTCGCTGTCCTCCTCCTCGTCACGAGATCCAAGGATCGTAACGGATCGGCGCTTCCTCGTCGGCCACTTCGAGTCAAAGACGATCCACCCGAGTGTGTATAGTCCGGGCCCTAACCTCAAATCCGAGGAAACTAGGGCACCTAGTTCGCTACACTATATGACCTAGGTGATGTAGAGAGTATAGATGGAATGGTAGGTCTCTCATAGCCTTAGGTTTCTCAACACATGAGACATGAAAGGCTAGAGGTAGAAGAAGTTGAGCTTGAGGAAAAATGGTGAAGAGTTAGCATGAGAATGGAGAGTGTACTCTCTTGTGAATAATGAACCAAGCGATTTTGTAATAGAATAAATCTTATCACCAATCAAGCATGGTTTATGAGTCATCTTGGTGAGTCATGGGATAAAACACCTCCATGTGTCACCAAAAGCCATGCTCCATATTATGCATACCTCCACCTCATTTCCTCCACCTCATAATGTATTTATCATTTAACCTAAAATGTTTAATACATAATATGAGGTGTCTTCTTCTAGAAGTATCTTTGAACTAATTACGAAAATGCTCAAAACCCGTATATACATACCAGTATCCGTATTCAAAAAATATGAATACAAAAGAAACGAAAATAATCCATCAGTATAATACTAGGATCCAGCTTAAACTAAATCCCACCAGTATTATCTATCTGAATCATTATCCGCGCACAAGTACACGTACGTGATCGAACCCTGTCGTAAAACTATACAACCTCTACATCTTTTTCCCGATGTAAGGAAACCCTCTGTATGGGACTCTAAAGACTCGACAATAAGCTGGCAGTTGGTTTAACCATAAGCCGTCAGCGGTACTAGCTGCACGTAACTGCTACCCAGGTATCTGTCAATAAGAAGGGTTATGAGCAAACTCATCCTAACTCCTACTGAGCCTATCTATGACTCCCTACAGTCCGTTCTGTTCGTTTAAGAGTATCGCATATCGGGCCTAGGGGCGGTAATCATTAGACCCCTAATAGCGCAATAAGTCGTGTCGGAGAGTAGCCCAAAACACTTTGAGAAACTACTGGAGTACCTACCAGTAAATATCGCTTGCCTTAGCCAAGTACTTTGTGTAATGGCTTTCCGAACACAACGCGATATCAACCCCCAATACCGGGAGTGACGAATCATATTTAACCGTCACTACCACAAACTGATTCGGGACTGCAACCAACTACTACCTGTTTGCACGACTCCTTTGAGCCGTGGTAGGGTAGTAATCTAAGAACAGTGGGAACACACTCAAGACGAAGTAGTAGTGTCAAGTCAATAGACTATGCTGTACTCATGTCACCAAGGAACTGCTACCCGACGATAGGTATAATACCCACCAGCAGTCCCCAAAAAGTCCTGTCCAGTCTACTCATAACAAAATGAGCACCCACATACTATCTCAAGTAAGACGTAATAATGGCTGTGGGATAGAACATCTCCCCTGCTGGGATGAGAAGCGTATACACTAGTCTACTCTGGAGTATCGATGCCTCGTCTCGATAATCCTACGATTAGGAACCTGTATAAGGATGTGCTTATAGACTACCCAGCTCCTAATAGTGTGACTGCCATCACAACGCTGGCATTCAAGCAAAGATCCTAAGGGCTCTACCAATATGTATAAGCGTTATGCAAAAACACATGCACATATTGAGGTAGAAACAAACCAGATAGCTTACTTCCATTTCGAGCAAGATCGTTACTATATCCGTGTATATCCCAAGGTTCCATTAAGTAATACACAAACCAGTATGATACAATAGTGGCATTTAGGGCATAAATCACTAACATAATATCCCGCTTGCACTAAGGCCATATATTGGTGTATCGCAATCCTATCATCTCGAATAGACTCTCGAACAGTGTCCGAGAAATGGCTTTTATAAGTGGATCTACAGAGTTGTTCTCCGAATATACTCTCTTCACCTTGACCACCCGGTGATCAACGATCTCTCTGATCATGTGGTACCGCCTCATGATATGTATGGACTTCTGACGGGACCTGGGTTCCTTCGCTAAAGCTATAGCGCCGTTGTTGTCACAATACATAGGTATTGGACCAACAATGGTCGGAACCTCCTGAAGTTCAGTTAAGAACTTCCTCATCTATATTTCTTCTTTTGCGGCGTCTCAAGCAGCGTTATACTCCGCATGCATCGTCGAGTCAGCAATGGTGTCCTTCTTAGAGCTCTTCCAACAGACCGTCCCTCCATTGAGGGTAAAGACATAACTCGGCATGGACATAGATTCATCCTCATCATTCTGGAAGCTGGAGACAACAAAGGCCTCGATATGGAGGTCTTATTTTCCATACACCAAGAACATCTCCTTAGTCCTTCTTAGGTACTTGAGAATGTTCTTTACTGCTATCCAGTGCTTCTCCCCTGGGATTGACTGATACCGGCTTACCACGCTGAGTGCTTAAGTAACATCTGGTCTGGTACATAACATCACATACATTATAGAGCCTGCCGCAGAATTTTAGGGTATAATCGACATGCGAGGCCTTTCCAAATCAGCCTTGGGAGACATCTCTTTGCAGAGGGTGATTCCATGACAAGCTGGTAGACCACCGCCCTTTGAATCATCCATACTATGTTTGGAGATGGTGCGTCGATCAACGTAGTTGGTACGTGTTTTTGGCCGATTGCTAATATATACTTGTTATATTGTTTTATGATCTTAGGGTCGCAGGCGAGGGCTTCGGATGCTACGAAATGTTAGTTATATGTATGCCCTAGAGGCCATTACTGTACATATGATGTATATTGTAATGGATGCTTGGACATATATAGGGAGGACTTTCTTGCTCGACATGATAGTATGCTATCTGGTTGTACTTTATCTTAACATGTACTTTGATTGTCTCTATGTTACATGTTGATAAAGCCCTTAGGATATGTACTCGACTACTGGGACAATGATGAGATCATACTAGTGGGGCCACGGTAGTCGACGAGTACATCCTATAACTATTCCTGCTCGAGGGAGTATCGAGACAGGGCATCGATGCACCAGAGTAGACTAGCGTATACGCATCTTGACCCATATGATGGGCGATGGATGATCCCATATCCATTGGTGTTTGACATCAAGGATGGTGTACGGGAGCTCAGTAGAGACTGGGTACACTGGACGGACTCGCCGAGAACTCCCAGATGGTATTATACCTTACGTCAGATGGCAATTCTCCGGTGACACTAGTACAGAGTAGTCTGTTGACCCGAGATCGTCATAGAGTCTTGTGTGGTTCCCACCGTGCTTTGATTTCCATCATACCACGTCCAAGTGGGCGTGCAAAAAGGTGGCTTTTGGTTACAGTCCCGAATCACATGGAGGTAATGAGCGATAGGAGGGGATTCGTCTCTCCCGGTATAGGGAGTTGATGTTGTGCTGTGTTCGATTGGCTATAACCGGAAATCCCTGACCAGGGTTGCTGAGATTTACTGGAATGTGTTATCAGTAGTTTCTCGAACTGTTATAGACCTCATATCGACACGACTTATCGTGCTACTGGGGTCTGACGTCTACCACCCCTAGGCGAGATATACAACATATCAGACGACGAGACCGGACTGTATGGGAGTGTTACTGATTGGATTCACAGGAGAATGTGCAGGCTTGCTTGTTGATCTTCTGAGCGCTCAATACCTGGGTGGCTGTTACGTTTAGCTGACCGCTTGCCGCTTGTGGGTGTTTGATATGATCATCACCTACTGCCGGCGTATTGACGATTCTTTAGAGTCCTACACAAAGGTTTCTTGGCTCAGGCAAAACGAAGTAGGAGCACATATGTGATATGTACGGGACCGAGGATAATGCGGTATGTGATACCGTATTGGATTCTCGCGATATGACATATCGGCAGGGTATATATGATATAGCCGGGTCATCATATTAGTCGGTTATATGCGATATAGCCGGATTGTCGGATCAAGTGTTGATTCGATAATTTAATGTATAATAATATATATGATATATTAAATTAGATTAACTAATATTAGCTCACTAAAAGATTCTTTTTCTCACTCGGGTAATACATATGCGATATATGTTAATTGTATTATTTTATTTTGTTACGATAAATATTATATATATGATATATAATATTGTAACATGATATGTTTATTAATGCAACATGTTTTGTGGAGTTTAAACATGATTAGGGTTAAGACTTCTAGTAGATTCTAGAAGGTTTGGTTTTGTTTTGTGAAAGATATTTTGTTATGACTCATTCCTTGACCTAACCCAAACCCTAACCCTAGTTAATTCTCTACATGGGTTTAGTTGACTATGGTTGCATTAATCATCATATTTATCCTTTCATTATTCATCACAAAAGGTTTTATGTTGATTGTTCATCTTCTTCCTTCTTTCTTTCATAGAAAAAGCTTTCTAGCTTTTTCAAGGTGATGAAAAATGAGTGAGTAAATGAAAATAAAAGAGAGCAAAAATCCTACTTCATCATCCTCATCTACCCTTGCCATTTAAATGAAGGTGTTCACATCATTTTATGAGTGTTAGCTTGCGTTAATGAAACTTCAAGGTAGATCATCTTTGTTATCGAAGATCGGAAGCAAGTTTGCATCTTTCTCTTCGTGAAGCCTCTCGAGAGTCCAGAACATGATGATCGCAGTGAAGGGACCTCAACACGGAGCTTAAGAATTGAAGGACCGGATCTACAAAGGTTGTAATCCTTTTCACTTAGTGTTAAAGAGTTTAACATGCTTGTTTTCGCCTAAACCCTAGTTTAAAGATCCGGCTTCGGGTTGTTCGGCACGGCCAAAATTTTAATCGGGCATGGTTGATGCCTTGTAGAACCTTGTGAACGTGCCTAGCATCCCTACAGTGGTATCAAATCCTAGCTAGAGCATTAGGCGATGTGTATACAAAGTTAAAACTCCGAACGAACCCCGAAACCCTAAAATGAACCCCTCTCTGGACAATTTATAAAAACTGTGATTTTTCTGAATTAAAAATACCTAAAAAATTCAGCAGGGAATTCTAAGAATTACCACAAAATTTGAGCCCATATTTCCGTACGACCGCCGCGGAACAGCTGTCCCACCCCTCTTTAGGCGGCTGTTCCGCGGCAGAAAAAGTGAACTGTGGGCAGAGTTTTGTGCAGTAATTTCATTAGCTATTCTTTATATTTTATGGGCATTTTTATTTTGACTCAAGTGTTGAGTGTTCTGGGGATTATTTTGTATTCGCTGATTCGATCGGAATATTTAATTTCGTTATGTTTTCCGGATATTTTGAAACTATTAAAATGTTCGAACGGATATCATTAACTCATTATTTCCCGGCACGAAAAACTTTCAAGTGTTGAATTTTTCTTGAGTTTAAATCTTTCGGAAAACCATGCATGTAACGCGATGGACCCTCTAGAAGACAACAAACCTTAACTCGATTATGTGACCGTCTTGAATTACCCTTTGAACCTTAGGGTTTGGGGCAGTACGGCGTGCCACATGTGAGGCGTTGGCTTGACCCTTCTATGGCTGGACCGTTGCTACTATGACGTATTCTGGAATTTTTGAACTCCGCTCTAGTGTTGAGCTATTTTGGAAATCTTGGGTATTTGATTATTCGATCGGAAAGTTTAATACTGTCTATTTATCTGGAATGTGATACAATATATGGAATTCATATAGTTAGGCATGAAATGCGAAGTATGTAATATTTCGGATTTACGATGTCTAAAGAGATTGTGGATTCCAAATATTGTAGTTTTACACTTTCTTTTCTGCGATCGTAAGTGTAATATGTGATATCGCCGGTTTCGTTGCTATATGTCAACGACAATTGGGATACGCATATTTACTTACGTTGATGACATGTGATGTTATGTGTTGTTGGATATGTTATATTGGATCGTCGCGTTCTGAATAGCCGGGGGGTTTTATGTGAGATCAAAGTTTTTATTTTCATTCATGTAAAATTAAATGTATGTAATATTCTTTTATTGGGGCACTTCCGGGATGAGGTCGATGTCACCATTTGTATATTATTTACTTTTTCGCACTAGGATAGACCCAAGGAGGAGAGCATAAGTAACCGGGTTCTAGAGTCCAGTGGGAGACCAACTCGAGGAGTCGAGTCCAGGTCTCCTAACTCTATAATTGACAGTGTTGCTTGCCGCTCTCGTAGGGGTCTAGGGATGTGGGTTTGGCTATTCATCGCGACCGTAGAATCCGTGTTTTATACCGGCTCATACTAAAACACGGACGTCCTAGTATATCCAATATTTCATATATGTTCTTCTGCTGCAATGTTCTGTGATGAGATCATATTACTGTAGGGTTGCTATGCACGCGCACAAGGTTCTACTAGGCATCAACCATGCCCGATTTAAAAATTAGCCGTGCCGAACAACCCGAAGCCGGATCTTTAAACTAGAGTTTAGGCGAAAACGAACATGTTAAACATTTTAACACTAAGTGAGAGGGATTACAACCTTTGTAGATCCGGTCCTTCACTTCTTAAGCTCCGTGTTGAGGTCCCTTCACTGCGATCATCGTGTTCTGGACTCTCGAGAGGTTCCACGAAGAGAAAGATGATCTATCTTGAAGTTTCGTTAACACAAGCTAACACTCATGAAATGATGTGAACACCCTCATCTAAATGGCAAGGATAGATGAGGATGATGAAGTAGGATTTTTGCTCTCATTTGTTTTCATATTCTCACTCATTTTCATCACAAAGGAAAAAGCTAGAAAGCTTTTGCTTAAAGGAAGAAGAAGATGAACAATATGGTAAGTATCCTTTTGTGATGAATAATGCAAAGGAGATAATGATGAATAATGCAACCATAGTTGACTAAACCTTTGTAGAGAATTAACCAAGGCTATGGTTTGGGTTAGGTTAAGAATGAGTCACTTGAAAATATATTTTCCAAAACAAAAAAGAAAACCTTCTAGAAACATCTAGAAAGGTTTAACCCTAATCAAACCCTAACCATGTTTAATCTGTACTAAACATGTTGCATTAGTAATCATATCATGTTACAATATTATATATCATATATATAATATTTATCGTAACAAAATAAAATAATACATTTAACATATATCGCATATATATCAATGTACTACCCGAGTGAGAAAAAGAATCTTTTAGTGAGCTAATATTAGATAATGTAATTTAATATATCATATATATTATTATACATTAAATTATCGAATCAACACTTGATCCGACAATCCGGCTATATCGCATATAACCGACTAATATTTATCCGTACCGATTCATCGAATCAACACTTGATCCGATGACCCAGCTGATATCAATTATCACGAGAATAGAATACGGTATCTCATATCGCATTATCCTCGGTCCCGCACATATCACATACGTGCCCATACTCCGTTTTGCCTGAGCCAAGAAACCTCTGTGTAGGACTCTAAAGAAACGTCAATACGCCGGCAGTAGGTGATGATCATATCAAACACCCACAAGCTGCAAGCGGTCAGCTAAACGTAACAGCTACCCAGGTATTGAGCGCTCAAAAGATCAACAAGAAAGCCTGTACATTCTTCTATGAATCCAAATAGTAACAATCCCATACAGTCCGGTCTCGTCGTCTGATATGTTGCATATCTCGCCTAGGGGTGGTAAACGTCAGACCCCAGTAGCTCGATAAGTCATTTCGATATGAGGTCTATAACAGTTCGAGAAAATACTGATAACACTTACCAGTAAATCTCAGCAACCCTGGCCAGGGATTTCCGGTTATAGCCAATCGAACACAGCACAACATCAACTCCCTATATCGGGAGAGACGAATCCCCTCCTATCGCTCATTGCCTCTATGTGATTCGGGACTATACCTAAAAACCACCGTTTTGCACGCCCTCTTGGACGTGGTAAGGTGGAAATCAAAGCACAGTGGGAATCACACAAGACTCTATGACGATCTCGGGCCAACAAACTACTCTGTACCAGTGTCACCGGAGAACTGCCATCTGACGTAAGGTACAATACCATCCGGGAGTTCTCGGCGAGTCCGTCCAGTGTAACGAGTTTCCACTGAGCACCCGTACACCATCCTTGATGTCAAACACCGATGGATATGGGATCATCCATCGCCCATCATATGGATCAAGATGCGTATAAGCTAGTCTACTATGGTGTATCGATGCCCTGTCTCGATACACCCTCGACTAGGAACATTTATAGGATGTACTCATCGACTACCGTGGCCCCACTAGTATGATCTCATCATAGTCCCAGTAGTCGAGTACATATCCTAAGGGCTTTATCAACATGTAACATAGAGACAATCTGAGTACATGTTAAGATAAAGTACAACCAGATAGCATACTATCAAGTCGAGCAAGAAAGTACTCCCTATATATGTCCAAGCATCCATTACAATATACATCGTATGTATAGTAATGGCCTCTAGGGCATACATATAACTAACAATCTCCCACTTGCACTAGGGCCATCTGTTGTGGTATCACATACCCAATAATTAGCCGCGGTTGAAGTATCTCATACTCAACCATCCTATAAAAGTCTCTACTGGGAAAAAGGCCTTTGTGAGTGGATCCACGCTGTTGTCCTCTGTGTCTACTCTCCTAACCTCGATCTCCCTGGAGATCAACCATCTCCATGATCAGGTGATACTTCCTAAGAATTATATCTGGATTTCTGATGGGACGGTTGTTCCTTGGCTAAAGCCACAACTCCATTGTCACACAATGGTAGGAACGAAGTTCATCTCATGAACTTATGTATATATCCAGACTGCCTCTTTGGTAGTATCTTTGGTAATGATGTATCTTGCATTTAATCGTCTATTAAGTCACGGTATCCAGTTTGGAACTCTTCCAACATACCGTCCCTCCACTAAGGGTAAAGACAATGCCTGCGACTGACATTCAGTCGTCCTTATCACCCTGTAACCTTTCCAGTGATTCTCTCTAGGATCGATTGATACCATCTCACTACAACTAGTGAGAATCCTAACATCCAAATAGATCTATCTCATAGATCCATAACCCAGGATTTAGGAGGTATCATCTTGATCATATATGGAGAATACTTGTGACAAGCGGAGATTGACCGATCGTAGCATAGGAAACTCCTTCCCTATCATGAGTATGTCATCCACGTACTCTACGAGGATCACCACCATACTCCCTACTACCTTTTTGTATATACAAGGTTCATCTACCATTTTGATGAAATCAAACTCTTTGACTACCACATCAAAACATATGTTCTAACTCCGCGATGCCTGCTTTATCCTATAAAGCATCTTGCACACGTTTCCGCTGCTCCCACTGTCTACGAAGCTCTCTGGCTGTGTACTTATAGACGCTTTCTTCCAAAACACATTTAGAAAAGCAGTCATGACACCCAACCACCAGATATCGTAGTCGTGGTAAGTAGCAGTGGCAAGTAGGATCTGGATGGACTAAAGCATAGCTTTGAAAGTCTCAACCTTTCCATGTACACCAAGTAATCTTCTCAAGATATACTCGCTCCTGATGGGGATTTAACCCTTCAGATAAAGCAACCAAAGTCCATACTTTGTTGGTGTATATGGATTCCATCTCAGATCACTACACATCCAGCCATTCTTACAGAGTCCCACTCCTGATGGCCAGCTCGAAACTAGTTGGGTCATCATCTCATGATGCAATCCTCGCTACCACTCTCATAGAGAAACCGAAGTATCTCTCTGGTGGGTGAAGAACCCTACTAGATCGGCGGAGAGGCTGAGGTTCGTTGGAAACTACTGAATCCTTTGGTTCTACCAAATCATCAGTTGCAGTTTGTATAGCTGGAACCTTTCCAGTTTTACATAACAGACCTTGTCTCAAGCTTGTCTGGATTTTGCTTTTAGACATAGGCCGGACAACCCCAAATCTTAACCAACTTAAGATATGGGCTCTTCCCTTTCCATATCACATATGAAATGGTAGGCAACTGATTTGATTCGAACCGTATTCAATAGGTTTGCAGCTTCTCAAGTGCATAACTCCTAAAAGAAAATAGGAAACTCAGTAGTACTCATCATAGAGCACACCATATCACATAGGGTGCTATTGCTCCGCCCCGATATACCATCGTGCTATGGTGTATACGAAGGAATAATACTGAGAGAGAATCTCATTCTCCTTTAGAATAGTCCAGGAATCTCCTTGCTTAAGTATTCTCCTCTTTGATCTCATCAAAGGACATAATACTTATACCCGTATTTTGGTTCTCTACTTCTAACTTATATTCTGTGAATATCTCAAATGCTTCGGACTTATGTTTCAACAGGAACACATGTCTGAATCTTGAGAAATTATCAGAGAATGTAATGAAGTACAAAGAACCGGTCTTGGCATGTGTAGACAGGGGACTTTCATACATCAGCATGTATCAATCCAAAGAGTTCACTAACTTTTTCTCTGTTTCCAAAAAACAGAGCTATGGTCATCTTATCTTTGTGACATGACCGGCAAGTTTCACAAGATGTAAATTCAAACTAATTTAAATATACATCTATATGTAACTTCAGCTAGTCAGGTCGCATTGATATGCACCTAGTCTACAATGCCTCAAGAAGGATTCGTTCATTTCTGAACTCTTCCTCTTGTGTGTGTTCTGTACGTTAAGAACTGTGGTTTGATTTAGAACGTCTATGCTTTTAGATAACGTGCCTGAACCGATCAACTCTTGATATAGGAAATGTTCAAAACATTATCCAACAATACAAAATTATATCCTTTCTTTACTAATAAAGAGACTGATATGATGTTGTATATCAGGTTCGGTATCTAATAACATTTGTTCAGAATCAATGTATTCGGGTAATGCAGGGTGATAGTGACCAACAGACTTGGCTGCAACACTTGCACCGTTTTCTGTCTCATGAAACTTATCACCCGTTCTCAGTTCTTTACCTATCTGTACCCTATGTAACAAATTAAATTTGCGGGATCCTGATCTGGTATCTCATAGCCAGGACGTAAAGGATACTGAAAAACAGTCCTGTGTAATGAACACACCCGAAGAAGATGCATCAACATGTACTTTCTTCGTTTGGGCGGCACGGGAAATCTGGTATTTCCCATTTCCTGCTCTGTCTTATAACAATTATAAGTTGGAGCGGGACCAACGTTCCCCAGCTCAGTATAACAAGCGGGTTCGGTCAATATATCCGTATTATTATCTTGATTAAGGCATGATATGGTCTCTACCTGGAGAGAGAGAGAAGAAAACACTCAGCGTATGCTCTTGCAAGATTAGATTGGTTATCTAATATATCTAATCAGGATGTCTCCCACTGTTTTAATCAAATCTTCCTTCAAACCCTAAAAGGAAAGACTAGCCGGGATTAATTACACGCTACAAGTTCGCCAATCTTTCAGCCAGGCCAGTGTCGGTACTTTGAGGGAGGTTCCCTGTGCTTTCGCACGAACCAAATTAATGTAATCCTCGTTTTCCCAGGGGCGTAACCCCGTTAACACCTTTCTAGACACCTACTTGATCGGCTAATTGTAATGTGTAAAACTCTCCCAGGAGTAACTCTTACTCACAGCGGGTATCGGGATCCAACTATCTCATAGATGGTATGCAATCTCGTTGCAAATTTCAACACTTGAAATTCCCAATAATAATTTACCCCTACCGTCCTATGACCTTGACAGAGGTCAACAAATCATAGGCTGCTAGTCAAGTTCAACTCATCATTTCCTGATTGAAGTAAACCCACCCGCACGACCCTTGACAGAGGTCAACAAGGTCGCACGACTACCATAAATCAATCACATTGTATGTTTATACAGATAAGCACTAATCAGCTACCGCACACTACGGCTTGACAGAGGTCAACAAACGCAGCACGAATACTAAATACTACTTATCTGAAATGACAGATGGCTACGACAGGTTTTTAAGAAAACCCTTTGCGTAATGAACTTGATATCGTTATAGAATCGAGTGATTTTAAATGGAGTGTTTTTGAGGCCTTTCTAGTTTTGCTAAAGGGGTCACTCCCGGTGAAGGATCGTCAGCCCTTTCCTCATCGAATAAGGTGCAGGATATTTCACAAATATCACTATGCAAAGCAAAAACTATAGAAACAATCAAAAGACAAACCGAGTTTGTAGCATCTTCTAGTTTCACTAAAGAGGCCACTCCCGGTGAAGGGATCTCGGCTCTTTCCTTATCGAATAAGGTGCTGGATGTTCTACAAGGAAACACCGCTATGCAAAGCAAGAACTAGAGCTACCAGTTTTAAACAAGTTTCTACAACATCTTTAGGTTTCTTTTATTTCATTAATCTCATTAATGAAGTCCCATTTTATTATTCTTCACAAGCATCTCTTTTGAAACAAAATCTGCAATATAACATATATCTCATATATATAATATAAACATTCGTCTCTGGCAGTAATATGATCTCATCACAGAACATTGCAGCAGAAGAACATATATGAAATATTGGATATACTAGGACGTCCGTGTTTTAATTCGAGCCTGTATAAAACACGGATTCCACGGTCGTGATGAATAGTAAAACCCACATCCCTAGACCCCTATGAGAGCGGCAAGTAACACTGCCAATTCTAGGGTTAGGAGACCCTGTCTCGACTCCTCGAGATAGTCTCCCACTGGACCCTAGAACCCGGTTACTTGTGCTCCTCGCCTTGGGTCAACCTAATGCGGAAAAGTAAATAATATACAATGGTGACATCATCCTCACCCCGGAAGTGCCCTAATAAAAGAATATTACATACAAATGAATTTTACATTAATGAAAAAGAAAAAACTCTCATCTTACATAAAACCCCCGGCTATTCAAAATGCGACGATCCAATATAACATATCATAGCAACACATAATATCTCATATCATCAACGTAAGCAAGTATGCGTATCCTGATTGTCGTTGATGTATAGCAACGAAGATGGCGATACACCACATACTACGCTTACGGTCACAGAAAAGAAAGTATAAAACTACAACAGTTGGAATCCGCAACTTCCTTAGACATCGCATGCCTAACCAAATGAATTTCTTAGACATCGCATGCCTAACAATTATAAACCCAGCATTTTAGTCTCATTATCGAAAACTCTTTTCAATATCAAGTCAGGCAATTCAACAAGATTCCCGACATCCTGATCGAATGCTCCTCGCAAACTTTAGTAGACGGCCGCACACCCGGATGCCGTCGACGAAGTGCACTAAGGCGGAACACCGCTGCCGCGAGCACCCGAACGGATGCTTTTGGCGACGGGGTTCTCCTACAGTCACTTGGTCGGGGCTATGGTGTGTAGCTGTCTATTAAGTTTACGCGGCGAGTATCCGCGTACGCTACATGATTGCGACGGACTTTTCATCAAATCAAAATTCCGTGGCAACCGATCATCAGAGACTAAACTGCTATGTTTATAACATTCAAATTAGTTATCTCATAACTACATGTGGATTCCAAATATTGTATCACATTCCAGATAAATAAACAATGTTAAACTTTCCGATCGAATAATCAAACACCCAAGATTTCCCCAATATATCTCAACACTTGAAATCAGTTTAAAAACATCCATCACATGCCACAGGACCAATGGTCCAGCCGTAGAAGGGTCAAGCCAACGCCTCACATGTGTCGCGCCGTACTGCCGCAAACCCTAAGGTTTAGAGGCAGTTCAAGACGGTCACATAATCGAGTTAAGGTTTGTTGTCTTCTAGAGGGTACACTGCGTTACTTGTACGACATAGAACGTTCTTAAACTCGAGAAAAAATCCAACTTTTGAAAAAATTTCCGACTGGGGAAAAAGTGAGTTATTGATATCCGTTCGAACTTTTTAACAGTTTCTAAAAATATCCGGGAAAAATTAAACGAAGTTAAATTATCCGATCAAATCAATGAGTCCCCAATACAACCCTAGAAAACTCAACACTTGAGTGGAATAAAAAAATTCCTAGAAAAAATAACAAGAAAGGACTTAAGAACAATTACATGAAATTTCAGGGACTAAGTCACAATTTTGGCCGCAGAACCGCGGCCAAACCACGCCGCCAAACCCTTGGTTTGGCCGCGGTTCTCGGTCAAATAGTTGACTTAGTGGACCGAATTTCACAGTAATTCTAATTTATTCCTGCTTGTTTTTCTGAACATTTTTAATTCTGAAAAAATCACATTTTTATAAAATGTACAAAGAGGGGTTAATATCGGGTATTCGAAGTTCGATCGGACTTTAAACTTCGTCTAGACTTCGCCTAAAACTCTAGCTTGGCTCTGATACCACTGTAGGGTTGCTATGCACGTGCACAAGGTTCTACTAGGCATCAACTATGCCCGATTTAAAATTAGCCGTGCCGAACAACCCGAAGCTGAATCTTTAAACTAGAGTTTAGGCGAAAACGAACATGTTAAACATTTTAACACTAGTGAGAGGGATTACAACCTTTGTAGATCCGGCCCTTCACTTCTTAAGCTCCGTGTTGAGGTCCCTTCGCCGCGATCATCGTGTTCTGGACTCTCGAGAGGTTCCACGAAGAGAAAGATGCAGTCTTGCTTCCGATCTTCGATACAAAGATGATCTACCTTGAAGTTTCGTTAACACAAGCTAACACTCATGAAATGATGTGAACACCCTCATCTAAATGGCAAGGATAGATGAGGATGATGAAGTAGGATTTTTGCTCTCATTTGTTTTCATATTCTCACTCAATTTCATCACAAAGCAAAAAGCTAGAAAGCTTTTGCTTAATGGAAGAAGAAGATGAACAATATGATAAGTATCCTTTTGTGATGAATAATGCAAAGGAGATAATGATGAATAATGCAACCATAGTTGACTAAACCTTTGTAGAGAATTATCCAAGGCTAGGGTTTGGGTTAGGTGAAGAATGAGTCACTTGAAAATATCTTTTCCAAAAAAAAAAGAAAACCTTCTAGAAACATTTAGAAAGGTTTAACCCAAATCAAACCCTAACCATGTTTAATCTCTACTAAACATGTTGCATTAGTAATCATATCATGTTACAATATTATATATCACATATATAATATTTATCGTAACAAAATAAAATAATACATTTAACATATATCGCATATATATCAATGTATAACCCGAGTGAGAAAAAGAATCTTTTAGTGAGCTAATATTAGATAATGTAATTTAATATATCATATATATTATTATACATTAAATTATCGAATCAACACTTGATCCAACAATCCGGCTATATCGCATATAACCGACTAATATTTATCCGTACCGATTCATCGAATCAACACTTGATCCGATGACCCGGCTGATATCAAATATCGCGAGAATAGAATACGGTATCTCATATCGCATTATCCTCGGTCCCGCACATATCACATACGTGCCCCTACTCCATTTTGCCTGAGCCAAGAAACCTCTGTGTAGGACTCTAAAGAATCGTCAATACGCCGGCAGTAGGTGATGATCATATCAAACACCCACAAGCTGCAAGCGGTCAGCTAAACGTAACAGCTACCCAGATATTGAGCGCTCAGAAGATCAACAAGCAAACCTGTACATTCTCCTGTGAATCCAAACAATAACATTCCCGTACAGTCCGGTCTCGTCGTCTGATATGTTGCATATCTCGCCTAGGGGTGGTAAACGTCAGATCCCAGTAGCTCGATAAGTCGTGTCGATATGAGGTCTATAACAGTTCGAAAAACTACTGATAACACTTACCAGTAAATCTCAGCAACCCTGGCCAGGGATTTCCGGTTATAGCCAATCGAACACAGCACAACATCAACTCCCTATACCGGGAGAGACGAATCCCCTCCTATCGCTCATTGCCTCCATGTGATACGGGACTGTACCCAAAAAACCACCGTTTTGCACGCCCTCTTGGACGTGGTAAGGTAGAAATCAAAGCACAGTGGGAATCATTCAAGACTCTATGACGATCTCGGGTCAACAGACTACTCTGTACCAGTGTCACCGGAGAACTGCCATCTGACGTAAGGTATAATACCATATGGGAGTTCTCGACGAGTCCGTTCAGTGTACCCAGTCTCCACTGAGCACCCGTACACCATCCTTGATGTCAAACACCGATGGATATGGGATCATCCATCGCCCATCATATGGGTCAAGATGCGTATACTCTAGTCTACTCTGGTGTATCGATGCCCTATCTCAATACACCCTCGACTAGGAACAGTTATAGGATGTACTCGTCGACTACCATGGCCCCACTAGAATGATCTCATCATAGTCCCAGTAGTCGAGTACATATCCTAAGGGCTTTATCAACATGTAACATAGAGACAATCAGAGTACATGTTAAGATAAAGTACAACCAGATATCATACTATCATGTCGAGCAAGAATGTCCTCCCTATATATGTCCAAGCATCTATTACAGTATACATCGTATGTATAGTAATGGCCTCTAGGGCATACATATAACTAACAATTACTGCCTGAGACGAATGTTTATATTATATATGAGATATATGTTATATTGCAGATTTCGTTTCAAAAGAGATGCTTGTGAAGCATAATAAAATAGGACATCATTAATGAGATTAATGAAATAAAAGAAACCTAAGATGTTGTAGAAACTTGTTTAAAAACTGGTAGCTCTAGTTCTTACTTTGCATAGAGGTGTTCCTTGTAGAACATCCAGCACCTTATTCGATAAGGAAAGAGCCGAGATCCCTTCACCGGGAGTGACCTCATTAGTGAAACTAGCAGATGCTGCAAACTCGGTTTGACTTTTGATTGCTTCTATAGTTCTGCTTTGCACAGCGGTATATATGATATACCCTGCACCTTATTCGATGAGGAAAGGGCCGACGATCCCTTCACCGGGAGTGACCCCTTTAGCAAAACTAGAAAAGCCTCAAAAACACTCCATTTAAAATCACTTGATTCTACAACGATATCAAGTTCATTACGCAAAGGGTTTCTTAAAAACCTGTCGTAGCCCTCCGTCATTTCAGATAATTCCTACTTAGTATTCGTGCTACGTTTGTTGACCTCCGTCAAGGCGTAGTGTGCGGTAGCTTACTATTATTTATCTGCTTATGCATATGACGCAGATTGGATTAGGGTAGTCATGCGGCCTATTTGACCTCCGTCACGGGTCGTGCGGGTGGGTTTAATTCAATCTGGAAATGACGGGTTGAACTTGACTAGTAGCCTATGGTTTGTTGACCTCCGTCAAGGTCACAGGACGCTAGGGGTAAAATATTATTGGGAATTTCAAGTGTTGAAATTTGTAATGAGATTGCATACCTTCTATGAGATAGGTGGATCCCGATACCCGCTGCGAGTAAGAGTTAATCCTGGGAGAGTTTTACACATTACAATTAGCCGATCAAGTAGGTGTCTAGAAAGGTGTTAACGGGGTTACGCCCCTGGGAAAACGAGGTTTACTTTAATTAGATTCGTGTGAAAGCACGGGGGACCTCCCTCAAAGTACCGACACTGGCCTGGCTGAAAGATTAGCGAACTTGTAGCGTGTAATTAATCCCGGCTAGTCTTTCCTTTTAGGGTTTGAAGGAAGATTTGACTAAAACAGTGGGAGACATCCTGATTAGATATATTAGATAACCAATCTAATCTTGCAAGAGCATACGCTGAGTGTTTTCTTCTCTCTCTCTCCAGGTAGCGACCATATCACGCTTTAATCAAGTTAATAATACGGATATATTGACCGAACCCGTTTTTATGCTGAGCAGGGGAACGTTGGTCCCGCTCCAACTTATAATTGTTATAAGACAGAGCAGGAATTGGGGAATACCAGATTTCCCATGCCGCCCAAACGAAGAAAGTGCATGTTGATGCATCATCTTCGGATGTGTTCATTACACGGAACTGTTTCTCAGTATCCTTTACGTCATGGGTATGTGATACCGGATCAGGATCCCGCATATGTAATTTGTTACATGGGCTACAGAGAGGTAGAGAACTGAGAACGGGTGATTAGTTTCATGAGATTGAAACGGTAGAAGTGTTGCAGCCATGTCTGTTGGTCACTATCACCCTGTATTACCAGAATACATTGATTCTGAACGAATGTTATTAGATACCGAACCTGATATACAACATCATATCAGTCTCTTTATTAGTAAAGAAGGATATAATTTTCTATTGCTGGATAATGTTTTGAACATTTCCTATATCAAGAGTTGATCGCTTCAGGTACGTTATCTAAAAACATAGACGTTCTAAATCAAACTACAGTTCTTAGTATAAAGAACACGCACAAGAGGAAGACTTCAGAAATGAATGGATCTTTCTTGAGGCATTATAGACTAGGTCAAATCAATGCGACCCGACTAGCTAAGTTACATTTAGATGCATATTTAAATTTGTTTGAATTTACATCTTGTGAAACTTGCCGGTCAAGTCACAAAGATAAGATAACCATAGCTCTGTTTATTGGAAACAGAGAAAGAGTTAGTTAGTGAACTTTTGGGATTGATACATGCTGATGTATGAAGGTCTCCTGTCTGCACATGCCAAGACCGGTTCTTTGTACTTCATTACATTCGCTGATGATCTCTCAAGATTCTGACATATGTTCCTGTTGAAACACAAGTCCGAAGATTTTGAGGTAATCACAGAATATAAGTTAGAAGTAGAGAACCAAAATACGGGTATAAGTATTATGTCCTTTGATGAGATCAACGAAGAGAATACTTGGGCACGGAATTCCTGGACTATTTTAAAGGAGAATGAGATTCTCTCTCAGCATTACACATCCGTATACACCATAGTACAATGGTATATCGGGGAGGAGCAATAACACCCTATGTGATATGGTGTGCTCTATGATGAGTACTACTGAGTTTCCTATTTCCTTTTGGGAGTTATGCACTTGAGAAGCTGCATACCTATTGAATAGGGTTCAAATCAAATCAGTTGCCTACCACTTCATATGCGATATGGAAAGGGAAGAGCCCATATCTTATGTTTGTTAAGATTTGGGGTTGTCCGGCCTATGTATAAAAGAAAAATCTGGACAAGCTCGAGGCAAGGTCAGCTCTGTAAAACTGGAAGTAGTTCCAGCTATACAAACTGAAGCTGATGATTTGGTAGAACCAAAGGATTCAGTAGTTTCCAACGAACCTCAGCCTCTCCGCCGATCTAGTAGGGTTCCTCACCCACCTGAGAGATACTTCGGTTTCTCTATGACAGTGGGAGCGAGAATTGCATCATGAGATTATGACCCGACTAGTTTCGAGCTGGGCATCAGGAGTGGGACTCTGTAAGAATGTCTTGATGCTTAGCGATCTGAGATGGAATCCTTATACACCAACAAAGTATGGACTTTGGTTGCTTTATCTGAATGGTTAAATCCCCATCAGGAGCAAGTATATCTTGAGAAGATTACTTGGTGTACATGGAAAAGTTGAGACTTTCAAAGCTATTCTTAAGTCCATTCAGATCCTACTTGCCACGGCTACATACCATGACTACGATATCTGGTGGTTGGGTGTCATGACTGCTTTTCTAAATGATGTTTTAGAAGAGAGTGTCTATAAGTACACAGCCAAAGGGCTTCGAAGACAGTGGGAGCAGCGGAAACGTGAGCAAGATGCTTTATAGGATAAAGTAGGCATCGCGGAGTTGGAACATCTATTTTGATGTGGTAGTCAAAACGTTTGACTTCATCAAAATGCTAGATGAACCTCGTATATACAAAAAGGTAGTGGGGAGTATGGTGGTGATCCTCGTAGAGTACATGGATGATATACTCTTGATAGGGAAGGAGTTTCCTATGCTACACTCGGTCAATCTCCGCTTATCACAAGGATTCTCCATATTGGATCAAGGTGATACCTCCTAAATCCTATGTTTTGGATCTACGAGATAGATCTAATTAGATGTTAGGATTCTCACTAGTTGTAGTGAGATGGTATCAATCTATCTTGGGGAGAATGACTGGAAAGGTCCAGGGTGATAAGAACGACTGAATGTCAGTCACAGGCATTGTCTTTACCCTCAGTGGAGGGACGGTATGTTGGAAGAGTTCCAAGCTAGATACCGTGACATACAAGACGATTAAAGGCAAGATACATCGTTACCAAAGATGCTACCAAAGAGGCATTCTGGATACATATAAGTTCATGAGATGAACTTCGTTCCTACTATTATGTGACAATGGAGTTGTGGCTTTAGCCTAGGAACTACTGTCCCATCAGAAATCCAGATATAATTCTTAGGCAGTATCACCTGATCATGGAGATGGTTGATATCCAGGGAGATCAAGGTTAGGAGAGTAGACATAGATGACAACAGCGCGGATCCACTCACAAAGGCCTTTTCCCCCAGTAGAGACTTTTATGGGATGGTTGAGTATGAGATACTTCAACCACAGCAAATTGTTGGGTATGCGATACCACAACAGATGGCCCTAGTGCAAGTGGGAGATTGTTAGTTATATGTATGCCCTAGAGGCCATTACTGTACATATGATGTGTATTGTAATGGATGCTTGGACATATATAGGGAGGACTTTCTTGCTCGACATGATAGTATGCTATCTGGTTGTACTTTATCTTAACATGTACTCTGATTATCTCTATGTTACATGTTGATAAAGACCTTAGAATATGTACTCGACTTCTGGAACTACGATGAGATCATACTATTGGGGCCATGGTAGTCGACGAGTACATCCTATAACTGTTCCTAGTCGAGGGTGTATCGAGACAGGGCATCGATGTACCAGAGTACACTAGCGTATACGCATCTTGACCCATATGATGGGCGATGGATGATCCCATATCCATTGGTGTTTGACATCAAGTATGGTGTACGGGTGCTCAGTGGAGACTGGGTACACTGGACGGACTCGTCGAGAACTCCCAAATGGTATTATACCTTACGTCAGATGGCAGTTCTCCGGTAACACTGGTATAGAGTAGTCTGTTGACCCAAGATCGTCATAGAGTCTTGTGTGATTCCCACTGTGCTTTGATTTCCATCATACCACGTCTAAGAGGGCGTGCAAACAGGTGGCTTTGGGGTACAGTTCCGAATCACATGGAGGCAATGAGCGATAGGAGGGGATTCGACTCTCCCGGTATAGGGAGTTGATGTTGTGCTTTGTTCGATTGGCTATAACCGGAAATCCCTGGCCAGGGTTGCTGAGATTTACTGGTAAGTGTTATCAGTAGTTTCTCGAACTGTTATAGACCTCATATCGACACGACTTATCGAGCTACTGGGGTCTGACGTCTACCACCCCTAGGCGAGATATGCGACATATCAAACGACGAGACCGGACTGTACGGGAGTGTTACTGATTGGATTCACAAGAGAATGTACCGGCTTTCTTGAGCGCTCAATACCTAGGTGGCTGTTACGTTTAGCTGACCGCTTGCATCTTGTGGATGTTTGATATGATCATCACCTACTGCAGGCGTATTGAACATTCTTTAGAGTCCTACACAGAGGTTTCTTCGCTCAGGCAAATTGAAGTAGGAGCACATATGTGATATGTGCGGGACCGAGGATAATGCGGTATGTGATACCGTATTGCATTCTCGTGATATGAGATATCGGCCGGGTATATGTGATATAGCCGGGTCATCGTATTAGTCGGTTATATGCGATATGGCCGGATTATCGGATCAAGTGTTGATTCGATAATTTAATGTATAATAATATATATGATATATTAAATTACATTAACTAATATTAGCTCACTAAAAGATTCTTTTTCTCACTCGGCTAATACATATGCGATATATGTTAATTGTAATATTTTATTTTGTTACGATAAATATTATATATATGATATATAATATTGTAACATGATATGGTTATTAATGCAACATGTTTTGTGGAGTTTAAACATGATTAGGGTTTGGATTAGGGTTAAGACTTCAAGTAGATTCTAGAAAGTTTAGTTTTGTTTTGCGAACGATATTTTGTTATGACTCATTCCTTGACCAAACCCTAACCCTAGTTAATTCTCTACATTGGTTTAGTTGAACATGGTTGCATTAATCATCATATTTATCCTTTCATTATTCATCACAAAAGGTTTCATGTTGGTTGTTCATCTTCTTCCTTCTTTCTTTCATAGAAAAAGCTTTCTAGTTTTTTCAAGGCTATGAAAAATGAGTGAGTAAATGAAAATAAAAGAGTGCAAAAATCCTACTTCATCATCCTCATCTACCCTTGCCATTTAGATGAGGGTGTTCACATCATTTTATGAGTGTTAGCTTGTGTTAATGAAACTTCAAGGTAGATCATCTTTGTTATCGAAGATCGGAAGCAAGTTTGCATCTTTCTCTTCGTAAAGCCTCTCGAAAGTCCAGAACACGATGATCGCAGCGAAGGGACCTCAACACGGAGCTTAAGAAGTGAAGGACCGGATCTACAAAGGTTGTAATCCCTCTCACTTAGTGTTAAAGAGTTTAACTTGCTTGTTTTCGTCTAAACCCTAGTTTAAAGATCCGGCTTCGGGTTGTTTGGCACGGCTAAAATTTTAATCGGGCATGGTTGATGCCTTGTAGAACCTTGTGAGCGTGCCTAGCATCCCTACACGAAGAAGGGAAAGCAGGTAGTTGGCTTTACTTTACCAGGAGCGTTGGTGAGTAAATTTAACATCCACATGGGAATCGCCCGCATGGCGTTATTCGTTAGGGCTAGATATGATATGATATTTGCCGCATGTTTATATTGCACATATAAAGATTGTGCATAAAACTTCATTGCATATTATTACTTGTTGTGCTTAGACTTGTACCCTTGGACACTGCACTATTATTAACGGTTCATGTTGTACGAGCACCGATTGTATACCACTCACACCGTCAATAATTGCCATGACACGCACAACACCTATGCATACGTGATATTGTATTGGCTAGGGACTTGGGACAAAATCCTTATTTTTATTGTGCATATGACATATAGCATACCTGTATACCTACATGTTTACACATATGCATTGACATACTTATATGCCAGTTACGTATATACCTATATGGCATTGTGTCATTAGTGATAGGTATATACACATATGAGACATAGCTACGTGTACATCATGCATACATACTTGTATAAATACCTGGAGGGTATTACATCATTATTGATAGGTAGATACACATATCTTGCTATGACGACGTGGTTACGTATACCTGGCTATAGCTACATGCTCACCTTTATTTGATGTTGTATGGACTTAAAGAAATTAGAAACCGTATGATATATAATAACTTGTTGTAGTTAGATAGCGGTTTTTCCTTCATATGCTCACATTATTGTTTTATGTTGTATATGTTATATTCATGGATTTTCGCATTGAGATATAGATTTCATAAGATGTTTTCTGGATTTGTGGACCATGGAGGTTTCATGAAATTATGCAAGTATTCTTATTCTTTACTTGATATTTGGATGCATCCACTCAGAGATTTATTTTAAACCGATACGGGATCGAGAGTGTCGATGTTGGGGCACTTAAGATTCAGAGGACGTATATACCGATACGTGGAACACAAGTGTCGAGGTGACACACTTGGGTTTCGAGGAACGTATAGATATCAGAAAACTGATACGTGGATCACCGGTATCGATAACGGACACTAACGATTCGAGGAACGTATGAATATGAGAAAGACCGATACGTGGATCACGGGTGTCGATACCGGACACTTACGATTCGAGGAACGTATGGATATGAGTACTTATGTGTCGATGCTAGACATTTGTTTTCATGATATTTTTACTCATATGTATATATATAACAGTGGAATAGGACGCCGTTATATATATATATATATATATATATTACATATATATATATATTTTAGTGGAATGGGACGCTAATATATATGTATACATATCTAATTTATATACATCATCATATTAATCTTGCAAATATACTTATTCATTACATGAGATTTACTTGATATTGGACCCTCAGGATATATGAGACTTATAGGATATGGAGGCCAATTGGGGGCTGATTTAAGAAAATTTGGGATTTAGATTGTCTTGATTGACTTTGGCCCTGCCACGATGTCAGGATTTCGTGAGGATGACATGTTTTATCTCAAACCCCGCATTTATTTTATATGCATTGCTTCATGTATTAGTAGTACCTGATAGAGTACCTTTCATGACTGTTGCATATACATATTGCTTCATGTATTAGTTGTACCTGATAGAGTACCTTTCATGACTATTGCATACATATGGCCATTTATTGCTTTTAGCTTGCATGTGATAGATTCGCGCAATATGTGCCTACATGTGATTACCTGCATATGTTATTTATTATTCACGAGTTGGCAACTCACCCCCGTTGTGCCATAGGGTTTGCATGTTTTTCTTCAGAGTAGTCAAGGCAGCGCTTCTACCTATCATATCATCTTTTGCAGCGGATACCGTTTCGGCTGACTGCTTGCAGTTTTCCTAAAGATGGGTTTTGCGGTTATCCGATATTGCTCATTATATATCTTTGTACCTTGTACTCTCCATCTACCATTCTCATGTATTGACTTAAAGACGAGATGTGAGAACGATATTGTATATTTTAGTGACTTGGATGTCTTTTATGCAGTTTTACTTATATCGTCTTTTATTTCTTCGCTACGGCATCGTATATCTATTGTAGTGGTTGTTTTCTGCCGTTGGGCGTGGATTTGCTCCCGTTGGGGATGCTTTACTTTATCTATATGTTCTACCGATTTTTGGGGTTAGTTTTTATAAAGGAGGTGCTGCCAAAATTTTTAAGAAAGTAAATTTGGACTTTAAAGAATTTGTACTCGAGATTTTCAAAAGTTTTTACAATGTTCTTATCACTTACTACTTTTGATGGTTTAAATTGCTGGGTTTTAAGCTTACTTAAATTGTGTTACGCCTCTAGACGTTGCGTAGTTTAAGGGCCGTCACGTGCCAATTTCGGTTCATGACACTACACTAGATGTAAAGAGTATAGATGGATTGGTATGTCTCTCATAGTCTTAGGTTTCTCAACATATGAGACATGAAAGGTTAAGGGTAAAAGAAGTTGAGCTTGAGGAAAAATGGTGAAGAGTTAGCATGAGAATGGAGAGTGTACACTCTTGTGAATAATGAACCATGCAATTTTTCAATAGAATAAATCATATCACAAATCAAGAATGGTTCATGAGTCATCTTGGTGAGACATGGGATAAAAAACCTCCAAGGGTCACCAAAAGCCATGCTCCATATTATGCATACCTCCACCTCATAATGTATTTATCATTTAACCTAAAATGTTTAATGCATAATATGAGGTGTGTTCTTCTAGAAGCATCTTTGAACAAATTACGAAAATACCCCTCATCCGTATATACATACCCATATCCGTATTCCGAAAAATAAGAATACAAAATAGACGAATATAATCCATCAATATAATTTTAGGATCCGGCATAAACCGAAGGCCACTAGTATTATCTGTCTGAATCATCATCCGTGCACAAGTACACGTACGTGATCAAACCCTGTCGTAAAACCATACGACCTCTACTTCTTTTTCCCGCTGCTGGGAAACCCTCTGTGTGGGACTCTAAAGACTCGACACTAAGCTGGCAGTGGGTTTAACCAAACCCGTCAGCGGTACTTGCTACACATAACGGCTACCCTGGTATCTGTCGATAAGAAGGTCGATGAGCAAACACATCCGAACTCCTACTGAGCCTATCTGTAACAATCTCCGTACAGTCCGGTCTGTTCGTCTAAGAGTATCGCATATCGGGCCTAGGGGACGGTAATCGTCAGACCCCTAATAGCGCAATATGTTGTGTCGGAGAGTAGCCCAAAACACTCTGAGAAACTACTGTAGTATCTACTAGTAAATCTCGCTTGCCTTGGCCAAGGACTTTGTGTAATGGCTTTCCAAACACAGCGCGATATCAACCCCCATTACCGGGAGAGACGAATCCTATCTAACCGCCACTGCCTCAATGTGCTTCGGGACTACACCAAACTACTACCTGTTATCATGACTCCTTTGAGCCGTGGTAATGTAGTAAACTAAAAACGGTGGGAACACACTCGAAGCGAAGTAGCAGTGTAAAGTCAACAGACTATGCTGTACTCTTTTCACCTTGGAACTGCTACCCGACGATATGTATAATACCCACCAGCAGTCCCCTAATGAGTCCTTTCCACTTTACTCATAACCTAATTAGCACCTGCATAATATCTCCAGTACGACGTACTAATGGCTGTGGGATAGACCATGTCCCCTCCGGGGATGAGAAGCGTATACACTAGTCTACTCTGGAGTATCGATTCCCCGACTCGATAATCCTACGACTAGGGACCTGTATAAAGATGTGTTTATAGACTACCCAGCCCCCACTAGTGTGACTGCCATCACAACGCTGGTAGTCAAGCAAAGATCGTAAGGGCTTTACCAATATATATAAGCGATATGCAAAAACACATGCACATATTGAGGTAGAAACAAATCGGGTAGCATACTACCATTTCGAGCAAGACTGTTTCTATATCCATGTATATGCCAAGCTTCCATTAAGTAATACACAAACCAGTATGATATAGTAATGGCCTCTAGGGCATATATCACTAACAGTATATGATAGACTTAGAAGCGAGACTCAGAGTTTGTGAGTTGTTAGGCGTCGCACTCGTTGGAGTCGACTCTTTTATACTTATTGGTTTGTTTCGCTTTTCTTTTCTTCGTCGTTGGCCGTCGTATATTGTCTTCATAGTTGCTCCGCCGTTTGGGCGTAGAAGCTAGCTTCTATTGGGATGCTGTTTTATTTATTATGTTGTATGACGTTTTATTCAAAATTTACAAAGGAGGTGCAGTCGAATTTCCAAACGTCATATATGCTTTTTCAAACCTACTTAGTTAGACTTAAATGTTTATTTTATAACTGATCCCATCTGATGACCATTTTAAACCTCACCTCCAGTATTTTCAAAAAGGGTTTAGATTCCGGGTTTTGGCTTACTTGGACCGCATCGACGTCTTTTGATGTCACGTGATTTATGTACCGGTCACGTGCCACATTCGGGTCATGACAATTGCACATCATATTCCATACGTAATAATAGTCATTCAGAATCAGTTTATTGCCATTTGGTAATACTAGGTGATATTCGCCAACTGCTTTGGCTGCAACAATTGCACCATTCCCTACTTTTAGAGACATATCACATTTTCCCAATTCTCTACCTCTCCTTAGCCCATGTAAAAAATTACACATGTAGGATCCTGATTCGGTATCCAATACCCAGGATGTAGAGAATACTGAGAAACAGTTCTCGGTTATGAACACACCCGAAGACGATGCAACAACATGGTTTTTCTTCATTCGGGTTGCGTGGGAATCCTGATATTCCACTATTCCTTGCTCAGACATATGACAATCATAAGAAAAAGCGGAATGAACGTTCCCCAGCTCAGTATAATAATCGCGTTCGGTCAAAACATCCATATTATTATCTTGATTAAGGCGTGTCATTGGTCTCTACCTAGAGAGAGAGAGAAGGAAACGCTTTAGCGTGCGCTCTTTACAAGATTTGATTGGTTATTATCTTATCTAATCAGGATGGCTCCCACTGTTTTTATCAAATTTTCCTTCAAACCATAGAAGGTAAGATTATCCGGGATTAATTACAGCTTACAAGTTCGCCAATCGGTCAGCCAGGCAGGTACTGGTACTCCGAGGGAGTCTTCCCATGCTTTCACATGGAACTAATTAAATAATCTCGTTTCCGCAGGGGCATAACCCCGTTAACACCTTTCTTAGACACATACTAGATCAGCTAATTGTAAAGTGGAAAACTCTCCCAGAAGTAACACTTACTCGCATTGGGTTTCGGGATCCAACTATCTCATAGAAGATATGTAATCTCATTGCAAATTTCAATACTTGAATTACCGAAAATCAATTTTAACCCCTAACTTCATATGACCTTGACGGAGGCCAACAAACCATAGGCAACTAGTCAAGTTCAACCCGTTCATTTCTTGATTGATTTAAACCCACCCGCATGACTCTTGATGGGGGCTAACAAGGTTGTACGACAACCCTAAGACAATCGCATCATATGCTGCATATAAGCACAAATCAGCTACTGTACACTACGCCTTGACGGAGGCCAACAAATGCAGCACGAATACTAAATAGTACTTATCTGAAATGACGAAGGGCTACGACTGGTTTTATTAAGAAAACCTTTAACGTAATGAACTTGATATCGTTGTAGAAACTAGTGATTTGAAAAGGAGTGTTTTTTGTAGCATTTGCTAGTTTTGCTAAAGAGGTCACTCCTGCTGAAGGGATCTCGGCTTTTTCCTCATCGAATGAGGTGCCGGATATTCATCAAGGAATACCACTATACAAAGCAAGAACTATAAAAGCTATAAAAACAAAACCTAGTGGGTTGTAGCATTTGCTAATTTTGCTACAGAGGTCACTCCCGGTGAAAGGATCTCGGCTCTTTCCTTATCAAATGAGGTGCTGGATTTTCATCAAAGAATACCGCTTTGCAAACCAAGAACTAGACTAACCATTTTAAAATTTTGATTCTACAACCTCTTTAGGCTTCTTTTCTTTCCATTAATCTCATTAATGATGTCCCATCATTTATGTTTCCCTAAACATCACAGAAAAGAAACGAAAGTAAAACGTATGCTTATACCATCCGCATTCGCCAAGGGGCCCCGTCATGCACCGTTAGGTTACATAACTAACGGTAGAGCTGGGGCTGGACTAGCACGGGTGCAAACATAAGAAACATTTATTATATATCATATATGTTAGGTCCACGTTACCTCTCCCGGTACTTTCGGGGTTGCGGAAACGGTAAACAAAAATTTTTCTAAGGTTTGTAACATGGACCGTAAAAGCCGGATCTTTGCTAAACGAAAACTAGCTAAAGTAAACTAACAACTAAGTAAGTTGTAGAAAGGTTATACCTTGAGCTCGAACTCCTTCTCTCCTTGCTCGTCGGAATGGTAGAAAGAGTTCACCTTGCTTGTCTTCTTCCGTCAAAGAAAGATCCACTTGAAAGCCACCACCTTTAGCTTCAACTCCAAGCTAGGAGTAACTAGAGTGCAAGAAATGCTAAGACTTGAACCCTAGAAGTGAGTAGAGAAGATCAAGTGAAGGTTTTTCTCAAGCTTTTTGTTTCTCAACACATGAGAGGGAGAGAGCTTGAGGGAGAGGATGAGCAAGAGAGAGAAAAGATATGAGAGAATGAATTATTAGTGAGCCATTCTCACTAATATGTGAGGATAATTTTAATTAGATAATTAGCTTGAAAATTGTCATGATAAATCATGAATTGACCATTATCATTTCAATTTTTGCAAAGATCAAAGAGCATCTTCCAAATGAAATGATTATGGTCAAGTTGTCAACATGGTCAACAAGTCAATGAAGTCAAATTGTCAACAACAACCATGCACAATAATTAAGCTAATTATCAATTAACAATAATCCACACAAAATCAATAGGGTTAATAAAATGACAAAAGCCATTAACCCTAAACAAGGTCCTCTCCCCCAATCTCAAGCAACTGTGCATACGCACCCGCATTCGTGATCCGAGGAACACGAACACAATGAGAAAAACCAATCTCAAATCATATACTAGGATCCGGCTTAAACCAAAGCCCGCTAGTATAAACTGTCCGGACAGCAAACGTGCACAAGTGCGCGGATGCGAGCGAACCCTGTCGCAAAAACCATGCGACCTCTACTCGTTTTGCCTAAAGGCGAATAGCTCTCTGTGTGGGACTCTAAAGACTCGACACTACGCTGGCAGTGGGTTTAACCACAGACCGCAAGCGGCACTAGCTGTACGTAACGGTCCCCAGGTAGATGTCGATAAGAAGACTGACGAGGTGAACCCCATCTGCACTCCTACTGAGCCTGTATGTGACAATCTCCGTACAGTCCGGTCTGTTCGTCTGATACATCGCATGGCGGGCCTAGGGGGGCGGTAAACGTCAGTCCCCTAATAGCGGTACAAGTCGTGTCGGAGTGAAGCCCAATACACCCTGAGATAACACTGGAAACCTACCAGTATATCTCGCTTGCCCTGGCCAGGGACTACTCGTGTAATGGCTCTCCTAGACACAGCGCGATGTCAACCCCCAATACCGGGAGAGACGAATCCTGTCTAACCGTCACTGCCTCCAAGTGCTTCGGGACTGCTCCCAACTACTACCTGTTTGCACGACTCAGTAGAGCCGTGGTAGGGTAGTAATCAAAGAACAGTGGGAACACACTCGAGGCGAAGTGACAGTGTCAAGTCAGCGGACTAAGCTGTACTCATGTCACCTGGGAACTGATAACTGACGATAGGTATAATACCAACCATCAGTTCCCGACGAGTCCTGTCCAGTGTACTCGTAACCTAACGAGCACCCACATACTATCTCAAGTACGACGTACTGACGGCTGTGGGACAGACCGTCTCCCGTGCTGGGATGAGAAGCGCATACGCTAGTCTACTCTGGAGTATCGATGCCCTATCTCGATACTCCCACGACTAGGGACGTGTATAAGGATGTGCTTGTAGATTACCCAGCCCCCACGAGTGTGATCGCCATCACAACGCCGGTAATCAAGCAAAGATCCTAAGGGCTCTACTAATGCGTATAGGTGATATAATAAATAAACACACATGTACACATTAAAGCAGAGACAAACCAAGTAGCATACTACTATATTGAGCAAGATTGTCTGTACAACTGTGAATATCCCAAGCTTCCATCAAGTAATATACATACTAGTATGATACAGTAATGGCCTCTAGGGCATATACACCAACAATCTCCCACTTGCACTAAGGCCATGTACTGGCGTATCGAAGACCTATCATCTCGATCAGCCGCTCGAACTGAGTCTGGGGTAAAGCCTTCGTGAATGGGTCCGCAGTGTTGTCCTTTGTGTCCACTCTCCGCACCTCGATCTCCTGTCGATCAATGATCTCCCTGATCAGGTGATACCGCCTTAAGATGTGCCTGGATTTCTGATGGGACCTTGGTTCCTTCGCTAAAGCTATAGCCCCATTGTTATCGCAATACAAAGGTATTGGGTCAACAATGGACGGAACCACCTGAAGTTCACTAATGAACTTCTTAATCCAGACCGCCTCTTTTGCGGCATCGCTTGCAGCAATGTATTCAGCCTCCATCGTCGAGTCTGCGACGGTATCCTGCTTGGAACTCCTCCAACATACCGCCCCTCCGTTGAGGGTAAACACAAAACCCGAGATGGACTTGCTATCATCTTTGTCACTCTGGAAGCTTGAATCGGTAAAGGACTCGACCCTAAGGTCTCCATTACCGTAAACCAGGAACATCTCCTTAGTCCTTCTCAGGTACTTGAGAATGTTCTTCACTGCTGTCCAGTGGTCCTCCCCTGGGTCCGACTGATACCGGCTTACCGTGCTCAACGCGTAAGCTACATCTGGTCTTGTACATAGCATCGCATACATTATAGATCCTACCGCCGAAGCGTAGGGTATAGTGCTCATGCGAACCCTCTCCTCGTCAGTCTTAGGAGACATCTTCTTGGAGAGGGTAATTCCGTGCAATGCGGGTATGTTACCGCGCTTGGAATCCTCCATACTAAATCTCTTTAGTACGGTCTCTATGTACCTGGACTGCGAAAGTCCCAATAGTTTCTTGGATCTATCTCTATAGATCTTGATCCCCAGAATGTACGAGGCATCACCCAGGTCCTTCATGGAGAACCTTTGTGACAAAAACAGCTTGACCGATTGTAGCATAGGAATGTCATTTCCTATCAAAAGAATGTCGTCCACGTACAAGACTAGGAATACGACAGTTCGTCCTACAATCTTCTTATATACACAGGGTTCATCTTCGTTCTTGATGAAATCAAATTCCTTGATTGCCTCATCAAAACAGATGTTCCAACTCCGCGATGCCTGCTTTAATCCATAAATGGATTTAAGCAACTTGCACACCTTTCCGCTGCTCCCACTGTCTACGAAACCTTCTGGTTGATCCATGTAAACGCACTCTTCCAAACAACCGTTTAGGAAAGCCGTTTTAACATCCATCTGCCAGATTTCATAGTCATGGAAGGCAGCAATGGCAAGTAGGATCCGAATGGATTTGAGCATAGCCACCGGAGAAAAAGTTTCATCATAGTCCAAACCAGGTCTTTGACGAAAACCTTTTGCAACGAGTCTAGCTTTATAGGTTTCCACCTGCCCATCTACACCAAGTTTCCTTTTGTAGATCCATTTGCATCCAACGGGTTTTACCCCAGGTGGAGCAATATCCAAGGTCCACACTTTATTGGCGTACATGGACTCCATTTCAGATTGCATTGCTTCCTGCCACTTATCAGAGTCCCTACTGATAATGGCCTGCCTGAAACTGGTAGGGTCATCTTCTTCCAAGATGCAATCCTCTCGATCCCCGTCAATGAGAAAACCGTAGTATCTCTCGGGCGGATAAGAAATCCTACCAGATCTGCGGAGTGGCTGAGGTTCGTCTGGGGTTATTGAATCCTGAGGTTCTGTCAAACTTTCAGTTTCGGTTTGTGGTCGCTGAATTTCTTCCAATTCTACCGTGCTCCCACTAATTTCTTTTGCAAGAAACTCCGTTTCCAAGAAAACGGCATGCTGAGCAACAAACACCTTCTGTTCCTCGGTGTGGTAGAATAGATATCCATAACCATTCTTTGGATATCCCACAAACTTACATAAAACTGACCGTGCCTCTAGTTTATCCGGTTTATGCTTTTTAACATAAGCCGGACAACCCCATATCTTAGATCTTTTAAGATATGGCCTCTTTCCATTCCATATCTCGAACGGAGTCTTAGGCACAGATTTAGACGGAACATCATTCAATAGGTATGCCGCTGTCTGAAGCGCATGTCCCCAAAATGAAAGAGGCAACTCGGCATTACTCATCATGGAGCGAACCATATCCAGTAGGGTACGATTCCTCCGCTCCGAAACACCGTTGTGCTGTGGTGTATAAGGAGGAGTAAGCTGAGAGAGAATACCATTCTCTTTTAAGTAATCTAGGAATTCCGTGCTTAAGTACTCCCCTCCCCTGTCAGACCGGAGGATCTTGATACTTTTGCCTGTCTGGTTCTCTACTTCGTTTCTGAATTCCTTGAATTTCTCAAAAGCTTCAGATTTGTGTTTCATCAGATACACATATCCGAACCTAGAGAGATCGTCAGTGAATGTGATGAAGTACGAGAACCCACCCCTTGCATGTATAGACATCGGACCACATACATCACTATGTACGAGTCCCAAGAGCTCTGCTGCTCTTTCTCCATGTCCGGTGAACGGAGATTTGGTCATCTTTCCTTTGAGACAAGACTGACAAGTTCCATAAGATGAAAACTCGAACGCATTCAAGAGTCCATCTTTATGCAACTTACTCAGTCTTTTCTCTCCGATATGACCGAGTCTACAATGCCACAAGTAGGATTCATTCGTATCTGAATTCTTCCTCTTGCGTGTGTTTTGTATGTTGAGAACTGTATTCTGATTTAGAACGTAGATACCATTAAACAGTGTACCCTCTGCAACCAGTACCTTATCAAGGTAAATGTTCATGATATTCTTTTCAAGAACAAAGTTATATCCATCTTTATCGAGTAAAGAAACTGATATGATGTTGCAAACCATGGAGGGTACATAGTAGCAATCGTTCAAAATCATAGTCTTGCCATTTGGCAATACTAGGTGATATTCACCGACGGCTGCCGTATTAACTTGTGCTCCGTTCGCTACTCTGAGCGACATATCACCCGGTGCAACTTTCCTACTTTTTCTCAGTCCCTGCAATAAATTACAGATATAAGATCCTGATCCGGTATCAAGTACCCAGGAGGTAGGGCTGACCGTAAAACAGTTCTCAATTACAAGAACACCTGAAGTAGATGCAAAACCATGCTTCTTCTTCAACTGGGTATCCTGGAAATCCATACTTTCCTCTTTCCCATTCTCATACTCATGACTGTTGTCACAAGTTAGAGCTGAACCATCTTTCCCCAGTCCCGAATAAGAATTCGGATCGGTCAAGCGATACATTTTATTATCTTGATTAGGGCGTGAAAAGGTTGCTGCCTGGAGAGGGAGAAAAGAAACACTCAGCGTATGCTCTTGCAAGATTAGATTGGTTTATTAATTTATCTAACCAGGATGTCTCCCACTGTTTCCTCAAATTCTTCTTAAAACCTTTTTAAAAGAAGAACTAGCCGGGTTTTAATTCACGTCACAATACTTGCTTAACCTTTCAGCCAGGCTAGTGTCGGTACTTCGAGGGAGGTTTTCCAACGCTTTCGCGAAGTTCCTTAATTAAAGAACCTCTTTTCCCTGGGGGCGTAACCCCGCTAACACCTTTCTAGACACCTACTAGGTTTATAGCATTGATCGTTAAGTGAAATAATCTCCCGAGAGTAAACCAACTCATCAGTGGGATCGGGATCCAACTGTCATTGTGTGATAACCTAGATGGAATCCACTCTAGTCACCACACTCCAGAAGGTATGCTATATCTGCAAGTTTCAGTTCTTTTGAAACTCCCGATGTGGTTTTTGCCCCTAACTGTTCATGACCTTGACTAGGTCAACAAGCCACAAACTGTTAGACAAGTTCTACCCGTCATAATCCTGATTGCATTAGACCCACCCGTACGTGCCCTTGACTAGGTCAACAAGGCCGCACGACTGTCCTAACCAATCACATTTGCAATCCACAGAAAAATATTATTTAGCTACCGTTCACTACGCCTTGACTAGGTCAACAAACGCAGCACGAATACTGAATAATATTAATCCGAAACGACGGAGGGCTACGGCTGGGTTTTTGGCGAAAAACCCGTTAACGTAATGAACTTGATATCGTTGAAGGAACCTGATTGCACCTTTTTGAAAATCATAGTGGCGAAAACTTTTGCTAAAGAGGTCACTCCCTGTGAAGGAATCTCGGCTCTTTCCTCGTCGAGTGAGGTGCTGGGCATTCGTAAGATGAATACCTCGATGCAAAGCAAGAATAATCGACTATGGTGAAGTTATTACCCTGACGCAAAGTTTTGTCCAAGGGGTCACTCCCGGTGAAGGGATCTCGGCCCTTGCCTCGTCGACTGAGGTGCTGGGCATTCATAACCGAATACCTCGATGCAAAACAAAAAGATGAACGTCCTTGTAATAACAGCTTTTTGAAAAACTTGTTCCAACAACGTCTTTTAGGTTTATTTTCTTGCATTAGTTCTTTTAATGCGTCCCATCATTTAAATCCTACCATTGCAGAAAACAACCAAAATATGACGTACGCTTATGCCATTCGCATTCGCCACGGGGCCCCGTCATCACCCGTTAGGTTACTTAACTAACGACAGAGCGGGGGCTGGGCTAGCGCGGCTGTAAAACATAAGCAACGCCTAAATAGTAAAGCAATGATAGACATTACAGATCACAGATGAACACTTTAGATATACTAGGAATCCGCAATTCGTTCGAGCCTGCAACGAAAAACGGATTACACGGTCGCGATGAATAGCCAATACCCCACCCAAGACCCCTACGGGTGCGGCAAACTACCCGCCAAGTACCCGAAGCGAAGCAACCTCCCTCAATGCCATGAGTAGGCCACTCGGCACTTCGAGCTACCCGGTAGTTTGTGCACCCCTCCATGGGTCTATCCTAGGAGCAAAAACAGTAAAAAGAATTATACAATGACGGCTACAACCCCGACCCGGTTGTGCGGCCAAACAAATAATATTACATCAATTTACAAATTTATTACATGAATGAACGAAAAAGAAACTCTCATCTCACATCCATCCCGGCTATTCATCCGCGACAATCCAACGAGTTCATATACACAAACCATCAACAACAATCACAGATATGTATAACCCCGACTAATCGACATATAGCGATTAGCCGACGTTCAATACATAAGAACATCACAGATATAACCAACATAGTCAAAGTATATTGAAGTTCGGAAAAATACGGATTTATAGGCCCCCAAAAACAAATTTCTATTCTGGCAAATCTGGGAACATATAATATATCAGAAAAATCCTAAAACCATGTCAGAAATACACTGCACCAAAAACGAGACAGCAACTCTACCAGACAGCGGCGCTTCCGCGGCAATAGCAAGCTATTGCCGCGGAAGCGCGGCCGATCTGGTGAGTTACTGTGTCGTTTTTGGTGGGTTTCTTCTAAAAAGCCTGAGATGATTTTTGGGATATAACAAATTTTGTTTTGACCAGAAAAAGTTTTAACAGAAACTCAGATTTTTTATAACTTGGTTTTTTCGATTTTTCCGTTTCGAACTTCGATACACTTTACTACCAAGCTAGTTTATGTTTAGTTAGGCTCTGATACCACTGTTAGGTCCACGTTACCTCTCCCGGTACTTTCGGGGTTGCGGAAACGGTAAACAAAAATTTTTCTAAGGTTTGTAACATGGACCGTAAAAGCCGGATCTTTGCTAAACGAAAACTAGCTAAAGTAAACTAACAACTAAGTAAGTTGTAGAAAGGTTATACCTTGAGCTCGAACTCCTTCTCTCCTTGCTCGTCGGAATGGTAGAAAGAGTTCACCTTGCTTGTCTTCTTCCGTCAAAGAAAGATCCACTTGAAAGCCACCACCTTTAGCTTCAACTCCAAGCTAGGAGTAACTAGAGTGCAAGAAATGCTAAGACTTGAACCCTAGAAGTGAGTAGAGAAGATCAAGTGAAGGTTTTTCTCAAGCTTTTTGTTTCTCAACACATGAGAGGGAGAGAGCTTGAGGGAGAGGATGAGCAAGAGAGAGAAAAGATATGAGAGAATGAATTATTAGTGAGCCATTCTCACTAATATGTGAGGATAATTTTAATTAGATAATTAGCTTGAAAATTGTCATGATAAATCATGAATTGACCATTATCATTTCAATTTTTGCAAAGATCAAAGAGCATCTTCCAAATGAAATGATTATGGTCAAGTTGTCAACATGGTCAACAAGTCAATGAAGTCAAATTGTCAACAACAACCATGCACAATAATTAAGCTAATTATCAATTAACAATAATCCACACAAAATCAATAGGGTTAATAAAATGACAAAAGCCATTAACCCTAAACAAGGTCCTCTCCCCCAATCTCAAGCAACTGTGCATACGCACCCGCATTCGTGATCCGAGGAACACGAACACAATGAGAAAAACCAATCTCAAATCATATACTAGGATCCGGCTTAAACCAAAGCCCGCTAGTATAAACTGTCCGGACAGCAAACGTGCACAAGTGCGCGGATGCGAGCGAACCCTGTCGCAAAAACCATGCGACCTCTACTCGTCTTGCCTAAAGGCGAATAGCTCTCTGTGTGGGACTCTAAAGACTCGACACTACGCTGGCAGTGGGTTTAACCACAGACCGCAAGCGGCACTAGCTGTACGTAACGGTCCCCAGGTAGATGTCGATAAGAAGACTGACGAGGTGAACCCCATCTGCACTCCTACTGAGCCTGTATGTGACAATCTCCGTACAGTCCGGTCTGTTCGTCTGATACATCGCATGGCGGGCCTAGGGGGGCGGTAAACGTCAGTCCCCTAATAGCGGTACAAGTCGTGTCGGAGTGAAGCCCAATACACCCTGAGATAACACTGGAAACCTACCAGTATATCTCGCTTGCCCTGGCCAGGGACTACTCGTGTAATGGCTCTCCTAGACACAGCGCGATGTCAACCCCCAATACCGGGAGAGACGAATCCTGTCTAACCGTCACTGCCTCCAAGTGCTTCGGGACTGCTCCCAACTACTACCTGTTTGCACGACTCAGTAGAGCCGTGGTAGGGTAGTAATCAAAGAACAGTGGGAACACACTCGAGGCGAAGTGACAGTGTCAAGTCAGCGGACTAAGCTGTACTCATGTCACCTGGGAACTGATAACTGACGATAGGTATAATACCAACCATCAGTTCCCGACGAGTCCTGTCCAGTGTACTCGTAACCTAACGAGCACCCGCATACTATCTCAAGTACGACGTACTGACGGCTGTGGGACAGACCGTCTCCCGTGCTGGGATGAGAAGCGCATACGCTAGTCTACTCTGGAGTATCGATGCCCTATCTCGATACTCCCACGACTAGGGACGTGTATAAGGATGTGCTTGTAGATTACCCAGCCCCCACGAGTGTGATCGCCATCACAACGCCGGTAATCAAGCAAAGATCCTAAGGGCTCTACTAATGCGTATAGGTGATATAATAAATAAACACACATGTACACATTAAAGCAGAGACAAACCAAGTAGCATACTACTATATTGAGCAAGATTGTCTGTACAACTGTGAATATCCCAAGCTTCCATCAAGTAATATACATACTAGTATGATACAGTAATGGCCTCTAGGGCATATACACCAACAATATATATAATATAGCATTCGTCTCACACAATTATATGATCACATTACAGAACTCAAGAAGCAGAAGTCAACATATGAAATATTGGATATACTAGGAGGTCCGTATTTTATATTCAGCTAGTAATGAAAAACACGGATTCCATGGTCTTGATGAATAGCCAAACCCACATCCCTTGACCCATACGAGAGCGGCAAGCAAACCTGCCAATTCTAAAGTTAGGAGACCCGGTCTCGACTCCTCGAGATGTTCTTCTACTGCACTGTAGAACCCGGTTACTTGTGCTCCCCGCCTCAGGTCTATCCTAATGCGGAAAAGTAAATAATATACATCAATGGTGACATCATCTGCAACCTGGAAGTCTCCCATTAAAGAATATTACATACAAATAGTTTACGTGAATGAAAATTGGAAAACTCTCATCTCACGCAAAACCCCCCGGTTATTCAATGACGACGATCCAATATAGCATGTCACAGCAACACATAACATCTAATGTCATCAACGTAAGTAACTATGCGTATCCTGAATGTCGTTGACATATAGCAACGATATCGGGGATACACCGCATATTACACTTACGGTCGCAGAAAAGAAATGAAAATCTACAATAACTAGAATCCACAAACTCCTTAGACATTTTAAACCCGGAATATCTTATATTCCAAATTTCGTGCTTAACCCTATAAACCTGGCATTTTAGTCTCAAACTGAAAACACTTTTCAATAAGCAGTCGGATAATTCAACATGATTCCCGACTAAGTGATCGCGTACAATACGCGATTGCGACGTAGTTTTGATCCAAATCGAAAATCCGTGGCAATCGATCAACCGAGACTAAAATCCTAGATTTATAAAATAATATCTAGTTTTCACAAGACAAATTATTGTGGATTCTAAAAATTGTATCACATATCATCATAATCTTGAATTCGTTAAACACTTCGATCGATTTATCAGCCACCCACAAATCAGAGAGACCACAACAACTTGAGCCTCACTAAAAATACCCAGAAAACCCAGAATCACAAAATGGAGCAGCACAAGAAAAATGAAACCCTAAATCCACATCATTGCGGCGGAACCGCGGCCAAAACAAGGGTTTGGCCGTGCTTCGACGGAACTTAAGTGGAGATGGGGCTTCGAATTTCTTGGGTCTCCATCAAATAACCTGCACGATTTTATACATATTTTTAATTTGAAAAAATATCAACTTTTGAAAATCTGGACAGAAACTTCGGAAAATATGGGTTTCGAATGCCGATCGAACACTTTAACGTCATAAAGACTTCCCCTAATGTTATAGCTTGGCTTTGATACCATGAACGTCTACCCTAGCACCACTATGACGTTAAAACCGGCCTTAAGCATGCAATTTTAAAAATTTCTTGTTGCTAAGCTAGACTATCCTAGAATCTAACTAGATGATTAGGGTTTATACAATGATATAAAAAGGTTTACACTAAGAGAAAGAGGCAACAACCATTGTAGACCTTGTCTTTATCTTCTAAAGCTCCGGGTAGTAGTCCCTACGACTCCTCGTAGCTCCACTTGAAGAAGGATTGAGCTTGCTCTGTGAACTTCGTACCGAAGATGATCCACCCGAAGCTCTACTAATCCAAGCCACATCTTCACTAAACTCCTATTAGTGAAGGAAACACCCTAGTTTAAAGTGCTAATCTAAACTAAGATGTTGAAGTAGTGGTTCTAAGCTCACGTAGGTTTCTTCAAAACCCTATGATTCACATCACATGTGTGGGTTAGGGTTTTGTAGAGGAGGAAGAAGAAGATGGAAAAATTGAGAGAGCCAAAAAGGCTAAGGCAAAATGAGCTCAAGAGAAAATTACTAAGTGTAGAATAGCCAAGGGTTCACTTATTGAAGCATACAAATATCTCATAATAATATATTGTGTCCATGCATCAATAGTGAAGGATGATGAATAAAAAATTCATCCAGCCATGCTACACCAATCCCTCAAATATCTCTCCTTATTTTCCTCCTCAATTCTATTTTCACAAAATAGAAAAACCTACCATGCTTCAGATATATATATATATCATATATATATAAAGAAAATAATTAGTGAGCTTAATATTAGTTAATATATAATTATATCAAATACAAATATATATCAAATTATTAAATCAACACTTATGAAGTGTTTCGAAGAAATACAAGGTCCAAGTTTTGAGAAGTTATAGGTAAAAGAATAAAGTAGAGAAGAATGTGTTGCAAGTATCAGGATTCTTCAAGGTGATCGAAGATGTAGATACTTGTGCTTGATATTCAGTTGATAGTAATGGTTTTGAGAAACATATTTCTCTTTCAGGTTACTCATGTTTGGATGCACTCCTAAGTCGAGTAATGCTGGTCGGCCTCTCTTCATTTACTTGACATGCACTGGAGACAGCTGCATGATTTGAATCTAATTTCAATTAAATCAGTGCCTCTATTTCTATATTGTATATAGAATGGTTCATATTTTAACGATGTTAAGGTATATGGAGTTGTTGTCACGGCCCGAAATAGCACGTGACTAGCCTTGAATCATATGAAGTCTATAGGACCCCATCTAATTCAAGTAAGCCAAAAGCCCAGAAATCTAAAACCATTTTTTGGGGGTAAATAAGGAAAACTAGTTTTAAGAAGTGAAGAAAACACGTTTTTGAAAACAAGGTTTTTAAATAAGTAAGCCGAATATGCAGTTTTAAAATCTCTAGTCTTTTCTGAAAATTTCGGCAGAGTTTCCTTTGTAAATACTGGCCCCAAACGTGGTACAACAAGAATAATATATATATATATATACAATGATAAAAGGCGTCCCCAAGCTGGAGCTAGCTCTTCGTCAATCGACGGTGACAACCACGCAAGCAGTATAATACACAACGCCGAAGGGCGAGGATCAAAACTCAAAGGAAAACTCAAAATCAGCATAAAAACCAAAATACTACAACGCGCAACTCTAAGGTCGAAATAACACATAAATGGTTTTATAAGTCTAAAACAATATACAAGTTTGGTTGATGGAATTACTAGATACAACTGAATAATACATGTACAATGGTTGTTCTGATGCAAAAGAACCTACCTACCAAAGCAAATCACCCGTAAGGGGAGCAGTGTGCAAGAAGCCGCAATGGAACCTGTACGGCAAAACCTGTAAGAACTGTTGCACAACGGGGGTGAGTTGCCAACTCGTAAATAGAAAACATCAGAGAGCAGAAATCGTATGTATGACACAATCCTTGGTCAATACAATCAGATATATATATAAATCTCAAATGAATAAGTCTGAAGTACGATAAGGTGGCACTGTAATATCTATACATGATTGTAGTGCCAAGTGCTCTTGCCAGTGCATCAGGTAATAACATATCACAAATAAGATGTATGATCAATGTCGACTATATCATGAAGTCCATGAATTTGTGGACATCATCAAACTATGTGATCAATGTCATCAATGTCAACTATATGTATGTGGAAATCGTCCACGTGTCACCCAATGACAATAAGCATTATGCATGTAAATATCATAAACATATGCATGGAAGTATGAGGATGTAAATCAACATGTATCACTCGCGACATATCAAAATCATGGAACCTGAGTGTCAAGCATCTGTTGGAGATAGTGCCCTCAAAGTCAATTATTGGATCACAGGCACGTGATCGCAATGATTCAGGGAGGACCTATCCCGGTAGGACAGTCTTACTCAAGATGATAGTATGCTATCTGGTTTACCTTTATCATCGAGTACTGCTTTAGGTGACTGTTCATATCAGATTTTTGCATTTTTATACCGCCCAATTTTTATCACATTGCATAACGGTAGGTACCCTTGAGCCGTGTTTGCTAGTCAATTGCAGGATACAGGTTCTCGGCTCTAAACGGTGAAATTCATGGAAAAACACGACAAAATCCGGGTTCCTGCCATTCACAGATAAAACACGGGTCTCCGCTCTTTATCCGTCTGTTGCCACACACCAGTTTAAGAGACAAAATGGCAAATCAATGTCGTTTTCATGCACAAGGCTCAATGGAAGCACAAGATCCAAGAAATCTACGCGGAGCTCGAGAAAATCATGACAAAAAGATCCATATCTAATCACCTTTTGATCAACAGAAATTCTGGAAAAATCGTGAAGCAATTCTGAGAAAAATCATATACCAGACTAATGGGCACATAAAACCCGGAAAAACCACCAAAAAATGAAGACCCAATTCCTCTAAAGTGCCGCGGTTCCGCGGCAATAGCAGGCTTAGGCCGCGGAACCGCGGCCGTACTGTGGCGGCAGAAGGTGGGACTTCAGGGTTATTTTGGTCTTTTTCTGTAGAGGCGGAATTTTGCCCTAGATTTCCAGTTCCCTGCCTATAAATAGCCCAGAACCTTGTGAAGCCAAAGGGTGCATAATCTTGTATTTTTCTAGGTTTAGAATACTTGTTTCTTCTTTCTCTTCTCATCTCTTCTCCATTGAAAAACTTGTAGTGAGCTTTTGTGAGTGAAGAATGATGAATAAAGAAGTTCATTTTATTATTATACTTGTCTTGCTCTTATATTAATTGCTTGTAATTTTCATTTGTTAAGTAGTTGTTGTTATTTCTTGTTGTTTCTTTCTTTCTCTTTTTCTTTATCCTTAAAACAACCATGATGCTTACGCTTGATCCATGCCAAGGTGAGGTCGCAAATAGCTAGTTGTTATCTTCTACTCTCTTTCTTTCTATCTTCCTCTTTGTTTTGTTTTCTTTTCATTATGATGTGTGAGTAGTTTCATACTTGTTAGGGTAGGATAAGGGAAGTTTGAGAGAAGGAAATCTCTCTCACTCTTTCCTTGCCCAACATCTTAAATCGACTCCCGTTAATTGAACCACAATCCGCTTCTTACGGCACCCTATCCTACATTATAGCGTTGATTCCGTAGTGAGACCGGTTGTGGTTGAATTAACCGGAGGTTATGGCTAAGAGCCAAGAACGGACGGACAAGCACCAAAAGGAAGAACTTAAGTGTTGGAAAGCCTAGCTTATACTCGCAAGTTCCTTCCTAGTCGTGCTAATCCCCGTTGTTGCCAATTACCGTAACACCGATATTAAGAGTGGAAATGAAAGAAGTGAGGGACTCCTACCTCAAACTAACCTAATCCTAACCCTAACAAGCTCTCTTTACATATCATTTCAACACTTAGTTAATCACAAACAAATCTGGAAAACTGGGCTTAACTCGTTAAAGCACATAGAAAAAGATTCCCATCTCCGTGCGGACGACCCGTACTCAATCGGCTAGCGACAAGCGAAACCGTTTTGATTGCGGTAATTAACTAAACTTGAACACGCAGAATCCCTACCAATCAAATGGCGCCGTTGCCGGGGAGACGGTAGTTTATTTCTTTGTGTAATTTCGGGTTAATTTGTGAATATAACCGAAAAACAAAACAAAAAAAATATACTTTGTAAAAAATCATTTTGTTATTTGTGATTAGTTTTTGTGCAAGTGTGCAGGATAATACGGAGTTCAAGTTCAGTGCCAAAGACGTGGGAAGATAGTCCCATATTTTGTGGCTACACCGCGACGGATCAAAACGAAGTAAACGGTCTACTGTAAAAATCTGGAGCAGTTACAGTGAGCAAATCAAGATTCAGAAAATCCAGACAAGAAGAGGACAGCCAAAGAGGGACCCATAGAATTTTTGAAGCCCCATCTCCACTACTACGCCGCGGAACCGCGGCATAAGCAAGCTTAGGCCGCGGAACCGCGGTCGTCTGGTTCCATCTCCGCTTCAAATTCCCTGTAAGTGTTTCTCTCCTCCTCCTCACTCCTCTGGACTCCAATAAACTGTATTTTCTGCAGCATTCTTTGCGCAAACTCTCTTCCCCCTTCCAATAAACTGTTTTTGTGCAGGATTCTTTGCGCCGCGCTAAAAGTAAAAATTGTTTGCAGTTGATTTGTTAGCACTTTGCATTCATTAATACGGACTTAAGGGGCTTGAAACCAATTCAGATTGGGTGGGGATTTCATCACCCTTCCCAGGACCCCAAAAATCACAAAAAGCATATGCATTGATCATTGTTAAATTAAAAAATACTAGACTCAGCCCTAAGGACTTCGCGCTCAATAGGACAGAGGACTAGTTACAGGCATCGGCCGTTTATCCTATCGGACTTTTGCGGTGCCTAGGCAAGTGTGACGAAGGCAAGTGGTTATTTAATTAAGGTACTTCGCGAAAGCGTTGGACAACCTCCCACTTACCTGGCACTTATCTGGCCGCATTTGACGGAGAAGAGACGGTTTAAGGTCCTATTTCTAGCCCTCTTGAACAGTTAGGAGCTGTCTAGCAGACCTAGGTGACCCTAGATCTAGGTGTGATTGTGCATATCTTGTTTGTGATTGCTTAAAGCCGTAAGTCCGTACATATTTCTGTAAAAGTTCTTTCTAAAAAAAAAAGAAAAAAAGCGAAAACTTTTATAAAAACTTGCCCTTTGTCGCCAAAATCCATTTTTCACCCACCACCCATCGTATTTCTCCATTGACATTTTCTTACCCTCACCTTCTCCGCTTTGACTATACTAAACTCGTTTAGTGTATGTCCGCTTGGACTCGGGACACTAGCGCCCGCCTAGTCCGCGTTACGTTAGTCGCTACCGACTACGCGATCGACTCAGACGTCGAAACTCCGTCCACTCCTCTTTCACCCTTACCTTTTCCGGCCAACTCCGACGTTGACCGGAATTCTGTTCATACATCTTTACCTTCACCATCACCAACCTCTTCTTCCGCGATGTCAGGATTTAATCCGAACATCTCTTTGACTACCCCTGGATTGGCTCCACCTCCTACGGAGACCGATAACCCACCACCACCGCCTGTTGTAGCGCCGCAGCGAATCACGCTCCAGGATCGTTTCTATCCCACCCCTTCTGCACTTCCCACCTGCCTTTCTCTTCCACCGGCCAATGGGGATATTTTTGAAATTAAGCCCCACTTCATCAACATGCTTCCACGATTTCATTGGCTTGAATCTGAAGATGCCTATATCTTCATCAATAAATTTCAAAACGTTTGTGCCATGATGAAAACCACCCAACTGTCGGACGATGCTATACGTCTACGGGTCATTCCGTTCACTTTAAGCGATCTTGCTGAGAAATGGCTGTATAGCACCGCTTCCCACTCCATAACCAGTTGGGACAAGTTTGTAAAAGCGTTTCTAAAGAAATTTTATCCAAATCATAAAACCGCAAGGATTCGCAATGAAATCAACCAATTCTCTCAGCTTCCTTCTGAACCCTTCTGGAAGTGCTTTGACTGGTACAAAGACCTTCTTGTTCAGTGTCCTCACCATGGTATCTAGAAATGGCAACTTTGCCAAACCTTATACGAGGGCCTGAACCCAGCAACGAAGCAGTTGTTGGAAACCATCTGTCAGGGCCACTTCCTATCGAAATCTGATGAGGAAGCGTGGCAATTCTTTGACGACCTTGCGGAGCAAACGCTACAATGGGAGAGCACCAGACCGACTTCTTCTTCTTCTACCTCCACTGCTACCGGTCAGTCTAGGATAGGAATTCACCAACTTGATGTCTCTATTGCGATGAAAGCTGAAATGGCTGCAATAACGAGAAAGCTTGAAGCGATAGATAGCAAATTTTCTTCTTCTGCTCCTGCCCCTGTTCTCCCCCTTCGTACCATCTGCGCTTGTTGTTCCGATCCTTCTCACTTGACCGAAGAGTGTCCTTACAATCCACCATCGCAAGGACAGGATCAGGTTAATGCTGCATTCCAGCAAAGACCGAGGAATGATCAATACTCTTCCACCTACAATCCCGGTTGGAGGAAACACCCCAATTTCGCCTGGAATCAGAATCAGAATTAATTCCAAGGCAACAATTTCCATAGGGCCCCTCCGCCGCAACAACAAGCGCAACAACAAACTCAACAGCAGTTTCAGCAACCCTTCCAACCCCAACCTTTCCAAAATCAGACGAACAACTTTGCACCCAAAAATTCTTTTCCACCAAACAACTTTGTTCCGTCAAACAACAATAAGGTTTCCTCGCTCGAACGAAGTCTGGAGGCGTTCGTCAAACAATCGACACAATTCACTGCCAACATCCAGTCTTCCATTCAGTCCTTAGTGCAACACATTGCCGCACACGGGCAAAGCATCAAAACCATCGAGGCCCAGATTGCACAGCTGAATGCGGCCTTAAGCAAGTGAGAGAAGGGGAAGCTCCCGTCCCAACCACTCCCAAATCCCGGTCACCCACATAATGTACATGTTGCTCTTGAACAACAGAATCATAATGTGAGTGCCATGACCACATTGAGATCGGGAAGGATGCTGCAAAACAACATTGGCACACGGAGCAACGATGACACCCTGGCCGCTTCTTCTTCTTCTCCTGCTTCTTCGTCTTCTGAGCCTATTCTCCGTTCTTCACAAGGCTCTCCTTCCTCCTCTTCTGCTTTGAATGGACCCACTTCTCACTCCACGAAAACACCTGTTCTGGGATCCGTTCTAACTCCACAATCTCCTCCTCCAGCATTACACTCAACCAATTTTAAAAACGTTCCATTTCCAAACCGGTTGAGGTCTAATAAACAAAATCCTCAAATGGAGAAGATTCTGGAGTTATTTAAGCAGGTTAACATTAACATTCCTCTTTTAGATGTTGTCCAACAAGTCCCGTCCTACGCGAAAATCTTAAAGGACTTGTGCACGAAAAAGAGGAAGTCTCAGGTACCCAAGAAAGTTTTCTTGGCTAGTGCTGTGAGTGATGCCCTTACCCAATCTTTACCACAAAAATGGAAGGACCCTGGCTGTCCTACGATTTCTATTACCATTGGGGATAAGAACATCAACCGCGCACTATTAGATCTTGTTGCCAGTGTTAACCTACTTCCGTACTCAGTATACGAGCAATTAGGCGTCGGAGAGCTGAAACCCACACACTGCACTCTCCAAATGGCCGACCGATGGATCACCCATCCTAGGGGTGAGCTAGAGGATGTGTTAATAAAAGTCGGGGACTTCATATTCCCCGTTGACTTCATTGTATTAGACAAACAGCCTGTAGCTAACCCCCGGAATCAAATTCCGGTGATACTCGGTCGCCCATTCCTTGCAACCTCAAATGATGTGATCAATTGTCGCAATGGATCGATAAACCTATCTTTTGGAAACATGACGATTGAACTCAACATTTTTAGGTTGGGGAATCAGCCCTCCGAACCTAATGCTCATATACTGTACGTCTGCTCGATCCAGGAGATCACCCCAGAAGAATATGAATTCGAGCAGTTTCTGTTTGATCACGATAATCTTAACGCCACTAGTGCGTTCCTCTTCGAACCTGCTGCTGTTTCTGCGCCCGACAACAACTACGAGTGTTTCACGTTCATGATGGATCTTAGCCGCTCGCAACCCGAGTTTGAATCCTTCGAATTTCCGGATGAGTTACCTGAACCATCCGACTCGGTCGCTTACACTCGTTTTGAACCTTTGCTGGAGTCCTTTGAGTTCGAGACCTCTGCACCAATCTTGCCTTCAATCGTTTCTCCCCTCCATGCTCGAACTCAAGCCTTTGCCGTCTCACCTTAAGTACGCTTACTTGGGTGAGAACGAGACCTTACCTGTCATCATCTCGGCTTCTCTAGCTCCAGAGCAAGAGAAAGCCCTTCTCACGGTCTTGCACAGCAACAGGCAAGCTTTTGGCTGGTCCATGGCGGACATCAAGGGGATTAGTCCCCTGATCGTTGAGCATCACATTCATCTAATGGATGATGCCAAACCAGCCCGGGATCCACAAAGACGTCTCAATCCAGTCATGAAAGAGGCTGTGAAGAAGGAGATCGTAAAATGTCTAGATAGTGGTATCATTTACCCTATCTCTGATAGCCAGTGGGTGAGCCCCATTCATGTTGTCCCCAAGAAGTCGGGCATCACGGTCATAACCAACGAGGCGAACGAGTTAATCCCTACTCGCACCCAAACTGGGTGGCGAGTATGCATTGATTACAGAAAATTCAACGCCGCAACGCGGAAAGACCACTTTCCGCTACCTTTCATTGACCAGATGCTTGAACGATTGGCCGGACACGAGTACTACTGCTTTCTTGATGGCTACTCCGGCTATAATCAAATTCCCATCGCCGAAAAAGACCAGGACAAGACCACTTTCACTTGTCCTTTCGGCACGTTTGCATATCATCGCATGCCCTTTGGGTTATGCAATGTGCCCGCTACCTTCCAGCGGTGTATGATGGGAATCTTCTCAGACATGGTGGAAAAATTTCTGGAAATCTTCATGGATGATTTCTCCATCTTCGACGAGTCCTTCAACGAGTGTTTGCTGCATCTTGACGCTGTCCTTACCCGATGTAAGGACAAGAATCTCACTTTGAATTGGGAGAAGTGCCACTTCATTGTGCGCGAAGGTATTGTCTTAGGACATATCATCTCGCAAAATGGCATAGAGGTTGACAAAGCAAAGATTGAGGTCGTTTCCAATCTCCCTCCTCCCCGATGCGTCAGAGATATCCGAGCCTTCCTTGGCCATGCCGGTTTCTATAGACGGTTCATCAAGGACTTTAGTAAGATTGCTAGGCCCTTGACTCTTTTGCTGGCCAAGGACACGCCATTCGACTTCAACTCGAGCTGTGTGACTGCATTCGAGTCATTGAAAAGCTCACTCACTTCTGCTCCCGTTCTTTCTTCGCCTGACTGGACGCACCCATTTGAGATTATGTGCGATGCATCCGACTTTGCCATTGGTGCTGTCCTTGGACAACACATCAACAAGATGCCGCACGTAATCTATTATGCGAGCCGAACACTGAACGACGCCCAACTAAATTATACAACCACTGAGAAGGAATTCTTGGCTGTAGTATTTGCTTTAGAAAAGTTCAGGCCCTACCACATCGGCTCTTCAGTCATTGTCTATACTGACCATTCTGCTCTGCGCCATCTTTTTGCAAAGACAGATGCAAAATCTCGGTTAATACGTTGGATCCTCTTGCTTCAAGAGTTTGACCTTGTCATTAAGGATAAACGAGGGTGTGAAAACGTAGTTGCCGACCATCTCTCACGACTTCCTTCTTCGCCTTCGCTTCCAATTCCGATCAACGACGTTTTCCCGGGTGAACAGCTCTTGACAGTATCTTGCAAACCCTGGTTCGCAGATATTGTGAACTATTTGGCCACGGGATTACTACCGACTGGATGGTCAAGTCAGGACAGACTTCGCTTCTTATCCCAAGTAAAACACTTTTACTGGGACGAACTCTATCTGTTCAAGTACTGTCCCGACCAGATTATTCGTCGGTGTGTCCCTGATGAGGAATTCAAGAGTGTGCTGTCATTTTGCCACGATCAAGCGTGTGGCGGGCATTTTGGCCCTAGAAAGACAGCTGAGAAGATCTTGCAATATGGTTTCTACTGGCCATAACTCTTCAAAGACACTCATGACTATTGCAAGACTTGCTCCCGGTGCCAACACTTGGGCCGGATATCCCGGAGGAACGAGATGACCCTCCAACCGATCTTGGTTGTGGAGATTTTCGATGTTTGGGGGATAGATTTGATGGGGCCGTTTCCCAGCTCTTTTGGGAACTTGTACATCCTTCTCGCTGTTGATTACTTCTCTAAATGGGTCGAGGCAGTGCCCAGCCGAACTAATGACAACAAGGTTATCGTTAGGTTTCTTAAAGAAAACATTTTCTCCCGGTTTGGGCACCCCCGTGCGATCATTAGCGACAATGGAAGTCATTTCTGCAATAAGACTTTCGAGGCCTTGATGCGGAAATATTCGATTAATCATAAGCTCTCTACGCCCTACCACCCCCAAACCTGCGGGCATGCCGAAGTTTCAAATCGGCAAATTAAGCAGATACTGGAGAAGACGGTTTCCAAGAACCGTAAGGATTGGTCGTTGAAACTCACTGATGCCCTTTGGGCATTTCGAACCGCTTATAAGACCGACCATGGCATGTCTCCCTATCGGCTTGTGTACGGAAAAGCCTGCCACCTACCTGTCGAAATAGAGCATCGCGCATTTTGGGCGATAAAGGAGCTGAATCTGTCTCTCGAGGATGCGAGCTGCCATCGGAAGCTGCAGTTGAATGAATTGAGCGAGCTTAGGGATGAGGCTTACGATAACGCGGTTGTCGTTAAGAATCGAACGAAGGTGTTTCACGATAAACACCTTTTGCGCAAAACTTTCGTACCTGGTCAGCAGGTACTGCTTTACGACACCCGACTTCACTTCCATCCAGGAAAGCTCAGATCTCGCTGGAAAGGGCCGTATTTTGTGCGGAATGTGTATCTGCATGGCGCTGTGGATTTGGAAAATCCAAAGGACGGTTCATTTTTCAGAGTGAACAGACACCGACTAAAACCGTACCTTAGCGCCGAACCAACTGAGGAGCTCCTGGTCTTACAGGACCCAGTTTACCGTGCATAATCTTCCTCTGCCTACCACCAAACTTCGGTTATCCAGCCAAGAACAGTGGACACTGTTCCAAATAAGTTTGGGGGTATGTATAAACCATTTTGTATATATTTGTGGTTATTCTTTTTCTTTTCTTTAAAAACAAAAACAAAAAACAAAAAAAAAATTGTGTATCGCTAACCAACAATTTTGACCCTTCAAATAATCTCTTCATGCAATGACAGTGAGGACACTGTCTAGTTTAAGTTTGGGGGTACGCTCTGTACGCATTTCTAACCTTCGCATTCATATGTATATTCTGCATCTGGATATTAAAATCCATAAAATCCATAAAAATCTGAAAATTTTCTAAAAACATAAAAACTTTTTTGTCATGTTAGCTAGTAGGAGGACTCTGATTCAACATTTCGACGGTTTTGTTTGATAAGATAAGAATAACTAAATCTTATGTTTAGATTTTGAAAACCTGAAAGATAACACTCCTTTGAAGTTAACTATACCTGATATACGTCTTTACATCACACTACACGTGTCGTGAGTTTTGGAAATTGGATGACAAGTCTTTTTATGTCTAAAAACTTTTAAATGGATAAATGATTTTCTGAGGATCAAATAGGTTTGTTCGGAAATAAGTAATATCAAGAATAGTTTATGAAGTGAGGGAATATGAAGGAATGTTATTGATGCCTTAATTAGAACTAAGTCTGAAAAATAACCCATCTGGAACTTGGTTGGAATGATTACACACCAAAACCCACTAAACACGTCTTTTATCCAAAAAAAAAAATTTAATTGAACTGCCGGCTATATCTCCGTTCGTATTAAATCATCATGATTTTCACGCCAAACTGTCTTTTGTTTGTGGACCTAGGTAACTTGAGTAATTAAGTCCGCTGGGGTGTTTCTACACCTATTGCCCTAAAGCCAACTGGTTTGTGAGCATTGGCCCAAAGCTCGCTAAGAAGCCTAGAAAGTCCAGATTAAAACAAAGTTAAGCAAGTGTTCTCTCCGAGTTAAAATTCCTAACGGTTCTTTGTGTGAGGATAATCTTGATAAAAGACAGGCTTTTATAAAAATTTTAGCGGAGATATGAAGGTTTTATTCTATGATAAAGACTATTGCACGTTCACAGAGGTGTGTATGAAATGAAAACAAGAAAAAAGTGGAGTGGAAAATAAGACCTAGTTTCCTGTTAAGGAAGATAGAAATTCTAAAGTTGAAACTTTACTGGAAAATGAAACTTGAAAAATGCTTAACTCTTTATAAAACTTATGTGATCCTTTCAAAATTTTTCTCTGGGCTTTATTGTGTGACATGATGACGTAAATCGATCCTTCTGGAAACTTAACGACACTATTTGCACTGCACGTAAAGACATATAAAATCTGTAGTTAAATAAGAAGCGAGGTGTGAAAAATAAAGGTTCGATGGTCTAGACTTAGGATAATAGAATTGTTATTTTCTGAAACAAAACTTTAGGGTTTGAATCATAGTTATTTTGCAAAACTAGCTTGACCGGATTTTGTGGGTAGTATCCGCTGAAAACCCTCAGGAGACAACACTCCTCCTACTAGGGACACCTAGAGGTTTAAACGGCTTGTTGCACATGCTCAGTGCAATCGCGTTCCCTGCGAAAGTGAGGTTAGGAAATTTTTGTGAATAAATTGGCTTTGCTCGGGACGAGCAAATGATAAGTTTGGGGGTATTTGTTCGTATCATATTTTTGCATTTTTATACCGCCCAATTTTTATCACATTGCATAACGGTAGGTACTCTTGAGCCGTGTTTGCTAGTCAATTGCAGGATACAGGTTCTCGGCTCTAAACGGTGAAATTCATGGAAAAACACGACAAAATCCGGGTTCCTGCCATTCACAGATAAAACACGGGTCTCCGCTCTTTATCCGTCTGTTGCCACACACCAGTTTAAGAGACAAAATGGCAAATCAATGTCTTTTTCATGCACAAGGCTCAATGGCAGCACAAGATCCAAGAAATCTATGCGGAGCTCGAGAAAATCATGACAAAAAGATCCATATCCAATCACCTTTTGATCAATAGAAATTCTGGAAAAATCGTGAAGCAATTTTGAGAAAAATCATATACCGGACTAATGGGCACATAAAACCAGGAAAAACCACTAAAAAATGAAGACCCAATTCCTCTAAAGTGCCGCGGTTCCGCGGAAATAGCAGGCTTAGGCCGCGGAACCGCGGCCGTACTGTGGCGGCAGAAGGTGGGACTTCAGGGTTATTTTGGTCTTTTTCTGTAGAGGCGGAATTTTGCCCTAGATTTCCAGTTCCCTGCCTATAAACAGCCCAGAACCTTGTGAAGCCAAAGGGTGCATAATCTTATATTTTTCTAGGTTTAGAATACTTGTTTCTTCTTTCTCTTCTCATCTCTTCTCCATTGAAAAACTTGTAGTGAGCTTTTGTGAGTGAAGAATAATGAATAAAGAAGTTCATTTTATTATTATACTTGTTTTGCTCTTATGTTAATTGCTTGTAATTTTCTGTAACGTTTTCAAAATAATAAAATATGATTTTTGGGAAATTTTATAATTTAATATTATTTTAATGAATATTTTAATATTCTGGTATAATTAAATACAGATAAATGGGGAAAAATTATGGAAAATTCTAAAATAAGGTATTTTAAGGAATTGCCTCGTTTTCTGTGCATGCCCCCATTTCCTCTAGTTTTGACCCTGAGTATGTCTAGTTTTGACTGATTCCATCTAGGGTGAAATCTGGGTTGATTTTCCTATGTTGGTGTATAATTTGGGACTTGTTTTAGCATGGATTTTGGTATTTGGTGATTCATTCCTGTCGGGTGGCGTTTGGACGTCAACGACAAGTGGATTTTGATTGTGTTTACATGCGAGTCGATAGGTTTTTACCTATGCGGGTAGCGTGTGCTATTTTGGTTTCCGATGTGATTTTCATGTGCTTTAGCATTGTGATATACTTGTAGGTACCCCGCGTGATGTTGAGGCAAAGGAGGTGAAGATAGCGACATCGGCTTTGGCACACGAGAAGCAAGGTGAGTAGATTTATATCTACGGGGAGAAGTCGGGTGGATGGCGTATAGCACCCCCGCAGTCCGTGGTGATGTATACGAATACGTATACACACGAATATTTATTATGTGTTGTTTAGGGTTATTGATGGTAATAATGATATTTTGATGATAAGAATATATTGGTTTAGTATAGTGCGAACCCTAGAGTAGTGGTTGCACTCACACATACATTTATACACATACTTGCATTCATTCTTTCATTTATTAGAGTGCATATGATGGTGCGTATATCTACACATGGGTATGGGACTATGTGTTTATATACGGGATTTGAGGATGATACGTGGTTTGAGATGATACTTGATGTGAGGCCGTGAGATCGGCGATGTGACATAGCTTATCTTCGAGGTGCGATATGATAGTTTTAGCGGGCCTTTGGACATGTGCTTTACCCGCATTCATATTTTTATAGATGGTATCGATTTGTACTAGACTTAGAGTAGTACCCCAGATTATGCGATCTGATGATAGTGATACCTGATATGTGATGAGGTACTGTGATATTGACCCCTACCCAGCTATTGGGATGCCGTACGACGATCTACCGTACGAGCCGATATTGATGATAGATCCGCACTCATGACACGAGGATATCTTACGATATGTTGTTGAGGCGGGATCACCGACTATCATATCTATATATTTTGACTCAGATTAGGCGGTTTCTTACCCCTCCTGTCTAGATTACTTAGTAGACATTAGACTGGACCGAGTTATACCTATTTCAAACTAACGAATCGGGGATATTTTAAAGATAGGCAGAAGGGTCATACGGATATTTTCAAATGATGTATCTTTTCTTAAAACACCGTAGCCCTTGTTTTTCCAAAAGCCCTGATTCGTCTTATTTCAAATGGCACCCCTGCATGACTTGTACAGATTGGTGTAGATTCTTTACTTTTACGTTGATTATTCGATTCCGCATATTCATGCTATTTGCATTGCATCGCTTGTACTGTGGTTATATTTCAGTCATGCTGCTAGGACACCAGCACCATTATCGATGATGCATATGTTCCACGTACACTTGTTGTCGGCTCACACACTCATCATCGATAATTGCCATGTCACTACACTGTAGTACTATTGCATTCAGTATATGATCCTTGCATGACATGATGATGTGCATACCTTCCTTTACATGTCGCATACTTCATGCTTTTGACTATACGCATTGAGATATGTTGTTTCTATGATATTTCTGGATTTGGGAACCGAGAGTGTTTCAAAAGAGAATATGTCATTGCTTTAAAAACCCGGTTACCTTTGATGTGATATTTCAGTGCGTCCACCATGTGTTTTCTCGGTGCTGAGAGCGACATGTGAAACCCGAATCGAGGAGTGGATGAGCCGATTGCGGGTACATGGTGGACCCGGTATGGTTCCCCTCGGCAAGATGATCGATGAGCTTTGCCGATTGAGCCTGGAGGCGGGCGAGTACCTACCGGTGATTGGTTGGACCTGGCGGTTATCCGGAGGATACTGACCAGAGTCGATGGATAGATTTGGGCGTCCTGCCGGGGCCGAGGGCCGATACCGCAGACAGAGCCCGCGGGCCGATCCGGACTGACGGAGCCCGATATATGAGGATTTATGTGCCGATACTGGGCACAGTTTTCATGATGTTTTCGAGTGCCGATGCTGGGCACTCCGGTTCCATGATTTTGACGTGTCGCGAGGGACACGGGTGGGTTATATCCTCATATTTCCATGCATAGGTTTCATGATATTTACTTGCATGATGGTTATTGTCATTGGGTGACGAGTGGACGGGATCCACGTGTGTGCAGATTTGATTACATTGATCATACCTCATAGTCATGACATGCTATTACCTGAGGCACTAGCACGAGCACTTGGCATTACACTCATGTAGAGATTACATTGCTAGTTTAGCATGCTTCAGCTTTATTCATATTGAGGTTTATTTATTATCTGATCGTATTGACCTAGGATCGGTCATGTATTCGATCTCTGCTTGTAGATATTTTCTATTCACGAGTTGGCAACTCACCCCCGTTGTGCCCCAGTTCTTGCAGGTTTTTGCCGTACAGATTCCATAGCGGCATTTCTGGCACACTGCTTCCTATGGGTGACTTGCTTGGTTAGGTTGGTTCTTTGTATCAGAACCGCCATTGTTCATGTATTTTTATTGTATCTAGAATTGTCCATCAACCAAAACTTGTAGTTTGTTTCAGACTTAGAAATCAGTGTTGTATTGTTTGGACCTTAGTGTCGCGCTTGTAGTATTGCGGTTTTATGGCTGTTTTTGAGTTTCTTTTCAGTTTTGATCCTCGCCCCTTGGCGTTGTATATTTTTATTGCTTGCGTGGTTGTGACCGTCGATTGACGAAGAGCTAGCTCCCGCTTGGGGATGCCTTTTATCATGTCATATATATTATTCTTGTTGTACCCTGTTCGGGGCCAGTTTTTACAAAGGAAACTCTGCCGAAATTTTCCGGAAAGGTTACACATTTTAAAAAAATGCATATTCGGCTTAGTTATTTAAAAACTTTGATTTCCAAAAACTGTTTTCCTTATTTACTCTTTAAATGGTTTTAGATTGATGGGCTTTTGGCTTACTTGGATCAGATGGGGTCCTATAGACTTCATATGGTTCAAGGGCCAGTCACGTGCTCTTTCGGGTCGTGACAAAGTTGGTATCAAAGCGCTAGGTTGACCTTGGTTCGAGTCTAAGTTTGACTATGTGGAGCCTAGGGCGTTACTTATATACGGAACTTAGGCTTGACCTTACGGAACTTAGACTTGGTCGAGGGGGTATTAGACCCGAACTTTCTTCGCGTAGGATGACCCTTGGTTGATGGAATAGGTGACTAAAGTAGAGTGACATACCGTTGGTATGTTCCGCGGCATACTTACGACACGCCACTCCGCTTAAGAAACCTTAGGTTGTACATTTCCTTGCATTGTGTCATATTCCTTCCTATGATCTATCTTCATCGATACTGGTTGTGGTTTTGCTGCCGCGATTGCACGGGCAGAGTGAGCTACGGCTCGAGTTGTCAGCAGGAGCTCGTCGCGGACGAGGGCTGACCGGGGCGTGATTCCAGAGACATACGGTTGCATTGAGGCTTCGTATTTTGTGTTTCCGCACTTTGAGCGTTTGACAGATCGCTGTTGCGAGATTTCTAGGATGTATCGGACGGTACCAGAGGATTGAGCCACTGATAGAGGCCAGCCAGGATGTGGTGACCGTTGATGTATCGCTTATTCATGATGGTTGAGGCGCTGCTTAGCGTACCGACGAATGAGCCAGTTGTTGCTGCGAGTGATGAGATATCGCCCAGATGATTGGAGCTACTGCAGCATGAGCATATTCTTAGAGATGTGATAGTGAGTCGCTAGTCACCGAGGATTAATGACTGGGACATGTAGTTCGTTCGCTTACCCCGATGCGAGGTCATCAGATAGATTGATTCCAGCTAGAGGCGACTTCACGCAGATTCGTTGAGAGTCGATTGAGACGATCGAAGGTCAGGAACCCATTTTCCAAGTTTAAAGTATACGGAAAGACATGCAGGTGATTCTATGGACCCTCTAGAAGAATGAAACCCTAACTCGACTTAATGACCGTGTGAAAGCCTTTGAACCTTAGGGTTTGCGGCAGTTCCTCGGCGCCATTAGTGAGACTTGGGTTTGCCCTTCTACGGCTGGACCACCGACGCTGTGGCATGTACTCGATACTATTAAACTGTACCCGAGATGTTGAGCTCTTGGGGGATTGTGAGGTTCTGACGAGTCGATCAGATGATTCGACATCATTCGGATATCATGTGATGGGACACTGCTTGGGAGACTCCAGATACGAGCATAGCCGTCGGAGCGCAGTCTGTGTAGCCATGATGAGATGAGTCCGAATCAGTCGATAGTGGAGCAAGGTGGAGTAAAGAGTTTGCACGAGATTTCGACGAGATGACGTTCCACTCCGCTGACATCAGAGATGCGATATGCACACTGAGGACGTGTTCGGCTAGATATCTTCTACTGAGTGATGAAGATACTGAGTTCGTGATTTCGAGTCCGTGTTAGAGACTTCGGGTGGACCGTAGCCGAGGACATTGCAGTGTGCAGATAAAGACGCGATGTAGAATGGTCGATGATACAGACAAGCGGGACAAGAAGTTCGTGCGAGAGGCAGACGAGCTGTTACTACACCCCGTTAAGATTAAAGGCCGGACATGCATACAGAGGCGCAGAGATGCGACCAGCTTCCGAGGAGATGTTGTACTAAGGATGCAGAGGTCCAGAGAGCGAGAAAGGATTACCCCAGAGTACCAGCCTCCTTACAGTTTGGCTTAGGAAAGATCAGAAGAGACCTTGAGTAGGATTCCTTCCAGTACACTGCTGCAATAAGAGTTGCACCCAGGATCGGATGTGTGATATGCATTCAGAGGACCCGAGGTCGGCGCCAGAGATGTGCTGCTTTACGAGCGGTCGTGAGGATTGACCGAGAGATGACCAGGGAAGTGCAAGAACGGAATCGTTCCTGTCAGCACACCTGACCGGGCCGATGAACCGATGGATTGCGAGTTGGTAATCTACAGGAAAGATCAGGAACCAGAGGCAGAGGACGCCAGCCGCGAGTAAGAGGCAAGTAGATATCTTGCGCCGCTAGCATCGGATGTACCGGTACCTTCTCGACCCTGAAGAAGGATATACCGACGACGGTAATTATGATTTATGATTTTGTGATTTGATTATCACGTATCCGTTGCTTTGGATTTCGGTATTTTGGGCGATCTATTCGCATGATTTAGTCTTGATGACTGAGTTTCATGATATTTGATTTTGTGCACCATGGTTGCACCTACTGGGTATTTATACCTTGTACATAGTTATTACTCTTGAGCTGTTGATTGCGATTTCATGCCTATTTTATGCTGGTGATTTGATTTACGCTTCCAGCAGAGTTTCATGTAATTTTAGTGTTTTGATTTTGCACTCGGTATAGCTTATATGTGCTTGTAGTGCATCGATATGTGTTTTGTGCCCGCAGCTGCACACGTTTATGATTTTCTTCATATCTGGATACACTTGGTGTTGCTGTTTACGTATTTGAGTTATTGCTTGGTATTTGTGCATGGGATGCACCAGTTCTATACTTCGTGCATTTGTCGCACCAGTTTTATGTTTCTTGCGTTTATCGCATCAGATTTATATTTCGTGCCTTTGTTGCACCGGATTTATATTTTGTGCATTACGATTGCACCTGACTTTGATTTGATGCCTTTCGGTATGTCGATTTTGATTGTGATATTGATGTGGATTCTTGCACTCCGTGCTTTTGACTGGACTTACGCATATTCGACGTTGCTATTGGATTTTGTGATTCCGTGCATATTGAGTGCGCAGGGTCTAGATTTTCATTCGTGCATGATGGATGCACCGATTTGGATTTTCGTGCATGTTGGGCGCATGTTTTGAGATACGATTTTGGGGCACACCAGATGCACTAAATCGAGATTCTTCGTGCATGTCAGATGCACCTGTTTTGGCTGTCAGGCACACATGTTGCCTATGACAGATGCTTCGTGCACACCCGTTGCACCTAGATGTTGTTTTGTGCACATGTTTAGCGCATATATGGATTTTGATTCCCGTGCGCACCAGATGCACAGGGTGGGTTATGTATATTTTTGAGATTTATTCCTTTTGGAACAGTACATTTTTATGATATTGGATATTATTTTCTTACTGAGCAGGACTAGTCAGAGGACAGTACCTGGATATTTTTATTTTTTATTTTTGCATGCACCGATAGTTATCGAAGGGATTTCCAAAGAGCGAGCTATAGTCTCAGTATATACCTACGTGTCCGATATGACACGAAACGTTTTAAAAAAAAACAAGGAAACCCTTCTGATTGTTTTCAAAACGGCGGAACGTGCTTATTAAACAAAGGATATATAGCTACTTTCTTATGAGAAACGTCCGCCACTGTGCAGTGTTACGCGCATCGCACAGCGACTTAAAAAGATTTGGCATACAGTTGCATCAGCTATTTACATGTATAGATTGGGTGTCTACATGTATAGTCTTGGTCCATATCATATTGATTTTGTATTGGATTTGACATTGTGTCGTTACCATGACTCCGATGATTGCGGATGCTTGATGGGGTGTTGCTTTTGAGTTATCTGCTCAGTACTCATGCGCATGCATTGCGCTGTGATGTTTTATGTATAGATGATTTCGGAGCCCCGATGACTTGGAATTTGTATTGAAATATTTTAGTATTTGGGGGTTTAAATTTAAATTCGGGGACCGAATTTCTTTAAGGGGGGTAGATTGTAACGTCTTCAAAATAATAAAATATGATTTTTGGGAAATTTTATAATTTAATATTATTTTAATGAATATTTTAATATTCTGGTATAATTAAATACAGATAAATGGGGAAAAATTATGGAAAATTCTAAAATAAGGTATTTTAAGGAATTGCCTCGTTTTCTGTGCATGCCCCCATTTCCTCTAGTTTTGACCCTGAGTATGTCTAGTTTTGACTGATTCCATCTAGGGTGAAATCTGGGTTGATTTTCCTATGTTGGTGTATAATTTGGGACTTGTTTTAGCATGGATTTTGGTATTTGGTGATTCATTCCTGTCGGGTGGCGTTTGGACGTCAACGACAAGTGGATTTTGATTGTGTTTACATGCGAGTCGATAGGTTTTTACCTATGCGGGTAGCGTGTGCTATTTTGGTTTCCGATGTGATTTTTATGTGCTTTAGCATTGTGATATACTTGTAGGTACCCCGCGTGATGTTGAGGCAAAGGAGGTGAAGATAGCGACATCGGCTTTGGCACACGAGAAGCAAGGTGAGTAGATTTATATCTACGGGGAGAAGTCGGGTGGATGGCGTATAGCACCCCCGCAGTCCGTGGTGATGTATACGAATACGTATACACACGAATATTTATTATGTGTTGTTTAGGGTTATTGATGGTAATAATGATATTTTGATGATAAGAATATATTGGTTTAGTATAGTGCGAACCCTAGAGTAGTGGTTGCACTCATACATACATTTACACACATACTTGCATTCATTCTTTCATTTATTAGAGTGCATATGATGGTGTGTATATCTACACATGGGTATGGGACTATGTGTTTATATACGGGATTTGAGGATGATACGTGGTTTGAGATGATACTTGATGTGAGGCCGTGAGATCGGCGATGTGACATAGCTTGTCTTCGAGGTGCGATATGATAGTTTTAGCGGGCCTTTGGACATGTGCTTTACCCGCATTCATATTTTTATAGATGGTATCGATTTGTACTAGACTTAGAGTAGTACCCCAGATTATGCGATCTGATGATAGTGATACCTGATATGTGATGAGGTACTGTGATATTGACCCCTACCCAGCTATTGGGATGCCGTACGACGATCTACCGTACGAGCCGATATTGATGATAGATCCGCACTCATGACTCGAGGATATCTTACGATATGTTGTTGAGGCGGGATCACCGACTATCATATCTATATATTTTGACTCAGATTAGGTGGTTTCTTACCCCTCCTGTCTAGATTACTTAGTAGACATTAGACTGGACCGAGTCATACCTATTTCAAACTAACGAATCGGGGATATTTTAAAGATAGGCAGAAGGGTCATACGGATATTTTCAAATGATGTATCTTTTCTTAAAACACCGTAGCCCTTGTTTTTCCAAAAGCCCTGATTCGTCTTATTTCAAATGGCACCCCTGCATGACTTGTACAGATTGGTGTAGATTCTTTACTTTTGCGTTGATTATTCGATTCCGCATATTCATGCTATTTGCATTGCATCGCTTGTACTATGGTTATATTTCAGTCATGCTGCTAGGACACCAGCACCATTATCGATGATGCATATGTTCCACGTACACTTGTTGCCGGCTCACACACTCATCATCGATAATTGCCATGTCACTACACTGTAGTACTATTGCATTCAGTATATGATCCTTGCATGACATGATGATGTGCATACCTTCCTTTACATGTCGCATACTTCATGCTTTTGACTATACGCATTGAGATATGTTGTTTCTATGATATTTCTGGATTTGGGAACCGAGAGTGTTTCAAAAGAGAATATGTCATTGCTTTAAAAACCCGGTTACCCTTGATGTGATATTTCAGTGCGTCCACCATGTGTTTTCTCGGTGCTGAGAGCGACATGTGAAACCCGAATCGAGGAGTGGATGAGCCGATTGCGGGTACATGGTGGACCCGGTATGGTTCCCCTCGGCAAGATGATCGATGAGCTTTGCCGATTGAGCCTGGAGGCGGGCGAGTACCTACCGGTGATTGGTTGGACCTGGCGGTTATCCGGAGGATACTGACCAGAGTCGATGGATAGATTTGGGCGTCCTGCCGGGGCCGAGGGCCGATACCGCAGACAGAGCCCGCGGGCCGATCCGGACTGACGGAGCCCGATATATGAGGATTTATGTGCCGATGCTGGGTATAGTTTTCATGATGTTTTCGAGTGCCGATGCTGGGCACTCCGGTTCCATGATTTTGACGTGTCGCGAGGGACACGGGTGGGTTATATCCTCATATTTCCATGCACAGGTTTCATGATATTTACTTGCATGATGGTTATTGTCATTGGGTGACGAGTGGACAGGATCCACGTGTGTGCAGATTTGATTACATTGATCATACCTCATATTCATGACATGCTATTACCTGAGGCACTAGCACGAGCACTTGGCATTACACTCATGTAGAGATTACATTGCCAGTTTAGCATGCTTCAGCTTTATTCATATTGAGGTTTATTTATTATCTGATCGTATTGACCTAGGATAGGTCATGCATTCGATCTCTGCTTGTAGATATTTTCTATTCACGAGTTGGCAACTCACCCCCGTTGTGCCCCAGTTCTTGCAGGTTTTTGCCGTACAGATTCCATAGCGGCATTTCTGGCACACTGCTTCCTATGGGTGACTTGCTTCGTTAGGTGGGTTCTTTGTATCAGAACCGCCATTGTTCATGTATTTTTATTGTATCTAGAATTGTCCATCAACCAAAACTTGTAGTTTGTTTCAGACTTAGAAATCAGTGTTGTATTGCTTTGACCTTAGAGTCGCGCTTGTAGTATTGCGGTTTTCTGGCTGTTTTTGAGTTTCTTTTCAGTTTTGATCCTCGCCCCTTGGCGTTGTATATTATTATTGCTTGCGTGGTTGTGACCGTCGATTGACGAAGAGCTAGCTCCCGCTTGGGGATGCCTTTTATCATGTCATATATATTATTCTTGTTGTACCCCGTTCGGGGCCAGTTTTTACAAAGGAAACACTGCCGAAATTTTCAGGAAAGGTTACACATTTTTAAAAAATGCATATTCGGCTTAGTTATTTAAAAACTTTGATTTCCAAAAACAGTTTTCCTTATTTACTCATTAAATGGTTTTAGATTGCTGGGCTTTTGGCTTACTTGGATCAGATGGGGTCGTATAGACTTCATATGGTTCAAGGGCCAGTCACGTGCTCTTTCGGGTCGTGACATTTTCATTTGTTAAGTAGTTTTTATTATTTCTTGTTGTTTCTTTCTTTCTCTTTTTCTTTATCCTTAAAACAACCATGATTCTTACGCTTGATCCTTGCCAAGGTGAGGTCGCAAATAGCTAGTTGTTATCTTCTACTCTCTTTCTTTCTATCTTCCTCTTTGTTTTGTTTTCTTTTCATTATGATGTGTGAGTAGTTTCATACTTGTTAGGGTAGGATAAGGGAAGTTTGAGAGAAGGAAATCTCTCTCACTCTTTCCTTGCCCAACATCTTAAATCGACTCCCGTTAATTGAACCACAATCCGCTCCTTACGGCACCCTATCCTACATGATAGCGGTGATTCCGTAGTGAGACCGGTTGTGGTTGAATTAACTGAAGGTTATGGCTAAGAGCCATGAACGGACGGACAAGCACCAAAAGGAAGAACTTAAGCGTTGGAAAGCCTAGCTTATACTCGCAAGTTCCTTCCTAGTCGTGCTAATCCCCGTTGTTGCCAATTACCGTAACACCGATATTAAGAGTGGCAATGAAAGAAGTGAGGGACTTCTAACTCAAACTAACCTAATCCTAACCCTAACAAGCTCTCTTTACATATCATTTCCACACTTAGTTAATCACAAACAAATCTGGAAAACTGGGCTTAACTCGTTAAAGCACATAGAAAAAGATTCCCATCTCCCTGCGGACGACCCGTACTCAACCGGCTAGCTACAAGCGAAACCATTTTGATGGCGGTAATTAACTAAACTTGAACACGCAGAATCCCTACCAATCAGTGACCTGACAGGTCACTATTACACGTTGATAGAGCCCTTAGGATTCCTGCTTGACTGCCAGCAGTATGAGGGCGATCATATGCGTGAGAGCTGGTAGTCTATAAGCACATCCTTAAAAGGTCCTTAGTCGTGGGAGTTTCAAGACAGGGCATCGATTCTCCAGAGTAGACTAGTGTATACAGTCGAGACCCCGACGAGGGGCGGTGGCCGGTCTCATAAGCCACTGGTGTTAGTTGTTTCACCTAAGATCTATACAGGTGCTCATTAGGTTATGAGTACACCGGACAGGACTCGCCGGGAACATGCTAGTTAGTCTTATACCTGACGTCAGATAGCAGTTCCCTGGTGACATGTGTACAGGTTAGTTCATCGACCTGAGGATCATCATTTGTCACGTGTGAGTTCCCACTGTACTTTGATTACTACCCTACCACGCTCAAAGGAGACGTGCAAACAGGTTTTAGTTGGGTACAGTCCCGAGCCACATGGAGGTAGTGAGCGGATCTTCAGGGGTTCGTCTCTTCCGGTATTGGGGGTAAGGTCGCGCTGTGTCTAGGAGAGCCAGTACATGAAAGTACTTGGCCAAGGCAGGAGATTTACTGGTAGGTATTCCAGTAGTATCTCAGGGTGTTCTGGGCTACACTCCGACACGACTTGTACCGCTTTTGGGGGTCTGACTTTTACCAACCCCCTAGGCCCGCCATTCGATGCTCATAGACGAACGGACCGGACTGTACGGATATTGTCACTGACAGGCTCAGTAGGGTGTCAGGCTGAGTTCGCTCACAGACGTCCCTTTTGGTCAATACCTGGTAGCCCGTTACCTATAAGCTAATACCTCTGACGTACTTGTGGTTATATCCACAGCCATAGTATTGACGAGTCTTTAGAGTCCCCCACAAACAGTTGCTCAAGTTTTCGGGCGAAACGCTGTAGAGGCCGTATGGAGATATGGCAGGGTTCGATCAGATACGTACGGTATTGCATGGATCAGGATCGGACGGTTAATACTAGCGGGCTTTGGTTTAAGCCGGATCCTATATTGTACAGTGTAGATTTTGTCTCATTGCATTTGTATTTCGGTCGGAATACAAATGCGGGTATGTATATACAGTAGCGGGGTTTTCCTGTAATTTATTACGGGATCAGTTTTTGGAGTTGCCAGTTTGTTTTCCGTTTCGGCCATATTTCTTTGTATCTTTCATTGGCCGAAGATTGGTGGAGGAGTTCTTATTTGCATTTGTGCAAATAAGAATTTTGGAGGGTTGTTTTTGCATATTGTTGTATCATGATGGTTGCACCATCATTTGACTTGTTCACTTCATCATTACTTGACTTCTATCTTCATGATGGCATGAATTTTGGAAGTGATGATGGTTGATTGAGTGTGGGTTTTAGTTTGTGATCATTGTTTGTTATCATCACCCTTTCTCTCTCTTGCTTGATTGGTTGGCTCACTCATTCTTTTGATTCACACACTCACCACTCTCTCATTCCCTCATGGACATGGCCGGCCAAAAGAATGAAGGGGCTGTCCAAAAAAAATTATGGTGGGTTTTCTTGATCTCTTTGGCTTTGTAATATCCCACAAGTTCCATCTCCATAAGCTCATATCATTCCTCCACCAAATGGCAACTTTTACAAACCCCAAATGAGACATAGAATACTACATATATTCTACAGCAAATCTTGGGCACGTCGACTCGCCAGCTTCATGCCCGAGTTGCCTCGGTCCAGAGGTGGGAGCTCGTAAAAGAAGCCGGCGACGTGGTGCCCTTCCGGCGATGAGGTAGAGACCGGAGACTCCGCGGCGAGATCGGGACGACGGTGAGAAGTCCGAAGGACACGGATCGCTCGGTATATCTCTCTACCCCCTTCTCTTGATAGGTAGGTCTAGTTTAATGGCATGATCCGGGTTTTGGCGGGTAACTTGCCGCGCCCGTAGGCGTCTAGGATTTCATTGCACAGGGTATCCAAACGACCAGGGGAACTGTTAGTGTATATGCCCTAGAGGCCATTACTGTATCATACTAGTATGTATATTACTTGATGGAAGCTTGGGATATTCACAGTTGTACAGACAATCCTGCTCAATATAGTAGTATGCTACTTGGTTTTGTCTCTACTTTAATGTGTACATGTGTGTTTCTTTATTAAATCACCTATACGCATTAGTAGAGCCCTTATGATCTTTGCTTTATTACCGGCGTTGTGATGGCGATCACACTCATGGGGGCTGGGTAATCTATAAGCACATCCTTATACACGTCCCTAGTCATGGGATTATCGAGATAGGGCATCGATACTCCGGAGTAGACTAGCGTATGCGCTTCTCATCCCAGCACGGGAGACGGTCTGTCCCACAGCCGTCAGTACGCCGTACTTGAGATAGTATGCGAGTGCTCGTTAGGTTACGAGTACACTGGACAGGACTCGTCGGGAACTGATGGTTGGTATTATACCTATCGTCAGTTATCAGTTCCCAGGTGACATGAGTACAGCTTAGTCCGCTGACTTGACACTGTCACTTCGCCTCGAGTGTGTTCCTACTGTTCTTTGATTACTACCCTACCACGGCTCTACTGAGTCGTGCAAACAGGTAGTAGTTGGGTGCAGTCCTGAAGCACTTGGAGGCAGTGACGGTTAGACAGGATTCGTCTCTCCCGGTATTGGGGGTTGACATCGCGCTGTGTCTAGGAGAGCCATTACACGAGTAGTCCCTGGCCAGGGCAAGCGAGATATACTGGTAGGTTTCCAGTGTTATCTCAGGGTGTACATGGCTTCACTCCGACATGACTTGTACCGCTATTAGGAGACTGACGTTTACCGCCCCCCTAGGCCCGCCATGCGATGTATCAGACGAACAGACCGGACTGTACGGAGATTGTCACATACAGGCTCAGTAGGAGTTCGGATGGGTTCACCTCATCGGCCTTCTTATCGACATCAACCTGGGGACCGTTACGTACAGCTAGTGCCGCTTGCGGTCTGTGGTTAAACCCATTGCCAGCGTTGTGTCGAGTCTTTAGAGTCCCACACAGAGAGTTTCCCTGCACTGAGCGAAACGTGTAGAGGCCGTATGGTTTTACGGCAGGGCTGCGATCACTTACGTACACTTGTGTGCGTGTGGTGTTCGGGCAGGCAGTACTAGTGGGCTTTGGTTTAAGCCGGATCCTAGTATTGCACGGATGGATTTGTTTTGTCTTCTGTGCATCCGCATTCTACGGAATGCGGATGCAGGTGTGTATGCACAGTTTTCCGGAGCGATGAAGGAGGAAGTGCCTCATCAGGGTTTTGGCAGTTGGTTCGACCAAAACCGTTATGTGGCAGGCTCATTACAGTTTTGACAGTTCGTTTGGTCAAAACCATTATGAGCCGCGGACATCATTTGCTAATCCTTTTAGTGATAATTTTATGATGGCTAATTGCATTGACCATTTGATCCCGTTGACCTCTCTTGACTTTGTTGACCGGTTGACCGTGTTGACCATTGACTTTCAAGAGGGATCTACACACTTCTTTTCTTTTTCTTTTTCTTTTGGATTATGATAATGTTCATTTCAATGTAGCCATCAACTTTATCTTTATAGGATTTGTAATGATGGTTTTAGTGCATTATTGGAACCATGGTTAATTTCTTTAGTTCACAATTTCTTTCTCATTCTCTCTCTTGCCTTTTCAGGTGAGGAGAAAAAGAAATGAACCATGGTTGCTAGCTCCTCCTTCTTCTTCCTCCTCTTGATTCATCTTTTGATCTCATTTGTTGAGAGATAAAGATCCCACAAAGACAAAACCATCCCTTTATTACTTCTACACAACCTAGGGCTTCTAGATTAGCAATCTCTTTGCCCTAGTTACCTCGGCTCGAGGTGGAGCTCGGTGTACATCTATCGGGTGGATCGTCTTCGACTCAAGGAGGCCGTGGAGGTGACCAAAGTCCGGATCAAGCCTCGGAGCAAGCAAGGAGAAGAACAACAAGAAGAGAAGGATTTCAAGTTGAGGTATAACCCCTAACCGAGTAGATAAATCTCTAGTTAGGATGCTAGTGTATTGTTTAGTAAAGATCCGGCTTTTATGGTCCATGTTACCAAGTCCAGAAAAAATTTTGTTTTACCGTTTCCGCAACCTCGAAAGTACCGGGAGAGGTAACGTGGACCTAACACTGGTATCAGAGCCTAACTAAACACACCCTAGCATGTTAGCAAGGTATTTAGAATATCGACCGAACGAAAAAACCGAAAAACACCCCGGAAACCCTGAGTTTCTGCCGATTTTTTTTCTGTTCAAAAGATAATAAAGCATGTCTTAAAAATCGTCTCAGGCTTTTCTTAGAACAGGCAAGAAAAATGATCGCACGAGTCGACCAACTCACCGCGGTTCCGCGGCAGAAGCTTGCTTCTGCCGCGGAACCGCGGCCGAGTTGACTCGGCTGTGGATCATTTTTGTTGCAGTTTGTTTCTGTTGAGTTTTTGGGTTTTTTGGTATATGACTTTTCTGCCCAGATTTTCCAGAAAGTAAAATTTGTTTTTGGGGCTCAAAAATCCGTATTTTTGGTCGATGTTCTGTAGACTTTGGCTAATGGTTATATCTGTAATGTTATATGTGTATTGAACGTCTACTAATCGCTATACGTCGATTAGTGGGGGTTATACATATCTATGATCTGTAATGCTGATGGTTTGTGTATATGAACTCGTTGGATTGTCGCGGATGAATAGTCGGGTTGGATGTGAGATGAGAGTTTCTTTTTCTTTCATTCATGTAATAAATTTGTAAATTGATGTAATATTATTTGTATGGCCGCACAACCGGGTCGGGGTTGAAGCCGTCATTGTATAATTCTTTTTACTGTTTTTGCTCCTAGGATAGACCCACGGAGGGGGTGCACAAACTACTGGGTATCTCGAAGTGCCGAGTGGCCTATTCACGGCGTTGAGGGAGGTTGCTACGCTTCAGATACTTGGCGGGTAGTTTGCCGCACCCGTAGGGGTCTTGGGTGGGGTATTGGCTATTCATCGCGGCCGTGTAATCCGCTTTTCGTTGCAGGCTCGAACGAATCGCGGGTTCCTAGTATATCCAAAGTGTTCATCTGTGATCTGGATTGGCTATCATTGCTATATATCTATATATAATAACTATTTAGGCATTGCTTATGTTTTACAGCCGCGCTAGCCCAGCCCCCGCTCTGTCGTTAGTTAAGTAACCTAACGGGTGATGACGGGGCCCCGTGGCGAATGCGAATGGCATAAGCGTACGTCATATTTTGGTTGTTTTCTGCAATGGTAGGATTTAATTGATGGGACGCATTAAAAGAACTAATGCAAGAAAATAAACCTAAAAGACGTTGTTGGAACAATTTTTCAAAAGCTGTTATTACAAGGACGTTCACTTTTTGTTTTGCATCGAGGTATTCGGTTATGAATGCCCAGCACCTCATTCGACGAGGCAAGGGCCGAGATCCCCTCATCGGGAGTGACCCCTTGGATAAAAAGTTTGCGTCAGGGTGATAACTTCACTATAGTCGATTATTCTTTCTTTGCATCGAGGTATTCAATTTGGAATATCCTGCACCTCATTCGACGAGGAAAGAGCCGAGATCCCTTCACAGGGAGTGACCTCTTTAGCAAAGGTTTTCGCCACTATTTTTTCAAAAAGGCAATCACGTTCCTTCAACGATATCAAGTTCATTAAGTTAACGGGTTTTTCGCCAAAAACCCAGCCGTAGCCCTCCGTCGTTTCGGATTAATATTATTTAGTATTCGTGCTGCGTTTGTTGACCTAGTCAAGGCGTAGTGAACGGTAGCTGAATGATATTATTCTGTGGATCGCAAATGTGACTGGTTAGGACAGTCGTGCGGCCTTGTTGACCTAGTCAAGGGCACGTACGGGTGGGTCTAATGCAGTCGGGATAATGACGGGTAGAACTTGACTAACAGTTTGTGGCTTGTTGACCTAGTCAAGGTCATAAACCGTTAGGGGCAAAAACCGCATCGGGAGTTTCAAAAGTACTGAAACTTGCTAGTGTTGCATACCATTTGGAGTGCGATGATTCTGGTAGGATTCCTTCAGCTTTGTCACGCGATGATATTTGGATCCCGATCCTACTGTGAGTATATGCTACTCCTCAGGAACTTTCTTGCTTAACGATCAATGCTATAAACCAAGTAGGTGTCTAGAAAGGTGTTAACGGGGCTACGCCCACAGGGAAAAGAGGTTACTTAATTAAGGAACTTCGCAAAAGCGTTGGAAAACCTCCCTCGAAGTACCAACACTGGCCTGGCCGAACGGTTAAGCAAGTATTGTACGGTGAGATTGATCCCGACTAATTCTTCCTTTATGGTTTGAGGAGGGATTCGAGAGACAGTGGGAGCCATCCTGTTTAGATAAATTAAAAACCAATCTAAACTTGCAAGAGCGCACGCTGAGTGTTTCTTTTCTCTCTCTCCAGGTAGCAACCATTTCACGCCCTAATCATGATAATAAAATGTATCGCTTGACCGATCCGAATTCTTATTCGGGGCTGGGGAACGTTGGTTCATCTCTAACTTGTGACAACAGTCATAAGTATGAGCAGGGGAAAGGGGATTGTATGGATTCCCAGGATACCCAGTTGAAGAAGAAGCATGGTTTTGCATCTACTTCAGGTGTTCTTGTAATTGAGAACTGTTTTACGGTCAGCCCTACCTCCTGGGTACTTGATACCGGATCAGGATCTCATATCTGTAATTTATTGCAGGGACTGAGAAAAAGTAGGAAAGTTGCACCGGGTGATATGTCGCTCAGAGTAGCGAACGGAGCACAAGTTAATGCGGCAGTCGTCGGTAAATATCACCTAGTATTGCCAAATGGCAAGACTATGATTTTGAACGATTGCTACTATGTACCCTCCATGGTTTGCAACATCATATCAGTTTCTTTACTCGATAAAGATGGATATAACTTTGTTCTTGATAGAAATATCATGAACATTTACCTTCATAAGGTGCTGGTTGTAGAGGGTACACTGTGTAATTGTATCTACGTTCTAAATCAGAATACAATTCTCAATATACAAAACACACGCAAGAGAAAGAATTCAGATACGAATGAATCCTACTTGTGGCATTGTAGACTTGGTCATAAAGATGGACTCTTGAATGCGTTCGAGTTTTCATCTTATGAAACTTGTCAGTCCTGTCTCAAAGGGAAGATGACCAAATCTCCGTTCACCGGACATGGAGAAAAAGCAGCAGAGCTCTTGGGACTCATACACAGTGATGTATGTGGTCTGATGTCTACACATGCAAGGGGTGGGTTCTCATACTTCATCACATTCACTGACGATCTCTCTAGATTCGGATATGTGTATCTGATGAAACACAAATCTGAAGCTTTTGAGAAATTCAAGGAATTCAGAAACGAAGTAGAGAACCAGACTGGCAAAAGTATCAAGATCCTCCGGTCTGATAGAGGAGGGGAGTACTTAAGCACGGAATTCCTAGATTACTTAAAAGAGAATGGTATTCTCTCTCAGCTTACTCCTCCTTATACACCATAGCACAACGGTGTATCGGAGAGGAGGAATCGTACCCTTCTGGATATGGTTCGCTCCATGATGAGTAATGCCGAGTTGCCTCTTTCATTTTGGGGACATGCGCTATTGAAAGCAGCATATCTATTGAATGATGTTCAGTCTAAATCAGTGCCTAAGACTCTATTCGAGATATGGAATGGAAAAAGGCCATATCCTAAACGATTTAAGATATGGGGTTGTCCGGCTTATGTTAAAACGCATAAACCGGATAAACTAGAGGCACGGTCAGTTTTATGTAAGTTTGTGGGATATCCAAAGAATGGTTATGGATATCTATTCTACCACACCGAGGAACAGAAGGTGTTTGTTGCTCAGCATGCCGTTTTCTTAGAAACGGAGTTTCTTGCAAAAGAAATTAGTGGGAGCAAGGTAGAATTGGAAGAAATTCAGCGACCACAAACTGAAACTGAAAATTTGACAGAACCTCAGGCTTCAATAACCCCAGACGAACCTCAGCAACTCCGCAGATCTGGTAGGATTTGTCGTCCGCCCGAGAGATACTACGGTTTTCTCATTGACGGGGATCGAGAGGATTGCATCTTGGAAGAAGATGACCCTACTAGTTTCAGGTAGGCCATTATCAGTAGGGACTCTGATAAGTGGCAGGAAGTAATGCAATCCGAAATGGAGTCCATGTACGCCAATAAAGTGTGGACCTTGGATATAGCTCCACCTGGGGTAAAACCCGTTGGATACAAATGGATCTACAAAAGGAAACTTGGTGTAGATGGGCAGGTAGAAACCTATAAAGCTAGACTCGTTGGAAAAGATGTTCCTGGTTTACGGTAATGGAGACCTCAGGGTCAAGTCCTTTACCGATTCAAGCTTCCAGAGTGACAAAGATGACAGCAAGTCTGTCTCGGGTTTTGTGTTTACCCTCAATGGAGGGGCGGTATGTTGGAGGAGTTCCAAACAGGATACCGTCACAGACTCGACGATGGAGGCTGAATACATTGCTGCAAGCGATGCCGCAAAAGAGGCAGTCTGGATGAAGAAGTTCATTAGTGAACTTCAGGTGGTTCCGTCCATTGTTGACCCAGTACCTTTGTATTGCGATAACAATGGGGCTATAGCTTTAGCGAAGGAACCAAGGTCCCATCAGAAATCCAGGCACATCTTAAGGCGGTATCACCTAATCAGGGAGATCATTGATCGCCAGGAGATCGAGGTGCGGAGAGTGGACACAAAGGACAACACAGCGGACCCATTCAAGAAGGCCTTACCCCAGACTCAGTTCGAGCGGCTGATCGAGATGATAGGTCTTCGATACGCCAGTACATGGCCGTAGTGCAAGTGGGAGATTGTTAGTGTATATGCCCTAGAGGCCATTACTGTATCATACTAGTATGTATATTACTTGATGGAAGCTTGGGATATTCACAGTTGTACAGACAATCTTGCTCGATATAGTAGTATGCTACTTGGTTTGTCTCTACTTTAATGTGTACATGTGTGTTTCTTTATTATATCACCTATACGCATTAGTAGAGCCCTTAGGATCTTTGCTTGATTATCGGCGTTGTGATGGCGATCACACTCGTGGGGGCTGGGTAATCTACAAGCACATCCTTATACACGTCCCTAGTCGTGGGATTATCGAGATAGGGCATCGATACTCCGGAGTAGACTAGCGTATGCGCTTCTCATCCCAGCACGGGAGACGGTCTGTCCCACAACCGTCAGTACGCCGTACTTGAGATAGTATGCGGGTGCTCGTTAGGTTACGAGTACACTGGATAGGACTCGTCGGGAATTGATGGTTGGTATTATACCTATCGTCAGTTATCAGTTCCCAGGTGACATGAGTACAGCTTAGTCCGCTGACTTGACACTGTCACTTCGCCTCGAGTGTGTTCCCACTGTTTTTTGATTACTACCCTACCACGGCTCTACTGAGTCGTGCAAACAGGTAGTAGTTGGGTGCAGTCCCGAAGCACTTGGAGGCAGTGACGGTTAGACAGGATTCGTCTCTCCCGGTATTGGGGGTTGACATCGCGCTGTGTCTAGGAGAGCCATTACACGAGTAGTCCCTGGTAAGGGCAAGCGAGATATACTGATAGGTTTCCAGTGTTATCTCAGGGTGTACTGGGCTTCACTCCGACACGACTTGTACCGCTATTAGGGGATTGACGTTTACCGACCCCCTAGGCCCGCCATGTGATGTATCAGACGAACAGACCGGACTGTACGGAGATTGTCACATACAGGCTCAGTAGGAGTTCGGATGGGTTCACCTCATCGGCCTTCTTATCGACATCTACCTAGGGGCCGTTACGTACAGCTAGTGCCGCTTGCGGTCTGTGGTTAAACCCACTGCCAGCGTAGTGTCGAGTCTTTAGAGTCCCACACAGAGAGTTTCCCTGCACTGAGCGAAACGTGTAGAGGCCGTATGGTTTTACGGCAGGGCTGCGATCACTTACGTACACTTGTGTGCGTGTGGTGTTCGGGCAGGCAGTACTAGTAGGCTTTGGTTTAAGCCGGATTCTAGTATTGCACGGATGGATTTTTTTTGTATTCTGTGCATCTGCATTCTACGGAATGCGGATGCAGGTGTGTATGCACAGTTTTCCGGAGCGATAAAGGAGGAGGTGCCTCATCAGGGTTTTGGCAGTTGGTTCGACCAAAACCGTTATGTGGCAGGCTCATTAAGGTTTTGACAGTTCGTTTGGTCAAAACCATTATGAGCCGCGGACATCATTTGCTAATCCTTTTAGTGATAATTTTATGATGGCTAATTGCATTGACCATTTGACCCCGTTGACCTCTCTTGACTTTGTTGACCGGTTGACCGTGTTGACCATTGACTTTCAAATGGGATCTACACTCTTCTTTTCTTTTTCTTTTTCTTTTGGATTATGATAATGGTCATTTCAATGTAGCCATCAACTTTATCTTGATAGGATTTGTAATGATGGTTTTAGTGCATTATTGGAACCAAGGTTAATTTCTTTAGTTCACAATTTCTTTCTCATTCTCTCTCTTGCCTTTTCAAGTGAGAAGAAAAAGAAATGAACCATGGTTGCTAGCTCCTCCTTCTTCTTCCTCCTCTTGATTCATCTTTTGATCTCATGTGTTGAGAGATAAAGATCCCACAAAGACAAAACCATCCCTTTATCACTTCTACACAACCTAGGGCTTCTAGATTAGCAATCTCTTTGCCCTAGTTACCTCGGCTCGAGGTGGAGCTCGGTGTACATCTCTCGGGTGGATCGTCGTCGACTCAACGAGGCCGTGGAGGTGACCAAAATCCGGATCAAGCCTCGGAGCAAGGAAGGAGAAGAACAACAAGAAGAGAAGGATTTCAAGTTGAGGTATAACCCCTAACCGAGTAGATAAATCTCTAGTTAGGATGCTAGTGTATTGTTTAGTAAAGATCCGGCTTTTACGGTCCATGTTACGAAGTCCAAAAAAAATTTTGTTTTACCATTTCTGCAACCCCAAAAGTACCGGGAGAGGTAACGTGGACCTAACAGGAACGTCGGGTTTCAGTAGCGGCTCTATGAAACCCGAGAATCCCAGATATCTGTATTGTTCTGTGATGCTGTACATTTCTGTGATGTGGCATTTTATCACGCCTTGAGCGAAATATTATATATTGATATATATACTAGTAGATGTTGTATATGTTTTGCATCCGCGCTAGTCCAGTCCCTGCTCTGTCGTTTGTTAGCTAACCTAACGGGTATTGACGGGACCCAGTGGCGAATGCGGATGGCATATACGTACGTCATTATTTTTGTTCTTTATTGGTGTGATCAATTGATGGGACTGCGTTGATTCGGATCAATGCAAGCTATAAACAAACCTAATCTGATGTTGTTGGAACATTTTTCAAAAAGCTGTTATTGCAAGGGCGTTCACTTTTTTTTTGCACAGTGGTATTCAGTTGGAATATCCTGCTCCTCAGTCGACGAGGCAAGGGCCGAGATCCTTTTACCGGGAGTGACCTTTTGGACAGAAGTTTGCATCAGGGCAATAACTTCACTATAGCCGATTACTTTTGCTTTGCATCGTGGTATTCAGTTGGAATATCCTGCACCTCATTCTACAGGGAAAGAGCCAAGATCCCTTCACCGGGAGTGACCTTTTTAGAAAAGGTTTACGTCACTATATTTTTAAAAGCTATCCGGTTCCTTCAACGATATCAAGTTCATTACGTTAAAGGTTTTCGCCAGAAACCATTCGTAGCCCTCCATCCTTTCGGTTAAATATTCGGTAGTATTCAAGCAATGTATTTTGACCTCACGCCAAGGCATAGTGATTGGTCGCTGCCGGATATTTAGCTGTTGCATAGACAGATGCGTTGGTTTGGGAAAATCGTACTTCTATTTTGGCCTACGTCAAGGGTATGTACGGGTGGGTTCAAATTAACCTGGACAATGATGGGTAGAACTTGATATGTGACTTATGATATTTTGACCTCACGCCAAGGTCATAAGAGCATGGGGCAAAAATCACATCGGGTGTTTCTAAAGAAACTGAAACTTGCCAGATATGCGCATACCTTCTGGAGTGTGATAACGTGAGCGGATTCCGTCACGTTATCATGCGATGATAGTTGGATCCCGATTCCCGCTGATGAGTTGGTTTACTCCTCGGGTGATCCCGACTAATTTTTCTATCAGGTTTGGAGGAGAATTTGACGGTACAGTGGGAGGTTTCCAGATTAGATAAATTGGTAACCATTCTGATCTAGGTTAGAGTGCACGCTGAGTGTTTCTTTTCTCTCTCTCTTTGGCAGCGACCATTGACCCGACCTTAGACTATGACTCAGAGACCAAGTTGACCGAACCTTCTTATAAGACTGGCTTTTGGATTGTCAGAGTTGCACACCTCATTGCCACTCCTACTTTTACCCTTTTCTCCAGAACACCCCGTATTACTACGAACGTCCACTTCCATTGGACAAAACCATCGTATGGTTATATACGAACTCGAAGGGATTTATTCGACGATGGTTCTGGTTCTGGAGAAAACGGATAGGACTATTCAGTTGTCTTTTCATTTTACCTTCTCTCAGGTTGCGAGTGCTCCTTGGTTTAGGAGATAGTACACCTATTACGCAAATTGTATAATCTTCTTCCAAACAATAGGCAGGTGCCGAACGGTGGGGAATGATGAAAACCAATTAGCATAACGATGGTGTACAGAAGGTATTAAGTAAAGAAAAATCAAGTGATTAGTAAGAGGGCAAAGTAAATTGCGACTGCTATTCATGACCAAACAAAGTATTTCATTACCACTCCCACTTCACCTTTGAATTTCTCCAGGACACTCCGTATCACTACGATGATCCACAGTTTATTGGATATTCCATCGTATGGTTATATACGAACTCGAAAGGAACTTGTTCCAGTTCGGGGATAGATTCTGGTTTAGGAGAAATAGGAATAGGGTTTATTCGGTTGTCTTTTATCCTCACCTTCTCTCGCATTGCGAGTGCTCCTAGGATTAGGATAGTACACCCATTATGCTTATTGGATAGTCTTCTTCCAAACCATAGGCTGGTGCCGAACGGTAGGGAAGGAAGAAAACCATTTAGCCTAAAGGGGTGTACAGAAGGTAATGACTAAAGACATATGAAGAGATTTGGAGAGGTGGCAGAGATTTATACGGTTACAGTTGTGAATCTGGAAGAGGCATTACTAGGAATACCAGGATACCCCTACGAAACATTTCAATGTTTCAGCTTCACTGTGTACTGTTAAAGGAAAACTGGTTTCCCGATTAGATACTTACTCCAGGGTATGTATTTACCAGGTATGATTCTCACATCTGTATGGTTTTACAGATGATGAGTGGGAGTAAGTTATTGGGAATTAGGTGATCATCCTCATTATATCTGAATTCGTTGTAATTGGTGATATTTGAGGAAGTCACCTGGGTTGTTTGCCGGACGGCAAATATTTGGTTTTGAATATCCGTTATAATGCACCAATTTCAAATTGATATATCTTTACATCTATTTTTATAGAGTGAGATATACCTTTTTGAAATTATGTCGATGACATTTACCTATATCAGTTGATGGTTAGGTAAGGAGCATTAAACAGCGGTGTAATTCTTCTTAACCATAAGTACAGTTTTCAACCTACAACACACAGGTAGTGAGTTTTTAGATTCAAGGGACCTGTACAGAGTATTGTATATTGTACAGTGTCCATTGAGGACAAAGGGGTTGGTTCTCGTACTATATTCGGTTTACTTATAACTTCTCTAGTTTTTAGACAGGTGTTTCGTAGAAATGCAAGGTCCGAATTTTGAGAAGTTATGGGTATTTGAATAAAGTAGAGAACCAGGTGTTGCAAGTATCGGGATTCTTCAAGGTAATAGAAGATGTAGATACTTATGTATGGTATTCAGTTGATAGTAATGATTAAGGGAACTTGCTTCTCTTTCAGTTTACTCATAATTAGAAGTACTCCTAAGTTGAGTAATGCTGATCGGCCTCACTCCATTTACTTGACATGCACTGGAGACAGCTGCATGATTTGAATCTGTTTCAATTAAATCAGTGCCTCTATTTCTATTTTGGATATAGAACAGTTTATATCTTAACGATGTTAAGGTACGGGGAGTTGTCCTGCCTATGCTTAAAACCAGACTCTGGATAACTCAAGTCACGTTTCTGTAATGGCTGTTTATGGGTTGACCCAGGCTATGACGAGGGTTGACTTTCTACCATCTGGAAGATCAATAGTGATATTGTTCTAGACTAGCCACAGTTTTAATAAAAAATGGATTTTTTCAGAAAACAGAAGTGGGAGTATGGTAGAACTGGAAGTGATTCCAGAACCACAAACGATTACTGAAGATTTTGATAGGAACCTAAATATTCAATCTGGTTTGACATTCCATTGGCCACTCCACAGATACGGTGGCTAACTTCAGGCAACCGAGAGGTACTCCGGTAGCCTCAAGGACGGTGACAGGGAAGTTCTTGTTTACCCAGACTTGCCATTGCTGTTGTTCCAGACCGTGAGACCCGGCAGGAGGATGAGTATAGCGTCGTTCTAAACTAGCTTTAGAAGTGTACGTCTATATGACTCTGCCAGAGGGTTGTCGTGGTCAGTGGGAGCAGCGGAGGCATTGGTGGACAAGTGGCTTATGTCTATTTATAGACTAAAGCAGATATAGCGGAGATAGATCATTAATTTCTGATGTGACAGTCATAGGTTTGACTTCATCAGAATAGGGGATGGATCTATTGAGAAGGTAGTAGGGTGTGATGTCATGGTATTTGGATGACATACACAGAGTAGGACGTGATATTCCTATACTACGATCGGTTATACTTTGGTCGTCACACAGTGGTTTCTCCACATGGGACTTGGACATTATATCAGAGATACTGGTTACTAGATCTATGGTTTTAGATCTAGATTTGGGTGGTTTCCCAATTAAGGGTACTTAGACAGCATTCTAAGAGTATTTAGAATGGACGACTCCTGGCACGGTAGTGTACCTGCAGGTGATGGAGTCACCCTCTCTAAAGGTGTCTTACAGACTAAAGGGGAGAGGGATGTGCATGATTGGCAGATCACTTGCTTAGGCAATTGAGTCGATCATGAGATGTCGACTACCACACCAGATGTTGTTTTTGCAGTAGATGCAATATATTGACATTGATCCAATCCTGGAGAAACAGTCGGAAGCAGTTTTAGAACATAAGCGCATGTTCTAGGGATATGATAACGACAGCCTCATTCGGGAGACAGTTATCATTCCAGGCTTCCAAGGTGACTTGGACGACAGGGATGTTGTCAGAGTTATAGTTTTTCCTTCTGACGAGGGGCAGTATTTTGGACAGGTGGTCCAAGGAAATACTGAGGGAGGCATGGCGCAGGATACTGATTAAGTTCAGTTGACGATACAGTCTAAGAAGTTTGGATTTGGAGTTCATTTAGGAGCTAGGTCCCATCAGACATCCAGACACATTCTAAGACAAGTATTGCTCATTTCGGGAGATGGAATTCTCCGCGAACTTGAGATATAGAGAGACAAAGAAAGAAACATCAAAGCGGATTCACTCACTGAGGCTATTCCTCGAACGCAATAGTTTCGCAAACGGGATTTGTGAGACTGACTAGTAGTGGAGTTGGGTGTTCGGTATCATACGGGTTGTGAGTATGCGGCATCGCAATAATTAGCCTTGAGTGCAAGTGGTAGATTGTTGGAGATAGTGCCCTCGGAGTCAATTATTGGTTCACAGGCATGTGATTGCAATGATTGAGGGAAGACCTATCCCGGTAGGACAGTCTTACTCAAGATGATAGTATGCTATCTGGTTTACCTTTATCATCGTGTACAGTTTTAGATGACCGGACAGGCCACTATTACACGTTGATAGAGCCCCTAGGATTCTTGCTTGACTGCCAGCAGTATGAGGGCGATCATATACGTGAGAGCTGGTAGTCTATATGCACATCCTTAAAAGGTCCCAAGTCGTGGGAGTTTCGAGACAGGGCATCGATTCTCCAGAGTAGACTAGTGTATACAGTCGAGACCCCGACGAGGGGCGGTGGCCGGGCTCACAAGCCATTGGTGTCAGGTTGTTCACCTAAGATGTATACAGGTGCTCATTGGGTTATGAGTACACCGGACAGGACTCGCCGGGAACATGATAGTTGGTTTTATACCTGACGTCAGATAGCAGTTCCCTGGTGACATGTGTACAGGTTAGTTCTTCGACCTGAGGATCGTCATTTGTCTCGTATGAGTTCCCACTGTACTTTGATTACTACCTTACCACGCTCAAAGAAGACGTGCAAACAGGTTTTAGTTGGGTACAGTCCCGAGCCACATGGAGGCAGTGAGCGGATCTTCAGGGGTTTGTCTCTCCCGGTATTGAGGGTGAGGTCGCGCTGTGTCTAGGAGAGCCAGTACATGAAAGTACTTGGCCAAGACAGGAGATTTACTGGAAGGTATTCCAGTAGTATCTCAGGGTGTTCTGGGCTACAATCCGACATGACTTGTACCGCTTTTGGGGGTCTGACTTTTACCAACCCCCTAGGCCCGCCATGCGATGCTCGTAGACGAACGGACCAGACTGTACGGATATTGTCACTGACAGGCTCAGTAGGGTGTCAGGCTGAGTTCGCTCACAGACGTCCCTTTTGGTCAATACCTGGTAGTCCGTTACGTATAGGCTAATACCTCTGACGTGCTAGTGGTTAAATACACAGCAATAGTATTGACGAGTCTTTAGAGTCCCCCATAGACAGTTGCTCAAGTTTCCGGGCAAAACGCTGTAGAGGCCGTATGGAGATATGGCAGGGTTCGATCAGATACGTGTAGGGGTGGTAATTGAACGAGCCAGCTCGGGTTCGATTAAGGTTCGGCTCGGTATTAGCTCGTTCAAATTCGGTTCATTTATTAATGAGCCGGACACGAGCCAGAAAGCCTGGCTCGTTTATTAAACGAGCCGGACTCGAGCTCAGCCAGGCTCGTTCGGTATTGACTCGAGTTCGGCTGGGTTACACGGTTTGAAAAAAAAAACAGTAATATGTAATATATAGCAGATTCTATACAATTCTCAGAACACTTAATTCAATTAAATGACAGTATATAAAGTGTACTGAGATAAATATAAAACCCAGCACTTAGACCCATTCAATGCCCTAGATGTTAATGTTTTTTAATTTTTCCATATCTTAAAACCCTGAGTTTTAAGCATTATTGTTAATTATGTTTTTTTCTTGGAAGATACTATTAATATGAGTAAATGAGCTGAAAACGAGCCGAGCTCACAAACGAGCTCAGTTGAGCTCGGCTCGTGGACTCGGCTTGTGAACTCGGCTCGTTTAGTTAATGGGCCACAAATGAACCGAACACGAGCTGGGCATGTTTAATCGAGCCGGACTCGAGCCGAGCATCTCTAGCTCGATTAACTAAACGAGCCGGACTCGGGCCGACAAAAAGAACCACGAGCCGAACTCGAGCCGAGCTCGGCTGGCTCGAGTTCGGCTCGTTTACACCCCTAGATACGTGCGGTATTGTACGGATCATGATCGGACGGTTAGTACTAGCAGGCTTTGGTTTAAGCCGCATCCTAGTATTGTACAGTGTTGATTTTGTCTCATTGCATTTGTATTTCGTTCGGAATACAAATGCGGGTATGTATATACAGTAGCGGGGTTTTCCTGTAATTTATTACGGGATCAGTTTTTGGAGTTGCCAGTTTGTTTTCCGTTTCGGCCATATTGATTTGTATCTTTCATTGGCCGAAGATTGGTGGAGGATGGCTTATTTGCATTTGTGCAAATAAGCATTTTGGAGGGTTGTTTTTGCATATTGTTGTGTCATGATGGTTGAACCATCATTTGACTTGTTCACTTCATCATTGCTTGACTTCTATCTTCATGATGGCATGACTTTTGGAAGTGATGAAGGTTGATTGAGTGTGGGTTTTAGTTTGTGATCATTGTTTGTTATCATCACCCTTTCTCTCTCTTGCTTGATTGGTTGGCTCACTCATTCTTTTGATTCACACACTCACCACTCTCTCATTCCCTCATGGACATGGCCAGCCAAAAGAATGAAGGGGCAGTCCAAAAAAAATTGTCATGGGGTTTTCGTGATCTCTTTGGCTTTGTAAAATCCCACAAGTTCCATCTCCATAAGCTCATATCATTCATCCACCAAATGGCAACTTCTACAAACCCCAAATGAGACATAGAACACTACATATATTCTACAGCAAATCTTGGGCACGTCGACTCGCCAGCTTCGTGCCCGAGTTGCCTCGGTCCAGAGGTGGGAGCCCGTAAAAGAAGCCGGCGACGTGGTGCCCTTCCAGCGACGAGGTGGAGACCGGAGACTCCGCGGCGAGATCGGGACGACGGCGAGAAGACCGAAGGACACGGATCGCTCGGTATATCTCTCTACCCACTTCTCTTGATAGCTAGGACTAGTTTAATGGCACGATCCGGGTTATAGTGCGCGGTGGTGCCGGTTCAGAAATTTAAAGTAAACTATAGCTTCCGCATTCCTGCTTCGGGATGACGGCTGGGGCGCCGCCGTGCACTTACAGCATCGACACTCGAAGACATCATGAAATTTTTCCCTAGCATCGGCACGTAAATACTCATATACATAGGGCTCCGTCAGTCCGGATCGGCCCTTCTCATCTCTCAACTCCGGTCGGTATCTGCCAGATATCCGCCGAGCTCAAAACAATCACCGGTAGGTAGTACTGTTGCGCCACGGTAGCGCCCCGGCCGTCTACTCGAGGCCAAAATGCGGAACAAAAAATTTTCCTTACTCGGAAACCGGCGCTACCGCGGACAATGAAAACCCGGATCGTTTACCATTAACCTAATGCTAGCAATCAAGAGATAGGGTGAGAAGTATACCGAGTGATCCGAGTCCTTCGGTCTTCTCGTCATCGTCCCGATCTCCCGCGGATAGTCTTGCCTCCACATCGTTGCCTCCTCGCCGGAAAGGGCACCACAACGCCTGCGTCTTTTACGGGCTCCCGCCTCAATACCGAGGCAACTCGAGCATGAAGCCGGCAACTCGACATGCTCAAGATATGCTGTAGAATGTGGTGTAGAACGTCTATGTCTCTTTTGGGGTATAGGAGTTGCCTTTGATGGAGGAATCAAGAAGAAATGAACTTGGGGATTTTGGTAGCAATAAAAATGAGATGGAGGATTAATTTTCACACAAAAATGATGCCTCTCATTTTTTTTTTCCTCCTCCAAAAATATGTGGCCGGCCTCTTCATCCTAGAAATGGTGGTGGTGTGTTGAACAAAAGCAAGAGGGAGGTGATGGTAGGAAAAGGTGGAGGTGACCACATCCAAGGAACATCAACCATGCTTATTCTACTATTCAACCCATACCCTTTCACTTCACATTAAAGAAAGTGATGGATGAAAAGAAATGAAAGCTATCATAATCAATCATTATGCAAGAAAACCCCTCCACAAATGTAATTTGCAAAACTGCAAATTACCCCCTCCATCGGAAAAGTCCGGCCGGGAAAGAACAAAGGAAAACCGGCCGGAACGGAATGCAAACTGGCAACTCCAGAAAACTGGTCCCGTAATAAATTACAGGAAAACCCCGATACTGTGCATACACACCCGCATCTGTATTCCGTCCAGATACAAATGCAATGAGACAAAATCTACACTGTACTAAACTAGTACCGGCTTAAACCAAAGCCGGCTAGTAAAAACCGTTCGATCCTGATCCGTGCAATACCGCACGTATCTGATCGAACCCTGCCATATAACTATACGGCCACTAGTACAAAACTGTCCGATCCTGATCCGTGCAATACCGCACGTATCTGATCGGACCCTGCCATATCTCCATACGGCCTCTACAGCGTTTCGCCCGAAAGCTGAGTAACTGAAAGTGTGGTGGACTCTAAAGACTCGTCAATACTATGGCTGTGGATTTAACCACTAGCACGTCAGAGGTATTAGCCAATACGTGACGGGCCACCAGCTATTTGTTAGTGTATATGCCCTAGAGGCCATTACTGTATCATACTAGTTTGTATATTACTTAATGGATGCTTGGGATATTCACCTTGTATATACAATCTTGCTCAAAATAGTAGTATGCTACTTGGTTTGTTTCTACTTCAATGTGTACTTGTGTTTATTTCAGTATATCACTTATACGCATTAGTGGAGCCCTTAGGATCTTTGCTTGATTACCAGCGTTGTGATGGCAGTCACACTAGTGGGGGCTGGGTAATCTATAAGCACATCCTTATACAGGTCCCTAGTCGCAGGACTATCGAGACAGGGCATCGATACTCCGGAGTAGACTAGCGTATGCGCTTCTCATCCCAGTGTGGGAGATGGTCTGTCCCACAGCCATCAGTACGTCGTACTGGAGATAGTATACGGGTGCTCGTTGGGTTACGAGTACACTGGACAGGACTCGTCGGGAACTGACAGGTTGGTATTATACCTATCATCAGTTATCAGTTCCCAGGTGACATGAGTACAGCTTAGTCCGCTGACTTGACACTGGCACTTCGCCTCAAGTGTGTTCCCACTGCACTTTGGTCACTACCCTACCACGGCTCAAAGGAGTCGTGCAAACGGGTGGTGGTTGGGTGCAGTCCCGAAGCACTTGGAGGCAGTGACGGTTAGACAGGATTCGTCTCTCCCGGTATTGGGGGTTGACATCGCGCTGTGTCTAGGAGAGCCATTACACGAGTAGTCCCTGGCCAGGGCAAACGAGATATACTGGTAGATTTCCAGTGTTATCTCAGGGTGTTTTGGGCTTCGCTCCGGCACGACTTGTACCGCTATTGGGGGACTGACGTTTACCACCCCCTAGGCCCGCCATGCGATGTATCAGACGAACAGACCGGACTGTACGGAGACTGTCACATTCAGACTCAGTAGGAGTTCAGATGGGGTTTCACCTCGTCAGCCTTCTTGTCGGCAACTACCTGGGGACCGTTACGCACAGCTAGTGCCGCTTGCGGTCTGTGGTTAAACCCACTGCCAGCGTAGTGTCGAGTCTTTAGAGTCCCACACAGAGGGTATTCGCCTCTGGGCAAAACAGAGTAGAGGTCGCATGGTTTTGCGACAGGGTTCGTTCTCATCCGCGCACTTGTGCACGTTTGGAGTCCGGACGGATTATACTGGCAGGCTCTGGTTTGAGCCAGATACTGGTATATGTTTTGGGGTTGCTTTTATATCTTGGTATTCTTGTTTTTCGGAACGAGAATGCAGGTGTGTATGCACAGTTGATTGAGGAGGAGAATGAGGTTTTTCATTAGGGTTTCGGAACGGGTGCGTATGCACAGTTGACAGTCTTCTTTTTCCAAACCCTAATGGATTTATTTATTATCTATTAATAATAATAATTAAATGAGAATTATGTTATGGTTGTTCTTTGTTGACTTGTTGACCTTGGTTGACTTGTTGACCATTGACCACTTTCATGCCTTGAAAGTCTTCCTTGATTCATGCTTACTTTTTATTAAATGAAGCATGGTTGTGGTCATTCCAAACACTACCATCAACTATTCTCATTTTCAATTATTATCATTTAGATAATATTATTCTTTTGCATTATGGTTGCAAGAAGAGAAAATAATAGCTCATTCTATCATTCTCATTCTCTCTCCTCTCTTCATCTTCTTCTTCCTCTAGTAAAGAGAAACCTTCTCATGAGTTGAGAATCCTTCTCTTTAAAAAGAAAAGCAAACCCTAGTCACTCTCTACTCACCCTAGGATCAAAGGATTAGCAAGCCGGAGATTCTAGTTCACTCCAAGTCCGAGAAAGAGCCCAAGGTTGAACCCTCGAGGTGGATCCATCTTCGACGGAAGAAGGCGACAAAAGAGAACCATCAACCTCTACAAGATTTCAAGAAGAAGGAGTTCAAGTTTAGGTATAACCCTCATCCGAGTAGCTAACTCCTTTTAGCGTAATTGCTAGTTTAGTTTAGACACGATCCCGACCTTGTTTAGTCCATGTTGCCTCTTGCACTAAAAATTTGATTTTTATACCGTTTCCGCCTCCCCGTAAGAACCGGGGGTCGCAATATGGACTTACAGTGGTATCAGAGCCTAACTAAACTTAAACTAGCTTGGTAGTGAAGTGTAACGAAGTTCGGAACCGAAAAAAATCACAAAACCAAACTTTTTCAAAACCTGAGTTTCTGTTGAAATTTTTTTGGCTCAAAATGAAAAACTTTATACATGTAAATTCGGCTCAGGCTTTTCTGTGAACACCCAAGAAAAACGATACAGTAACTCGTCTAAGGCGCCGCGCTTCCGCCGCGTAAGGTAAGCATCCGCCGCGGAACCGCCGCGACTTGTCGTCTTCTGTGCCTCGTTTTTCGTGCAGTGTGTGTCTGTGTTGGTTTTGGGATTTTTAAAATATATTATATGTGCCCAGATTTTCCAGAAAAGAAATTTCCTTTTGGGGTCCTATAATTCCGTATTTTTCCGAACTTCACTACACTTTGACTATGATGGTTATATCTGTGATGTTTGCATGTATTGAACGTCGGCTAATCGCTATAAGACGATTAGTCGGGGTTATACATGATCTGTAATGTGCTGGAATGTGTATATAAATATGTTGGATTGTCGCGGGTGAATAGCCGGGGGGTTGTGAGACGAGAGTTTTCTTTTCTTGCAATTCATTGTAAATGTAAATTGATGTAATTATATTATTTGTTTGACCGCACAACCGGGTCGGGGTTGTAGCCGTCATTGTATAATTCTTTTTACTGTTTTTGCTCCTAGGATAGACCCATGGAGGGGTGCACAAACTACCGAGGACTTGGCGGGTAGTTTGCCGCACCCGTAGGGGTCTTGGGTGGGGATTTGGCTATTCACCGCGACCGTGTTATCTGTTTTTTGTTACAGGCTCGTACAAATTACAGATTGCTAGTATATCCAATGTATTTATCTGTGATCTGAAATGTCTATCATTGCTTTCTATTTAGGCGTTGCTTATGTTTTACAGACGCGCTAGCCCAGCCCCCGCTCTGTCGTTAGTTAAGTAACCTAACGGGTAATGACGGGGCCCCGTGGCGAATGCGAATGGCATAAGCGTACGTCATATTTTGGTTGTTTTCTGCAATGGTAGGATTAAATGATGGGACGCATTAAAAGTACTAATGCAAGAATATCACGCATTAAAAGAACTAATGCAAGATAATAAACCAAGTTTAAGTCGATGGAACACTTTCGAAAAACCACTCGGTTCTTTTCAAAACTAACTTTTAAATGCGGAGATTGAGCCACTCCTTCTAAAAGCTATCTCGTTCCATCGATTAAATCAAGTTCACTACGTTCACGGTTTCGCCAAAACCATTCGTAGCCCTCCGTCGCTTCGCATGAATAGGCAATAGTATTCAAGCTATGTATTTTGGCCAAAGTCAAGGCATAGTGATTGGTAGCTATTGGGTGTTCATGTGTAGCATAGATAGATGCGTTGGTTTGGGACAGTCGTGCTGCCATTTTGGCCAAAGTCAAGGGTAGGTACGGATGGATCCAAATTAACCTGGATAGTGACGGGCAGAACTTGACATGTGACTTATGATATTTTGGCCAAAGTCAAGGTCATAAGAGCATGGGGCAAAAATCCACATCGGGAGTTTCATAAGTACTGAAACTTGCTAGATTTGCATACCATTTGGAGTGTGGTGATTCTGGTAGGATTCCTTCAGTTTCGTCACGCGATGATATTTGGATCCCGATCCTACTGTGAGTATATGCTACTCCTCGGGAAATTTCTCACTTAACGATCAATGCTATAAACCTAGTAGGTGCCTAGAAAGGTGTTAGCGGGGTTACGCCCCCAGGGAAAAGAGGTTCTTTAATTAAGGAACTTCGCGAAAGCGTTGGAAAACCTCCCTCGAAGTACCGACACCGGCCTGGCTGAACGGTTAAGCAAGTATTGTACGGTGGGATTGATCCTGACTAATTCTTCCTTTATGGTTTGAGGAGGGATTCGAGAAACAGTGGGAGCCATCCTGTTTAGACAAACTAAAAACCACTCTAAACTTGCAAGAGCATCATGCTGAGTGTTTCTTCTTCTCTCTCCTAATTGCAGCGACCAATCAACATGACTGGACTTAAGTTACTCCTAGATAAAAACAAGCTGACAGGGCCAAACTACAAAGATTGGCTCAGGAATGTCAAGATAGCAATCACTTATGACAAGCTGGGGTATCTTCTTACCACCAAAGCTCCCCCTGTCCCTGGTCCAACTTCCAGCGTCGCGGATAAGGAAATCCGCAAGACTTGGGAGATTGATAGCGCGAAGGCCAAGTGCCTCCTGCTTGCCTCGATGGACAACGAACATCAGAGGAGGCATGAGAATATGGACATGGAGTCCATATTGCTCCATACAAAAGAACTGTATGGAGAGCAATCACGTATCGCAAGATACGAAGCGTCGAAAAAGTTGTTTTCGACAAAGATGGCCGTCGGATCATCAGTAGCCGAGCACGTGCTAAAGATGATCGGCTACATTGAGGAGCTCGCTGACCTAGGGATCACATTAGAGAGTGAGCTATATACGGATATAGTTCTCCAGTCCCTTCCTTCCACTTACGCCCAGTTTATACTGAACTTCAACCTACAAGAAAAAGAGGTTGAACTATCAGAGCTCCTCAACATGCTGAGGAGCGCAGAGGGCACCCTACAGAAAAGTAGGGATACATCCACTTTGTTTGTAGGAGGATCATCTTCTTCTAGGTCCAAGGCGAAAGCCAAGGGAAAGAAGAAGAAGGCCCCCGCCAAACCAAGGGGCGGTGTTAGTAAAGTGGATACGAAGGGAAAAGGGAAAGCAACAAAGATAGCGGGGAAGCTTGTGGATAAGGAAGAATGCTTCTTTTGTCATAAGAAAGGACACTGGAAGAATGATTGCAGGGCCTGGAAGGCCAGAACACAGGAATTGAAGCAGGTTGCAGCTTCAGCTTCAGGTGTGTATGTTATTGAAAACTGTCTTTCAATAAACTCTACTTCCTGGGTATTGGATACCGGATCAGGATCTCATATCTGTAATTCTTTGCAGGCGTTGAGAAACCGTAGGGATTTGAAGGCAGGTGACATGACCCTCAGAGTTGCGAACGGAGCTAGCATGGATGCTAAAGCCGTGGGGGACTATCACCTGGGAATGTCAGATGGACATGTTTTGGTTTTGCGTAATTGTTTTTTTGTACCCAACGCAACTTGTAATATCATTTCTGTATCTTTAGTTTCTAAAGAAGGTTATGAATTTGCGTTTGTAAGTAATGTTGTAAACATTCACCTTAATCAAGTATTGATTGGGTCAGGTACTCTGAGTAATGGTATATACGTGTTAAACCAACCACAGATTTTCAATGTCCAG